>OW584242.1:12150169-13350169 GCA_939192795.1 Bombylius discolor | reverse complement strand
ATTTTTTTTTCTCAAATTAGTGATCTGATACGAGCTACTCTTATCGGTCTACCGTATACAAACACGAAGACACCATAATTTCTGTATTCACTGAAAAAAATTATTTCCCGAAATAGCTGTCTGATACAGGCTACCATTATCAGCCTACCGTAAACAAACACGAAGAAACCATAATTTCAGTTTTTACTGAAAAATTTTTTTTTTCTCAAATAAACGTTCTCATACAGGCTACCATTGTCAGCCTACCGTATACAAAAACGAAGACACCATAATTTCCGTTTTTACTGAAAATTTTCTTTTTTCTCAAAAGAACGTTCTCATACAGGCTACCATTATCAGCCTACCGTATACAAACACGAAGACACCATAATTTCAGTTTTTACTGAAAATATTTTTTTTCTCAAATTAACGTTATCATACAGGCTATACCATTGTCAGCCTGCCGTATACAAACATGATGACACCATAATTTCTGTTTATACTGAAAATTTTTGTTCTTCTTAAATTAACGTTCTCATACAGGCTACTCTTATCGGCCTACCGTATACAAACACAAACACACCATTATTTCTGTATTCACTGGAAAAAATTATTTCCCGAAATAGCTGTCTGATACAGGCTACCATTATCAGCCTACCGTATACAAACACGATGACACCATAACTTCAGTTTTTATTGAAAATTTTTTTTTCTCAAATTAACGTTCTCATACAGGCTACTCTTATCGGGCTACCGTATACAAACACAAACACAGCATAATTTCTGTATTCACTGAAAAAACTTATTTCCCGAAATAGCTGTCTGATACAGGCTACCATTATCAGCCTACCGTATAAAAACACGAAGGCACCATAATTTCAGTTTCTACTGAAAATTTTTTTTTCTCAAATTAGTGATCTGATACAAGCTACTCTTATCGGTCTACCGTATACAAACACGAAGACACCATAATTTCTGTATTCACTGAAAAAAATTATTTCCCGAAATAGCTGTCTGATACAGGCTACCATTATCAGCCTACCGTAAACAAACACGAAGAAACCATAATTTCAGTTTTTACTGAAATTTTTTTTTTTTTCTCAAATAAACGTTCTCATACAGGCTACCATTGTCAGCCTACCGTATACAAAAACGAAGACACCATAATTTCCGTTTTCACTGAAAATTTTCTTTTTTCTCAAATGAACGTTCTCATACACGCTACCATTATCAGCCTACCGTATACAAACACGAAGACACCATAATTTCAGTTTTTACTGAAATTTTTTTTTTCTCAAATTAACGTTATCATACAGGCTATACCATTGTCAGCCTACCGTATACAAACATGATGACACCATAATTTTAGCTTTTACTGAAAATTTTTGTTCTTCTTAAATTAACGTTCTCATACAGGCTACTCTTATCGGCCTACCGTATACAAACACAAACACACCATTATTTCTGTATTCACTGGAAAAAATTATTTCCCGAAATAGCTGTCTGATACAGGCTACCATTATCAGCCTACCGTATAAAAACTCGAAGGCATCATAATTTCAGTTTCTACTGAAAATTTTTTTTTCTCAAATTAGTGATCTGATACGAGCTACTCTTATCGGTCTACCGTATACAAACACGAAGACACCATAATTTCTGTATTCACTGAAAAAAATTATTTCCCGAAATAGCTGTCTGATACAGGCTACCATTATCAGCCTACCGTAAACAAACACGAAGAAACCATAATTTCAGTTTTTACTGAAAAATTTTTTTTTTCTCAAATAAACGTTCTCATACAGGCTACCATTGTCAGCCTACCGTATACAAAAACGAAGACACCATAATTTCCGTTTTTACTGAAAATTTTCTTTTTTCTCAAAAGAACGTTCTCATACAGGCTACCATTATCAGCCTACCGTATACAAACACGAAGACACCATAATTTCAGTTTTTACTGAAAATATTTTTTTTCTCAAATTAACGTTATCATACAGGCTATACCATTGTCAGCCTGCCGTATACAAACATGATGACACCATAATTTCTGTTTATACTGAAAATTTTTGTTCTTCTTAAATTAACGTTCTCATACAGGCTACTCTTATCGGCCTACCGTATACAAACACAAACACACCATTATTTCTGTATTCACTGGAAAAAATTATTTCCCGAAATAGCTGTCTGATACAGGCTACCATTATCAGCCTACCGTATACAAACACGATGACACCATAACTTCAGTTTTTATTGAAAATTTTTTTTTCTCAAATTAACGTTCTCATACAGGCTACTCTTATCGGGCTACCGTATACAAACACAAACACAGCATAATTTCTGTATTCACTGAAAAAACTTATTTCCCGAAATAGCTGTCTGATACAGGCTACCATTATCAGCCTACCGTATAAAAACACGAAGGCACCATAATTTCAGTTTCTACTGAAAATTTTTTTTTCTCAAATTAGTGATCTGATACAAGCTACTCTTATCGGTCTACCGTATACAAACACGAAGACACCATAATTTCTGTATTCACTGAAAAAAATTATTTCCCGAAATAGCTGTCTGATACAGGCTACCATTATCAGCCTACCGTAAACAAACACGAAGACACCATAATTTCCGTTTTCACTGAAAATTTTCTTTTTTCTCAAATGAACGTTCTCATACACGCTACCATTATCAGCCTACCGTATACAAAAACGAAGACACCATAATTTCCGTTTTCACTGAAAATTTTCTTTTTTCTCAAATGAACGTTCTCATACACGCTACCATTATCAGCCTACCGTATACAAACAGGAAGACACCATAATTTCAGTTTTTACTGAAATTTTTTTTTTCTCAAATTAACGTTATCATACAGGCTATACCATTGTCAGCCTACCGTATACAAACATGATGACACCATAATTTTAGCTTTTACTGAAAATTTTTGTTCTTCTTAAATTAACGTTCTCATACTGGCTACTCTTATCGGTCTACCGTATACAAACATGATGACACCATAATTTCAGTTTATAGTTAAAATTTTTTTCTTCTTGAATGAATGTTCTAATACTACCTACTCTTATCGGTCTACCGTATACAAACACGATGACACCATAATTTCAGTTTTTACTGAAAATTTTTTTTTCTCAAATTAACGTTCTCATACAGGCTATACCATTGTCAGCCTGCCGTATACAAACATGATGACACCATAATTTCTGTTTATACTGAAAATTTTTGTTCTTCTTAAATTAACGTTTTTATACTGGCTACTCTTATCGGTCTACCGTATACAAACACGATCACACCATAATTTCAGTTTTTACTGAAAATTTTTTTTTCTCAAATTAACGTTCTCATACAGGCTATACCATTGTCAGCCTGCCGTATACAAACATGATGACACCATAATTTCAGTTTATAGTTTAAATTTTTTTTCTCTTGAATGAATGTTCTAATACTACCTACTCTTATCGGTCTACCGTATACAAACACGATGACACCATAATTTCAGTTTTTACTGAAAATTTTTTTTTCTCAAATTAACGTTCTCATACAGGCTATACCATTGTCAGCCTGCCGTATACAAACATGATGACACCATTATTTCTGTTTTTACTGAAAATTTTTTTTTCTCAAATTAACGTTCTCATACAGGCTATACCATTGTCAGCCCGCCGTATACAAACATGATGACACCATAATTTCAGTTTATAGTTTAAATTTTTTTCTTCTTGAATGAATGTTCTAATACTACCTACTCTTATCGGTCTACCGTATACAAACTCGATGACACCATAATTTCAGTTTTTACTGAAAATTTTTTTTTCTCAAATTAACGTTCTCATACAGGCTATACCATTGTCAGCCTGCCGTATACAAACATGATGACACCATAATTTCTGTTTATACTGAAAATTTTTGTTCTTCTTAAATTAACGTTCTCATACTGGCTACTCTTATCGGTCTACCGTATACAAACATGATGACACCATAATTTCAGTTTATAGTTAAAATTTTTTTCTTCTTGAATGAATGTTCTAATACTACCTACTCTTATCGGTCTACCGTATACAAACACGATGACACCATAATTTCAGTTTTTACTGAAAATTTTTTTTTCTCAAATTAACGTTCTCATACAGGCTATACCATTGTCAGCCTGCCGTATACAAACATGATGACACCATAATTTCTGTTTATACTGAAAATTTTTGTTCTTCTTAAATTAACGTTTTTATACTGGCTACTCTTATCGGTCTACCGTATACAAACACGATCACACCATAATTTCAGTTTTTACTGAAAATTTTTTTTTCTCAAATTAACGTTCTCATACAGGCTATACCATTGTCAGCCTGCCGTATACAAACATGATGACACCATAATTTCAGTTTATAGTTTAAATTTTTTTTCTCTTGAATGAATGTTCTAATACTACCTACTCTTATCGGTCTACCGTATACAAACACGATGACACCATAATTTCAGTTTTTACTGAAAATTTTTTTTTCTCAAATTAACGTTCTCATACAGGCTATACCATTGTCAGCCTGCCGTATACAAACATGATGACACCATTATTTCTGTTTTTACTGAAAATTTTTTTTTCTCAAATTAACGTTCTCATACAGGCTATACCATTGTCAGCCCGCCGTATACAAACATGATGACACCATAATTTCAGTTTATAGTTTAAATTTTTTTCTTCTTGAATGAATGTTCTAATACTACCTACTCTTATCGGTCTACCGTATACAAACTCGATGACACCATAATTTCAGTTTTTACTGAAAATTTTTTTTTCTCAAATTAACGTTCTCATACAGGCTATACCATTGTCAGCCTGCCGTATAAAAACATGATGACACTATAATTTCTGTTTATACTGAAAATTTTTGTTCTTCTTAAATTAACGTTTTTATACTGGCTACTCTTATCGGTCTACCGTATACAAACACGATGACACCATAATTTCTGTTTTTACTGAAAATTTTTTTTCCTCAAATTTACGTTCTTATACAGGCTACCAATTTTCAGCCTACCGTATACAAACACGATGACACCATAACTTCAGTTTTTATTGAAAATTTTGTTTTTCTCAAATTAACGTTCTCATACAGGGTACTCTTATCGGGCTACCGTATACAAACACAAACACAGCATAATTTCTGTATTCACTGAAAAAATTTATTTCCCGAAATAGCTGTCTGATACAGGCTACCATTATCAGCCTACCGTATAAAAACACGAAGGCATCATAATTTCAGTTTCTACTGAAAATTTTTTTTTTCTCAAATTAGTGATCTGATACGAGCTACTCTTATCGGTCTACCGTATACAAACACGAAGACACCATAATTTCAGTTTATACTGGAAATTTTTTTTTTCTTAAATTAACATTCTCATACTGGCTACTCTTATCGGTCTACCGTATACAAACACGAAGACACCATAATTTCTGTTTATACTGAAAATTTTTGTTCTTCTTAAATTAACGTTCTCATACTGGCTACTCTTATCGGCCTACCGTATACAAACACGATGACACCATAACTTCAGTTTTTACTGAAAATTTTTTTTCCTCAAATTTACGTTCTTATACAGGCTACTCTTATCGGCCTACCGTATACAAACACAAACACACCATTATTTCTGTATTCACTGGAAAAAATTATTTCCCGAAATAGCTGTCTGATACTGGCTACCATTATCAGCCTACCGTATACAAACACGATGACACCATAACTTCAGTTTTTATTGAAAATTTTTTTTTCTCAAATTAACGTTCTCATACAGGCTACTCTTATCGGGCTACCGTATACAAACACAAACACAGCATAATTTCTGTATTCACTGAAAAAACTTATTACCCGAAATAGCTGTCTGATACAGGCTACCATTATCAGCCTACCGTAAACAAACACGAAGAAACCATAATTTCAGTTTTTACTGAAAAATTTTTTTTTTCTCAAATAAACGTTCTCATACAGGCTACCATTGTCAGCCTACCGTATACAAAAACGAAGACACCATAATTTCAGTTTCTACTGAAAATTTTTTTTTCTCAAATTAGTGATCTGATACAAGCTACTCTTATCAGTCCACCGTATACAAACACGAAGACACCATAATTTCTGTATTCACTGAAAAAAATTATTTCCCGAAATAGTTGTCTGATACAGGCTACCATTATCAGCCTACCGTAAACAAACACGAAGAAACCATAATTTCAGTTTTTACTGAAAAATTTTTTTTTTCTCAAATAAACGTTCTCATACAGGCTACCATTGTCAGCCTACCGTATACAAAAACGAAGACACCATAATTTCCGTTTTTACTGAAAATTTTCTTTTTTTTCAAATGAACGTTCTCATACAGGCTACTCTTATCGTTCTACCGTATACAAACATGATGACACCATAATTTCAGTTTATAGTTTAAATTTTTTTCTTCTTGAATGAACGTTCTAATACTACCTATTCTTATCGGTCTACCGTATACAAACACGATGACACCATAATTCCAGTTTTTACTGAAAAATTTTTTTTCTCGAATTAACGTTCTCATACAGGCTACCATTGTCAGCCTACCGTATACAAACATGATGACACCATAATTTTTAGTTTTAGTGAAAACTTTTTTTTTCTTAAATTAACGTTCTCATACAGGCTACTCTTATCAGCCTACCGTAAACAAACACGAAAGAAACCATAATTTCAGTTTTTACTGAAAATTTTTTTTTCTCAAATTAACGTTATCATACTGGCTATACCATTGTCAGTCTACCGTATACAAACACGATGACACCATAATTTCAGTTTTTACTGAAAATTTTTTTTTCTCAAATTAACGTTCTCATACAGGCTATACCATTGTCAGCCTGCCGTATACAAACATGATGACACCATAATTTCTGTTCATTCTGAAAATTTTGTTCTTCTTAAATTAACGTTCTCATACTGGCTACTCTTATCGGTCTACCGTATACAAACACGATGACACCATAATTTCTGTTTTTACTGAAAATTTTTTTTCCTCAAATTTACGTTCTTATACAGGCTACTCTTATCGGCCTACCGTATACAAACACAAACACACCATTATTTCTGTATTCACTGGAAAAAATTATTTCCCGAAATAGCTGTCTGATACAGGCTACCATTATCAGCCTACCGAATACAAACACGATGACACCATAACTTCAGTCTTTACTGAAAATTTTTTTTTCTCAAATTAACGTTCTTATACAGGCTACTCTTATCAGCCTACCATAAACAAACACGAAGACACCATAATTTCAGTTTTTACTGAGAATTTTTTTTTTCTCAAATTAACGTTCTAATACAGGCTACCATTGTCAGCCAACCGTATAGAGACACGAAGACACCATAATTTCAGTTTTTACTGAAAATTTTTTTTTCTCAAATCAACGTTCTCATACAGGCTACCATTGTCAGCCTACCGTATACAAAAATGATGACACCATAATTTTTAGTTTTACTGAAAATTTTCTTTTTTCTCAAATGAACGTTCTCATACAGGCTACTCTTATCGTTCTACCGTATACAAACACGATGACACCATAATTTTAGTTTTTACTGAAAATTTTTTTTTCTCAAATTAACGTTATCATACTGGCTATACCATTGTCAGTCTACCGTATACAAACACGATGACACCATAATTTCAGTTTTTACTGAAAATTTTTTTTTCTCAAATTAACGTTCTCATACAGGCTATACCATTGTCAGCCTGCCGTATACAAACATGATGACACCATAATTTCTGTTCATTCTGAAAATTTTGTTCTTCTTAAATTAACGTTCTCATACTGGCTACTCTTATCGGTCTACCGTATACAAACACGATGACACCATAATTTCTGTTTTTACTGAAAATTTTTTTTCCTCAAATTTACGTTCTTATACAGGCTACTCTTATCGGCCTACCGTATACAAACACAAACACACCATTATTTCTGTATTCACTGGAAAAAATTATTTCCCGAAATAGCTGTCTGATACAGGCTACCATTATCAGCCTACCGAATACAAACACGATGACACCATAACTTCAGTCTTTACTGAAAATTTTTTTTTCTCAAATTAACGTTCTTATACAGGCTACTCTTATCAGCCTACCATAAACAAACACGAAGACACCATAATTTCAGTTTTTACTGAGAATTTTTTTTTTCTCAAATTAACGTTCTAATACAGGCTACCATTGTCAGCCAACCGTATAGAGACACGAAGACACCATAATTTCAGTTTTTACTGAAAATTTTTTTTTCTCAAATCAACGTTCTCATACAGGCTACCATTGTCAGCCTACCGTATACAAAAATGATGACACCATAATTTTTAGTTTTACTGAAAATTTTCTTTTTTCTCAAATGAACGTTCTCATACAGGCTACTCTTATCGTTCTACCGTATACAAACACGATGACACCATAATTTTAGTTTTTACTGAAAAATTTTTTTTCTCAAATCAACGTTCTCATACAGGCTATACCATTGTCAGCCTACCGTATACAAACATGATGACACCATAATTTTAGTTTTTACTGAAAATTTTTTTTTTCTTAAATTAACGTTCTCATACAGGCTACTCTTATCAGCCTACCGTAAACAAACACGAAGACACCATAACTTCAGTTTTTACTGAAAATGTTTTTTTCTCAAATCAACGTTCTCATACAGGCTACCATTGTCAGCCTACCGTATACAAACATGATGACACCATAATTTTTAGTTTTAGTGAAAATTTTCTTTTTTCTCAAATGAACATTCTCATACAGGCTACTCTTATCAGCCCACCGTATGCAAACACGTAGACACCATAATTTCAGTTTTTACTGAAAAATTTTTTTCTCAATTTAACGTTATCATACAGGCTATACCATTGTCAGCCTACCGTATACAAACATGATGACACCATAATTTTAGTTTTTACTAAAAATTTTTTTTTTCTTAAATTAACGTTCTCATACAGGCTACTCTTATCAGCCTACCGTAAACAAACACGAAAGAAACCATAATTTCAGTTTTTACTGAAAATTTTTTTTTCTCAAATTAACGTTCTCATACAGGCTATTCTTATTAGCCCACCGTATGCAAACAGGTTGACACCATAATTTCAGTTTTTACTGAAATTTTTTTTTCTCACATTAACGTTCTCATACAGGCTTCATTGTCAGCCTACTGTATACAAACATGATGACACCATAATTTTTAGTTTTAGTGAAAATTTTTTTTTCTTAAATTAACGTTCTCATACAGGCTACTCTTATCAGCCTACCGTAAACAAACACGAAATAAACCATAATTTCAGTTTTTACTGAAAATTTTTTTTTCTCAAATTAACGTTATCATACAGGCTATACCATTGTCAGCCTACCGTAAACAAACACGAGATAAACCATAATTTCAGTTTTTACTGAAAATTTTTTTTTCTCAAATTAACGTTATCATACAGGCTATACCATTGTCAGCCTACCGTATACAAACATGATGACACCATAATTTCAGTTTTTACTGAAAATTTTTTTTTTCTCAAATTAGTGATCTGATACAAGCTACTCTTATCGGTCTACCGTATACAAACACGAAGACACTATAATTTCAGTTTTTACTGAACATTTTTTTTTCTCAAATTAGCGTTCTCATACAGGCTATACCATTGTCAGCCTACCGTATACAAACATGATGACACCATAATTTCAGTTTATAGTTTAAATTTTTCTTCTTCTTGAATTAACGTTCTAATACTACCTATTCTTATCGGTCTACCGTATACAAACACTATGAAACCATATTTTCAGTTTTTACTGAAAATTTTTTTCTCTCAAATTAACGTTCTCATACAGGCTATACCATTGTCAGCCTGCCGTATACAAACATGATGACACCATAATTTCTGTTTATACTGAAAATTTTTTTTCTTCTTAAATTAACGTTCTCATACTGGCTACTCTTATCGGTCTACCGTATACAAACGCGATGACACCATAATTTCAGTTTTTATTGAAAATTTTTTTTTCTCAAATTAACGTTCTCATACAGGCTACTCTTACCGGGCTACCGTATACAATCACAAACACAGCAAAATTTCTGTATTCACTGAAAAAAATTATTTTCCGAAATAGCTGTCTGATACAGGCTACCATTATCAGCCTACCGTATAAAAACACGAAGACACCATAATTTCAGTTTTTACTGAAAATTTTTTTTTCTCAAATTAGTGATCTGATACAAGCTACTCTTATCGGTCTACAGTATACAAACACGAAGACACTATAATTTCTGTATTCACTGAAAAAAATTATTTCCCGAAATAGCTGTCTGATACAGGCTACCATTATCAGCCTACCGTAAACAAACACGAAGACACCATAATTTCAGTTTTTACTGAAAATTTTTTTTTTCTTAAATTAACGTTCTTATATAGGTTACTCTTATCAGCCTATCGTATACAAACACTTAAACACCATAATTTCAGTTTTTACTGAAAATTTTCTTTTTTCTCAAATGAACGTTCTCAAACAGGCTACTCTTATCGGTCTACCCTATACAAACACGATGCCACCATAATTTCAGTTTTTACTGAAAATTTTCTTTTTTCTCAAATTAACGTTCTCATACAGGCTACTGTTATCGGTCTACCGTATACAAACACGATGACACCATAACTTCAGTTTTTACTGAAAATTTTTTTCTTCTCAAATTAACGTTCTCATACAGGCTACTCTTATTGGCCTACCGTATACAAACACAAACACACCATTATTTCTGTATTTACTGGAAAAAATTATTTCCCGAAATAGCTGTCTGATACTGGCTACCATCATCAGCCTACCGTATACAAACACGACAACACCATAACTTCAGTTTTTACTGAAAATTTTTTTTTCTCAAATTAACGTTCTTATACAGGCTACTATTGTCAGCCTACCGTATACAAACATGATGACACCATAATTTCTGTTTATACTGAAAATTTTTATTTTCTTAAATGAACGTTCTCATACTGGCTACTATTATCGGTCTACCGTATACAAATACGATGACACCATAATTTCAGTTTTTACTGAAAATTTTTTTCTTCTCAAATTAACGATATCATACAGGCTACTCTTATTGGCCTACCGTATACAAACACGAAGAGACCATAATTTCTGTATTAACTGAAAAAAATTATTTCCCGAAATAGCTGTCTGATACAGGCTACCATTATCAGCCTACCGTAAACAAACACGAAGACACCATAACTTCAGTTTTTATTGAAAATTTTTTTTTCTCAAATTAACGTTCTCATACAGGCTATACATATGTCAGCCTACCCTATACAAACATGATCACACCATAATTTCAGTTTTTACTGAAAATTTTTTTTTCTCAAATTAACGTTCTTATACAGGCTACTATTGTCAGCCTACCGTATACAAACATGATGACACCATAATTTCTGTATTCACTGAAAAAAATTATTTCCCGAAATAGCTGTCTGATACAGGCTACTGTTATCGGTCTACCGTATACAAACACGATGACACCATAACTTCAGTTTTTACTGAAAATTTTTTTCTTCTCAAATTAACGATATTATACAGGCTACTCTTATTGGCCTACCGTATACAAACACAAAGAGACCATAATTTCTGTATTCACTGAAAAAAATTATTTCCCGAAATAGCTGTCTGATACAGGCTACTGTTATCGGTCTACCGTATACAAACACGATGACACCATAACTTCAGTTTTTACTGAAAATGTTTTTCTTCTCAAATTAACGTTCTCATACAGGCTACTCTTATTGGCCTACCGTATACAAACACAAACACACCATTATTTCTGTATTTACTGGAAAAAATTATTTCCCGAAATAGCTGTCTGATACTGGCTACCATTATCAGCCTACCGTATACAAACACGACGACACCATAACTTCAGTTTTTACTGAAAATTTTTTTTTCTCAAATTAACGTTCTTATACAGGCTACTATTGTCAGCCTACCGTATACAAACATGATGACACCATAATTTCTGTTTTAACTGAAAATTTTTCTTCTCAAATTAACGTTCTCATACAGGCTACTCTTATCGGTCTACCGTATACAAACACGATGCCACCATAATTTCAGTTTTTACTGGAAATTTTTTTTCCTCAAATTTACGTTCTCATACAGGCTACTCTTATCGGCCTACCGTATACAAACACTAACACACCATTATTTCTGTATATACTGGAAAAAATTATTTCCCGAAATAGCTGTCTGATACAGGCCACCATTATCAGCCTACCGTATACAAACACGATGACACCATAACTTCAGTTTTTATTGAAAATTTTTTTTTCTCAAATTAACGTTCTCATACAGGCTATACATATGTCAGCCTACCGTATACAAACATGATGACACCATAATTTCAGTTTTTACAGAAAATTTTTTTTTCTCAAATTAACGTTCTCATACAGGCTATAGCATTGTCAGCCTACCGTATACAAACACGACGACACCATAACTTCAGTTTTTATTGAAAATTTTTTTTTCTCAAATTAACGTTCTCATACAGGCTATACATATGTCAGCCTACCGTATACAAACATGATGACACCATAATTTCAGTTTTTACAGAAAATTTTTTTTTCTCAAATTAACGTTCTCATACAGGCTATAGCATTGTCAGCCTACCGTATACAAACATGATGACACCATAATTTCAGTTTTTACTGAAAATTTTTTTTTCTCGAATTAGCGTTCTCATACAGGCTATACCATTGTCAGCCTACCGTATACAAACATGATGACACCATAATTTCAGTTTATAGTTTAAATTTTTTTTCTTCTTGAATTAACGTTCTAATACTACCTACTCTTATCGGTCTACCGTATACAAACACTATGAAACCATATTTTCAGCTTTTACTGAAAATTTTTTTCTCTCAAATTAACGTTCTCATACAGGCTATACCATTGTCAGCCTGCCCTATACAAACATGATGACACCATAGTTTCTGTTTATACTGAAAATTTTTTTTCTTCTTAAGTTAACGTTCTCATACTGGCTACTCTTATCGGTCTACCGTAAACAAACGCGATGACACCATAATTTCAGTTTTTACTGAAAATTTTTTTTCCTCAAATTTACGTTCTTATACAGGCTAATCTTATCGGCCTACCGTATACAAACACAAACAGACCATTATTTCTGTATTCACTAGAAAAAATTATTTGCCGAAATAGCTGTCTGATACAGGCTACCATTATCAGCCTACCGTATACAAACACGATGACACCATAACTTCAGTTTTTATTGAAAATTTTTTTTTCTCAAATTAACGTTCTCATACAGGCTACTCTTATCGGGCTACCGTATACAATCACAAACACAGCATAATTTCTGTATTCACTGAAAAAAATTATTTTCCGAAATAGCTGTCTGATACAGGCTACCATTATCAGCCTACCGTATAAAAACACGAAGACACCATAATTTCAGTTTTTACTGAAAATTTTTTTTTCTCAAATTAGTGATCTGATACAAGCTACTCTTATCGGTCTACCGTATACAAACACTATGAAACCATATTTTCAGCTTTTACTGAAAATTTTTTTCTCTCAAATTAACGTTCTCATACAGGCTATACCATTATCAGCCTACCGTAAACAAACACGAAGACACCATAATTTCAGTTTTTACTGAAAATTTTTTTTTTCTTTAATTAACGTTCTCATACAGGCTACTCTTATCGGTCTACCGTATACAAACACGATGACACCATAACTTCAGTTTTTACTGAAAATTTTTTTTTTCTTAAATTAACGTTCTTATACAGGTTACTCTTATCAGCCTATCGTATACAAACACGTAGACACCATAATTTCAGTTTTTACTGAAAATTTTATTTTTTCTCAAATGAACGTTCTCAAATAGGCTACTCTTATCGGTCTACCCTATACAAACACGATGCCACCATAATTTCATTTTTTACTGAAAATTTTCTTTTTTCTCAAATTAACGTTCTCATACAGGCTGTTATCGGTCCACCGTATACAAACACGATGACACCATAACTTCAGTTTTTACTGAAAATTTTTTTCTTCTCAAATTAACGTTCTCATACAGGCTACTCTTATTGGCCTACCGTATACAAACACAAATACACTATTATTTCTGTATTTACTGGAAAAAATTATTTCCCGAAATAGCTGTCTGATACTGGCTACCATTATCAGCCTACCGTATACAAACACGACGACAGCATAACTTCAGTTTTTACTGAAAATTTTTTTTTTCTCAAATTAACGTTCTTATACAGGCTACTATTGTCAGCCTACCGTATACAAACATGATGACACCATAATTTCTGTTTATACTGAAAATTTTTATTTTCTTAAATGAACGTTCTCATACCGGTCTACCGTATACAAATACGATGACACCATAATTTCAGTTTGTACTGAAAATTTTTTTCTTCTCAAATTAACGATATCATACAGGCTACTCTTATTGGCCTACCGTATACAAACACGAAGAGACCATAATTTCTGTATTCACTGAAAAAAATTATTTCCCGAAATAGCTGTCTGATACAGGCTACCATTATCAGCCTACCGTAAACAAACACGAAGACACCATAATTCCAATTTTTACTGAAAAATTTTTTTTCTCTTAAATAACCGTTCTCATACAGGCTACTCTTATCGGTCTACCGTATACAAACACGATGACACCATAATTTCAGTTTTTACTGAAAATTTTTCTTCTCAAATTAACGTTCTGATACAGGCTACTGGAATCGGTCTACCGTATACAAACACGATGCCACTATAATTTCAGTTTTTACTGAAAATTTTTTTTTTTCTCAAATTAATGTTCTCATACAGGCTACCATTATCAGCCTACCGTATAGAAACACGAAGACACCATAATTTCAGTTTTTACTGAAAAATTTTTTTTTCAAATTAACGTTATCATACAGGCTAAACTTATCGGCCTATCGTATACAAACACGAAGACACCATAATTTCAGTTTTTACTGAAAATTTTTTTTTCTCAAATTAACGTTCTCATACAGACTACCTTTGTCAGCCTACCGTATACAAACATGATGACACCATAATTTTAGTTTTAACTAACAATTTTTTATTCTCAAATTAACGTTCTCATACAGGCTACCATTGTCAGTCTACCGTATACAAACATGATGACACCATAATTTCAGTTTATACTGGAAATTTTTTTTTCTTCTTAAATTAACGTTCTCATACTAGCTACTCTTATCAGCCTACCGTATACAAACATGATGACACCATAATTTTAGTTTTAACTAACAATTTTTTTTTCTCAAATTAACGTTCTCATACAGGCTACCACTGTCAGCCTACCGTATACAAACATGATGACACCATAATTTCAGTTTATACTGGAAATTTTTTCTTCTTCTTAAATTAACGTTCTCATACTAGCTACTCTTATCGGCCTACCGTATACAAACACAAACACAGCATTATTTCTGTATTCACTGAAAAAAATTATTTCCCGAAATAGCTGTCTGATACAGGCTACCATTATCAGCCTACCGTATAAAAACACGAAGACACCATAATTTCAGTTTTTACTGAAAATTTTTTTTCCTCAAATTTACGTTCTCATACAGACTAGTCTTATCGGCCTACCGTATACAAACACAAACACAGCATAATTTCTGTATTCACTGAAAAAAATTATTTCCCGAAATAGCTGTCTGATACAGGCTACTATTATCAGCCTACCGTAAACAAACACGAAGACACCATAATTTCAGTTTTTTCTGAAAATTTTTTTTTTATTAAATTAACATTCTTATACAGGCTACCATTGTCAGCCTACCGTATACAAACACGAAGACACCATAATTTCAGTTTTTACTGAAAATTTTCTTTTTTCTCAAATTAGTGATCTGATACAAGCTACTCTTATCGATCTACCGTATACAAACACGAAGACACCATAATTTCTGTATTCACCTAAAAAAAATTATTTCCCGAAATAGCTGTCTGATACAGGCTACTATTATCAGCCTACCGTAAACAAACACGAAGACACCATAATTTCAGTTTTTTCTGAAAATTTTTTTTTTATTAAATTAACGTTCTTATACAGGCTACCATTGTCAGCCTACCGTATACAAACACGAAGACACCATAATTTCAGTTTTTACTGAAAATTTTCTTTTTTCTAAAATTAGCGTTCTCATACTGACTACTCTTATCGGTCTACCGTATACAAACACGAAGAAACCATAATTTCTGTATTCACTGGAAAAAATTATTTCCCGAAATAGCTGTCTGATACAAGCTACCATTATCAGCCTACCGTAAACAAACGCGAAGACACCATAATTTCAGTTCTTACTGAAAATTTTTTTTTTATTAAATTAACGACAGGCTACCATTGTCAGCCTACCGTATACAAACACGAAGACACCATAACTTCAGTTTTTACTGAAAATTTTCTTTTTTCTCAAATTAGCGTTCTCATACTGGCTACTCTTATCTGTCTAACGTATACAAACACGATGACACCATAATTTCAGTTTTTACTGAGAATTTTGGTTTTTTTCAAATTAACGTTCTCATACAGGCTGCCATTGTCAGCCTACCGTATAGAAACACGAAGACACGATAATTTCAGTTTCTACTGAAAATTTTTTTTTTCAAATTAACGTTCTCATACAGGCTACTCTAATCGGCCTACCGTATACAAACACGAAGACACCATAATTTCAGTTTTTTCTGAAAATTTTTTTTTTATTAAATTAACGTTCTTATACAGGCTACCATTGTCAGCCTACCGTATACAAACACGAAGACACCATAATTTCAGTTTTTACTGAAAATTTTCTTTTTTCTAAAATTAGCGTTCTCAAACAGGCTACTCTTATCGGTCTACCGTATACAAACACGATGCCACCATAATTTCAGTTTTTACTGGAAATTTTTTTTCCTCAAATTTACGTTCTCATACAGGCTACTATTATCGGCCTACCGTATACAAACACAAACACACCATTATTTCTGTATTTACTGGAAAAAATTATTTCCCGAAATAGCTGTCTGATACAGGCCACCATTATCAGCCTACCGTATACAAACACGATGACACCATAACTTCAGTTTTTATTGAAAATTTTTTTTTCTCAAATTAACGTTCTCATACAGGCTATACATATGTCAGCCTACCGTATACAAACATGATGACACCATAATTTCAGTTTTTACAGATAATTTTTTTTTCTCAAATTAACGTTCTCATACAGGCTAAAGCATTGTCAGCCTACCGTATACAAACATGATGACACTATAATTTCAGTTTTTACTGAAAATTTTTTTTTCTCAAATTGGTGATCTGATACAAGCTACTCTTATCGGTCTACCGTATACAAACACGACGACACTATAATTTCAGTTTTTACTGAACATTTTTTTTTCTCAAATTAGCGTTCTCATACAGGCCACCATTATCAGCCTACCGTATACAAACACGATGACACCATAACTTCAGTTTTTATTGAAAATTTTTTTTTCTCAAATTAACGTTCTCATACAGGCTATACATATGTCAGCCTACCGTATACAAACATGATGACACCATAATTTCAGTTTTTACAGAAAATTTTTTTTTCTCAAATTAACGTTCTCATACAGGCTATAGCATTGTCAGCCTACCGTATACAAACACGACGACACCATAACTTCAGTTTTTATTGAAAATTTTTTTTTCTCAAATTAACGTTCTCATACAGGCTATACATATGTCAGCCTACCGTATACAAACATGATGACACCATAATTTCAGTTTTTACAGAAAAATTTTTTTTCTCAAATTAACGTTCTCATACAGGCTATAGCATTGTCAGCCTACCGTATACAAACATGATGACACCATAATTTCAGTTTTTACTGAAAATTTTTTTTTCTCAAATTAGTGATCTGATACAAGCTACTCTTATCGGTCTACCGTATACAAACACGAAGACACTATAATTTCAGTTTTTACTGAACATTTTTTTTTCTCAAATTAGCGTTCTCATACAGGCTATACCATTGTCAGCCTACCGTATACAAACATGATGACACCATAATTTCAGTTTATAGTTTAAATTTTTTTTCTTCTTGAATTAACGTTCTAATACTACCTACTCTTATCGGTCTACCGTATACAAACACTATGAAACCATATTTTCAGCTTTTACTGAAAATTTTTTTCTCTCAAATTAACGTTCTCATACAGGCTATACCATTGTCAGCCTGCCCTATACAAACATAATGACACCATAGTTTCTGTTTATACTGAAAATTTTTTTTCTTCTTAAATTAACGTTCTCATACTGGCTACTCTTATCGGTCTACCGTATACAAACGCGATGACACCATAATTTCAGTTTTTACTGAAAATTTTTTTTCCTCAAATTTACGTTCTTATACAGGCTACTCTTATCGGCCTACCGTATACAAACACAAACACACCATTATTTCTGTATTCACTAGAAAAAATTATTTGCCGAAATAGCTGTCTGATACAGGCTACCATTATCAGCCTACCGTATACAAACACGATGACACCATAACTTCAGTTTTTATTAAAAATTTTTTTTTCTCAAATTAACGTTCTCATACAGGCTACTCTTATCGGGCTACCGTATACAATCACAAACACAGCATAATTTCTGTATTCACTGAAAAAAATTATTTTCCGAAATAGCTGTCTGATACAGGCTACCATTATCAGCCTACCGTATAAAAACACGAAGACACCATAATTTCAGTTTTTACTGAAAATTTTTTTTTCTCAAATTAGTGATCTGATACAAGCTACTCTTATCGGTCTACCGTATACAAACACGAAGACACTATAATTTCTGTATTCACTGAAAAAAATTATTTCCCGAAATAGCTGTCTGATACAGGCTACCATTATCAGCCTACCGTATACAAACACGATGACACCATAACTTCAGTTTTTACTGAAAATTTTTTTTTTCTTAAATTAACGTTCTTATACAGGTTACTCTTATCAGCCTATCGTATACAAACACGTAGACACCATAATTTCAGTTTTTACTGAAAATTTTATTTTTTCTCAAATGAACGTTCTCAAATAGGCTACTCTTATCGGTCTACCCTATACAAACACGATGCCACCATAATTTCATTTTTTACTGAAAATTTTCTTTTTTCTCAAATTAACGTTCTCATACAGGCTACTGTTATCGGTCCACCGTATACAAACACGATGACACCATAACTTCAGTTTTTACTGAAAATTTTTTTCTTCTCAAATTAACGTTCTCATACAGGCTACTCTTATTGGCCTACCGTATACAAACACAAACACACTATTATTTCTGTATTTACTGGAAAAAATTATTTCCCGAAATAGCTGTCTGATACTGGCTACCATTATCAGCCTACCGTATACAAACACGACGACACCATAACTTCAGTTTTTACTGAAAATTTTTTTTTCTCAAATTAACGTTCTTATACAGGCTACTATTGTCAGCCTACCGTATACAAACATGATGACACCATAATTTCTGTTTATACTGAAAATTTTTATTTTCTTAAATGAACGTTCTCATACCGGTCTACCGTATACAAATACGATGACACCATAATTTCAGTTTTTACTGAAAATTTTTTTCTTCTCAAATTAACGATATCATACAGGCTACTCTTATTGGCCTACCGTATACAAACACGAAGAGACCATAATTTCTGTATTCACTGAAAAAAATTATTTCCCGAAATAGCTGTCTGATACAGGCTACCATTATCAGCCTACCGTAAACAAACACGAAGACACCATAATTCCAATTTTTACTGAAAAATTTTTTTTCTCTTAAATAACCGTTCTCATACAGGCTACTCTTATCGGTCTACCGTATACAAACACGATGACACCATAATTTCAGTTTTTACTGAAAATTTTTCTTCTCAAATTAACGTTCTCATACAGGCTACTGGAATCGGTCTACCGTATACAAACACGATGCCACTATAATTTCAGTTTTTACTGAAAATTTTCTTTTTTCTCAAATTAACGTTCTAATACAGGCTACCATTATCAGCCTACCGTATAGAAACACGAAGACACCATAATTTCAGTTTTTACTGAAAATTTTTTTTTTCAAATTAACGTTATCATACAGGCTAAACTTATCGGCCTATCGTATACAAACACGAAGACACCATAATTTCAATTTTTACTGAAAATTTTTTTTTCTCAAATTAACGTTCTCATACAGACTACCTTTGTCAGCCTACCGTATACAAACATGATGACACCATAATTTTAGTTTTAACTAACAATTTTTTTTTCTCAAATTAACGTTCTCATACAGGCTACCTTTGTCAGTCTACCGTATACAAACATGATGACACCATAATTTCAGTTTATACTGGAAATTTTTTTTTCTTCTTAAATTAACGTTCTCATACTAGCTACTCTTATCAGCCTACCGTATACAAACATGATGACACCATAATTTTAGTTTTAACTAACAATTTTTTTTTCTCAAATTAACGTTCTCATACAGGCTACCACTGTCAGCCTACCGTATACAAACATGATGACACCATAATTTCAGTTTATACTGGAAATTTTTTCTTCTTCTTAAATTAACGTTCTCATACTAGCTACTCTTATCGGCCTACCGTATACAAACACAAACACAGCATTATTTCTGTATTCACTGAAAAAAATTATTTCCCGAAATAGCTGTCTGATACAGGCTACCATTATCAGCCTACCGTATAAAAACACGAAGACACCATAATTTCAGTTTTTACTGAAAATTTTTTTTCCTCAAATTTACGTTCTCATACAGACTAGTCTTATCGGCCTACCGTATACAAACACAAACACAGCATAATTTCTGTATTCACTGAAAAAAATTATTTCCCGAAATAGCTGTCTGATACAGGCTACCATTATCAGCCTACCGTATAAAAACACGAAGACACCATAATTTATGTTTATACTGAAAATTTTTTTTTTATTAAATTAACGTTCTTATACAGGCTACCATTGTCAGCCTACCGTATACAAACACGAAGACACCATAATTTCAGTTTTTACTGAAAATTTTCTTTTTTCTCAAATTAGTGATCTGATACAAGCTACTCTTATCGATCTACCGTATACAAACACGAAGACACCATAATTTCTGTATTCACCTAAAAAAAATTATTTCCCGAAATAGCTGTCTGATACAGGCTTGTAATATCAGCCTACCGTAAACAAACACGAAGACACCATAATTTCAGTTTTTTCTGAAAATTTTTTTTTTATTAAATTAACGTTCTTATACAGGCTACCATTGTCAGCCTACCGTATACAAACACGAAGACACCATAATTTCAGTTTTTACTGAAAATTTTCTTTTTTCTAAAATTAGCGTTCTCATACTGACTACTCTTATCGGTCTACCGTATACAAACACGAAGACACCATAATTTCTGTATTCACTGGAAAAAATTATTTCCCGAAATAGCTGTCTGATACAAGCTACCATTATCAGCCTACCGTAAACAAACGCGAAGACACCATAATTTCAGTTCTTACTGAAAATTTTCTTTTTATTAAATTAACGACAGGCTACCATTGTCAGCCTACCGTATACAAACACGAAGACACCATAACTTCAGTTTTTACTGAAAATTTTCTTTTTTCTCAAATTAGCGTTCTCATACTGGCTACTCTTATCTGTCTAACGTATACAAACACGATGACACCATAATTTCAGTTTTTACTGAGAATTTTGTTTTTTCTCAAATTAACGTTCTCATACAGGCTGCCATTGTCAGCCTACCGTATAGAAACACGAAGACACCATAATTTCAGTTTCTACTGAAAATTTTTTTTTTCAAATTAACGTTCTCATACAGGCTACTCTAATCGCCCTACCGTATACAAACACGAAGACACCATAATTTCAGTTTTTACTGAAAATTTTCTTTTTTCTCAAATTAACGTTCTCATACAGGCTACTCTTATCAGCCTACCGTATACGAACACGTAGACACCATAACTTCAGTTTTTACTGAAAATTTTTTTTTCTCAAATTAACGTTTAAAAACAGGGTACTCTTATCGGCCTAGCGTATACAAACACAAACACACCATTATTTCTGTATTCACTGAAAAAAATTATTTCCCGAAATAGCTGTCTGATACAGGCTACCATTATCAGCCTACCGTATACAACAATGATGACACCATAATTTCAGTTTATACTGGAAATTTTTTTTTCTCAACTTAACGTTCTCATACAGGCTACTCTTATTGGTGTACCGTATACAAACACAAACACAGCATAATTTCTGTATTCACTGAAAAAAATTATTTCCCGAAATAGCTGTCTGATACAGGCTACCGTTATCAGCCTACCGTATAAAAACACGAAGACACCATAATTTCAGTTTTTACTGAAAATTTTTTTTTCTCAAATTAGTGATCTGATACAAGCTACTCTTATCGATCTACCGTATACAAACACGAAGACACCATAATTTCTGTATCCACCTAAAAAAAATTATTTCCCGAAATAGCTGTCTGATACAGGCTACCATTATCAGCCTACCGTAAACAAACACGAAGACACCATAAATTCAGTTTTTACTGAAAAAATTTTTTTTTTCTTAAATTACGTTCTCATACTGGGTACTCTTATCGGTCTACCGTATACAAACACGAAGACACCATAATTTCAGTTTTTACTGAAAATTTTTTTTTTCTTAAATTAACGTTCTCATACTGGCTACTCTTATCGATCTACCGTATACAAACACGAAGACACCATAATTTCAGTTTTTACTGAAAATTTTTTTTTTATTAAATTAACGTTCTTATACAGGCTACCATTGTCAGCCTACCGTATACAAACATGATGACACCATAATTTCTGTTTATACTGAAAATTTTTTTTTTCTTAAATGAACGTTCTCATACTGGCTACTCTTATCGGTCTACCGTATACAAACACGATGACACCATAATTTCAGTTTTTACTGAAAATTTTTTTCTTCTCAAATAAACGTTCTCATACAGGCTACTCTTATAGGTGTACCGTATACAAACACGATGACACCATAATTTCAGTTTTTACTGAAAATTTTCTTTTTTCTCAAATTAACGTTCTCATACAGGCTACTGTTATCGGTCTACCGTATACAAACACGATGACAACATAATTTCAGTTTTTACTGAAAAATTTTTTTTCTTAAATTAACGTTCTCATACAGGCTACTCTTATCGGTCTACTCTATACAAACACGATGACACCATAATTTCAGTTTTTACTGAAAATTTTTTATTCAAATTAACGTTCTCATACAGGCTACTCTTATTGGTCTACCGTATACAAACACGATGACACCATTATTTCAGTTTTTACTGAAAATTTTCTTTTTTCTCAAATTAACGTTCTCATACAGGCTACTGTTATCGGTCTACCGTATACAAACACGATGACAACATAATTTCAGTTTTTACTGAAAAATTTTTTTTCTTAAATTAACGTTTTCATACAGGCTACTGTTATCGGTCTACCGTATACAAACACGAAGACACCATAATTTCAGTTTTTACTGAAAATTTTCTTTTTTCTCAAATTAGCGTTCTCATACTGGCTACTCTTATCTGTCTAACGTATACAAACACGATGACATCATAATTTCAGTTTTTACTGAAAATTTTCTTTTTTCTAAAATTAACGTTCTCATACAGGCTACTCTTATCGGTCTACCCTATACAAACACGATGCCACCATAATTTCAGTTTTTAATGAAAATTTTCTTTTTTCTCAAATTAACGTTCTCATACAGGCTACCATTGTCAGCCTACCGTATAGAAACACGAAGACACCATAATTTCAGTTTTTACTGAAAATTTTTTTTTTCAAATTAACGTTCTCATACAGGCTACTCTAATCGGCCTACCGTATACAAACACGAAGACACCATAATTTCAGTTTTTACTGAAAATTTTTTTTGTCAAATTAACGTTCTCATACAGGCTACTCTATTTGGTCTACCGTATACAAACACGATGACACCATAATTTCAGTTTTTACTGAGAATTTTTTTCTTCTCAAATTAACGTTCTCATACAAGCTACCATTATCAGCCTACCGTAAACAAACGCGAAGACACCATAACTACAGTTTTTACTGAAATTTTTTTTCCTCAAATTAACGTTCTTATACAGGGTACTCTTATCGGTTTACCGTATACAAAGACGATGACACCATAATTTCAGTTTTTACTGAAAATTTTTTTCTTCTCAAATTAACGTTCTCATACAGGCTACTCTTATTGGCCTACCGTATACAAACACGTAGACACCATAACTTTAGTTTTTACTGAAATTTTTTTTTTCTCAAATTAACGTTCTCATACAGGGTAGTCTTATCGGTCTACCGTATACAAACACAAACACACCATTATTTCTGTATTCACTGAAAAAAATTATTTCCCGGAATAGCTGTCTGATACAGGCTACCATTATCAGCCTACCGTATACAAACACGATGACACCATAACTTCAGTTTTTATTGAAAATTTTTTTTTCTCAAATTAACGTTCTCATACAGGCTATACATATGTCAGCCTACCGTATACAAACATGATGACACCATAATTTCAGTTTTTACAGAAAATTTTTTTTTCTCAAATTAACGTTCTCATACAGGCTACTCTTATCGGTCTACTCTATACAAACACGATGCCACCATAATTTCAGTTTTTACTGAAATTTTTTTTCAAATTAACGTTCTCATACAGGCTACTCTTATTGGTCTACCGTATACAAACACGATGACACCATAATTTCAGTTTTTACTGAAAATTTTCTTTTTTCTCAAATTAACGTTCTCATACAGGCTACTGTTATCGGTCTACCGTATACAAACACGAAGACACCATAATTTCAGTTTTTACTGAAAATTTTCTTTTTTCTCAAATTAGCGTTCTCATACTGGCTACTCTTATCTGTCTAACGTATACAAACACGATGACATCATAATTTCAGTTTTTACTGAAAATTTTCTTTTTTCTAAAATTAACGTTCTCATACAGGCTACTCTTATCGGTCTACCCTATACAAACACGATGCCACCATAATTTCAGTTTTTACTGAAAATTTTCTTTTTTCTCAAATTAACGTTCTCATACAGGCTACCATTGTCAGCCTACCGTATAGAAACACGAAGACACCATAATTTCAGTTTTTACTGAAAATTTTTTTTTTCAAATTAACGTTCTCATACAGGCTACTCTAATCGGCCTACCGTATACAAACACGAAGACACCATAATTTCAGTTTTTACTGAAAATTTTTTTTGTCAAATTAACGTTCTCATACAGGCTACTCTATTTGGTCTACCGTATACAAACACGATGACACCATAATTTCAGTTTTTACTGAGAATTTTTTTCTTCTCAAATTAACGTTCTCATACAAGCTACCATTATCAGCCTACCGTAAACAAACGCGAAGACACCATAACTTCAGTTTTTACTGAAATTTTTTTTCCTCAAATTAACGTTCTTATACAGGGTACTCTTATCGGTTTACCGTATACAAACACGATGACACCATAATTTCAGTTTTTACTGAAAATTTTTTTCTTCTCAAATTAACGTTCTCATACAGGCTACTCTTATTGGCCTACCGTATACAAACACGTAGACACCATAACTTTAGTTTTTACTGAAATTTTTTTTTTCTCAAATTAACGTTCTCATACAGGGTAGTCTTATCGGTCTACCGTATACAAACACAAACACACCATTATTTCTGTATTCACTGGAAAAAATTATTTCCCGGAATAGCTGTCTGATACAGGCTACCATTATCAGCCTACCGTATACAAACACGATGACACCATAACTTCAGTTTTTATTGAAAATTTTTTTTTCTCAAATTAACGTTCTCATACAGGCTATACATATGTCAGCCTACCGTATACAAACATGATGACACCATAATTTCAGTTTTTACAGAAAATTTTTTTTTTTCAAATTAACGTTCTCATACAGGCTATAGCATTGTCAGCCTACCGTATACAAACATGATGACACTATAATTTCAGTTTTTACTGAAAATTTTTTTTTCTCAAATTAGTGATCTGATACAAGCTACTCTTATCGGTCTACCGTATACAAACACGAAGACACTATAATTTCAGTTTTTACTGAACATTTTTTTTTCTCAAATTAGCGTTTTCATACAGGCCACCATTATCAGCCTACCGTATACAAACACGATGACACCATAACTTCAGTTTTTATTGAAAATTTTTTTTTTCTCAAATTAACGTTCTCATACAGGCTATACATATGTCAGCCTACCGTATACAAACATGATGACACCATAATTTCAGTTTTTACAGAAAATTGTTTTTTCTCAAATTAACGTTCTCATACAGGCTATAGCATTGTCAGCCTACCGTATACAAACACGACGACACCATAACTTCAGTTTTTATTGAAAATTTTTTTTTCTCAAATTAACGTTCTCATACAGGCTATACATATGTCAGCCTACCGTATACAAACATGATGACACCATAATTTCAGTTTTTACAGAAAATTTTTTTTTCTCAAATTAACGTTCTCATACAGGCTATAGCATTGTCAGCCTACCGTATACAAACATGATGACACCATAATTTCAGTTTTTACTGAAAATTTTTTTTTCTCAAATTAGTGATCTGATACAAGCTACTCTTATCGGTCTACCGTATACAAACACGAAGACACTATAATTTCAGTTTTTACTGAACATTTTTTTTTCTCAAATTAGCGTTCTCATACAGGCTATACCATTGTCAGCCTAGCGTATACAAACATGATGACACCATAATTTCAGTTTATAGTTTAAATTTTTTTTCTTCTTGAATTAACGTTCTAATACTACCTACTCTTATCGGTCTACCGTATACAAACACTATCAAACCATATTTTCAGCTTTTACTGAAAATTTTTTTCTCTCAAATTAACGTTCTCATACAGGCTATACCATTGTCAGCCTGCCCTATACAAACATGATGACACCATAGTTTCTGTTTATACTGAAAATTTTTTTTCTTCTTAAGTTAACGTTCTCATACTGGCTACTCTTAACGGTCTACCGTATACAAACGTGATGACACCATAATTTCAGTTTTTACTGAAAATTTTTTTTCCTCAAATTTACGTTCTTATACAGGCTAATCTTATCGGCCTACCGTATACAAACACAAACACACCATTATTTCTGTATTCACTAGAAAAAATTATTTGCCGAAATAGCTGTCTGATACAGGCTACCATTATCAGCCTACCGTATACAAACACGATGACACCATAACTTCAGTTTTTATTGAAAATTTTTTTTTCTCAAATTAACGTTCTCATACAGGCTACTCTTATCGGGCTACCGTATACAATCACAAACACAGCATAATTTCTGTATTCACTGAAAAAAATTATTTTCCGAAATAGCTGTCTGATACAGGCTACCATTATCAGCCTATCGTATAAAAACACGAAGACACCATAATTTCAGTTTTTACTGAAAATTTTTTTTTCTCAAATTAGTGATCTGATACAAGCTACTCTTATCGGTCTACCGTATACAAACACGAAGACACTATAATTTCTGTATTCACTGAAAAAAATTTATTTCCCGAAATAGCTGTCTGATACAGGCTACCATTATCAGCCTACCGTAAACAAACACGAAGACACCATAATTTCAGTTTTTACTGAAAATTTTTTTTTTCTTTAATTAACGTTCTCATACAGGCTACTCTTATCGGTCTACCGTATACAAACACGATGACACCATAACTTCAGTTTTTACTGAAAATTTTTTTTTTCTTAAATTAACGTTCTTATACAGGTTACTCTTATCAGCCTATCGTATACAAACACGTAGACACCATAATTTCAGTTTTTACTGAAAATTTTATTTTTTCTCAAATGAACGTTCTCAAATAGGCTACTTTTATCGGTCTACCCTATACAAACACGATGCCACCATAATTTCATTTTTTACTGAAAATTTTCTTTTTTCTCAAATTAACGTTCTCATACAGGCTACTGTTATCGGTCCACCGTATACAAACACGATGACACCATAACTTCAGTTTTTACTGAAAATTTTTTTCTTCTCAAATTAACGTTCTCATACAGGCTACTCTTATTGGCCTACCGTATACAAACACAAACACACTATTATTTCTGTATTTACTGGAAAAAATTATTTCCCGAAATAGCTGTCTGATACTGGCTACCATTATCAGCCTACCGTATACAAACACGACGACACCATAACTTCAGTTTTTACTGAAAATTTTTTTTTCTCAAATTAACGTTCTTATACAGGCTACTATTGTCAGCCTACCGTATACAAACATGATGACACCATAATTTCTGTTTATACTGAAAATTTTTATTTTCTTAAATGAACGTTCTCATACCGGTCTACCGTATACAAATACGATGACACCATAATTTCAGTTTTTACTGAAAATTTTTTTCTTCTCAAATTAACGATATCATACAGGCTACTCTTATTGGCCTACCGTATACAAACACGAAGAGACCATAATTTCTGTATTCACTGAAAAAAATTATTTCCCGAAATAGCTGTCTGATACAGGCTACCATTATCAGCCTACCGTAAACAAACACGAAGACACCATAATTCCAATTTTTACTGAAAAATTTTTTTTCTCTTAAATAACCGTTCTCATACAGGCTACTCTTATCGGTCTACCGTATACAAACACGATGACACCATAATTTCAGTTTTTACTGAAAATTTTTCTTTTCAAATTAACGTTCTCATACAGGCTACTGGAATCGGTCTACCGTATACAAACACGATGCCACTATAATTCCAGTTTTTACTGAAAATTTTCTTTTTTCTCAAATTAACGTTCTCATACAGGCTACCATTATCAGCCTACCGTATAGAAACACGAAGACACCATAATTTCAGTTTTTACTGAAAAATTTTTTTTTCAAATTAACGTTATCATACAGGCGAAACTTATCGGCCTATCGTATACAAACACGAAGACACCATAATTTTAGTTTTAACTAACAATTTTTTTTTCTCAAATTAACGTTCTCATACAGGCTACCATTGTCAGTCTACCGTATACAAACATGATGACACCATAATTTCAGTTTATACTGGAAATTTTTTTTTCTTCTTAAATTAACGTTCTCATACTAGCTACTCTTATCAGCCTACCGTATACAAACATGATGACACCATAATTTTAGTTTTAACTAACAATTTTTTTTTCTCAAATTAACGTTCTCATACAGGCTACCACTGTCAGCCTACCGTATACAAACATGATGACACCATAATTTCAGTTTATACTGGAAATTTTTTCTTCTTCTTAAATTAACGTTCTCATACTAGCTACTCTTATCGGCCTACCGTATACAAACACAAACACAGCATTATTTCTGTATTCACTGAAAAAAATTATTTCCCGAAATAGCTGTCTGATACAGGCTACCATTATCAGCCTACCGTATAAAAACACGAAGACACCATAATTTCAGTTTTTACTGAAAATTTTTTTTCCTCAAATTTACGTTCTCATACAGACTAGTCTTATCGGCCTACCGTATACAAACACAAACACAGCATAATTTCTGTATTCACTGAAAAAAATTATTTCCCGAAATAGCTGTCTGATACAGGCTACCATTATCAGCCTACCGTATAAAAACACGAAGACACCATAATTTATGTTTATACTGAAAATTTTTTTTTTATTAAATTAACGTTCTTATACAGGCTACCATTGTCAGCCTACCGTATACAAACACGAAGACACCATAATTTCAGTTTTTACTGAAAATTTTCTTTTTTCTCAAATTAGTGATCTGATACAAGCTACTCTTATCGATCTACCGTATACAAACACGAAGACACCATAATTTCAGTTTTTACTGAAAATTTTCTTTTTTCTAAAATTAGCGTTCTCATACTGACTACTCTTATCGGTCTACCGTATACAAACACGAAGACACCATAATTTCTGTATTCACTGGAAAAAATTATTTCCCGAAATAGCTGTCTGATACAAGCTACCATTATCAGCCTACCGTAAACAAACCCGAAGACACCATAATTTCAGTTCTTACTGAAAATTTTTTTTTTATTAAATTAACGACAGGCTACTATTGTCAGCCTACCGTATACAAACACGAAGACACCATAATTTCAGTTTTTACTGAAAATTTTCTTTTTTCTAAAATTAGCGTTCTCATACTGACTACTCTTATCGGTCTACCGTATACAAACACGAAGACACCATAATTTCCGTATTCACTGGAAAAAATAAAATTATTTCCCGAAATAGCTGTCTGATACAAGCTACCATTATCAGCCTACCGTAAACAAACGCGAAGACACCATAATTTCAGTTCTTACTGAAAATTTTTTTTTTATTAAATTAACGACAGGCTACCATTGTCAGCCTACCGTATACAAACACGAAGACACCATAACTTCAGTTTTTACTGAAAATTTTCTTTTTTCTCAAATTAGCGTTCTCATACTGGCTACTCTTATCTGTCTAACGTATACAAACACGATGACACCATAATTTCAGTTTTTACTGAGAATTTTGTTTTTTCTCAAATTAACGTTCTCATACAGGCTGCCATTGTCAGCCTACCGTATAGAAACACGAAGACACCATAATTTCAGTTTCTACTGAAAATTTTTTTTTTCAAATTTACGTTCTCATACAGGCTACTCTAATCGGCCTACCGTATACAAACACGAAGACACCATAATTTCAGTTTTTACTGAAAATTTTCTTTTTTCTCAAATTAACGTTCTCATACAGGCTACCATTGTCAGCCTACCGTATACAAACATGATGACACCATAATTTTTAGTTTTAGTGAAAATTTTTTTTTCTTAAATTAACGTTCTCATACAGGCTACTCTTATCAGCCTACCGTAAACAAACACGAAATAAACCATAATTTCAGTTTTTACTGAAAATTTTTTTTTCTCAAATTAACGTTATCATACAGGCTATACCATTGTCAGCCTATCGTATACAAACATGATGACACCATAATTTCTGTTTTAACTGAAAATTTTTCTTCTCAAATTAACGTTCTCATACAGGCTACTCTTATCGGTCTACCGTATACAAACACGATGCCACCATAATTTCAGTTTTTACTGGAAATTTTTTTTCCTCAAATTTACGTTCTCATACAGGCTACTCTTATCGGCCTACCGTATACAAACACAAACACACCATTATTTCTGTATTTACTGGAAAAAATTATTTCCCGAAATAGCTGTCTGATACAGGCCACCATTATCAGCCTACCGTATACAAACACGATGACACCATAACTTCAGTTTTTATTGAAAATTTTTTTTTCTCAAATTAACGTTCTCATACAGGCTATACATATGTCAGCCTACCGTATACAAACATGATGACACCATAATTTCAGTTTTTACAGAAAATTTTTTTTTCTCAAATTAACGTTCTCATACAGGCTATAGCATTGTCAGCCTACCGTATACAAACATGATGACACCATAATTTCAGTTTTTACTGAAAATTTTTTTTTCTCAAATTGGTGATCTGATACAAGCTACTCTTATCGGTCTACCGTATACAAACACGAAGACACTATAATTTCAGTTTTTACTGAACATTTTTTTTTCTCAAATTAACGTTCTCATACAGGCTATACATATGTCAGCCTACCGTATACAAACATGATGACACCATAATTTCAGTTTTTACAGAAAATTTTTTTTTCTCAAATTAACGTTCTCATACAGGCTATAGCATTGTCAGCCTACCGTATACAAACACGACGACACCATAACTTCAGTTTTTATTGAAAATTTTTTTTTCTCAAATTAACGTTCTCATACAGGTTATACATATGTCAGCCTACCGTATACAAACATGATGACACCATAGTTTCAGTTTTTACAGAAAATTTTTTTTTCTCAAATTAACGTTCTCATACAGGCTATAGCATTGTCAGCCTACCGTATACAAACATGATGACACCATAATTTCAGTTTTTACTGAAAATTTTTTTTTCTCAAATTAACGTTCTTATACAGGCTACTCTTATCAGCCCACCGTATGCAAACACGTAGACACCATAATTTCAGTTTATACTGGAAATTTTTTTTTTCTTAAATTAACATTCTCATACTGGCTACTCTTATCGGTCTAACGTATACAAACACGATGACACCATAACTTCAGTTTTTATTGAAAATTTTTTTTTCTCAAATTAACGTTCTCATACAGGCTATACATATGTCAGCCTACCGTATACAAACATGATGACACCATAGTTTCAGTTTTTACAGAAAATTTTTTTTTCTCAAATTAACGTTCTCATACAGGCTATAGCATTGTCAGCCTACCGTATACAAACACGACGACACCATAACTTCAGTTTTTATTGAAAATTTTTTTTTCTCAAATTAACGTTCTCATACAGGCTATACATATGTCAGCCTACCGTATACAAACATGATGACACCATAATTTCAGTTTTTACAGAAAATTTTTTTTTCTCAAATTAACGTTCTCATACAGGCTATAGCATTGTCAGCCTACCGTATACAAACATGATGACACCATAATTTCAGTTTTTACTGAAAATTTTTTTTTCTCAAATTGGTGATCTGATACAAGCTACTCTTATCGGTCTACCGTATACAAACACGAAGACACTATAATTTCAGTTTTTATTGAAAATTTTTTTTTCTCAAATTAACGTTCTCATACAGGCTACTCTAATCGGCCTACCGTATACAAACACGAAGACACCATAATTTCAGTTTTTACTGAAAATTTTCTTTTTTCTCAAATTAACGTTCTCATACAGGCTGCCATTGTCAGCCTACCGTATACAAACATGATGACACCATAATTTTTAGTTTTAGTGAAAATTTTTTTTTCTTAAATTAACGTTCTCATACAGGCTACTCTTATCAGCCTACCGTAAACAAACACGAAATAAACCATAATTTCAGTTTTTACTGAAAATTTTTTTTTCTCAAATTAACGTTATCATACAGGCTATACCATTGTCAGCCTATCGTATACAAACATGATGACACCATAATTTCTGTTTTAACTGAAAATTTTTCTTCTCAAATTAACGTTCTCATACAGGCTACTCTTATCGGTCTACCGTATACAAACACGATGCCACCATAATTTCAGTTTTTACTGGAAATTTTTTTTCCTCAAATTAACGTTCTTCTACAGGCTACTCTTATCAGCCTACCGTAAACAAATATGGTGACACTATAAATTTAATTTTTTTTTCAAATTAGTGATCTGATACAAGCTACTCTTATCAGCCTACCGTATTCCACCACGATTACACCATAATTTCTGTATTCACTGGAAAAAATTATTTCCCGAAATAGCTGTCTGATACAGGCTACCATTGTCAGCATACCGTATACAAACATGATGACACCATAAGTTCTGTATTTACTGGAAATTTTGTTTTTCTTCTTAAATTAACGTTCTCATACTGGCTACTTTATTCGGCCTACAGTATACAAACATGATGACACCATAATTTCAGTTTATACTGGACATTTTTTTTTTTTTAAATCAACGTTCTCATACTTGCTACTCTTATCGGTCTACCGTATACAAACACGACGACACCATAACTTCAGTTTTTATTGAAAATTTTTTTTTCTCAAATTAACGTTCTCATACAGGTTATACATATGTCAGCCTACCGTATACAAACATGATGACACCATAATTTCAGTTTTTACAGAAAATTTTTTTTTCTCAAATTAACGTTCTCATACAGGCTATACCATTGTCAGCCTACCGTATACAAACATGATGACACCATAATTTCAGTTTATAGTTTAAATTTTTTTTCTTCTTGAATTAACGTTCTAATACTACCTACTCTTATCGGTCTACCGTATACAAACACTATGAAACCATATTTTCAGCTTTTACTGAAAATTTTTTTCTCTCAAATTAACGTTCTCATACAGGCTATACCATTGTCAGCCTGCCCTATACAAACATAATGACACCATAGTTTCTGTTTATACTGAAAATTTTTTTTCTTCTTAAATTAACGTTCTCATACTGGCTACTCTTATCGGTCTACCGTATACAAACGCGATGACACCATAATTTCAGTTTTTACTGAAAATTTTTTTTCCTCAAATTTACGTTCTCATACAGGCTACTCTTATCGGCCTACCGTATACAAACACAAACACACCATTATTTCTGTATTTACTGGAAAAAATTATTTCCCGAAATAGCTGTCTGATACAGGCCACCATTATCAGCCTACCGTATACAAACACGATGACACCATAACTTCAGTTTTTATTGAAAATTTTTTTTTCTCAAATTAACGTTCTCATACAGGCTATACATATGTCAGCCTACCGTATACAAACATGATGACACCATAATTTCAGTTTTTACAGAAAATTTTTTTTTCTCAAATTAACGTTCTCATACGGGCTATAGCATTGTCAGCCTACCGTATACAAACATGATGACACCATAATTTCAGTTTTTACTGAAAATTTTTTTTTCTCAAATTGGTGATCTGATACAAGCTACTCTTATCGGTCTACCGTATACAAACACGAAGACACTATAATTTCAGTTTTTACTGAACATTTTTTTTTCTCAAATTAACGTTCTCATACAGGCTATACATATGTCAGCCTACCGTATACAAACATGATGACACCATAATTTCAGTTTTTACAGAAAATTTTTTTTTCTCAAATTAACGTTCTCATACAGGCTATAGCATTGTCAGCCTACCGTATACAAACACGACGACACCATAACTTCAGTTTTTATTGAAAATTTTTTTTTCTCAAATTAACGTTCTCATACAGGTTATACATATGTCAGCCTACCGTATACAAACATGATGACACCATAGTTTCAGTTTTTACAGAAAATTTTTTTTTCTCAAATTAACGTTCTCATACAGGCTATAACATTGTCAGCCTACCGTATACAAACATGATGACACCATAATTTCAGTTTTTACTGAAAATTTTTTTTTCTCAAATTAACGTTCTTATACAGGCTACTCTTATCAGCCCACCGTATGCAAACACGTAGACACCATAATTTCAGTTTATACTGGAAATTTTTTTTTTTTAAAATTAACATTCTCATACTGGCTACTCTTATCGGTCTAACGTATACAAACACGATGACACCATAACTTCAGTTTTTATTGAAAATTTTTTTTTCTCAAATTAACGTTCTCATACAGGCTATACATATGTCAGCCTACCGTATACAAACATGATGACACCATAGTTTCAGTTTTTACAGAAAATTTTTTTTTCTCAAATTAACGTTCTCATACAGGCTATAGCATTGTCAGCCTACCGTATACAAACACGACGACACCATAACTTCAGTTTTTATTGAAAATTTTTTTTTCTCAAATTAACGTTCTCATACAGGCTATACATATGTCAGCCTACCGTATACAAACATGATGACACCATAATTTCAGTTTTTACAGAAAATTTTTTTTTCTCAAATTAACGTTCTCATACAGGCTATAGCATTGTCAGCCTACCGTATACAAACATGATGACACCATAATTTCAGTTTTTACTGAAATTTTTTTTTTCTCAAATTGGTGATCTGATACAAGCTACTCTTATCGGTCTACCGTATACAAACACGAAGACACTATAATTTCAGTTTTTATTGAAAATTTTTTTTTCTCAAATTAACGTTCTCATACAGGCTATACATATGTCAGCCTACCGTATACAAACATGATGACACCATAATTTCAGTTTTTACAGAAAATTTTTTTTTCTCAAATTAACGTTCTCATACAGGCTATAGCATTGTCAGCCTACCGTATACAAACACGACGACACCATAACTTCAGTTTTTATTGAAAATTTTTTTTTCTCAAATTAACGTTCTCATACAGGTTATACATATGTCAGCCTACCGTATACAAACATGATGACACCATAATTTCAGTTTTTACAGAAAATTTTTTTTTCTCAAATTAACGTTCTCATACAGGCTATAGCATTGTCAGCCTACCGTATACAAACATGATGACACCATAATTTCAGTTTTTACTGAAAATTTTCTTTTTTCTCAAATTAACGTTCTCATACAGGCTACCATTGTCAGCCTACCGTATACAAACATGATGACACCATAATTTTTAGTTTTAGTGAAAATTTTTTTTTCTTAAATTAACGTTCTCATACAGGCTACTCTTATCAGCCTACCGTAAACAAACACGAAATAAACCATAATTTCAGTTTTTACTGAAAATTTTTTTTTCTCAAATTAACGTTATCATACAGGCTATACCATTGTCAGCCTATCGTATACAAACATGATGACACCATAATTTCTGTTTTAACTGAAAATTTTTCTTCTCAAATTAACGTTCTCATACAGGCTACTCTTATCGGTCTACCGTATACAAACACGATGCCACCATAATTTCAGTTTTTACTGGAAATTTTTTTTCCTCAAATTTACGTTCTCATACAGGCTACTCTTATCGGCCTACCGTATACAAACACAAACACACCATTATTTCTGTATTTACTGGAAAAAATTATTTCCCGAAATAGCTGTCTGATACAGGCCACCATTATCAGCCTACCGTATACAAACACGATGACACCATAACTTCAGTTTTTATTGAAAATTTTTTTTTCTCAAATTAACGTTCTCATACAGGCTATACATATGTCAGCCTACCGTATACAAACATGATGACACCATAATTTCAGTTTTTACAGAAAATTTTTTTTTCTCAAATTAACGTTCTCATACAGGCTATAGCATTGTCAGCCTACCGTATACAAACATGATGACACCATAATTTCAGTTTTTACTGAAAATTTTTTTTTCTCAAATTGGTGATCTGATACAAGCTACTCTTATCGGTCTACCGTATACAAACACGAAGACACTATAATTTCAGTTTTTACTGAACATTTTTTTTTCTCAAATTAACGTTCTCATACAGGCTATACATATGTCAGCCTACCGTATACAAACATGATGACACCATAATTTCAGTTTTTACAGAAAATTTTTTTTTCTCAAATTAACGTTCTCATACAGGCTATAGCATTGTCAGCCTACCGTATACAAACACGACGACACCATAACTTCAGTTTTTATTGAAAATTTTTTTTTCTCAAATTAACGTTCTCATACAGGTTATACATATGTCAGCCTACCGTATACAAACATGATGACACCATAGTTTCAGTTTTTACAGAAAATTTTTTTTTCTCAAATTAACGTTCTCATACAGGCTATAGCATTGTCAGCCTACCGTATACAAACATGATGACACCATAATTTCAGTTTTTACTGAAAATTTTTTTTTCTCAAATTAACGTTCTTATACAGGCTACTCTTATCAGCCCACCGTATGCAAACACGTAGACACCATAATTTCAGTTTATACTGGAAATTTTTTTTTTCTTAAATTAACATTCTCATACTGGCTACTCTTATCGGTCTAACGTATACAAACACGATGACACCATAACTTCAGTTTTTATTGAAAATTTTTTTTTCTCAAATTAACGTTCTCATACAGGCTATACATATGTCAGCCTACCGTATACAAACATGATGACACCATAGTTTCAGTTTTTACAGAAAATTTTTTTTTCTCAAATTAACGTTCTCATACAGGCTATAGCATTGTCAGCCTACCGTATACAAACACGACGACACCATAACTTCAGTTTTTATTGAAAATTTTTTTTTCTCAAATTAACGTTCTCATACAGGCTATACATATGTCAGCCTACCGTATACAAACATGATGACACCATAATTTCAGTTTTTACAGAAAATTTTTTTTTCTCAAATTAACGTTCTCATACAGGCTATAGCATTGTCAGCCTACCGTATACAAACATGATGACACCATAATTTCAGTTTTTACTGAAAATTTTTTTTTCTCAAATTGGTGATCTGATACAAGCTACTCTTATCGGTCTACCGTATACAAACACGAAGACACTATAATTTCAGTTTTTATTGAAAATTTTTTTTTCTCAAATTAACGTTCTCATACAGGCTACTCTAATCGGCCTACCGTATACAAACACGAAGACACCATAATTTCAGTTTTTACTGAAAATTTTCTTTTTTCTCAAATTAACGTTCTCATACAGGCTGCCATTGTCAGCCTACCGTATACAAACATGATGACACCATAATTTTTAGTTTTAGTGAAAATTTTTTTTTCTTAAATTAACGTTCTCATACAGGCTACTCTTATCAGCCTACCGTAAACAAACACGAAATAAACCATAATTTCAGTTTTTACTGAAAATTTTTTTTTCTCAAATTAACGTTATCATACAGGCTATACCATTGTCAGCCTATCGTATACAAACATGATGACACCATAATTTCTGTTTTAACTGAAAATTTTTCTTCTCAAATTAACGTTCTCATACAGGCTACTCTTATCGGTCTACCGTATACAAACACGATGCCACCATAATTTCAGTTTTTACTGGAAATTTTTTTTCCTCAAATTAACGTTCTTCTACAGGCTACTCTTATCAGCCTACCGTAAACAAATATGGTGACACTATAATTTTAATTTTTTTTTCAAATTAGTGATCTGATACAAGCTACTCTTATCAGCCTACCGTATTCCACCACGATGACACCATAATTTCTGTATTCACTGGAAAAAATTATTTCCCGAAATAGCTGTCTGATACAGGCTACCATTGTCAGCATACCGTATACAAACATGATGACACCATAAGTTCTGTATTTACTGGAAATTTTGTTTTTCTTCTTAAATTAACGTTCTCATACTGGCTACTTTATTCGGCCTACAGTATACAAACATGATGACACCATAATTTCAGTTTATACTGGACATTTTTTTTTTTTTAAATCAACGTTCTCATACTTGCTACTCTTATCGGTCTACCGTATACAAACACGACGACACCATAACTTCAGTTTTTATTGAAAATTTTTTTTTCTCAAATTAACGTTCTCATACAGGTTATACATATGTCAGCCTACCGTATACAAACATGATGACACCATAATTTCAGTTTTTACAGAAAATTTTTTTTTCTCAAATTAACGTTCTCATACAGGCTATAGCATTGTCAGCCTACCGTATACAAACATGATGACACCATAATTTCAGTTTTTACTGAAAATTTTTTTTTCTCAAATTAGTGATCTAGTACAAGCTACTCTTATCGGTCTACCGTATACAAACACGAAGACACTATAATTTCAGTTTTTACTGAACATTATTTTTTCTCAAATTAGCGTTCTCATACAGGCTATACCATTGTCAGCCTACCGTATACAAACATGATGACACCATAATTTCAGTTTATAGTTTAAATTTTTTTTCTTCTTGAATTAACGTTCTAATACTACCTACTCTTATCGGTCTACCGTATACAAACACTATGAAACCATATTTTCAGCTTTTACTGAAAATTTTTTTCTCTCAAATTAACGTTCTCATACAGGCTATACCATTGTCAGCCTGCCCTATACAAACATAATGACACCATAGTTTCTGTTTATACTGAAAATTTTTTTTCTTCTTAAATTAACGTTCTCATACTGGCTACTCTTATCGGTCTACCGTATACAAACGCGATGACACCATAATTTCAGTTTTTACTGAAAATTTTTTTTCCTCAAATTTACGTTCTCATACAGGCTACTCTTATCGGCCTACCGTATACAAACACAAACACACCATTATTTCTGTATTTACTGGAAAAAATTATTTCCCGAAATAGCTGTCTGATACAGGCCACCATTATCAGCCTACCGTATACAAACACGATGACACCATAACTTCAGTTTTTATTGAAAATTTTTTTTTCTCAAATTAACGTTCTCATACAGGCTATACATATGTCAGCCTACCGTATACAAACATGATGACACCATAATTTCAGTTTTTACAGAAAATTTTTTTTTCTCAAATTAACGTTCTCATACGGGCTATAGCATTGTCAGCCTACCGTATACAAACATGATGACACCATAATTTCAGTTTTTACTGAAAATTTTTTTTTCTCAAATTGGTGATCTGATACAAGCTACTCTTATCGGTCTACCGTATACAAACACGAAGACACTATAATTTCAGTTTTTACTGAACATTTTTTTTTCTCAAATTAACGTTCTCATACAGGCTATACATATGTCAGCCTACCGTATACAAACATGATGACACCATAATTTCAGTTTTTACAGAAAATTTTTTTTTCTCAAATTAACGTTCTCATACAGGCTATAGCATTGTCAGCCTACCGTATACAAACACGACGACACCATAACTTCAGTTTTTATTGAAAATTTTTTTTTCTCAAATTAACGTTCTCATACAGGTTATACATATGTCAGCCTACCGTATACAAACATGATGACACCATAGTTTCAGTTTTTACAGAAAATTTTTTTTTCTCAAATTAACGTTCTCATACAGGCTATAACATTGTCAGCCTACCGTATACAAACATGATGACACCATAATTTCAGTTTTTACTGAAAATTTTTTTTTCTCAAATTAACGTTCTTATACAGGCTACTCTTATCAGCCCACCGTATGCAAACACGTAGACACCATAATTTCAGTTTATACTGGAAATTTTTTTTTTTTAAAATTAACATTCTCATACTGGCTACTCTTATCGGTCTAACGTATACAAACACGATGACACCATAACTTCAGTTTTTATTGAAAATTTTTTTTTCTCAAATTAACGTTCTCATACAGGCTATACATATGTCAGCCTACCGTATACAAACATGATGACACCATAATTTCAGTTTATAGTTTAAATTTTTTTTCTTCTTGAATTAACGTTCTAATACTACCTACTCTTATCGGTCTACCGTATACAAACACTATGAAACCATATTTTCAGCTTTTACTGAAAATTTTTTTCTCTCAAATTAACGTTCTCATACAGGCTATACCATTGTCAGCCTGCCCTATACAAACATAATGACACCATAGTTTCTGTTTATACTGAAAATTTTTTTTCTTCTTAAATTAACGTTCTCATACTGGCTACTCTTATCGGTCTACCGTATACAAACGCGATGACACCATAATTTCAGTTTTTACTGAAAATTTTTTTTCCTCAAATTTACGTTCTCATACAGGCTACTCTTATCGGCCTACCGTATACAAACACAAACACACCATTATTTCTGTATTTACTGGAAAAAATTATTTCCCGAAATAGCTGTCTGATACAGGCCACCATTATCAGCCTACCGTATACAAACACGATGACACCATAACTTCAGTTTTTATTGAAAATTTTTTTTTCTCAAATTAACGTTCTCATACAGGCTATACATATGTCAGCCTACCGTATACAAACATGATGACACCATAATTTCAGTTTTTACAGAAAATTTTTTTTTCTCAAATTAACGTTCTCATACGGGCTATAGCATTGTCAGCCTACCGTATACAAACATGATGACACCATAATTTCAGTTTTTACTGAAAATTTTTTTTTCTCAAATTGGTGATCTGATACAAGCTACTCTTATCGGTCTACCGTATACAAACACGAAGACACTATAATTTCAGTTTTTACTGAACATTTTTTTTTCTCAAATTAACGTTCTCATACAGGCTATACATATGTCAGCCTACCGTATACAAACATGATGACACCATAATTTCAGTTTTTACAGAAAATTTTTTTTTCTCAAATTAACGTTCTCATACAGGCTATAGCATTGTCAGCCTACCGTATACAAACACGACGACACCATAACTTCAGTTTTTATTGAAAATTTTTTTTTCTCAAATTAACGTTCTCATACAGGTTATACATATGTCAGCCTACCGTATACAAACATGATGACACCATAGTTTCAGTTTTTACAGAAAATTTTTTTTTCTCAAATTAACGTTCTCATACAGGCTATAACATTGTCAGCCTACCGTATACAAACATGATGACACCATAATTTCAGTTTTTACTGAAAATTTTTTTTTCTCAAATTAACGTTCTTATACAGGCTACTCTTATCAGCCCACCGTATGCAAACACGTAGACACCATAATTTCAGTTTATACTGGAAATTTTTTTTTTTTAAAATTAACATTCTCATACTGGCTACTCTTATCGGTCTAACGTATACAAACACGATGACACCATAACTTCAGTTTTTATTGAAAATTTTTTTTTCTCAAATTAACGTTCTCATACAGGCTATACATATGTCAGCCTACCGTATACAAACATGATGACACCATAGTTTCAGTTTTTACAGAAAATTTTTTTTTCTCAAATTAACGTTCTCATACAGGCTATAGCATTGTCAGCCTACCGTATACAAACACGACGACACCATAACTTCAGTTTTTATTGAAAATTTTTTTTTCTCAAATTAACGTTCTCATACAGGCTATACATATGTCAGCCTACCGTATACAAACATGATGACACCATAATTTCAGTTTTTACAGAAAATTTTTTTTTCTCAAATTAACGTTCTCATACAGGCTATAGCATTGTCAGCCTACCGTATACAAACATGATGACACCATAATTTCAGTTTTTACTGAAATTTTTTTTTTCTCAAATTGGTGATCTGATACAAGCTACTCTTATCGGTCTACCGTATACAAACACGAAGACACTATAATTTCAGTTTTTATTGAAAATTTTTTTTTCTCAAATTAACGTTCTCATACAGGCTATACATATGTCAGCCTACCGTATACAAACATGATGACACCATAATTTCAGTTTTTACAGAAAATTTTTTTTTCTCAAATTAACGTTCTCATACAGGCTATAGCATTGTCAGCCTACCGTATACAAACACGACGACACCATAACTTCAGTTTTTATTGAAAATTTTTTTTTCTCAAATTAACGTTCTCATACAGGTTATACATATGTCAGCCTACCGTATACAAACATGATGACACCATAATTTCAGTTTTTACAGAAAATTTTTTTTTCTCAAATTAACGTTCTCATACAGGCTATAGCATTGTCAGCCTACCGTATACAAACATGATGACACCATAATTTCAGTTTTTACTGAAAATTTTTTTTTCTCAAATTAGTGATCTGATACAAGCTACTCTTATCGGTCTACCGTATACAAACACGAAGACACTATAATTTCAGTTTTTACTGAACATTTTTTTTTCTCAAATTAGCGTTCTCATACAGGCTATACCATTGTCAGCCTACCGTATACAAACATGATGACACCATAATTTCAGTTTATAGTTTAAATTTTTTTTCTTCTTGAATTAACGTTCTAATACTACCTACTCTTATCGGTCTACCGTATACAAACACTATGAAACCATATTTTCAGCTTTTACTGAAAATTTTTTTCTCTCAAATTAACGTTCTCATACAGGCTATACCATTGTCAGCCTGCCCTATACAAACATAATGACACCATAGTTTCTGTTTATACTGAAAATTTTTTTTCTTTTTAAATTAACGTTCTCATACTGGCTACTCTTATCGGTCTACCGTATACAAACGCGATGACACCATAATTTCAGTTTTTACTGAAAATTTTTTTTCCTTAAATTTACGTTCTTATACAGGCTAATCTTAACGGCCTACCGTATACAAACACAAACACACCATTATTTCTGTATTCACTAGAAAAAATTATTTGCCGAAATAGCTGTCTGATACAGGCTACCATTATCAGCCTACCGTATACAAACACGATGACACCATAACTTCAGTTTTTATTAAAAATTTTTTTTTCTCAAATTAACGTTCTCATACAGGCTACTCTTATCGGGCTACCGTATACAATCACAAACACAGCATAATTTCTGTATTCACTGAAAAAAATTATTTTCCGAAATAGCTGTCTGATACAGGCTACCATTATCAGCCTACCGTATAAAAACACGAAGACACCATAATTTCAGTTTTTACTGAAAATTTTTTTTTCTCAAATTAGTGATCTGATACAAGCTACTCTTATCGGTCTACCGTATACAAACACGAAGACACTATAATTTCTGTATTCACTGAAAAAAATTATTTCCCGAAATAGCTGTCTGATACAGGCTACCATTATCAGCCTACCGTAAACAAACACGAAGACACCATAATTTCAGTTTTTACTGAAAATTTTTTTTTTCTTTAATTAACGTTCTCATACAGGCTACTCTTATCGGTCTACCGTATACAAACACGATGACACCATAACTTCAGTTTTTACTGAAAATTTTTTTTTTCTTAAATTAACGTTTTTATACAGGTTACTCTTATCAGCCTATCGTATACAAACACGTAGACACCATAATTTCAGTTTTTACTGAAAATTTTATTTTTTCTCAAATGAACGTTCTCAAATAGGCTACTCTTATCGGTCTACGCTATACAAACACGATGCCACCATAATTTCATTTTTTACTGAAAATTTTCTTTTTTCTCAAATTAACGTTCTCATACAGGCTACTGTTATCGGTCCACCGTATACAAACACGATGACACCATAACTTCAGTTTTTACTGAAAATTTTTTTCTTCTCAAATTAACGTACAGGCTACTCTTATTGGCCTACCGTATACAAACACAAACACACTATTATTTCTGTATTTACTGGAAAAAATTATTTCCCGAAATAGCTGTCTGATACTGGCTACCATTATCAGCCTACCGTATACAAACACGACGACACCATAACTTCAGTTTTTACTGAAAATTTTTTTTTCTCAAATTAACGTTCTTATACAGGCTACTATTGTCAGCCTACCGTATACAAACATGATGACACCATAATTTCTGTTTATACTGAAAATTTTTATTTTCTTAAATGAACGTTCTCATACCGGTCTACCGTATACAAATACGATGACACCATAATTTCAGTTTTTACTGAAAATTTTTTTCTTCTCAAATTAACGATATCATACAGGCTACTCTTATTGGCCTACCGTATACAAACACGAAGAGACCATAATTTCTGTATTCACTGAAAAAAATTATTTCCCGAAATAGCTGTCTGATACAGGCTACCATTATCAGCCTACCGTAAACAAACACGAAGACACCATAATTCCAATTTTTACTGAAAAATTTTTTTTCTCTTAAATAACCGTTCTCATACAGGCTTCTCTTATCGGTCTACCGTATACAAACACGATGACACCATAATTTCAGTTTTTACTGAAAATTTTTCTTCTCAAATTAACGTTCTCATACAGGCTACTGGAATCGGTCTACCGTATACAAACACGATGCCACTATAATTTCAGTTTTTACTGAAAATTTTCTTTTTTCTCAAATTAACGTTCTCATACAGGCTACCATTATCAGCCTACCGTATAGAAACACGAAGACACCATAATTTCAGTTTTTACTGAAAAATTTTTTTTTCAAATTAACGTTATCATACAGGCTAAACTTATCGGCCTATCGTATACAAACACGAAGACACCATAATTTCAGTTTTTACTGAAAATTTTTTTTTCTCAAATTGACGTTCTCATACAGACTACCTTTGTCAGCCTACCGTATACAAACATGATGACACCATAATTTTAGTTTTAACTAACAATTTTTTTTTCTCAAATTAACGTTCTCATACAGGCTACCATTGTCAGTCTACCGTATACAAACATGATGACACCATAATTTCAGTTTATACTGGAAATTTTTTTTTCTTCTTAAATTAACGTTCTCATACTAGCTACTCTTATCAGCCTACCGTATACAAACATGATGACACCATAATTTTAGTTTTAACTAACAATTTTTTTTTCTCAAATTAACGTTCTCATACAGGCTACCACTGTCAGCCTACCGTATACAAACATGATGACACCATAATTTCAGTTTATACTGGAAATTTTTTCTTCTTCTTAAATTAACGTTCTCATACTAGCTACTCTTATCGGCCTACCGTATACAAACACAAACACAGCATTATTTCTGTATTCACTGAAAAAAATTATTTCCCGAAATAGCTGTCTGATACAGGCTACCATTATCAGCCTACCGTATAAAAACACGAAGACACCATAATTTCAGTTTTTACTGAAAATTTTTTTTTCCTCAAATTTACGTTCTCATACAGACTAGTCTTATCGGCCTACCGTATACAAACACAAACACAGCATAATTTCTGTATTCACTGAAAAAAATTATTTCCCGAAATAGCTGTCTGATACAGGCTACCATTATCAGCCTACCGTATAAAAACACGAAGACACCATAATTTATGTTTATACTGAAAATTTTTTTTTTATTAAATTAACGTTCTTATACAGGCTACCATTGTCAGCCTACCGTATACAAACACGAAGACACCATAATTTCAGTTTTTACTGAAAATTTTCTTTTTTCTCAAATTAGTGATCTGATACAAGCTACTCTTATCGATCTACCGTATACAAACACGAAGACACCATAATTTCTGTATTCACCTAAAAAAAATTATTTCCCGAAATAGCTGTCTGATACAGGCTAGTATTATCAGCCTACCGTAAACAAACACGAAGACACCATAATTTCAGTTTTTTCTGAAAATTTTTTTTTTATTAAATTAACGTTCTTATACAGGCTACCATTGTCAGCCTACCGTATACAAACACGAAGACACCATAATTTCAGTTTTTACTGAAAATTTTCTTTTTTCTAAAATTAGCGTTCTCATACTGACTACTCTTATCGGTCTACCGTACACAAACACGAAGACACCATAATTTCTGTATTCACTGGAAAAAATTATTTCCCGAAATAGCTGTCTGATACAAGCTACCATTATCAGCCTACCGTAAACAAACGCGAAGACACCATAATTTCAGTTCTTACTGAAAATTTTTTTTTTATTAAATTAACGACAGGCTACCATTGTCAGCCTACCGTATACAAACACGAAGACACCATAACTTCAGTTTTTACTGAAAATTTTCTTTTTTCTCAAATTAGCGTTCTCATACTGGCTACTCTTATCTGTCTAACGTATACAAACACGATGACACCATAATTTCAGTTTTTACTGAGAATTTTGTTTTTTCTCAAATTAGTGATCTGATACAAGCTACTGTTATCGATCTACCGTATACAAACACGAAGACACCATAATTTCAGTTTTTACTGAAAATTTTCTTTTTTCTCAAATTAGTGATCTGATACAAGCTACTCTTATCGATCTACCGTATACAAACACGAAGACACCATAATTTCTGTATTCACCTAAAAAAAATTATTTCCCGAAATAGCTGTCTGATACAGGCTAGTATTATCAGCCTACCGTAAACAAACACGAAGACACCATAATTTCAGTTTTTTCTGAAAATTTTTTTTTTATTAAATTAACGTTCTTATACAGGCTACCATTGTCAGCCTACCGTATACAAACACGAAGACACCATAATTTCAGTTTTTACTGAAAATTTTCTTTTTTCTAAAATTAGCGTTCTCATACTGACTACTCTTATCGGTCTACCGTACACAAACACGAAGACACCATAATTTCTGTATTCACTGGAAAAAATTATTTCCCGAAATAGCTGTCTGATACAAGCTACCATTATCAGCCTACCGTAAACAAACGCGAAGACACCATAATTTCAGTTCTTACTGAAAATTTTTTTTTTATTAAATTAACGACAGGCTACGATTGTCAGCCTACCGTATACAAACACGAAGACACCATAACTTCAGTTTTTACTGAAAATTTTCTTTTTTCTCAAATTAGCGTTCTCATACTGGCTACTCTTATCTGTCTAACGTATACAAACACGATGACACCATAATTTCAGTTTTTACTGAGAATTTTGTTTTTTCTCAAATTAACGTTCTCATACAGGCTGCCATTGTCAGTCTACCGTATAGAAACACGAAGACACCATAATTTCAGTTTCTACTGAAAATTTTTTTTTTCAAATTAACGTTCTCATACAGGCTACTCTAATCGGCCTACCGTATACAAACACGAAGACACCATAATTTTAGTTTTTACTGAAAATTTTCTTTTTTCTCAAATTAACGTTCTCATACAGGCTACTCTTATCAGCCTACCGTATACGAACACGTAGACACCATAACTTCAGTTTTTACTGAAAATTTTTTTTTCTCAAATTAACGTTTAAAAACAGGGTACTCTTATCGGCCTAGCGTATACAAACACAAACACACCATTATTTCTGTATTCACTGAAAAAAATTATTTCCCGAAATAGCTGTCTGATACAGGCTACCATTATCAGCCTACCGTATACAAACATGATGACACCATAATTTCAGTTTGTACTGGAAATTTTTTTTTCTCAACTTAACGTTGTCATACAGGCTACTCTTATTGGTGTACCGTATACAAACACGAAGACACCATAATTTCTGTATCCACCTAAAAAAAATTATTTCCCGAAATAGCTGTCTGATACAGGCTACCATTATCAGCCTACCGTAAAAAAACACGAAGACACCATAATTTCAGTTTTTACTGAAAATTTTCTTTTTTCTAAAATTAGCGTTCTCATACTGACTACTCTTATCGGTCTACCGTACACAAACACGAAGACACCATAATTTCTGTATTCACTGGAAAAAATTATTTCCCGAAATAGCTGTCTGATACAAGCTACCATTATCAGCCTACCGTAAACAAACGCGAAGACACCATAATTTCAGTCCTACTGAAAATTTTTTTTTTATTAAATTAACGACAGGCTACGATTGTCAGCCTACCGTATACAAACAGGAAGACACCATAACTTCAGTTTTTACTGAAAATTTTCTTTTTTCTCAAATTAGCGTTCTCATACTGGCTACTCTTATCTGTCTAACGTATACAAACACGATGACACCATAATTTCAGTTTTTACTGAGAATTTTGTTTTTTCTCAAATTAACGTTCTCATACAGGCTGCCATTGTCAGCCTACCGTATAGAAACACGAAGACACCATAATTTCAGTTTCTACTGAAAATTTTTTTTTTCAAATTAACGTTCTCATACAGGCTACTCTAATCGGCCTACCGTATACAAACACGAAGACACCATAATTTTAGTTTTTACTGAAAATTTTCTTTTTTCTCAAATTAACGTTCTCATACAGGCTACTCTTATCAGCCTACCGTATACGAACACGTAGACACCATAACTTCAGTTTTTACTGAAAATTTTTTTTTCTCAAATTAACGTTTAAAAACAGGGTACTCTTATCGGCCTAGCGTATACAAACACAAACACACTATTATTTCTGTATTCACTGAAAAAAATTATTTCCCGAAATAGCTGTCTGATACAGGCTACCATTATCAGCCTACCGTATACAAACATGATGACACCATAATTTCAGTTTGTACTGGAAATTTTTTTTTCTCAACTTAACGTTCTCATACAGGCTACTCTTATTGGTGTACCGTATACAAACACGAAGACACCATAATTTCTGTATCCACCTAAAAAAAATTATTTCCCGAAATAGCTGTCTGATACAGGCTACCATTATCAGCCTACCGTAAACAAACACGAAGACACCATAAATTCAGTTTTTACTGAAAAAATTTTTTTTTTTCTTAAATTACGTTCTCATACTGGGTACTTTTATCGGTCTACCGTATACAAACACGAAGACACCATAATTTCAGTTTTTACTGAAAATTTTTTTTTTCTTAAATTAACGTTCTCATACTGGCTACTCTTATCGATCTACCGTATACAAACACGAAGACACCATAATTTCTGTATCCACCTAAAACAAATTATTTCCCGAAATAGCTGTCTGATACAGGCTACCATTATCAGCCTACCGTAAACAAACACGAAGACACCATAAATTCAGTTTTTACTGAAAAAATTTTTTTTTTCTTAAATTACGTTCTCATACTGGGTACTCTTATCGGTCTACCGTATACAAACGCGAAGACACCATAATTTCAGTTTTTACTGAAAATTTTTTTTTTATTAAATTAACGTTCTTATACAGGCTACCATTGTCAGCCTACCGTATACAAACATGATGACACCATAATTTCTGTTTATACTGAAAATTTTTTTTTTCTCAAATGAACGTTCTCATACTGGCTACTCTTATCGGTCTACCGTATACAAACACGATGACACCATAATTTCAGTTTTTACTGAAAATTTTTTTCTTCTCAAATAAACGTTCTCATACAGGCTACTGTTATCGGTCTACCGTATACAAACACGATGACAACATAATTTCAGTTTTTACTGAAAAATTTTTTTTCTTAAATTAACGTTCTCATACAGGCTACTCTTATCGGTCTACTCTATACAAAACACGATGACACCATAATTTCAGTTTTTACTGAAAATTTTTTATTCAAATTAACGTTCTCATACAGGCTACTCTTATTGGTCTACCGTATACAAACACGATGACACCATTATTTCAGTTTTTACTGAAAATTTTCTTTTTTCTCAAATTAACGTTCTCATACAGGCTACTGTTATCGGTCTACCGTATACAAACACGATGACAACATAATTTCAGTTTTTACTGAAAAATTTTTTTTCTTAAATTAACGTTCTCATACAGGCTACTCTTATCGGTCTACTCTATACAAACACGATGCCACCATAATTTTAGTTTTTACTGAAAATTTTTTTTTCAAATTAACGTTCTCATACAGGCTACTCTTATTGGTCTACCGTATACAAACACGATGACACCATAATTTCAGTTTTTACTGAAAATTTTCTTTTTTCTCAAATTAACGTTCTCATACAGGCTACTGTTATCGGTCTACCGTATACAAACCGAAGACACCATAATTTCAGTTTTTACTGAAAATTTTCTTTTTTCTCAAATTAGCGTTCTCATACTGGCTACTCTTATCTGTCTAACGTATACAAACACGATGACATCATAATTTCAGTTTTTACTGAAAATTTTCTTTTTTCTAAAATTAACGTTCTCATACAGGCTACTCTTATCGGTCTACCCTATACAAACACGATGCCACCATAATTTCAGTTTTTACTGAAAATTTTCTTTTTTCTCAAATTAACGTTCTCATACAGGCTACTGTTATCGGTCTACCGTATACAAACACGATGACACCATAATTTCAGTTTTTACTGAGAATTTTGTTTTTTCTCAAATTAACGTTCTCATACAGGCTACCATTGTCAGCCTACCGTATAGAAACACGAAGACACCATAATTTCAGTTTTTACTGAAATTTTTTTTTTTCAAATTAACGTTCTCATACAGGCTACTCTAATCGGCCTACCGTATACAAACACGAAGACACCATAATTTCAGTTTTTACTGAAAATTTTTTTTGTCAAATTAACGTTCTCATACAGGCTACTCTATTTGGTCTACCGTATACAAACACGATGACACCATAATTTCAGTTTTTACTGAGAATTTTTTTCTTCTCAAATTAACGTTCTCATACAAGCTACCATTATCAGCCTACCGTAAACAAACGCGAAGACACCATAACTTCAGTTTTTACTGAAATTTTTTTTCCTCAAATTAACGTTCTTATACAGGGTACTCTTATCGGTTTACCGTATACAAACACGATGACACCATAATTTCAGTTTTTACTGAAAATTTTTTTCTTCTCAAATTAACGTTCTCATACAGGCTACTCTTATTGGCCTACCGTATACAAACACGTAGACACCATAACTTTAGTTTTTACTGAAATTTTTTTTTTCTCAAATTAACGTTCTCATACAGGGTAGTCTTATCGGTCTACCGTATACAAACACAAACACACCATTATTTCTGTATTCACTGAAAAAAATTATTTCCCGGAATAGCTGTCTGATACAGGCTACCATTATCAGCCTACCGTAAACAAACACGAAGACACCATAATTTCAGTTTTTTCTGAAAATTTTTTTTTTATTAAATTAACGTTCTTATACAGGCTACCATTTTCAGCCTACCGTATACAAACACGAAGACACCATAATTTCAGTTTTTACTGAAAATTTTCTTTTTTCTAAAATTAGCGTTCTCATACTGACTACTCTTATCGGTCTACCGTACACAAACACGAAGACACCATAATTTCTGTATTCACTGGAAAAAATTATTTCCCGAAATAGCTGTCTGATACAAGCTACCATTATCAGCCTACCGTAAACAAACGCGAAGACACCATAATTTCAGTTCTTACTGAAAATTTTTTTTTTATTAAATTAACGACAGGCTACGATTGTCAGCCTACCGTATACAAACACGAAGACACCATAACTTCAGTTTTTACTGAAAATTTTCTTTTTTCTCAAATTAGCGTTCTCATACTGGCTACTCTTATCTGTCTAACGTATACAAACACGATGACACCATAATTTCAGTTTTTACTGAGAATTTTGTTTTTTCTCAAATTAACGTTCTCATACAGGCTGCCATTGTCAGCCTACCGTATAGAAACACGAAGACACCATAATTTCAGTTTCTACTGAAAATTTTTTTTTTCAAATTAACGTTCTCATACAGGCTACTCTAATCGGCCTACCGTATACAAACACGAAGACACCATAACTTCAGTTTTTACTGAAAATTTTCTTTTTTCTCAAATTAACGTTCTCATACAGGCTACTCTTATCTGTCTAACGTATACAAACACGATGACACCATAATTTCAGTTTTTACTGAGAATTTTGTTTTTTCTCAAATTAACGTTCTCATACAGGCTGCCATTGTCAGCCTACCGTATAGAAACACGAAGACACCATAACTTCAGTTTTTACTGAAAATTTTTTTTTCTCAAATTAACGTTTAAAAACAGGGTACTCTTATCGGCCTAGCGTATACAAACACAAACACACCATTATTTCTGTATTCACTGAAAAAAAATTATTTCCCGAAATAGCTGTCTGATACAGGCTACCATTATCAGCCTACCGTATACAAACATGATGACACCATAATTTCAGTTTGTACTGGAAATTTTTTTTTCTCAACTTAACGTTCTCATACAGGCTACTCTTATTGGTGTACCGTATACAAACACGAAGACACCATAATATCTGTATCCACCTAAAAAAAATTATTTCCCGAAATAGCTGTCTGATACAGGCTACCATTATCAGCCTACCGTAAACAAACACGAAGACACCATAAATTCAGTTTTTACTGAAAAAATTTTTTTTTTTCTCAAATTAGCGTTCTCATACTGGCTACTCTTATCTGTCTAACGTATACAAACACGATGACATCATAATTTCAGTTTTTACTGAAAATTTTCTTTTTTCTAAAATTAACGTTCTCATACAGGCTACTCTTATCGGTCTACCCTATACAAACACGATGCCACCATAATTTCAGTTTTTACTGAAAATTTTCTTTTTTCTCAAATTAACGTTCTCATACAGGCTACTGTTATCGGTCTACCGTATACAAACACGATGACACCATAATTTCAGTTTTTACTGAGAATTTTGTTTTTTCTCAAATTAACGTTCTCATACAGGCTACCATTGTCAGCCTACCGTATAGAAACACGAAGACACCATAATTTCAGTTTTTACTGAAAATTTTTTTTTTCAAATTAACGTTCTCATACAGGCTACTCTAATCGGCCTACCGTATACAAACACGAAGACACCATAATTTCAGTTTTTACTGAAAATTTTTTTTGTCAAATTAACGTTCTCATACAGGCTACTCTATTTGGTCTACCGTATACAAACACGATGACACCATAATTTCAGTTTTTACTGAGAATTTTTTTCTTCTCAAATTAACGTTCTCATACAAGCTACCATTATCAGCCTACCGTAAACAAACGCGAAGACACCATAACTTCAGTTTTTACTGAAATTTTTTTTCCTCAAATTAACGTTCTTATACAGGGTACTCTTATCGGTTTACCGTATACAAACACGATGACACCATAATTTCAGTTTTTACTGAAAATTTTTTTCTTCTCAAATTAACGTTCTCATACAGGCTACTCTTATTGGCCTACCGTATACAAACACGTAGACACCATAACTTTAGTTTTTACTGAAATTTTTTTTTTCTCAAATTAACGTTCTCATACAGGGTAGTCTTATCGGTCTACCGTATACAAACACAAACACACCATAATTTCTGTATTCACTGAAAAAAATTATTTCCCGAAATAGCTGTCTGATACAGGCTACCATTATCAGCCTACCGTATAAAAACACGAAGACACCATAATTTCAGTTTTTACTGAAAATTTTTTTTTCTCAAATTAGTGATCTGATACAAGCTACTCTTATCGATCTACCGTATACAAACACGAAGACACCATAATTTCTGTATTCACCTAAAAAAAATTATTTCCCGAAATAGCTGTCTGATACAGGCTACCATTATCAGCCTACCGTATAAAAACACGAAGACACCATAATTTCAGTTTTTACTGAAAATTTTTTTTCCTCAAATTTACGTTCTCATACAGGCTAGTCTTATCGGCCTACCGTATACAAACACAAACACAGCATAATTTCTGTATTCACTGAAAAAAATTATTTCCCGAAATAGCTGTCTGATACAGGCTACCATTATCAGCCTACCGTATAAAAACACGAAGACACCATAATTTCAGTTTTTACTGAAAATTTTTTTTTCTCAAATTAGTGATCTGATACAAGCTACTCTTATCGATCTACCGTATACAAACACGAAGACACCATAATTTCTGTATTCACTGGAAAAAATTATTTCCCGAAATAGCTGTCTGATACTAGCTACCATTATCAGCCTACCGTAAACAAACGCGAAGACACCTTAATTTCAGTTTTTACTGAAAATTTTCATTTTTTTCAAATTAACGTTCTCATACAGGCTACTCTTATTGGTCTACCGTATACAAACACGATGACACCATAATTTCAGTTTTTACTGAAAATTTTTTTTTATTAAATTAACGTTCTCATACAGGCTACTCTATTTGGTCTACCGTATACAAACACGAAGACACCATAACTTCAGTTTTTACTGAAAATTTTCTTTTTTCTCAAATTAGCGTTCTCATACTGGCTACTCTTATCTGTCTAACGTATACAAACACGATGACACCATAATTTCAGTTTTTACTGAAAATTTTCATTTATTTCAAATTAACGTTCTCATACAGGCTACTCTTATTGGTCTACCGTATACAAACACGATGACACCATAATTTCAGTTTTTACTGAAAATTTTTTTTCAAATTAACGTTCTCATACAGGCTACTCTATTTGGTCTACCGTATACAAACACAATGACACCATCATTTCAGTTTTTACTGAAAATTTTTTTTTTCAAATTAACGTTCTCATACAGGCTACTCTAATCGGCCTACCGTATAGAAACACGAAGACACCATAATTTCAGTTTTTACTGAAAATTTTTTTTTCTCAACTCAACGTTCTCATACAGGCTACTCTTATTGGTGTACCGTATACAAACACAAACACAGCATAATTTCTGTATTCACTGAAAAAAATTATTTCCCGAAATAGCTGTCTGATACAGGCTACCGTTATCAGCCTACCGTGTAAAAACACGAAGACACCATAATTTCAGTTTTTACTGAAAATTTTTTTTTCTCAAATTAGTGATCTGATACAAGCTACTTTTATCGATCTACCGTATACAAACACGAAGACACCATAATTTCTGTATCCACCTAAAAAAAATTATTTCCCGAAATAGCTGTCTGATACAGGCTACCATTATCAGCCTACCGTAAACAAACACGAAGACACCATAAATTCAGTTTTTACTGAAAAAATTTTTTTTTTCTTAAATTACGTTCTCATACTGGGTACTCTTATCGGTCTACCGTATACAAACACGAAGACACCATAATTTCAGTTTTTACTGAAAATTTTTTTTTTCTTAAATTAACGTTCTCATACTGGCTTCTCTTATCGATCTACCGTATACAAACACGAAGACACCATAATTTCTGTATCCACCTAAAAAAAATTATTTCCCGAAATAGCTGTCTGATACAGGCTACCATTATCAGCCTACCGTAAACAAACACCAAGACACCATAAATTCAGTTTTTACTGAAAAAATTTTTTTTTTCTTAAATTACGTTCTCATACTGGGTACTCTTATCGGCCTACCGTATACAAACACAAACACACCATTATTTCTGTATTCACTGAAAAAAATTATTTCCCGAAATAGCTGTCTGATACAGGCTACCATTATCAGCCTACCGTATACAAACATGATGACACCATAATTTCAGTTTTTACTGAAATTTTTTTTTTTTTTAAAGTAACGTTCTCATCAAAGCTACACTTATCGGCCTACCCTATACAAACATGATCACACCATAATTTCAGTTTTTACTGAAATTTTTTTTTCTCACATTAACGTTCTCATACAGGCTACCATTGTCAGCCTACCGTATACAAACATGATGACACCATAATTTTTAGTTTTAGTGAAAATTTTTTTTTTCTTAAATTAACGTTCTCATACAGGCTACTGTTATTGGTCTACCGTATACAAACACGATGACACCATAATTTCAGTTTTTACTGAAAATTTTTTTTCAAATTAACGTTCTCATACAGGCTACTCTATTTGGTCTACCGTATACAAACACAATGACACCATAATTTCAGTTTTTACTGAGAATTTTGTTTTTTCTCAAATTAACGTTCTCATACAGGCTGCCATTGTCAGCCTACCGTATCGAAACACGAAGACACCATAATTTCAGTTTTTACTTAAAATTTTTTTTTTCAAATTAACGTTCTCATACAGGCTACTCTAATCGGCCTACCGTATACAAACACGAGGACACCATAATTTCAGTTTTTACTGAAAATTTTTTTTTCTCAACTCAACGTTCTCATACAGGCTACTCTTATTGGTGTACCGTATACAAACACAAACACAGCATAATTTCTGTATTCACTGAAAAAAATTATTTCCCGAAATAGCTGTCTGATACAGGCTACCGTTATCAGCCTACCGTATAAAAACACGAAGACACCATAATTTCAGTTTTTACTGAAAATTTTTTTTTCTCAAATTAGTGATCTGATACAAGCTACTCTTATCGATCTACCGTATACAAACACGAAGACACCATAATTTCTGTATCCACCTAGAAAAAATTATTTCCCCAAATAGCTGTCTCATACAGGCTACCATTATCAGCCTACCGTAAACAAACACGAAGACACCATGAATTCAGTTTTTACTGAAAAAAATTTTTTTTTCTTAAATTACGTTCTCATACTGGGTACTCTTATCGGTCTACCGTATACAAACACGAAGACACCATAATTTCAGTTTTTACTGAAAATTTTTTTTTTCTTAAATTAACGTTCTCATACTGGCTTCTCTTATCGATCTACCGTATACAAACACGAAGACACCATAATTTCTGTATCCACCTAAAAAAAATTATTTCCCGAAATAGCTGTCTGATACAGGCTACCATTATCAGCCTACCGTAAACAAACACGAAGACACCATAAATTCAGTTTTTACTGAAAAAATTTTTTTTTTCTTAAATTACGTTCTCATACTGGGTACTCTTATCGGTCTACCGTATACAAACGCGAAGACACCATAATTTCTGTTTATACTGAAAATTTTTTTTTTATTAAATTAACGTTCTTATACAGGCTACCATTGTCAGCCTACCGTATACAAACATGATGACACCATAATTTCTGTTTATACTGAAAATTTTTTTTTTTCTTAAATGAACGTTCTCATACTGGCTACTCTTATCGGTCTACCGTATACAAACACGATGACACCATAATTTCAGTTTTTACTGAAAATTTTTTTCTTCTCAAATAAACGTTCTCATACAGGCTACTCTTATTGGCCTACCGTATACAAACACATAGACACCATAACTTTAGTTTTTACTGAAATTTTTTTTTTCTCAAATTAACGTTCTCATACAGGGTAGTCTTATCGGCCTACCGTATACAAACACAAACACACCATTATTTCTGTATTCACTGAAAAAAATTATTTCCCGAAATAGCTGTCTGATACAGGCTACCATTATCAGCCTACCGTATACAAACATGATGACACCATAATTTTAGTTTTAACTAAAAATTTTTTTTTCTCAAATTAACGTTCTCATACAGGCTACCATTGTCAGCCTACGGTATACAAACACGAAGACACCATAATTTCTGTATTCACTGAAAAAAATTATTTCCCGAAATAGCTGTCTGATACAGGCTACCATTATCAGCCTACCATATAAAAACACGAAGACACCATAATTTCAGTTTTTACTGAAAATTTTTTTTTCTCAAATTAGTGATCTGATACAAGCTACTCTTATCGATCTACCGTATACAAACACGAAGACACCATAATTTCTGTATTCACCTAAAAAAAATTATTTCCCGAAATAGCTGTCTGATACAGGCTACCATTATCAGCCTACCGTATTAAAACACGAAGACACCATAATTTCAGTTTTTACTGAAAATTTTTTTTCCTCAAATTTACGTTCTCATACAGGCTAGTCTTATCGGCCTACCGTATACAAACACAAACACAGCATTATTTCTGTATTCACTGAAAAAAATTATTTCCCGAAATAGCTGTCTGATACAGGCTACCATTATCAGCCTACCGTATAAAAACACTAAGACACCATAATTTCAGTTTTCACTGAAAATTTTTTTTTCTCAAATTAGTGATCTGATACAAGCTACTCTTATCGATCTACCGTATACAAACACGAAGACACCATAATTTCTGTATTCACTGGAAAAAATTATTTCCCGAAATAGCTGTCTGATACAAGCTACCATTATCAGCCTACCGTAAACAAACGCGAAGACACCTTAATTTCAGTTTTTACTGAAAATTTTTTTTTATTAAATTAACGTTCTTATACAGGCTACCATTGTCAGCCTACCGTATACAAACACGAAGACACCATAATTTCAGTTTTTACTGAAAATTTTCTTTTTTCTCAAATTAGCGTTCTCATACTGGCTACTCCTATCTCTCTAACGTATACAAACGCGATGACACCATAATTTCAGTTTTTACTGAAAATTTTCATTTTTTTCAAATTAACGTTCTCATACAGGCTACTCTTATTGGTCTACCGTATACAAACACGATGACACCATAATTTCAGTTTTTACTGAAAATTTTTTTTCAAATTAACGTTCTCATACAGGCTACTCTATTTGGTCTACCGTATACAAACACAATGACACCATAATTTCAGTTTTTACTGAGAATTTTGTTTTTTCTCAAATTAACGTTCTCATACAGGCTGCCATTGTCAGCCTACCGTATAGAAACACTAAGACACGATAATTTCAGTTTTTACTGAAAATTTTTTTTTCTCAACTCAACGTTCTCATACAGGCTACTCTTATTGGTGTACCGTATACAAACACAAACACAGCATAATTTCTGTATTCACTGAAAAAAATTGTTTCCCGAAATAGCTGTCTGATACAGGCAACCGTTATCAGCCTACCGTATAAAAACACGAAGACACCATAATTTCAGTTTTTACTGAAAATTTTTTTTTCTCAAATTAGTGATCTGATACAAGCTACTCTTATCGATCTACCGTATACAAACACGAAGACACCATAATTTCTGTATCCACCTAAAAAAAATTATTTCCCGAAATAGCTGTCTGATACAGGCTACCATTATCAGCCTACCGTAAACAAACACGAAGACACCATAAATTCAGTTTTTACTGAAAAAAATTTTTTTTTCTTAAATTACGTTCTCATACTGGGTACTCTTATCGGTCTACCGTATACAAACACGAAGACACCATAATTTCAGTTTTTACTGAAAATTTTTTTTTTCTTAAATTAACGTTCTCATACTGGCTTCTCTTATCGATCTACCGTATACAAACACGAAGACACCATAATTTCTGTATCCACCTAAAAAAAATTATTTCCCGAAATAGCTGTCTGATACAGGCTACCATTATCAGCCTACCGTAAACAAACACCAAGACACCATAAATTCAGTTTTTACTGAAAAAATTTTTTTTTTCTTAAATTACGTTCTCATACTGGGTAATCTTATCGGTCTACCGTATACAAACGCGAAGACACCATAATTTCAGTTTTTACTGAAAATTTTTTTTTTAATTAAATTAACGTTCTTATACAGGCTACCATTGTCAGCCTACCGTATACAAACATGAAGACACCATAATTTCTGTTTATACTGAAAATTTTTTTTTTCTTAAATGAACGTTCTCATACTGGCTACTCTTATCGGTCTGCCGTATACAAACACGATGACACCATAATTTCAGATTTTACTGAAAATTTTTTTCTTCTCAAATAAACGTTCTCATACAGGCTACTCTTTAGGTGTACCGTATACAAACACGATGGAACCATAATTTCAGTTTTTACTGAAAATTTTCTTTTTTCTCAAATTAACGTTCTCATACAGGCTACTGCTATCGGTCTACCGTATACAAACACGATGACAACATAATTTCAGTTTTTACTGAAAAATTTTTTTTCTTGAATTAACGTTCTCATACAGGCTACTCTTATCGGTCTACTCTATACAAACACGAAGACACCATAATTTCAGTTTTTACTGAAAATTTTTTTTTCAAATTAACGTTCTCATACAGGCTACTCTTATTGGTCTACCGTATACAAACACGATGACACCATAACTTCAGTTTTTACTGAAAATTTTTTTTTTCTTAAATTAACGTTCTCATACTGGCTACTCTTATCGGTCTACCGTATACAAACACGAAGACACCATAATTTCTGTATTCACTGGAAAAAATTATTTCCCGAAATAGCTGTCTGATACAAGCTACCATTATCAGCCTACCGTATACAAACATGATGACACCATAATTTCAGTTTATACTGGAAATTTTTTTTTCTCAACTCAACGTTCTCATACAGGCTACTCTTATTGGTGTACCGTATACAAACACAGACACAGCATAATTTCTGTATTCACTGAAAAAAATTATTTCCCGGAATAGCTGTCTGATACAGGCTACCGTTATCAGCCTACCGTATAAAAACACGAAGACACCATAATTTCAGTTTTTACTGAAAATTTTTTTTTCTCAAATTAGTGATCTGATACAAGCTACTCTTATCGATCTACCGTATACAAACACGAAGACACCATAATTTCTGTATTCACTGGAAAAAATTATTTCCCGAAATAGCTGTCTGATACAAGCTACCATTATCAGCCTACCGTATACAAACATGATGACACCATAATTTCAGTTTATACTGGAAATTTTTTTTTCTCAACTCAACGTTCTCATACAGGCTACTCTTATTGGTGTACCGTATACAAACACAAACACAGCATAATTTCTGTATTCACTGAAAAAAATTGTTTCCCGAAATAGCTGTCTGATACAGGCAACCGTTATCAGCCTACCGTATAAAAACACGAAGACACCATAATTTCAGTTTTTACTGAAAATTTTTTTTTCTCAAATTAGTGATCTGATACAAGCTACTCTTATCGATCTACCGTATACAAACACGAAGACACCATAATTTCTGTATCCACCTAAAAAAAATTATTTCCCGAAATAGCTGTCTGATACAGGCTACCATTATCAGCCTACCGTAAACAAACACGAAGACACCATAAATTCAGTTTTTACTGAAAAAAATTTTTTTTTCTTAAATTACGTTCTCATACTGGGTACTCTTATCGGTCTACCGTATACAAACACGAAGACACCATAATTTCAGTTTTTACTGAAAATTTTTTTTTTCTTAAATTAACGTTCTCATACTGGCTTCTCTTATCGATCTACCGTATACAAACACGAAGACACCATAATTTCTGTATCCACCTGAAAAAAATTATTTCCCGAAATAGCTGTCTGATACAGGCTACCATTATCAGCCTACCGTAAACAAACACCAAGACACCATAAATTCAGTTTTTACTGAAAAAATTTTTTTTTTCTTAAATTACGTTCTCATACTGGGTAATCTTATCGGTCTACCGTATACAAACGCGAAGACACCATAATTTCAGTTTTTACTGAAAATTTTTTTTTTAATTAAATTAACGTTCTTATACAGGCTACCATTGTCAGCCTACCGTATACAAACATGAAGACACCATAATTTCTGTTTATACTGAAAATTTTTTTTTTTCTTAAATGAACGTTCTCATACTGGCTACTCTTATCGGTCTGCCGTATACAAACACGATGACACCATAATTTCAGATTTTACTGAAAATTTTTTTCTTCTCAAATAAACGTTCTCATACAGGCTACTCTTTAGGTGTACCGTATACAAACACGATGGAACCATAATTTCAGTTTTTACTGAAAATTTTCTTTTTTCTCAAATTAACGTTCTCATACAGGCTACTGCTATCGGTCTACCGTATACAAACACGATGACAACATAATTTCAGTTTTTACTGAAAAATTTTTTTTCTTAAATTAACGTTCTCATACAGGCTACTCTTATCGGTCTACTCTATACAAACACGAAGACACCATAATTTCAGTTTTTACTGAAAATTTTTTTTTCAAATTAACGTTCTCATACAGGCTACTCTTATTGGTCTACCGTATACAAACACGATGACACCATAACTTCAGTTTTTACTGAAAATTTTTTTTTTCTTAAATTAACGTTCTCATACTGGCTACTCTTATCGGTCTACCGTATACAAACACGAAGACACCATAATTTCTGTATTCACTGGAAAAAATTATTTCCCGAAATAGCTGTCTGATACAAGCTACCATTATCAGCCTACCGTATACAAACATGATGACACCATAATTTCAGTTTATACTGGAAATTTTTTTTTCTCAACTCAACGTTCTCATACAGGCTACTCTTATTGGTGTACCGTATACAAACACAGACACAGCATAATTTCTGTATTCACTGAAAAAAATTATTTCCCGGAATAGCTGTCTGATACAGGCTACCGTTATCAGCCTACCGTATAAAAACACGAAGACACCATAATTTCAGTTTTTACTGAAAATTTTTTTTCTCAAATTAGTGATCTGATACAAGCTACTCTTATCGATCTACCGTATACAAACACGAAGACACCATAATTTCTGTATCCACCTAAAAAAAATTATTTCCCGAAATAGCTGTCTGATACAGGCTACCATTATCAGCCTACCGTAAACAAACACGAAGACACCATAAATTCAGTTTTTACTGAAAAAATTTTTTTTTCTTAAATTACGTTCTCATACTGGGTACTCTTATCGGTCTACCGTATACAAACACGAAGACACCATAATTTCAGTTTTTACTGAAAATTTTTTTTTTCTTAAATTAACGTTCTCATACTGGCTTCTCTTATCGATCTACCGTATACAAACACGAAGACACCATAATTTCTGTATCCACCTAAAAAAAATTATTTCCCGAAATAGCTGTCTGATACAGGCTACCATTATCAGCCTACCGTAAACAAACACGAAGACACCATAAATTCAGTTTTTACTGAAAAAATTTTTTTTTCTTAAATTACGTTCTCATACTGGGTACTCTTATCGGTCTACCGTATACAAACGCGAAGACACCATAATTTCAGTTTTTACTGAAAATTTTTTTTTTATTAAATTAACGATTTTATACAGGCTACCATTGTCAGCCTACCGTATACAAACATGATGACACCATAATTTCTGTTTATACTGAAAATTTTTTTTTTCTTAAATGAACGTTCTCATACTGGCTACTCTTATCGGTCTACCGTATACAAACACGATGACACCATAATTTCGGTTTTTACTGAAAATTTTTTTCTTCTCAAATAAACGTTCTCATACAGGCTACTCTTATAGGTGTACCGTATACAAACACAATGGAACCATAATTTCAGTTTTTACTGAAAATTTTCTTTTTTCTCAAATTAACGTTCTCATACAGGCTACTGCTATCGGTCTACAGTATACAAACACGATGACAACATAATTTCAGTTTTTACTGAAAAATTTTTTTTCTTAAATTAACGTTCTCATACAGGCTACTCTTATCGGTCTACTCTATACAAACACGAAGACACCATAATTTCAGTTTTTACTGAAAATTTTTTTTTCAAATTAACGTTCTCATACAGGCTACTCTTATTGGTCTACCGTATACAAACACGATGACACCATTATTTCAGTTTTTACTGAAAATTTTCTTTTTTCTCAAATTAACGTTCTCATACAGGCTACCGTTATCGGTCTACCGTATACAAACACGATGACACCATAATTTCAGTTTTTACTGAAAAATTTCTTTTTTCTCAAATTAACGTTCTCATACAGGCTACCATTGTCAGCCTACCGTATAGAAACACGAAGACACCATAATTTCAGTTTTTACTGAAAATTTTTTTTTCAAATTAACGTTCTCATACAGGCTACTCTTATCGTTCTACCGTATACAAACACAATGACACCATAATTTCAGTTTTTACTGAAAATTTTCTTTTTTCTCAAATTAACGTTCTCATACAGGCTACCATTGTCAGCCTACCGTATAGAAACACGAAGACACCATAATTTCAGTTTTTACTGAAAATTTTCTTTTTTCTCAAATTAACGTTCTCATACAGGCTACCATTGTCAGCCTACCGTATAGAAACACGAAGACACCATAATTTCAGTTTTTACTGAAAATTTTTTTCTTCTCAAATTAACGTTCTCATACAGGCTACTCTTATTGGCCTACCGTATACAAACACAAACACACCATTATTTCTGTATTCACTGGAAAAAATTATTTCCTGAAATAGCTGTCTGATACTGGCTACCATTATCAGCCTACCGTATACAAACACGAAGACACCATAATTTCAGTTTTTACTGAAAATTTTCTTTTTTCTCAAATTAACGTTCTCATACAGGCTACTGTTATCGGTCTACCGTATACAAACACGATGACACCATAATTTCAGTTTTTACTGAAAATTTTCTTTTTTCTCAAATTAACGTTCTCATACAGGCTACCTTTGTCAGCCTACCGTATAGAAACACGAAGACACCATAATTTCAGTTTTTACTGAAAATTTTTTTTTTCAAATTAACGTTCTCATACAGGCTACTCTAATCGGCCTACCGTATACAAACACGAAGACACCATAATTTCAGTTTTTACTGAAAAGTTTTTTTTCTCAAATTAACGTTCTCATACAGGCTACTCTTATAGGTGTACCGTATACAAACACGATGACACCATAATTTCAGTTTTTACTGAAAATTTTGTTTTTTCTCAAATTAACGTTCTCATACAGGCTACTGTTATCGGTCTACCGTATACAAACACGATGACACCATAATTTCAGTTTTTACTAAGAATTTTGTTTTTTCTCAAATTAACGTTCTCATACAGGCTACCATTGTCAGCCTACCGTATAGAAACACGAAGACACCATAATTTCAGTTTTTACTGAAAATTTTTTTTTTCAAATTAACGTTCTCATACAGGCTACTCTAATCGGCCTACCGTATACAAACACGAAGACACCATAATTTCAGTTTTTACTGAAAATTTTTTTTCCCTCAAATTAACGTTCTCATACAGGCTACCATTGTCAGCCTACCGTATAGAAACACGAAGACACCATAATTTCAGTTTTTACTAAGAATTTTGTTTTTTCTCAAATTAACGTTCTCATACAGGCTACCATTGTCAGCCTACCGTATAGAAACACGAAGACACCATAATTTCAGTTTTTACTGAAAATTTTTTTTTTCAAATTAACGTTCTCATACAGGCTACTCTAATCGGCCTACCGTATACAAACACGAAGACACCATAATTTCAGTTTTTACTGAAAAGTTTTTTTTCTCAAATTAACGTTCTCATACAGGCTACTCTTATAGGTGTACCGTATACAAACACGATGACACCATAATTTCAGTTTTTACTGAAAATTTTGTTTTTTCTTAAATTAACGTTCTCATACAGGCTACTCTTATCGGTCTACTCTATACAAACACGAAGACACCATAATTTCAGTTTTTACTGAAAATTTTTTTTTCAAATTAACGTTCTCATACAGGCTACTCTTATTGGTCTACCGTATACAAACACGATGACACCATTATTTCAGTTTTTACTGAAAATTTTCTTTTTTCTCAAATTAACGTTCTCATACAGGCTACTGTTATCGGTCTACCGTATACAAACACGATGACACCATAATTTCAGTTTTTACTGAAAAATTTCTTTTTTCTCAAATTAACGTTCTCATACAGGCTACCATTGTCAGCCTACCGTATAGAAACACGAAGACACCATAATTTCAGTTTTTACTGAAAATTTTTTTTTCAAATTAACGTTCTCATACAGGCTACTCTTATTGGTCTACCGTATACAAACACGATGACACCATAATTTCAGTTTTTACTGAAAATTTTCTTTTTTCTCAAATTAACGTTCTCATACAGGCTACTGTTATCGGTCTACCGTATACAAACACGATGACACCATAATTTCAGTTTTTACTGAGAATTTTGTTTTTTCTCAAATTAACGTTCTCATACAGGCTACCATTGTCAGCCTACCGTATAGAAACACGAAGACACCATAATTTCAGTTTTTACTGAAAATTTTCTTTTTTCTCAAATTAACGTTCTCATACAGGCTACCTTTGTCAGCCTACCGTATACAAACACGTAGACACCATAACTTCAGTTTTTACTGAAAATTTTTTTTTCTCAAATTAACGTTCAAAAACAGGGTACTCTTATCGGCCTACCGTATACAAACACAAACACACCATTATTTCTGTATTCACTGAAAAAAATTATTTCCCGAAATAGCTGTCTGATACAGGCTACCATTATCAGCCTACCGTATACAAACATGATGACACCATAATTTCAGTTTATACTGGAAATTTTTTTTCTCAAATTAACGTTCTCATACAGGCTACTCTTATTGGTGTACCGTATACAAACACAAACACAGCATAATTTCTGTATTCACTGAAAAAAATTATTTCCCGAAATAGCTGTCTGATACAGGCTACCGTTATCAGCCTACCGTATAAAAACACGAAGACACCATAATTTCAGTTTTTACTGAAAATTTTTTTTTCTCAAATTAGTGATCTGATACAAGCTACTCTTATCGAGCTACCGTATTCAAACACGAAGACACCATAATTTCTGTATCCACCTAGAAAAAAATATTTCTCAAATTAACGTTCTCATACAGGCTACCTTTGTCAGCCTACCGTATACAAACACGAAGACACCATAATTTCCGTTTTTACTGAAAATTTTATTTTTCTTAAATTAACGTTCTCATACAGGCTACTCTTATCAGCCTACCGTATACAAACACGTAGACACCATAACTTCAGTTTTTACTGAAAATTTTTTTTTTCTTAAATTAACGTTCTCATACTGGCTACTCTTTTCGGTCTACCGTATACAAACACGAAGACACCATAATTTCTGTATTCACTGGAAAAAATTATTTCGCGAAATAGCTGTCTGATACAAGCTACCATTATCAGCCTACCGTAAACAAACACGAAGACACCATAATTTCAGTTTTTTCTGAAAATTTTTTTTTTATTAAATTAACGTTCTTATACAGGCTACCATTGTCAGCCTACCGTATACAAACATGATGACACCATAATTTCAGTTTTTACTGAAAATTTTATTTTTCTTAAATTAACGTTCTCATACAGGCTACTCTTATCAGCCTACCGTATACAAACACGCAGACACCATAACTTCAGTTTTTACTGAAAATTTTTTTTTTCTTAAATTAACGTTCTCATACTGGCTACTCTTATCGGTCTACCGTATACAAACACGAAGACACCATAATTTCAGTTTTTACTGAAAATTTTTTTCTTCTCAAATAAACGTTCTCATACAGGCTACTCTTATAGGTGTACCGTATACAAACACGATGACACCATAATTTCAGTTTTTACTGAAAATTTTATTTTTCTTGAATTAACGTTCTCATACAGGCTACTCTTATCAGCCTACCGTATACAAACACGCAGACACCATAACTTCAGTTTTTACTGAAAATTTTTTTTTTCTTAAATTAACGTTCTCATACTGGCTACTCTTATCGGTCTACCGTATACAAACACGAAGACACCATTATTTCAGTTTTTACTGAAAATTATTTTTTCAAATTAACGTTCTCATACAGGCTACTCTTATTGGTCTACCGTATGCAAACACGATGACATCATTATTTCAGTTTTTACTGAAAATTTTTTTTCTCAAATTAACGTTCTCATACAGGCTACTGTTATCGGTCGACCGTATACAAACACGATGACACCATAATTTCAGTTTTTACTGAAAATTTTCTTTTTTCTCAAATTAACGTTCTCATACAGGCTACCATTGTCAGCCTACCGTATAGAAACACGAAGACACCATAATTTCAGTTTTTACTGAAAATTTTCTTTTTTCTCAAATTAACGTTCTCATACAGGCTACCTTTGTCAGCCTACCGTATACAAACACGTAGACACCATAACTTCAGTTTTTACTGAAAATTTTTTTTTCTCAAATTAACGTTCAAAAACAGGGTACTCTTATCGGCCTACCGTATACAAACACAAACACACCATTATTTCTGTATTCACTGAAAAAAAATATTTCCCGAAATAGCTGTCTGATACAGGCTACCATTATCAGCCTACCGTATACAAACATGATGACACCATAATTTCAGTTTATACTGGAAATTTTTTTTCTCAAATTAACGTTCTCATACAGGCTACTCTTATTGGTGTACCGTATACAAACACAAACACAGCATAATTTCTGTATTCACTGAAAAAAATTATTTCCCGAAATAGCTGTCTGATACAGGCTACCGTTATCAGCCTAACGTATAAAAACACGAAGACACCATAATTTCAGTTTTTACTGAAAATTTTCTTTTTTCTCAAATTAGTGATCTGATACAAGCTACTCTTATCGAGCTACCGTATTCAAACACGAAGACACCATAATTTCTGTATCCACCTAGAAAAAAATATTTCTCAAATTACCGTTCTCATACAGGCTACCTTTGTCAGCCTACCGTATACAAACACGAAGACACCATAATTTCCGTTTTTACTGAAAATTTTATTTTTCTTAAATTAACGTTCTCATACAGGCTACTCTTATCAGCCTACCGTATACAATCACGTAGACACCATAACTTCAGTTTTTACTGAAAATTTTTTTTTTCTTAAATTAACGTTCTCATACTGGCTACTCTTATCGGTCTACCGTATACAAACACGAAGACACCATAATTTCTGTATTCACTGGGAAAAATTATTTCCCGAAATAGCTGTCTGATACAAGCTACCATTATCAGCCTACCGTAAACAAACGCGAAGACACCATAATTTCAGTTTTTACTGAAAATTTTTTTTTTATTAAATTAACGTTCTTATACAGGCTACCATTGTCAGCCTACCGTATACAAACATGATGACACCATAATTTCAGTTTTTACTGAAAATTTTATTTTTCTTAAATTAACGTTCTCATACAGGCTACTCTTATCAGCCTACCGTATACAAACACGAAGACACCATAATTTCAGTTTTTACTGAAAATTTTTTTTTCAAATTAACGTTCTCATACAGGCTACTCTTATTGGTCTACCGTATGCAAACACGATGACATCATTATTTCAGTTTTTACTGAAAATTTTCTTTTTTCTCAAATTAACGTTCTCATACAGGCTACTGTTATCGGTCTACCGTATACAAACACGATGACACCATAATTTCAGTTTTTACTGAAAATTTTCTTTTTTCTCAAATTAACGTTCTCATACAGGCTACCATTGTCAGCCTACCGTATAGAAACACGAAGACACCATAATTTCAGTTTTTACTGAAAATTTTTTTTTTCTTAAATTAACGTTTTCATACAGGCTACTCTTATCGGTTCACCCTATACAAACACGATGCCACCATAATTTCAGTTTTTACTGAAAATTTTCTTTTTTCTCAAATTAACGTTCTCATACAGGCTACCTTTGTCAGCCTACCGTATACAAACACGAAGACACCATAATTTCAGTTTTTACTGAAAATTTTCTTTTTTCTCAAATTAGCGTTCTCATACTGGCTACTCTTATCTGTCTAACGTATACAAACACGATGACATCATAATTTCAGTTTTTCTGAAAATTTTCTTTTTTCTAAAATTTACGTTCTCATACAGGCTACCTTTGTCAGCCTACCGTATACAAACACGAAGACACCATATTTTAAGTTTTTACTGAGAATTTTGTTTTTTCTCAAATTAACGTTCTCATACAGGCTACCTTTGTCAGCCTACCGTATACAAACACGTAGACACCATAATTTCAGTTCATACTGAAAATTTTGTTTTTTCTCAAATTAACGTTCTCATACAGGCTACCTTTGTCAGCCTACCGTATACAAACACGAAGACACCATAATTTCAGTTTTTACTGAAAATTTTGTTTTTTCTCAAATTAACGTTCTCATACAGGCTACCTTTGTCAGCCTACCGTATACAAACACGAAGACACCATAATTTCAGTTTTTACTGATAATTTTTTTTTCAAATTAACGTTCTCATACAGGCTACTCTTATCGGTCTACCCTATACAAACACGATGCCACCATAATTTCAGTTTTTACTGAGAATTTTTTTTTCAAATTAACGTTCTCATACAGGCTACTCTTATTGGTCTACCGTATACAAACGCGATGACACCATAATTTCAGTTTTTACTGAAAATTTTCTTTTTTCTCAAATTAACGTTCTCATACAGGCTACTGTTATCGGTCTACCGTATACAAACACGATGACACCATAATTTCAGTTTTTACTGAGAATTTTGTTTTTTCTCAAATTAACGTTCTCATACAGGCTACCTTTGTCAGCCTACCGTATACAAACACGAAGACACCATAATTTCAGTTTTTACTGAAAATTTTTTTTTTCAAATTAACGTTCTCATACAGGCTACACTAATCGGCCTACCGTATACAAACACGAAGACACCATAATTTCAGTTTTTACTGAAAATTTTTTTTTCTCAAATTAACGTTCTCATACAGGCTACTTTTATAGGTGTACCGTATACAAACACGATGACACAATAATTTCAGTTTTTACTGCAAATTTTCTTTTTTCTCAAATTAACGTTCTCATACAGGCTACCTTTGTCAGCCTACCGTATACAAACACGAAGACACCATAATTTCAGTTTTTACTGAAAATTTTATTTTTCTTAAATTAACGTTCTCATACAGGCTACTCTTATCAGCCTACCGTATACAAACACGTAGACACCATAACTTCAGTTTTTACTGAAAATTTTTTTTTCTCAAATTAACGTTCAAAAACAGGGTACTCTTATCGGCCTACCGTATACAAACACAAACACACAATTATTTTTGTATTCACTGAAAAAAATTAGTTCCCGAAATAGCTGTCTGATACAGGCTACCACTATCAGCCTACCGTATACAAACATGATGACACCATAATTTTAGTTTTAACTAAAAATTTTTTTTTTTTCAAATTAACGTTCTCATACAGGCTATCATTGTCAGCCTACCGTATACAAACATGATGACACCATAATTTCAGTTTATACTGGAAATTTTTTTTTCTCAAATTAACGTTCTCATACAGGCTACTCTTATAGGTGTACCGTATACAAACACGAAGACACCATAATTTCAGTTTTTACTGAAAATTTTCTTTTTTCTCAAATTAACGTTCTCATACAGGCTACTCTTATAGGTGTACCGTATACAAACACGATGACACCATAATTTCTGTTTTTACTGAAAATTTTATTTTTCTCAAATTAACGTTCTCATACAGGCTACACTTATAGGTGTACCGTATACAAACACGATGACACCATAATTTCAGTTTTTACTGAAAATTTTCTTTTTTCTCAAATTAACGTTCTCATACAGGCTACTGTTATCGGCCTACCGTATACAATCACGATGACACCATAATTTCAGTTTTTACTGAGAATTTTCGTTTTTCTCAAATTAACGCTCTCATACAGGCTACCATTGTCAGCCTACCGTATAGGAACACGAAGACACCATAATTTCAGTTTTTACTGAAAATTTTTTTTTCTCAAATTAACGTTCTCATACAGTCTACTCTTATAGGTGTACCGTATACAAACACGATGACACCATAATTTCAGTTTTTACTGAAAATTTTATTTTTTCTCAAATTAACGTTCTCATACAGCCTACTCTTATCAGCCTACCGTATACAATCACGTAGACACCATAACTTCAGTTTTTACAGAAAATTTTTTTTTCTCAAATTAACGTTCAAAAACAGGGTACTCTTTTCGGCCTACCGTCTACAAACACAAACACACCATTATTTCTGTATTCACTGAAAAAAATTATTTCCCGAAATAGCTGTCTGATACAAGCTACCATTATCAGCCTACCGTAAACAAACACGATGACACCATAATTTAAGTTTTTACTGAAAATTTTATTTTTCTTAAATTAACGTTCTCATACAGGCTACTCTTATCAGCCTACCGTATACAAACACGTAGACACCATAACTTCAGTTTTTACAGAAAATTTTTTTTTCTCAAATTAACGTTCAAAAACAGGGTACTCTTTTCGGCCTACCGTCTACAAACACAAACACACCATTATTTCTGTATTCACTGAAAAAAATTATTTCCCGAAATAGCTGTCTGATACAAGCTACCATTATCAGCCTACCGTAAACAAACACGAAGACACCATAATTTCAGTTTTTACAGAAAATTTTTTTTTCTCAAATTAACGTTCAAAAACAGGGTACTCTTTTCGGCCTACCGTCTACAAACACAAACACACCATTATTTCTGTATTCACTGAAAAAAATTATTTCCCGAAATAGCTGTCTGATACAAGCTACCATTATCAGCCTACCGTAAACAAACACGATGACACCATAATTTAAGTTTTTACTGAAAATTTTATTTTTCTTAAATTAACGTTCTCATACAGGCTACTCTTATCAGCCTACCGTATACAAACACGTAGACACCATAACTTCAGTTTTTACAGAAAATTTTTTTTTCTCAAATTAACGTTCAAAAACAGGGTACTCTTTTCGGCCTACCGTATACAAACACAAACACACCGTTATTTCTGTATTCACTGAAAAAAATTATTTCCCGAAATAGCTGTCTGATACAAGCTACCATTATCAGCCTACCGTAAACAAACACGATGACACCATAATTTAAGTTTTTACTGAGAATTTTCTTTTTTCTCAAATTAACGTTCTCATACTGGCTACCATTGTCAGCCTACCGTAAAGAAACACGAAGACACCATAATTTCAGTTTGTACTGAAAATTTTTTATTTCAAATTAACGTTCTCATACAGGCTACTCTTATAGGTGTACCGTATACAAACACGATGACACCATAATTTCAGTTTTTACTGAAAATTTTCTTTTTTCTCAAATTAACGTTCTCATACAGGCTACTCTTATCAGCCTACCGTATACAAACATGATGACACCATAATTTTAGTTTTAACTAAAAATTTTTTTTTCTCAAATTAACGTTCGCATACAGGCTATACCATTGTCAGCCTACCGTATACAAACACAAACACACCATTATTACTGTAGTCACTGAAAAAAATTATTTCCCGAAATAGCTGTCTGATACAGGCTACCATTATCAGCATACCGTATACAAACACGAAGAGACCATAATTTCAGTTTATACTGGAAATTTTTTTTTCTTCTTAAATTAACGTTCTCATACTAGCTACTCTTATCGGTCTACCGTATACAAACACGATGACACCATAATTTCAGTTTTTACTGAAAATTTTTTTTTCTCAAATTAACGTTCTCATACAGGCTATACCATTGTCAGCCTACCGTATACAAACACAAACACACCATTATTACTGTATTCACTGAAAAAAATTATTTCCCGAAATAGCTGTCTGATACAGGCTACCATTATCAGCATACCGTATACAAACACGAAGAGACCATAATTTCAGTTTATACTGGAAATTTTTTTTTCTTCTTAAATTAACGTTCTCATACTAGCTACTCTTATCGGTCTACCGTATACAAACACGATGACACCATAATTTCAGTTTTTACTGAAAATTTTGTTTTTCTCAAATTAACGTTCTCATACAGGCTACTCTTATAGGTGTACCGTATACAAACACGAAGACACCATAATTTCAGTTTTTACTGAAGATTTTCTTTTTTCTCGAATTAACGATCTCATACAAGCTACCTTTGTCAGCCTACCGTATACAAACACGAAGACACCATAATTTCAGTTTTTACTGAAAATTTTATTTTTCTTAAATTAACGTTCTCATACAGGCTACTCTTATCAGCCTACCGTATACAAACATGATGACACCATAATTTTAGTTTTAACTAAAAATTTTTTTTTCTCAAATTAACGTTCTCATACAGGCTATACCATTGTCAGCCTACCGTATACAAACACAAACACACCATTATTACTGTATTCACTGAACAAAATTATTTCCCGAAATAGCTGTCTAATACAGGCTACCATTATCAGCATACCGTATACAAACACGAAGAGACCATAATTTCAGTTTATACTGGAAATTTTTTTTTCTTCTTAAATTAACGTTCTCATACAGGCTACTCTTATCAGCCTACCGTATACAAACATGATGACACCATAATTTTAGTTTTAACTAAAAATTTTTTTTTCTCAAATTAACGTTCTCATACAGGCTATACCATTGTCAGCCAACCGTATACAAACACAAACACACCATTATTACTGTATTCACTGAACAAAATTATTTCCCGAAATAGCTGTCTGATACAGGCTACCATTATCAGCCTACCGTATACAAACATGTTGACACCATAATTTTAGTTTTAACTAAAAATTTTTTTTTTTCAAATTAACGTTCTCATACAGGCTATCATTGTCAGCCTGCCGTATACAAACATGATGACACCATAATTTCAGTTTATACTGGAAATTTTTTTTTCTCAAATTAACGTTCTCATACAGGCTATCATTGTCAGCCTGCCGTATACAAACATGATGACACCATAATTTCAGTTTATACTGGAAATTTTTTTTTCTCAAATTAACGTTCTCATACAGGCTACTCTTATAGGTGTACCGTATACAAACACGAAGACACCATAATTTCAGTTTTTACAGAAAATTTTTTTTTCTCGAATTAACGTTCTCATACAGGCTACCTTTGTCAGCCTACCGTATACAAACACGAAGACACCATAATTTCAGTTTTTACTGAAAATTTTATTTTCTCAAATTAACGTTCTCATACAGGCTATACCATTGTCAGCCTACCGTAAACAAACACGTAGACACCATAACTTCAGTTTTTACAGAAAATTTTTTTTTCTCAAATTAACGTTCAAAAACAGGGTACTCTTTTCGGCCTACCGTAAACAAACACAAACACACCATTATTTCTGTATTCACTGAACAAAATTATTTCCCGAAATAGCTGTCTGATACAAGCTACCATTATCAGCATACCGTATACAAACACGAAGAGACCATAATTTCAGTTTATACTGGAAATTTTTTTTTCTTCTTAAATTAACGTTCTCATACAGGCTACTCTTATCAGCCTACCGTATACAAACATGATGACACCATAATTTTAGTTTTAACTAAAAATTTTTTTTTCTCAAATTAACGTTCTCATACAGGCTATACCATTGTCAGCCAACCGTATACAAACACAAACACACCATTATTACTGTATTCACTGAACAAAATTATTTCCCGAAATAGCTGTCTGATACAGGCTACCATTATCAGCCTACCGTATACAAACACGATGACACCATAATTTCAGTTTTTACTGAAAAATTTTTTTTTTCTCAAATTAACGTTCTCATACAGGCTACTCTTATCAGCCTACCGTATACAAACATGATGACACCATAATTTTAGTTTTAACTAAAAATTTTTTTTTCTCAAATTAACGTTCGCATACAGGCTATACCATTGTCAGCCTACCGTATACAAACACAAACACACCATTATTACTGTATTCACTGAAAAAAATTATTTCCCGAAATAGCTGTCTGATACAGGCTACCATTATCAGCATACCGTATACAAACACGAAGAGACCATAATTTCAGTTTATACTGGAAATTTTTTTTTCTTCTTAAATTAACGTTCTCATACTAGCTACTCTTATCGGTCTACCGTATACAAACACGATGACACCATAATTTCAGTTTTTACTGAAAATTTTGTTTTTCTCAAATTAACGTTCTCATACAGGCTACTCTTATAGGTGTACCGTATACAAACACGAAGACACCATAATTTCAGTTTTTACTGAAGATTTTCTTTTTTCTCGAATTAACGATCTCATACAAGCTACCTTTGTCAGCCTACCGTATACAAACACGAAGACACCATAATTTCAGTTTTTACTGAAAATTTTATTTTTCTTAAATTAACGTTCTCATACAGGCTACTCTTATCAGCCTACCGTATACAAACATGATGACACCATAATTTTAGTTTTAACTAAAAATTTTTTTTTCTCAAATTAACGTTCTCATACAGGCTATACCATTGTCAGCCTACCGTATACAAACACAAACACACCATTATTACTGTATTCACTGAACAAAATTATTTCCCGAAATAGCTGTCTAATACAGGCTACCATTATCAGCATACCGTATACAAACACGAAGAGACCATAATTTCAGTTTATACTGGAAATTTTTTTTTCTTCTTAAATTAACGTTCTCATACAGGCTACTCTTATCAGCCTACCGTATACAAACATGATGACACCATAATTTTAGTTTTAACTAAAAATTTTTTTTTCTCAAATTAACGTTCTCATACAGGCTATACCATTGTCAGCCAACCGTATACAAACACAAACACACCATTATTACTGTATTCACTGAACAAAATTATTTCCCGAAATAGCTGTCTGATACAGGCTACCATTATCAGCCTACCGTATACAAACATGATGACACCATAATTTTAGTTTTAACTAAAAATTTTTTTTTTTCAAATTAACGTTCTCATACAGGCTATCATTGTCAGCCTGCCGTATACAAACATGATGACACCATAATTTCAGTTTATACTGGAAATTTTTTTTTCTCAAATTAACGTTCTCATACAGGCTACTCTTATAGGTGTACCGTATACAAACACGAAGACACCATAATTTCAGTTTTTACAGAAAATTTTTTTTTCTCGAATTAACGTTCTCATACAGGCTACCTTTGTCAGCCTACCGTATACAAACACGAAGACACCATAATTTCAGTTTTTACTGAAAATTTTATTTTTCTTAAATTAATGTCTCATACAGGCTACTCTTATCAGCCTACCGTAAACAAACACGTAGACACCATAACTTCAGTTTTTACAGAAAATTTTTTTTTCTCAAATTAACGTTCAAAAACAGGGTACTCTTTTCGGCCTACCGTATACAAACACAAACACACCATTATTTCTGTATTCACTGAACAAAATTATTTCCCGAAATAGCTGTCTGATACAAGCTACCATTATCAGCATACCGTATACAAACACGAAGAGACCATAATTTCAGTTTATACTGGAAATTTTTTTTTCTTCTTAAATTAACGTTCTCATACAGGCTACTCTTATCAGCCTACCGTATACAAACATGATGACACCATAATTTTAGTTTTAACTAAAAATTTTTTTTCTCAAATTAACGTTCTCATACAGGCTATACCATTGTCAGCCAACCGTATACAAACACAAACACACCATTATTACTGTATTCACTGAACAAAATTATTTCCCGAAATAGCTGTCTGATACAGGCTACCATTATCAGCCTACCGTATACAAACATGATGACACCATAATTTTAGTTTTAACTAAAAATTTTTTTTTTTCAAATTAACGTTCTCATACAGGCTATCATTGTCAGCCTGCCGTATACAAACATGATGACACCATAATTTCAGTTTATACTGGAAATTTTTTTTTCTCAAATTAACGTTCTCATACAGGCTACTCTTATAGGTGTACCGTATACAAACACGAAGACACCATAATTTCAGTTTTTACTGAAGATTTTCTTTTTTCTCGAATTAACGTTCTCATACAGGCTACCTTTGTCAGCCTACCGTATACAAACACGAAGACACCATAATTTCAGTTTTTACTGAGAATTTTCGTTTTTCTCAAATTAACGCTCTCATACAGGCTACCATTGTCAGCCTACCGTATAGGAACACGAAGACAACATAATTTCAGTTTTTACTGAAAATTTTTTTTTTCAAATTAACGTTCTCATACAGGCTACTCTAATCGGCCTACCGTATACAAACACGAAGGCACCATAATTTCAGTTTTTACTGAAAATTTTATTTTTTCTCAAATTAACGTTCTCATACAGGCTACTCTTATAGGTGTACCGTATACAAACACGATGACACCATAATTTCAGTTTTTACTGAAAATTTTATTTTTTCTCAAATTAACGTTCTCATACAGGCTATTATTATCAGCCTACCGTATACAAACACGTAGACACCATAACTTCAGTTTTTACAGAAAATTTTTTTTTCTCAAATTAACGTTCAAAAACAGGGTACTCTTTTCGGCCTACCGTATACAAACACAAACACACCATTATTTCTGTATTCACTGAACAAAATTATTTCCCGAAATAGCTGTCTGATACAAGCTACCATTATCAGCCTACCGTAAACAAACACGAAGACACCATAATTTCAGTTTTTACTGAAAATTTTATTTTTCTTAAATTAATGTTCTCATACAGGCTACTCTTATCAGCCTACCGTATACAAACACGTAGACACCATAACTTCAGTTTTTACTGAATTTTTTTTTTTCTCAAATTAACGTTCAAAAACAGGGTACTCTTTTCGGCCTACCGTATACAGACACAAACACACCATTATTTCTGTATTCACTGAAAAAAATTATTTCCCGAAATAGCTGTCTGATACAAGCTACCATTATCAGCCTACCGTAAACAAACACGATGACACCATAATTTAAGTTTTTACTGAGAATTTTCTTTTTTCTCAAATTAACGTTCTCATACAGGCTACCATTGTCAGCATACCGTAAAGAAACACGAAGACACCATAATTTCAGTTTGTACTGAAAATTTTTTATTTCAAATTAACGTTCTCATACAGGCTGCTCTTATAGGTGTACCGTATACAAACACGATGACACCAGAATTTCAGTTTTTACAGAAAATTTTCTTTTTTCTCAAATTAACGTTCTCATACAGGCTGCCTTTGTCAGCCTACCGTATACAAACACGAAGACACCATAATTTCAGTTTTTACTGAAAATTTTATTTTTTTTAAATTAACGTTCTCATACAGGTTACTCTTATCAGCCTACCGTATACAAACATGATGACACCATAATTTTAGTTTTTACTGAAAATTTTTTTTTCTCAAATTAACGTTCTCATATAGGCTATACCATTGTCAGCCTACCGTATACAAACACAAACACACCAATATTACTGTATTCACTGAAAAAAATTATTTCCCGAAATAGCTGTCTGATACAGGCTACCATTGTCAGCCTACCGTATATAAACATGATGACACCATAATTTCTGTTTATACTGAAAATTTTGTTTTTCTCAAATTAACGTTCTCATACAGGCTACCTATGTCAGCCTACCGTATACAAACACGAAGACACCATAATTTCAGTTTATACTGGAAATTTTTTTTTCTTCTTAAATTAACGTTGTCATACCAGCTACTCTTATAGGTCTACCGTATACAAACACGATGACACCATAATTTCAGTTTTTAATGAAAATTTTTTTTTCTCAAATTAACGTTCTCATACAGGCTATACCATTGTCAGCCTACCGTATACAAACACAAACACACCATTATTTCTGTATTCACTGAACAAAATTATTTCCCGAAATAGCTGTCTGATACAAGCTACCATTATCAGCATACCGTATACAAACACGAAGAGACCATAATTTCAGTTTATACTGGAAATTTTTTTTTCTTCTTAAATTAACGTTCTCATACAGGCTACTCTTATCAGCCTACCGTATACAAACATGATGACACCATAATTTTAGTTTTAACTAAAAATTTTTTTTTCTCAAATTAACGTTCTCATACAGGCTATACCATTGTCAGCCAACCGTATACAAACACAAACACACCATTATTACTGTATTCACTGAACAAAATTATTTCCCGAAATAGCTGTCTGATACAGGCTACCATTATCAGCCTACCGTATACAAACATGATGACACCATAATTTTAGTTTTAACTAAAAATTTTTTTTTTTCAAATTAACGTTCTCATACAGGCTATCATTGTCAGCCTGCCGTATACAAACATGATGACACCATAATTTCAGTTTATACTGGAAATTTTTTTTTCTCAAATTAACGTTCTCATACAGGCTACTCTTATAGGTGTACCGTATACAAACACGAAGACACCATAATTTCAGTTTTTACTGAAGATTTTCTTTTTTCTCGAATTAACGTTCTCATACAGGCTACCTTTGTCAGCCTACCGTATACAAACACGAAGACACCATAATTTCAGTTTTTACTGAAAATTTTATTTTTCTTAAATTAATGTCTCATACAGGCTACTCTTATCAGCCTACCGTAAACAAACACGAAGACACCATAATTTAAGTTTTTACTGAAAAATTTTTTTTTTCTCAAATTAACGTTCTCATACAGGCTACTCTTATAGGTGTACCGTATACAAACACGATGACACCATAATTTCAGTTTTTACTGAAAATTTTCTTTTTTCTCAAATTAACGTTCTCATACAGGCTACTGTTATCGGCCTACCGTATACAAACACGATGACACCATAATTTCAGTTTTTACTGAGAATTTTCGTTTTTCTCAAATTAACGCTCTCATACAGGCTACCATTGTCAGCCTACCGTATAGGAACACGAAGACAACATAATTTCAGTTTTTACTGAAAATTTTTTTTTTCAAATTAACGTTCTCATACAGGCTACTCTAATCGGCCTACCGTATACAAACACGAAGGCACCATAATTTCAGTTTTTACTGAAAATTTTATTTTTTCTCAAATTAACGTTCTCATACAGGCTACTCTTATAGGTGTACCGTATACAAACACGATGACACCATAATTTCAGTTTTTACTGAAAATTTTATTTTTTCTCAAATTAACGTTCTCATACAGGCTATTATTATCAGCCTACCGTATACAAACACGTAGACACCATAACTTCAGTTTTTACAGAAAATTTTTTTTTCTCAAATTAACGTTCAAAAACAGGGTACTCTTTTCGGCCTACCGTATACAAACACAAACACACCATTATTTCTGTATTCACTGAACAAAATTATTTCCCGAAATAGCTGTCTGATACAAGCTACCATTATCAGCCTACCGTAAACAAACACGAAGACACCATAATTTCAGTTTTTACTGAAAATTTTATTTTTCTTAAATTAATGTTCTCATACAGGCTACTCTTATCAGCCTACCGTATACAAACACGTAGACACCATAACTTCAGTTTTTACTGAATTTTTTTTTTCTCAAATTAACGTTCAAAAACAGGGTACTCTTTTCGGCCTACCGTATACAGACACAAACACACCATTATTTCTGTATTCACTGAAAAAAATTATTTCCCGAAATAGCTGTCTGATACAAGCTACCATTATCAGCCTACCGTAAACAAACACGATGACACCATAATTTAAGTTTTTACTGAGAATTTTCTTTTTTCTCAAATTAACGTTCTCATACAGGCTACCATTGTCAGCATACCGTAAAGAAACACGAAGACACCATAATTTCAGTTTGTACTGAAAATTTTTTATTTCAAATTAACGTTCTCATACAGGCTGCTCTTATAGGTGTACCGTATACAAACACGATGACACCAGAATTTCAGTTTTTACAGAAAATTTTCTTTTTTCTCAAATTAACGTTCTCATACAGGCTGCCTTTGTCAGCCTACCGTATACAAACACGAAGACACCATAATTTCAGTTTTTACTGAAAATTTTATTTTTTTTAAATTAACGTTCTCATACAGGTTACTCTTATCAGCCTACCGTATACAAACATGATGACACCATAATTTTAGTTTTTACTGAAAATTTTTTTTTCTCAAATTAACGTTCTCATATAGGCTATACCATTGTCAGCCTACCGTATACAAACACAAACACACCAATATTACTGTATTCACTGAAAAAAATTATTTCCCGAAATAGCTGTCTGATACAGGCTACCATTGTCAGCCTACCGTATATAAACATGATGACACCATAATTTCTGTTTATACTGAAAATTTTGTTTTTCTCAAATTAACGTTCTCATACAGGCTACCTATGTCAGCCTACCGTATACAAACACGAAGACACCATAATTTCAGTTTATACTGGAAATTTTTTTTTCTTCTTAAATTAACGTTCTCATACTAGCTACTCTTATCGGTCTACCGTATACAAACACGATGACACCATAATTTCAGTTTTTACTGAAAATTTTGTTTTTCTCAAATTAACGTTCTCATACAGGCTACCTTTGTCAGCCTACCGTATACAAACACGATAACACCATAACTTCAGTTTTTACTGAAATTTGTTTTTCTCAAATTAACGTTCTCATACAGGCTACTCTTATCGGGCTACCGTATACAAACACAAACACACCATTATTACTGTATTCACTGAAAAAAATTATTTCCCGAAATAGCTGTCTGATACAGGCTACCATTATCAGCATACCGTATACAAACACGAAGACACCATAATTTCAGTTTATACTGGAAATTTTTTTTTCTTCTTAAATTAACGTTCTCATACTAGCTACTCTTATCGGTCTACCGTATACAAACACGATGACACCATAATTTCAGTTTTTACTGAAAATTTTGTTTTTCTCAAATTAACGTTCTCATACAGGCTACCTTTGTCAGCCTACCGTATACAAACACGATAACACCATAACTTCAGTTTTTACTGAAATTTGTTTTTCTCAAATTAACGTTCTCATACAGGCTACTCTTATCGGTCTACCGTATACAAACACGATGACACCATTATTACTGTATTCACTGAAAGAAATTATTTCCCGAAATAGCTGTCTGATACAGGCTACCATTATCAGCATACCGTCTACAAACACGAAGACACCATAATTTCAGTTTATACTGGAAATTTTTTTTTCTTCTTAAATTAACGTTCTCATACTAGCTACTCTTATCGGTCTACCGTATACAAACACGATGACACCATAATTTCAGTTTGTACTGCAAATTTTGTTTTTCTCAAATTAACGTTCTCATACTAGCTACTCTTATCGGTCTACCGTATACAAACACGAAGACACCATAATTTCAGTTTTTACTGAAAATTTTTTTTTCTCTCAAATTAACGTTCTTATACAGGCTACCATTGTCAGCCTACCGTATACAAACATGATGACACCATAATTTCTGTTTATACTGAAAAATTTTTTTTCTCGAATTAACGTTCTCATACAGGCTACTCTTATCGGTCTACCGTATACAAACACAAAAACTCCATAATTTCTGTATATACTGAAAAAAATTATTTCCCGAAATAGCTGTCTGATACAGGCTACCATTATCAGTCTACCGTATACAAACACAAAAACACCATAATTTCAGTTTTTACTGAAAATTTTGTTTTTCTCAAATTAACGTTCTCATACAGGCTACCTTTGTCAGCCTACCGTATACAAACACGATAACACCATAATTTCAGTTTATATTGGAAATTTTTTTTTCTTCTTAAGTTAACGTTCTCATACTAGCTACTCTCATCGGTCTAACGTATACAAACACGATGACACCATAATTTCAGTTTTTACTGAAAATTTTCTTTTTTCTCAAATTAACGTTCTCATACAGGCTGCCTTTGTCAGCCTACCGTACACGAACACGAAACACCATAATTTCAGTTTTTACTGAAAATTTTATTTTTCTTAAATTAACGTTCTCATACAGGTTACTCTTATCAGCCTACCGTATACAAACATGATGACACCATAATTTTAGTTTTAACTAAAAATTTTTTTTTTCTCAAATTAACGTTCTCATACAGGCTATACCATTGTCAGCCTACCGTATACAAACACAAACACACCATTATTACTGTATTCACTGAAAAAAATTATTTCCCGAAATAGCTGTCTGATACAGGCTACCATTATCAGCATACCGTATACAAACACGAAAAGACCATAATTTCAGTTTATACTGGAAATTTTTTTTTCTTCTTAAATTAACGTTCTCATACTAGCTACTCTTATCGGTCTACCGTATAGAAACACGATGACACCATAATTTCAGTTTTCACTGAAAATTTTCTTTTTTCTCAAATTAACGTTCTCGTACAGGCTGCCTTTGTCAGCCTACCGTATACGAACACGAAGACACCATAATTTCAGTTTTTACTGAAAATTTTATTTTTCTTAAATTAAAGTTCTCATACAGGTTACTCTTATCAGCCTACCGTATACAAACATGATGACACCATAATTTTAGTTTTAACTAAAAATTTTTTTTTTCTCAAATTAACGTTCTCATACAGGCTATACCATTGTCAGCCTACCGTATACAAACACAAACACACCATTATTACTGTATTCACTGAAAAAATTTATTTCCCGAAATAGCTGTCTGATACAGGCTACCATTATCAGCATACCGTATACAAACACGAAAAGATCATAATTTCAGTTTATATTGGAAATTTTTTTTTCTTCTTAAGTTAACGTTCTCATACTAGCTACTCTCATCGGTCTAACATATACAAACACGATGACACCATAATTTCAGTTTTTACTGAAAATTTTCTTTTTTCTCAAATTAACGTTCTCATACAGGCTGCCTTTGTCAGCCTACCGTACACGAACACGAAGACACCATAATTTCAGTTTTTACTGAAAATTTTATTTTTCTTAAATTAACGTTCTCATACAGGTTACTCTTATCAGCCTACCGTATACAAACATGATGACACCATAATTTTAGTTTTAACTAAAAATTTTTTTTTTCTCAAATTAACGTTCTCATACAGGCTATACCATTGTCAGCCTACCGTATACAAACACAAACACACCATTATTACTGTATTCACTGAAAAAAATTATTTCCCGAAATAGCTGTCTGAAACAGGCTACCATTATCAGCATACCGTATACAAACACGAAAAGACCATAATTTCAGTTTATACTGGAAATTTTTTTTTCTTCTTAAATTAACGTTCTCATACTAGCTACTCTTATCGGTCTACCGTATACAAACACGATGACAGCGTAATTTCAGTTTTTACTGAAAATTTTCTTTTTTCTCAAATTAACGTTCTCATACAGGCTATGCCATTGTCAGCCTACCGTATACAAACACAAACACACCAATATTAGTGTATTCACTGAAAAAAATTATTTCCCGAAATAGCTGTCTGATACAGGCTACCATTGTCAGCCTACCGTATATAAACATGATGACACCATAATTTCTGTTTATACTGAAAATTTTGTTTTTCTCAAATTAACGTTCTTATACAGGCTACCATTGTCAGCCTACCGTATACAAACATGATGACACCATAATTTCAGTTTATATTGGAAATTTTTTTTTCTTCTTAAATTAACGTTCTCATACTAGCTACTCTCATCGGTCTAACGTATACAAACACGATGACACCATAATTTCAGTTTTTACTGAAAATTTTCTTTTTTCTCAAATTAACGTTCTCGTACAGGCTGCCTTTGTCAGCCTACCGTATACGAACACGAAGACACCATAATTTCAGTTTTTACTGAAAATTTTATTTTTCTTAAATTAACGTTCTCATACAGGTTACTCTTATCAGCCTACCGTATACAAACACGATGACACCATAATTTCAGTTTTTACTGAAAATTTTCTTTTTTCTCAAATTAACGTTCTCATACAGGCTATGCCATTGTCAGCCTACCGTATACAAACACAAACACACCAATATTACTGTATTCACTGAAAAAAATTATTTCCCGAAATAGCTGTCTGATACAGGCTACCATTATCAGCATACCGTATACAAACACGAAGACACCATAATTTCAGTTTATACTGGAAATTTTTTTTTCTTCTTAAATTAACGTTCTCATACTAGCTACTCTTATCGGTCTACCGTATAGAAACACGATGACACCATAATTTCAGTTTTCACTGAAAATTTTGTTTTTCTCAAATAACGGTCTCATACAGGCTACCTTTGTCAGCCTACCGTATACAAACACTATAACACCATAACTTCAGTTTTTACTGAAATTTGTTTTTCTCAAATTAACGTTCTCATACAGGCTACTCTTATCGGGCTACCGTATACAAACACAAACACACCATTATTACTGTATTCACTGAAAAAAATTATTTCCCGAAATAGCTGTCTGATACAGGCTACCATTATCAGCATACCGTATACAAACACAAAAACACTATAATTTCAATTTTCACTGAAAAAATTTTTTTTTCTTAAATTAACGTTCACATACTGCCTACTCTATCGGTCTACCGTATACAAACACGAATACACCATAATTTCAGTTTTAACTGAAATTTTTTTTTTTTTCAAATTAACGTTCTTATACAGGCTACCATTGTCAGCCTACCGTATACAAACACGAAAAGACCATAATTTCAGTTTATACTGGAAATTTTTTTTTCTTCTTAAATTAACGTTCTCATACTAGCTACTCTTATCGGTCTACCGTATACAAACACGATGACACCATAATTTCAGTTTTTACTGAAAATTTTCTTTTTTCTCAAATTAACGTTCTCGTACAGGCTGCCTTTGTCAGCCTACCGTATACGAACACGAAGACACCATAATTTCAGTTTTTACTGAAAATTTTATTTTTCTTAAATTAACGTTCTCATACAGGTTACTCTTATCAGCCTACCGTATACAAACATGATGACACCATAATTTTAGTTTTAACTAAAAATTTTTTTTTTCTCAAATTAACGTTCTCATACAGGCTATACCATTGTCAGCCTACCGTATACAAACACAAACACACCATTATTACTGTATTCACTGAAAAAAATTATTTCCCGAAATAGCTGTCTGATACAGGCTACCATTATCAGCATACCGTATACAAACACGATGACACCATAATTTCAGTTTTTACTGAAAATTTTCTTTTTTCTCAAATTAACGTTCTCATACAGGCTATGCCATTGTCAGCCTACCGTATACAAACACAAACACACCAATATTAGTGTATTCACTGAAAAAAATTATTTCCCGAAATAGCTGTCTGATACAGGCTACCATTGTCAGCCTACCGTATATAAACATGATGACACCATAATTTCTGTTTATACTGAAAATTTTGTTTTTCTCAAATTAACGTTCTTATACAGGCTACCATTGTCAGCCTACCGTATACAAACATGATGACACCATAATTTCAGTTTATATTGGAAATTTTTTTTTCTTCTTAAATTAACGTTCTCATACTAGCTACTTCTCTTCGGTCTAACGTATACAAACACGATGACACCATAATTTCAGTTTTTACTCAAAATTTTCTTTTTTCTCAAATTAACGTTCTCGTACAGGCTGCCTTTGTCAGCCTACCGTATACGAACACGAAGACACCATAATTTCAGTTTTTACTGAAAATTTTATTTTTCTTAAATTAACGTTCTCATACAGGTTACTCTTATCAGCCTACCGTATACAAACATGATGACACCATAATTTTAGTTTTAACTAAAAATTTTTTTTTCTCAAATTAACGTTCTCATACAGGCTATGCCATTGTCAGCCTACCGTATACAAACACAAACACACCAATATTACTGTATTCACTGAAAAAAATTATTTCCCGAAATAGCTGTCTGATACAGGCTACCATTATCAGCATACCGTATACAAACACGAAGACACCATAATTTCAGTTTATACTGGAAATTTTTTTTTCTTCTTAAATTAACGTTCTCATACTAGCTACTCTTATCGGTCTACCGTATAGAAACACGATGACACCATAATTTCAGTTTTCACTGAAAATTTTGTTTTTCTCAAATAACGGTCTCATACAGGCTACCTTTGTCAGCCTACCGTATACAAACACTATAACACCATAACTTCAGTTTTTACTGAAATTTGTTTTTCTCAAATTAACGTTCTCATACAGGCTACTCTTATCGGGCTACCGTATACAAACACAAACACACCATTATTACTGTATTCACTGAAAAAAATTATTTCCCGAAATAGCTGTCTGATACAGGCTACCATTTTCAGCATACCGTATACAAACACGAAGACACCATAATTTCAGTTTATACTGGAAATTTTTTTTTCTTCTTAAATTAACGTTCTCATACTAGCTACTCTTATCGGTCTACCGTATACAAACACGATGACACCATAATTTCAGTTTTTACTGAAAATTTTGTTTTTCTCAAATTAACGTTCTCATACAGGCTACTATTATCAGCCTACCGTATACAAACACGAAGACACCATAATTTCAGTTTTTACTGAAAATTTTTTTTTCTCTCAAATTAACGTTCTAATACAGGCTACCATTGTCAGCCTACCGTATACAAGCATGATGACAACATAATTTCTGTTTATACTGAAAAATTTTTTTTCTCGAATTAACGTTCTCATACAAGCTACTCTTATCGGTCTACCGTATACAAACACAAAAACTCCATAATTTCTGTATATACTGAAAAAAATTATTTCCCGAAATAGCTGTCTGATACAGGCTACCATTATCAGTCTACCGTATACAAACACAAAAACACTATAATTTCAATTTTCACTGAAAAAATTTTTTTTTCTTAAATTAACGTTCACATACTGCCTACTCTTATCGGTCTACCGTATACAAACACGAAGACACCATAATTTCAGTTTTAACTGAAATTTTTTTTTTCTCAAATTAACGTTCTTATACAGGCTACCATTGTCAGCCTACCGTATACAAACATGATGACACCATAATTTCAGTTTATATTGGAAATTTTTTTTTCTTCTTAAATTAACGTTCTCATACTAGCTACTCTCATCGGTCTAACGTATACAAACACGAAGACACCATAATTTCAGTTTTTACTGAAAATTTTTTTTTTCTTAAATTAACGTTCTCATACAGGCTATACCATTGTCAGCCTACCGTATACAAACATGATGACACCATAATGTCTGTTTATACTGAAATTTTTTTTTTTCTTAAATTAACGTTCTCATACTGGCTACTCTTATCGGTCTAACGTATACAAACACGATGACACCATAATTCCAGTTTTTACTGTAAATTTTTTTTCCTCAAACTTACATTCTTATACAGGCTACTGTTATCGGCCTACCGTATACAAACACAAACACACCATTATTACTGTATTCACTGAAAAAAATTATTTCCCGAAATAGCTGTCTGATACAGGCTACCATTATCAGCCTACCGTATACAAACACGAAGACACCATAATATCAGTTTTTACTGAAAATTTTTTTTTTTCTCAAATTAACGTTGTCATACAGGCTACTCTTATCGGCCTACCGTATACAAACACAAACACACCATTATTACTGTATTCACTGAAAAAAATTATTTCCCGAAATAGCTGTCTGATACAGGCTACCATTATCAGCCTACCGTATACAAACACGATGACACCATAACTTCAGTTTTTACTGAAAATTTTTTTTTTCTTAAATTAACGTTCTCATACAGGCTAATCTTATCGGTCTACCCTATACAAACACGATTCCACCATAATTTCAGTTTTTACTGAAAATTTTCTTTTTTCTTAAATGAACGTTCTCATACAGGCTACTCTTATCGTGCTACCGTATACAAACACGATGACACCATAATTTCAGTTTTTACTGAAAAAAATTATTTCCCGAAATAGCTGTCTGAGACAGGTTACCATTACCAGCCTACCGTATGCAAACATGATGACGCCATAATTTCAGTTTTTACTGAAAATTTTTTTTTTCTTAAATTAACGTTCTCATACAGGCTACTCTTATCGGTCTACCCTATACAAACACGATGCCACCATAATTTCAGTTTTTACTGAAAATTTTCTTTTTTCTTAAATGAACGTTCTCATACAGGCTACTCTTATCGTTCTACCGTATACAAACACGATGACACCATGTTTTCAGTTTTTACTGAACATTTTTTTTCCTCAAACTTACGTTCTCATACAGGCTACTCTTATCGGCCTACCGTATACAAACACGATGACACCATAACTTCAGTTTTTACTGAAATTTTATTTCTCAAATTAACGTTCTCATACAGGCTACTCTTATCGGGCTACCGTATACAACCACAAACACAGCATAATTTTTGTATTCACTGAAAAAAATTATTTCCCGAAATAGCTGTCTGATACAGGCTACCATTATCAGCCTACCGTATACAAACACGAAGACACCATAATTTCAGTTTTTACTGAAAATTTTTTTTTTCTCAAATTAACGTTCTAATACAGGCTACCATTGTCAGCCTACCGTATACAAACATGATGACACCATAATTTCTGTTTATACTGAAAATTTTTTTTTCTCGAATTAACGTTCTCATACAGGCTACTCTTATCGGTCTACCGTATACAAACACAAAAACTCCATAATTTTTGTACATACTGAAAAAAATTATTTCCCGAAATAGCTGTCTGATACAGGCTACCATTATCAGCCTATCGTATTAAACACGAAACCATAATTTTAGTTTTTACTGAAAAAATTTTTTTTTTCTTTAATTAACGTTCTCATATTGGCTACTCTTATCGGTCTAACGTATACAAACACGATGAGACCATAATTTCAGTTTTTACTCAAAATTTTTTTCCCTCAAATTTACGTTCTCATACAGGCTACTCTTATCGGCCTACCGTATACAAACACAAACACACCATTATTAGTGTATTCACTAAAAAAAATTATTTCCCGAAATAGCTGTCTGATACAGGCTACCATTATCAGCCTACCGTATACAAACACGAAGACACCATAATTTCAGTTTTTACTGAAAATTTTTTTTTTTCTCAAATTAACGTTCTAATACAGGCTACCATTGTCAGCCTACCCTATACACACATGATGACACCATAATTTCTGTTTATACTGAAAATTTTTTTTTTCTTAAATTAACGTTGTCATACAGGCTACTCTTATCGGCCTACCGTATACAAACACGATGACACCATAATTTCTGTTTATACTGAAAATTTTCTTTTTCTTAAATTAACGTTGTCATATAGCCTACTCTTATCGGCCTACCGTATACAAACACAAACACACCATTATTACTGTATTCACTGAAAAAAATTATTTCCCGAAATAGCTGTCTGATACAGGCTACCATTATCAGCCTACCGTATACAAACACGATGACACCATAACTTCAGTTTTTCATTGAAAATTTTTTTTTTCTTAAATTAACGTTCTCATACAGGCTACTCTTATCGGTCTACCCTATACAAACACGATGCCACCATAATTTCAGTTTTTACTGAAAATTTTCTTTTTTCTTAAATGAACGTTCTCATACAGGCTACTCTTATCGTTCTACCGTATACAAACACGATGACACCATGTTTTCAGTTTTTACTGAAAATTTTTTTTCCTCAAACTTACGTTCTCATACAGGCTACTCTTATCGGCCTACCGTATACAAACACGATGACACCATAACTTCAGTTTTTACTGAAATTTTCTTTCTGAATTTACGTTCTCATACAGGCTACTCTTATCGGGCTACCGTATACAACCACAAACACAGCATAATTTTTGTATTCACTGAAAAAAATTATTTCCCGAAATAGCTGTATGATACAGGCTACCATTATCAGCCTACCGTATACAAACACGAAGACACCATAATTTCAGTTCTTACTGAAAATTTTTTTTTTTTGTCAAATTAACGTTCTAATACAGGCTACCATTGTCAGCCTACCCTATACACACATGATGACACCATAATTTCTGTTTATACTGAAAATTTTTTTTTTCTTAAATTAACGTTCGCATACAGGCTACTCTTATCGATCTACCCTATACAAACACGATGCCACAATAATTTCAGTTTTTACTGAAAATTTTTTTTTTTCTCAAATTAACGTTCTAATACAGGCTACCATTGTCAGCCTACCGTATACAAACACGATGACACCATAACTTCAGTTTTTCACTGAAAATTTTTTTTTTCTTAAATTAACGTTCTCATACAGGCTACTCTTATCGGTCTACCCTATACAAACACGATGCCACCATAATTTCAGTTTTTACTGAAAATTTTTTTTTTTTCCTTAATGAACGTTCTCATACAGGCTACTCTTATCGTTCTACCGTATACAAACACGATGACACCATGTTTTCAGTTTTTACTGAAAATTTTTTTTCCTCAAACTTACGTTCTCATACAGGCTACTCTTATCGGCCTACCGTATACAAACACGATGACACCATAACTTCAGTTTTTACTGAAATTTTATTTCTGAATTTACGTTCTCATACAGGCTACTCTTATCGGGCTACCGTATACAACCACAAACACAGCATAATTTTTGTATTCACTGAAAAAAATTATTTCCCGAAATAGCTGTATGATACAGGCTACCATTATCAGCCTACCGTATACAAACACGAAGACACCATAATTTCAGTTCTTACTGAAAATTTTTTTTTTTGTCAAATTAACGTTCTAATACAGGCTACCATTGTCACCTTACCCTATACACACATGATGACACCATAATTTCTGTTTATACTGAAAATTTTTTTTTTCTTAAATTAACGTTCTCATACTGGCTACTCTTATCGGTCTAACGTATACAAACACGATGAGACCATAATTTCAGTTTTTACTCAAAATTTTTTTTCCTCAAATTAACGTTCTCATACAGGCTACCATTGTCAGCCTACCGTATAGAAACACGAAGACACCATAATTTCAGTTTTTACTGAAAATTTTTTTCTTCTCAAATCAACGTTCTCATACAGGCTACTCTTATTGGCCTACCGTATACAAACACAAACACACCATTATTAGTGTATTCACTAAAAAAAATTATTTCCCGAAATAGCTGTCTGATACAGGCTACCATTATCAGCCTACCGTATACAAACACGAAGACACCATAATTTCAGTTTTTACTGAAAATTTTTTTTTTCTCAAATTAACGTTCTAATACAGGCTACCATTGTCAGCCTACCCTATACACACATGATGTCACCATAATTTCTGTTTATACTGAAAATTTTTTTTTTCTTAAATTAACGTTCTCATACAGGCTACTCTTATCGATCTACCGTATACAAACACGATGGCACCATAATTTCAGTTTTTACTGAAAATTTTTTTCTTCTCAAATTAACGTTCTCATACAGGCTACTCTTATTGGCCTACCGTATACAAACACAAACACACCATTATTTCTGTATTCACTGAAAAAAATTATTTCCCGAAATAGCTGTCTGATACAGGCTACCATTGTCAGCCTACCCTATACACACATGATGACACCATAATTTCTGTTTATACTGAAAATTTTTTTTTTCTTAAATTAACGTTCTCATACAGGCTACTCTTATCGTTTTACCGTATACAAACACGATGCCACCATAATTTCAGTTTTTACTGAAAATTTTCTTTTTTCTTAAATGAACGTTCTCATACAGGCTACTCTTATCGTTCTACCGTATACAAACACGATGACACCATAATTTCAGTTTTTACTAAAAATTTTTTTCTTCTCAAATTAACGTTTTCATACAGGCTACTCTTATTGGCCTACCGTATACAAACACAAACACTCCATTATTTCTGTATTCACTGGAAAAAATTATTTCCCGAAATAGCTGTCTAATACTGGCTACTATTATCAGCCTACCGTATACAAACACGATGACACCATAACATCAGTTTTAACTGAAAGTTTTTTTTTCTCAAATTAACGTTCTCATACAGGCTACCATTGTCAGCCAACCGTATACAAACATGATGAGACCATAATTTCTGTTTATACTGAAAATTTTTTTTTTCTTAAATTAACGTTCTCATACTGGCTACTCTTATCGGTCTAACGTATACAAACACGATGACACCATGTTTTCAGTTTTTACTGAAAATTTTTTTTCCTCAAACTTACGTTCTCATACAGGCTACTCTTATCGGCCTACCGTATACAAACACGATGACACCATAACTTCAGTTTTTACTGAAATTTTATTTCTCAAATTAACGTTCTCATACAGGCTACTCTTATCGATCTACCCTATACAAACACGATGCCACAATAATTTCAGTTTTTACTGAAAATTTTTTTTTTTCTCAAATGAACGTTCTCATACAGGCTACTCTTATCGTTTTACCGTATACAAACACGATGGCACCATAATTTCAGTTTTTACTGAAAATTTTTTTCTTCTCAAATTAACGTTCTCATACAGGCTACTGTTATTGGCCTACCGTATACAAACACAAACACACCATTATTTCTGTATTCACTGAAAAAAATTATTTCCCGAAATAGCTGTCTGATACAGGCTACCATTGTCAGCCTACCCTATACACACATGATGACACCATAATTTCTGTTTATACTGAAAATTTTTTTTTTCTTAAATTAACGTTCTCATACAGGCTACTCTTATCGATCTACCCTATACAAACACGATGCCACCATAATTTCAGTTTTTACTGAAAATTTTCTTTTTTATTAAATGAACGTTCTCATACAGGCTACTCTTATCGTTTTACCGTATACAAACACGATGCCACCATAATTTCAGTTTTTACTGAAAATTTGCTTTTTTCTTAAATGAAAGTTCTCATACAGGCTACTCTTATCGTTCTACCGTATACAAACATGATGACACCATAATTTCAGTTTTTACTGAAAATTTTTTTCTTCTCAAATTAACGTTTTCATACAGGCTACTCTTATTGGCCTACCGTATACAAACACAAACACACCATTATTTCTGTATTCACTGGAAAAAATTATTTCCCGAAATAGCTGTCTGATACTGGCTACTATTATCAGCCTACCGTATACAAACACGATGACACCATAACATCAGTTTTTACTGAAAATTTTTTTTTCTCAAATTAACGTTCTCATACAGGCTACCATTGTCAGCCAACCGTATACAAACATGATGACACCATAATTTCTGTTTATACTGAAAATTTTTTTTTTCTTAATTTAACGTTCTCATACTGGCTACTCTTATCGGTCTAACGTATACAAACACGATGACACCATGTTTTCAGTTTTTACTGAAAATTTTTTTTCCTCAAACTTACGTTCTCATACAGGCTACTCTTATCGGCCTACCGTATACAAACACGATGACACCATAACTTCAGTTTTTACTGAAATTTTATTTCTCAAATTAACGTTCTCATACAGGCTACTCTTATCGGGCTACCGTATACAACCACAAACACAGCATAATTTTTGTATTCACTGTAAAAAATTATTTCCCGAAATAGCTGTCTGATACAGGCTACCATTATCAGCCTACCGTATACAAACACGAAGACACCATAATTTCAGTTTTTACTGAAAATTTTTTTTTTCTCAAATTAATGTTCTAATACAGGCTACCATTGTCAGCCTACCCTATACACACATGATGACACCATAATTTCTGTTTATACTGAAAATTTTTTTTTTCTTAAATTAACGTTGTCATACAGGCTACTCTTATCGGCCTACCGTATACAAACACAATGACACCATGATTTCAGTTTTTACTGAAAATTTTTTTTCCTCAAATTTACGTTCTCATACAGGCTACTCTTATCGGCCTACCGTATACAAACACGACGACACCATAACTTCAGTTTTTACTGAAATTTTTTTTTCTCAAATTAACGTTCTCATACAGGTTACTCTTATCGGTCTACCGTATACAAACACAAAAACTCCATAATTTCTGTATATACTGAAAAAAATTATTTCCCGAAATAGCTGTCTGATACAGGCTACCATTATCAGCCCACCGTATACAAACACGATGACACCATAACTTCAGTTTTAACTAAAAATTTTTTTACTCAAATTAACGTTCTCATACAGGCTACTCTTATCGGGCTACCGTATACAACCACAAACACAGCATAATTTTTGTATTCACTGAAAAAAATTATTTCCCGAAATAGCTGTCTGATAGAGGCTACCATTAATTATCAGCCTACCGTATACAAACACGAAGACACCATAATTTCTGTTTATACTGAAAATTTTTTTTTCTCGAATTAACGTTCTCATACAGGTTACTCTTATCGGTCTACCGTATACAAACACAAAAACTCCATAATTTCTGTATATACTGAAAAAAATTATTTCCCGAAATAGCTGTCTGATACAGGCTACCATTATCAGCCCACCGTATACAAACACGATGACACCATAACTTCAGTTTTTTACTGAAAATTTTTTTTTTCTCAAATTAACGTTCTCATACAGGCTACTCTTATCGGTCTACCCTATACAAACACGATGCCAACATAATTTCAGTTTTTACTGAAAATTTTCTTTTTTCTTAAATGAACGTTCTCATACAGGCTGCTCTTATCGTTCTACCGTATACAAACACGATGACACCATAATTTCAGTTTTTACTGAAAATTTTTTTCTTCTCGAATTAACGTTCTCATACAGGCTACTCTTATCGGCCTACCGTATACAAACAGGATGACACCATAACTTCAGTTTTTACTGAAATTTTATTTCTCAAATTAACGTTCTCATACAGGCTACTCTTATCGGGCTACCGTATACAACCACAAACACAGCATAATTTTTGTATTCACTGAAAAAAATTATTTCCCGAAATAGCTGTCTGATACAGGCTACCATTATCAGCCTACCGTATACAAACACGAAGACACCATAATTTCAGTTTTTACTGAAAATTTTTTTTTTCTCAAATTAACGTTCTAATACAGGCTACCATTGTCAGCCTACCGTATACAAACATGATGACACCATAATTTCTGTTTATACTGAAAATTTTTTTTTCTCGAATTAACGTTCTCATACAGGCTACTCTTATCGGTCTACCGTATACAAACACAAAAACTCCATTATTACTGTATTCACTGAAAAAAATTATTTCCCGAAATAGCTGTCTGATACAGGCTACCATTATCAACCTACCGTATAAAACACGAAGACACCATAATTTCAGTTTTTAATGAAAAAATTTTTTTTTTCTTAAATTAACGTTCTCATACTGGCTACTCTTATCGGTCTAACGTATACAAACACGATGAGACCATAATTTCAGTTTTTACTCAAAATTTTTTTTCCTCAAATTTACGTTCTCATACAGGCTACTCTTATAGTTTTACCGTATACAAACACGATGGCACCATAATTTCAGTTTTTACTGAAAATTTTTTTCTTCTCAAATTAACGTTCTCATACAGGCTACTCTTATTGGCCTACCGTATACAAACACAAACACACCATTATTTCTGTATTCACTGAAAAAAATTATTTCCCGAAATAGCTGTCTGATACAGGCTACCATTGTCAGCCTACCCTATACACACATGATGACACCATAATTTCTGTTAATACTGAAAATTTTTTTCTCTCAAATTAACGTTCTCATACAGGCTACCATTGTCAGCCAACCGTATACAAACATGATGACAACATAATTTCTGTTTATACTGAAATTTTTTTTTTCTTAAATTAATGTTCTCATACTGGCTACTCTTATAGGTCTAACGTATACAAACACGATGACACCATATTTTCAGTTTTTACTCAAAATTTTTTTTCCTCAAATTTACGTTCTCATACAGGCTACTCTTATAGTTTTACCGTATACAAACACGATGGCACCATAATTTCAGTTTTTACTGAAAATTTTTTTCTTCTCAAATTAACGTTCTCATACAGGCTACTCTTATTGGCCTACCGTATACAAACACAAACACACCATTATTTCTGTATTCACTGAAAAAAATTATTTCCCGAAATAGCTGTCTGATACAGGCTACCATTGTCAGCCTACCCTATACACACATGATGACACCATAATTTCTGTTAATACTGAAAATTTTTTTCTCTCAAATTAACGTTCTCATACAGGCTACCATTGTCAGCCAACCGTATACAAACATGATGACACCATAATTTCTGTTTATACTGAAATTTTTTTTTTCTTAAATTAACGTTCTCATACTGGCTACTCTTATAGGTCTAACGTATACAAACACGATGACACCATATTTTCAGTTTTTACTGAAAATTTTTTTTCCTCAAACTTACGTTCTCATACAGGCTACTCTTATCGGCCTACCGTATACAAACACGATGACACCATAACTTCAGTTTTTACTGAAATTTTATTTCTCAAATTAACGTTCTCATACAGGCTACTCTTATCGGGCTACCGTATACAACCACAAACACAGCATAATTTTTGTATTCACTGAAAAAAATTATTTCCCGAAATAGCTGTCTGATACAGGATACCATTATCAGCCTACCGTATACAAACACGAAGACACCATAATTTCAGTTTTTACTGAAAATTTTCTTTTTTCTTTAATGAACGTTCTCATACAGGCTACTCTTATCGTTCTACCGTATACAAACACGATGACACCATAATTTCAGTTTTTACTGAAAATTTTTTTCTTCTCAAATTAACGTTTTCATACAGGCTACTCTTATTGGCCTACCGTATACAAACAGGATGACACCATAACTTCAGTTTTTACTGAAATTTTATTTCTCAAATTAACGTTCTCATACAGGCTACTCTTATCGGGCTACCGTATACAACCACAAACACAGCATAATTTTTGTATTCACTGAAAAAAATTATTTCCCGAAATAGCTGTCTGATACAGGCTACCATTATCAGCCTACCGTATACAAACACGAAGACACCATAATTTCAGTTTTTACTGAAAATTTTTTTTTTCTCAAATTAACGTTCTAATACAGGCTACCATTGTCAGCCTACCGTATACAAACATGATGACACCATAATTTCTGTTTATACTGAAAATTTTTTTTTCTCGAATTAACGTTCTCATACAGGCTACTCTTATCGGTCTACCGTATACAAACACAAAAACTCCATAATTTCTGTATATACTGAAAAAAATTATTTCCCGAAATAGCTGTCTGATACAGGCTACCATTATCAACCTACCGTATAAAACACGAAGACACCATAATTTCAGTTTTTACTGAAAAAATTTTTTTTTTCTTAAATTAACGTTCTCATACTGGCTACTCTTATCGGTCTAACGTATACAAACACGATGAGACCATAATTTCTGTTTTTACTCAAAATTTTTTTTCTCAAATTTACGTTCTCATACAGGCTACTCTTATAGTTTTACCGTATACAAACACGATGGCACCATAATTTCAGTTTTTACTGAAAATTTTTTTCTTCTCAAATTAACGTTCTCATACAGGCTACTCTTATTGGCCTACCGTATACAAACACAAACACACCATTATTTCTGTATTCACTGGAAAAAATTATTTCCCGAAATAGCTGTCTGATACTGGCTACTATTATCAGCTTACCGTATACAAACACGATGACACCATAACATCAGTTTTTACTGAAAATTTTTTTCTCTCAAATTAACGTTCTCATACAGGCTACCATTGTCAGCCAACCGTATACAAACATGATGACACCATAATTTCTGTTTATACTGAAATTTTTTTTTTCTTAAATTAACGTTCTCATACTGGCTACTCTTATAGGTCTAACGTATACAAACACGATGACACCATATTTTCAGTTTTTACTGAAAATTTTTTTTCCTCAAACTTACGTTCTCATACAGGCTACTCTTATCGGCCTACCGTATACAAACACGATGACACCATAACTTTAGTTTTTACTGAAATTTTATTTCTCAAATTAACGTTCTCATACAGGCTACTCTTATCGGGCTACCGTATACAACCACAAACACAGCATAATTTTTGTATTCACTGAAAAAAATTATTTCCCGAAATAGCTGTCTGATACAGGATACCATTATCAGCCTACCGTATACAAACACGAAGACACCATAATTTCAGTTTTTACTGAAAATTTTTTTTTTTTCAAATTAACGTTCTAATACAGGCTACCATTGTCAGCCTACCCTATACACACATGATGACACCATAATTTCTGTTTAGCTATACTGAGAATTTTTTTTTTCTTAAATTAACGTTGTCATACAGGCTACTCTTATCGGCCTACCGTATACAAACACAAACACACCATTATTTCTGTATTCACTGGAAAAAATTATTTCCCGAAATAGCTGTCTGATACTGGCTACCATTATCAGCCTACCGTATACAAACACGATGACACCATAACATCAGTTTTTACTGAAAATTTTTTTTTCAAATTAACGTTCTCATACAGGCTACCATGGTCAGCCTACTGTATACAAACATGATGACACCATAATTTCTGTTTATACTGAAAATTTTTTTTTTCTTAAATTAATGTTCTCATACTGGCTACTCTTATCGGTCTAACGTATACAAACACAATGACACCATGATTTCAGTTTTTACTGAAAATTTTTTTTCCTCAAATTTACGTGCTCATACAGGCTACTCTTATCGGCCTACCGTATACAAACACGATGACACCATAACTTCAGTTTTTACTGAAATTTTTTTTTCTCAAATTAACGTTCTCATACAGGCTACTCTTATCGGGCTACCATATACAACCACAAACACAGCATAATTTTTGTATTCACTGAAAAAAATTATTTCCCGAAATAGCTGTCTGATACAGGCTACCATTATCAGCCTACCGTATAAAACACGAAGACACCATAATTTCAGTTTTTACTGAAAAAATTTTTTTTTTCTCAAATTAACGTTCTCATACAGGCTACTCTTATCGGGCTACCGTATACAACCACAAACACAGCATAATTTTTGTATTCACTGAAAAAAATTATTTCCCGAAATAGCTGTCTGATACAGGCTACCATTATCAGCCTACCGTATACAAACACCAAGACACCATAATTTCTGTTTATACTGAAAATTTTTTTTTCTCGAATTAACGTTCGCATACAGGTTACTCTTATCGGTCTACCGTATACAAACACAAAAACTCCATAATTTCTGTATATGGAGAATTCCACGCAAATCGACCACTTTTTTCCTTAAAATTAATATTAATAAAGCTGGTAGAGATAGGTATATATCAATTTTTGGTGTATCTAGTATTAATTTATTTACGATATCACGATGAAGAACAGTATTAAAAACAAAATGTTTGCTACTTATCAGTAGAAATTCGTTTCGCTGTCACACCCGTTACAAAATATGTCACACCCGTTACATTTCTTTTTTTTAATTATGAAAAAAGTATTGCATTGTTCCTCGTCAAATTTTTCCAAAAGATTCTTTCAAGTTTCTACAGTATAATTAAAAATAATTTTTAGAATTGTTTATATGAAAATTTTATGATATTCAGTGAAATAGACGAAAATCCGTGAAATTCAAAATCTTCAGCGTCACACCCGTTACGCTACTAAAATGACGATTCTGATTAAGAATATTTGAATTTTTCTGTTTTATCGTAGCCGTCGTTTGCTTTCACTAGAGGGCATATTAGGAACATTCAAGTTTAATCAGAGTGCAATTGCTCTACGAGTTTTCAATATTTAAGAGTCAGCATGTCACACCCGTTACAAAATGGAATTCCCCATATACTGAAAAAAATTATTTCCCGAAATAGCTGTCTGATACAGGCTACCATTATCAGCCTATCGTATAAAACACGAAGACACCATAATTTCAGTTTTTACTGAAAAAATTTTTTTTTCTTAAATTAACGTTCTCATACTGGCTACTCTTATCGGTCTACCGTATACAAACACGAAGACACCATAATTTCAGTTTTTACTAAAAATTTTTTTTCCTCAAATTTACGTTCTCATACAGGCTACTCTTATCGGCCTACCGTATACAAACACAAACACACCATTATTACTGTATTCACTGAAAAAAATTATTTCCCGAAATAGCTGTCTGATACAGGCTACCATTATCAGCCTACCGTATACAAACACGATGACACCATAACTTCAGTTTTTACTGAAAATTTTTTTTCCTCAAATTTACGTTCTCATACAGGCTACTCTTATCGGCCTACCGTATACAAACACAAACACACCATTATTCCTGTATTCACTGAAAAAAATTATTTCCCGACATAGCTGTCTGATACAGGCTACCATTATCGGCCTACCGTATACAAACACGATGACACCATAACTTCAGTTTTTACTGAAAATTTGTTTTTTCTTAAATTAACGTTCTCATACAGGCTACTCTTATCGGTCCACCCTATACAAACACGATGACACCATAATTTCAGTTTTTACTGAAAATTTTTTTCTTCTCAAATCAACGTTCTCATACAGGCTACTCTTATTGGCCTACCGTATACAAACACAAACACACCATTATTCCTGTATTCACTGAAAAAAATTATTTCCCGACATAGCTGTCTGATACAGGCTACCATTATCGGCCTACCGTATACAAACACGATGACACCATAACTTCAGTTTTTACTGAAAATTTTTTTTTCTCAAATTAACGTTCTCATACAGGCTACCATTGTCAGCCTACCGTATACAAACATGATGACACCATAATTTCTGTTTATACTGAAAATTTTTTTTTTCTTAAATTAACGTTCTCATACTGGCTACTCTTATCGGTCTAACGTATACAAACACGATGACACCATAATTTCAGTTTTTACTGAAAATTTTTTTTCCTGAAATTTACGTTCCAATACAGGCTACTCTTATCGGCCTACCGTATACAAACACAAAAACACCATTATTCCTGTATTCACTGAAAAAAATTATTTCCCGACATAGCTGTCTGATACAGGCTACCATTATCGGCCTACCGTATACAAACACGATGACACCATAACTTCAGTTTTTACTGAAATTTTTTTTTCTCAAATTAACGTTCTCATACAGGCTACTCTTTTCGGGCTACCGTATACAACCACAAACACAGCATAATTTTTGTATTCACTGAAAAAAATAATTCCCGAAATAGCTGTCTGATACAGGCTATCATTATCAGCCTACCGTATACAAACACGAAGACACCATAAATTCAGTTTTTACTGAAAAATTTTTTTTTCTCAAATTAACGTTCTAATACAGGCTACCATTGTCAGCCTACCGTATACAAACATGATGACACCATAATTTCTGTTTATACTGAAAATTTTTTTTTCTCGAATTAACGTTCTCATACAGGCTACTCTTATCGGTCTACCGTATACAAAAACAAAAACTCCATAATTTCTGTATATACTGAAAAAAATTATTTCCCGAAATAGCTGTCTTATACAGGCTACCATTATCAGCCTACCGTATAAAACACGAAGACACCATAATTTCAGTTTATACTGAAAAAATTTTTTTTTTTCAACTTAACGTTCTCATACAGGCTACTTTTATCTGGCTACCGTATACAACCACAAACACAGCATAATTTTTGTATTCACTGAAAAAAATTATTTCCCGAAATAGCTGTCTGATACAGGCTACCATTATCAGCCTACCGTATAAAACACGAAGACACCATAATTTCAGTTTTTACTGAAAATTTTTTTTTTCTCAAATTAACGTTGTAATACAGGCTACCATTGTCAGCCTACCGTATACAAACATCATGACACCATAATTTCTGTTTATACTGAAAATTTTTTTTTCTCGAATTAACGTTCTCATACAGGCTACTCTTATCGGTCTACCTTATACAAACACGAAGACACCATTATTTCAGTTTTTACTGAAAATTTTTTTTTCTCTCAAATTAACGTTCTAATACAGGCTATCATTGTCAGCCTACCGTATACAAACATGATGACACCATAATTTCTGTTTATACTGAAAATTTTTTTTTCTCGAATTAACGTTCTCATACAGGCTACTCTTATCGGTCTACCGTATACAAACACAAAAACTCCATAATTTCTGTATATACTGAAAAAAATTATTTCCCGAAATAGCTGTCTGATACTGGCTACCATTATCAGCCTACCGTATACAAACACGATGACACCATAAAATCAGTTTTTACTGAAAATTTTTTTTTCTCAAATTAACGTTCTCATACAGGCTACCATTGTCAGCCTACCGTATACAAACATGATGACACCATAATTTCTGTTTATACTGAAAATTTTTTTTTCTCGAATTAACGTTCTCATACAGGCTACTCTTATCGGTCTACCGTATACAAACACGAAGACACCATTATTTCAGTTTTTACTGAAAATTTTTTTTTCTCTCAAATTAACGTTCTAATACAGGCTATCATTGTCAGCCTACCGTATACAAACATGATGACACCATAATTTCTGTTTATACTGAAAATTTTTTTTTCTCGAATTAACGTTCTCATACAGGCTACTCTTATCGGTCTACCGTATACAAACACAAAAACTCCATAATTTCTGTATATACTGAAAAAAATTATTTCCCGAAATAGCTGTCTGATACAGGCTACCATTATCAGCCTACCGTATACAAACATCATGACACCATAATTTCTGTTTATACTGAAAATTTTTTTTTCTCGAATTAACGTTCTCATACAGGCTACTCTTATCGGTCTACCGTATACAAACACGAAGACACCATTATTTCAGTTTTTACTGAAAATTTTTTTTTCTCTCAAATTAACGTTCTAATACAGGCTATCATTGTCAGCCTACCGTATAAAAACATGATGACACCGTAATTTCTGTTTATACTGAAAATTTTTTTTTCTCGAATTAACGTTCTCATACAGGCTACTCTTATCGGTCTACCGTATACAAACACAAAAACTCCATAATTTCTGTATATACTGAAAAAAATTATTTCCCGAAATAGCTGTCTGATACTGGCTACCATTATCAGCCTACCGTATACAAACACGATGACACCATAAAATCAGTTTTTACTGAAAATTTTTTTTTCTCAAATTAACGTTCTCATACAGGCTACCATTGTCAGCCTACCGTATACAAACATGATGACACCATAATTTCTGTTTATACTGAAAATTTTTTTTTCTCGAATTAACGTTCTCATACAGGCTACTCTTATCGGGCTACCGTATACAACCACAAACAAAGCATAATTTTTGTATTCACTGAAAAAAATTATTTCCCGAAATAGCTGTCTGATACAGGCTACCATTATCAGCCTACCGTATAAAACACGAAGACACCATAATTTCAGTTTGTACTGAAAAAATTTTTTTTTTCTCAAATTAACGTTCTCATACAGGCTACTCTTATCGGGCTACCGTATACAACCACAAACACAGCATAATTTTTGTATTCACTGAAAAAAATTATTTCCCGACATAGCTGTCTGATACAGGCTACCATTATCAGTCTACCGTATACAAACACCAAGACACCATAATTTCAGTTTTTACTGAAAATTTTTTTTTTCTCAAATTCACGTTGTAATACAGGCTACCATTGTCAGCCTACCGTATACAAACATCATGACACCATAATTTCTGTTTATACTGAAAATTTTTTTTTCTCGAATTAACGTTCTCATACAGGCTACTCTTATCGGTCTACCGTATACAAACACGAAGACACCATTATTTCAGTTTTTACTGAAAATTTTTTTTTCTCTCAAATTAACGTTCTAATACAGGCTATCATTGTCAGCCTACCGTATACAAACATGATGACACCATAATTTCTGTTTATACTGAAAATTTTTTTTTCTCGAATTAACGTTCTCATACAGGCTACTCTTATCGGTCTACCGTATACAAACACAAAAACTCCATAATTTCTGTATATACTGAAAAAAATTATTTCCCGAAATAGCTGTCTGATACTGGCTACCATTATCAGCCTACCGTATACAAACACGATGACACCATAAAATCAGTTTTTACTGAAAATTTTTTTTTCTCAAATTAACGTTCTCATACAGGCTACCATTGTCAGCCTACCGTATACAAACATGATGACACCATAATTTCTGTTTATACTGAAAATTTTTTTTTTCTTAAATTAACGTTCTCATACTGGCTACTCTTATCGGTCTAACGTATACAAACACGATGACACCATAATTTCTGTATATACTGAAAAAAATTATTTCCCGAAATAGCTGTCTGATACAGGCTACCATTATCAGCCTACCGTATAAAACACGAAGACACCATAATTTCAGTTTTTACTGAAAAAATTTTTTTTTTTCAAATTAACGTTCTCATACAGGCTACTCTTATCTGGCTACCGTATACAACCACAAACACAGCATAAGTTTTGTATTCACTGAAAAAAATTATTTACCGAAATAGCTGTCTGATACAAGCTACCATTATCAGCCTACCGTATAAAACACGAAGACACCATAATTTCAGTTTTTACTGAAAAAATTTTTTTTTTCTCAAATTAACGTTCTCATACAGGCTACTCTTATCGGGCTACCGTATACAACCACAAACAAAGCATAATTTTTGTATTCACTGAAAAAAATTATTTCCCGAAATAGCTGTCTGATACAGGCTACCATTATCAGCCTACCGTATACAAACACCAAGACACCATAATTTCAGTTTTTACTGAAAATTTTTTTTTTCTCACATTAACGTTGTAATACAGGCTACCATTGTCAGCCTACCGTATACAAACATCATGACACCATAATTTCTGTTTATACTGATAATTTTTTTTTCTCGAATTAACGTTCTCATACAGGCTACCATTATCAGCCTACCGTATACAAACACGAAGACACCATAATTTCAGTTTTTACTGAAAATTTTTTTTTTCTAAAATTAACGTTCTAAAACAGGCTACCATTGTCAGCCTACCGTATACAAACATGATGACACCATAATTTCTGTTTATACTGAAAATTTTTTTTTCTCGAAATAACGTTCTCATACAGGTTACTCTTATCGGTCTACCGTATACAAACACAAAATGTCCATAATTTCTGTATATACTGAAAAAAATTATTTCCCGAAATAGCTGTCTGATACAGGCTACCATTATCAGCCTATCGTATAAAACACGAAGACACCATAATTTCAGTTTTTACTGAAAAAATTTTTTTTTTCTTAAATTAACGTTCTCATACTGGCTACTCTTATCGGCCTACCGTATACAAACACAAACACACCATAATTTCTGTATATACTGAAAAAAATTATTTCCCGAAATAGCTGTCTGATACAGGCTACCATTATCAGCCTACCGTATACAAACACGAAGACACCATTATTTCAGTTTTTACTGAAAATTTTTTTTTCTCTCAAATTAACGTTCTAATACAGGCTACCATTGTCAGCCTACCGTATACAAACATGATGACACCATAATTTCTGTTTATACTGAAAATTTTTTTTTTTCGAATTAACGTTCTCATACAGGCTACTCTTATCGGTCTACCGTATACAAACACAAAAACTCCATAATTTCTGTATATACTGAAAAAAATTATTTCCCGAAATAGCTGTCTCATACTGGCTACCATTATCAGCCTACCGTATACAAACACGATGACACCATAAAATCAGTTTTTACTGAAAATTTTTTTTTCTCAAATTAACGTTCTCATACAGGCTACCATTGTCAGCCTACCGTATACAAACATGATGACACCATAATTTCTGTTTATACTGAAATTTTTTTTTTTCTTAAATTAACGTTCTCATACTGGCTACTCTTATCGGTCTAACGTATACAAACACGATGACACCATAATTTCAGTTTTTACTGAAAATTTTTTTTCCTCAAATTTACGTTCTCATACAGGCTACTCTTATCGGCCTACCGTATACAAACACAAACACACCATTATTTCTGTATTCACTGAAAAAAATTATTTCCCGACATAGCTGTCTGATACAGGCTACCATTATCAGCCTACCGTATACAAACACGAAGACACCATAATTTCAGTTTTTACTGAAAATTTTTTTTTTCTCAAATTAACGTTCTAATACAGGCTACCATTGTCAGCCTACCGTAATTTCAGTTTTTACTGAAAAAATTTTTTTTTTCTCAAATTAACGTTCTCATACAGGCTACTCTTATCGGGCTACCGTATACAACCACAAACACAGCATAATTTTTGTATTCACTGAAAAAAATTATTTCGCGAAATAGCTGTCTGATACAGGCTACCATTATCAGCCTACCGTATAAAACACGAAGACACCATAATTTCAGTTTTTACTGAAAAAATTTTTTTTTTCTCAAATTAACGTTCTCATACAGGCTACTCTTATCGGGCTACCGTATACAACCACAAACACAGCATAATTTTTGTATTCACTGAAAAAAATTATTTCCCGACATAGCTGTCTGATACAGGCTACCATTATCAGCCTACCGTATACAAACACCAAGACACCATAATTTCAGTTTTTACTGAAATTTTTTTTTCTCAAATTAACGTTCTATTACAGGCTACCATTGTCAGCCTACCGTATACAAACATCATGACACCATAATTTCTGTTTATACTGAAAATTTTTTTTTCTCGAATTAACGTTCTCATACAGGCTACTCTTATCGGTCTACCGTATACAAACACGAAGACACCATTATTTCAGTTTTTACTGAAAATTTTTTTTTCTCTCAAATGAACGTTCTAATACAGGCTACCATTGTCAGCCTACCGTATACAAACATGATGACACCATAATTTCTGTTTATACTGAAAATTTTTTTTTCTCGAATTAACGTTCTCATACAGGCTACTCTTATCGGTCTACCGTATACAAACACAAAAACTCCATAATTTCTGTATATACTGAAGAAAATTATTTCCCGAAATAGCTGTCTGATACTGGCTACCATTATCAGCCTACCGTATACAAACACGATGACACCATAAAATCAGTTTATACTGAAAATTTTTTTTTCTCGAATTAACGTTCTCATACAGGCTACTCTTATCGGCCTACCGTATACAAACACAAACACACCATTATTACTGTATTCACTGAAAAAAATTATTTCCCGACATAGCTGTCTGATACAGGCTACCATTATCAGCCTACCGTATACAAACACGATGACACCATAACTTCAGTTTTTATTGAAATTTTTTTTTCTCAAATTAACGTTCTCATACAGGCTACTCTTATCGGCCTACCGTATACAAACACAAGCACACCATTATTTCTGTATTCACTGAAAAAAATTATTTCCCGAAATAGCTGTCTGATACAGGCTACCATTATCAGCCTACCGTATACAAACATGATGACACCATAACTTCAGTTTTTATTGAAATTTTTTTTCCTCAAATTTACGTTCTCATACAGGCTACTCTTATCGGCCTACCGTATACAAACACAAGCACACCATTATTTCTGTATTCACTGAAAAAAATTATTTCCCGACATAGCTGTCTGATACAGGCTACCATTATCAGCCTACCGTATACAAACACGATGACACCATAACTTCAGTTTTTATTGAAATTTTTTTTTCTCAAATTAACGTTCTCATACAGGCTACTCTTATCGGCCTACCGTATACAAACACAAAAACTCCATAATTTCTGTATATACTGAAAAAAATTATTTCCCGAAATAGCTGTCTGATACAGGCTACCATTATCAGCCTACCGTATACAAACATGATGACACCATAACTTCAGTTTTTATTGAAATTTTTTTTCCTCAAATTTACGTTCTCATACAGGCTACTCTTATCGGCCTACCGTATACAAACACAAGCACACCATTATTTCTGTATTCACTGAAAAAAATTATTTCCCGACATAGCTGTCTGATACAGGCTACCATTATCAGCCTACCGTATACAAACACGATGACACCATAACTTCAGTTTTTATTGAAATTTTTTTTTCTCAAATTAACGTTCTCATACAGGCTACTCTTATCGGCCTACCGTATACAAACACAAGCACACCATTATTTCTGTATTCACTGAAAAAAATTATTTCCCGAAATAGCTGTCTGATACAGGCTACCATTATCAGCCTATCGTATAAAACACGAAGACACCATAATTTCAGTTTTTACTGAAAAAATTTTTTTTTTCTTAAATTAACGTTCTCATACTGGCTACTCTTATCGGTCTACCGTATACAAACACGAAGACACCATAATTTCAGTTTTTACTGAAAATTTTTTTTCCTCAAATTTACGTTCTCATACAGGCTACTCTTATCGGCCTACCGTATACAAACACAAACACACCATTATTACTGTATTCACTGAAAAAAATTATTTCCCGAAATAGCTGTCTGATACAGGCTACCATTATCAGCCTACCGTATACAAACACGAAGACACCATAATTTCAGTTTTTACTGAAAATTTTTTATTTCTTAAATTAACGTTCTCATACAGGCTACTCTTATCGATCTACCCTATACAAACACGATGCCACCATAATTTCAGTTTTTACTGAAAATTTTCTTTTTTCTTCAACGAACGTTCTCATACGGGCTACTCTTATCGTTCTACCGTATACAAACACGATGACACCATAATTTCAGTTTTTACTGAAAATTTTTTTCTTCTCAAATTAACGTTCTCATACAGGCTACTCTTATTGGCCTACCGTATACAAACACAAGCACACCATTATTTCTGTATTCACTGAAAAAAATTATTTCCCGACATAGCTGTCTGATACAGGCTACCATTATCAGCCTACCGTATACAAACACGATGACACCATAACTTCAGTTTTTATTGAAATTTTTTTTTCTAAAATTAACGTTCTAATACAGGCTACCATTGTCAGCCTACCGTATACAAACATGATGACACCATAATTTCTGTTTATACTGAAAATTTTTTTTTTCTCAAATTAACGTTCTCATACAGGCTACTCTTATCGGTCTACCGTATACAAACACAAACACACCATAATTTCTGTATATACTGAAAAAAATTATTTCCCGAAATAGCTGTCTGATACAGGCTACCATTATCAGCCTATCGTATAAAACACGAAGACACCATAATTTCAGTTTTTACTGGAAAAATTTTTTTTTTCTTAAATTAACGTTCTCATACTGGCTACTCTTATCGGTCTACCGTATACAAACACGAAGACACCATAATTTCATTTTTACTGAAAATTTTTTTTCCTCAAATTTACGTTCTCATACAGGCTACTCTTATCGGCCTACCGTATACAAACACAAACACACCATTATTACTGTATTCACTGAAAAAAATTATTTCCCGAAATAGCTGTCTGATACAGGCTACCATTATCAGCCTACCGTATACAAACACGAAGACACCATAATTTCAGTTTTTACTGAAATTTTTTTTCCTCAAATTTACGTTCTCATACAGGCTACTCTTATCGGCCTACCGTATACAAACACAAGCACACCATTATTTCTGTATTCACTGAAAAAAATTATTTCCCGACATAGCTGTCTGATACAGGCTACCATTATCAGCCTACCGTATACAAACACGATGACACCATAACTTCAGTTTTTATTGAAATTTTTTTTTCTCAAATTAACGTTCTCATACAGGCTACTCTTATCGGCCTACCGTATACAAACACAAGCACACCATTATTTCTGTATTCACTGAAAAAAATTATTTCCCGAAATAGCTGTCTGATACAGGCTACCATTATCAGCCTACCGTATACAAACACGAAGACACCATAATTTAAGTTTTTACTGAAAAAATTTTTTTTTTCTTAAATTAACGTTCTCATACAGGCTACTCTTATCGGTCTACCGTATACAAACACAAACACACCATAATTTCTGTATATACTGAAAAAAATTATTTCCCGAAATAGCTGTCTGATACAGGCTACCATTATCAGCCTATCGTATAAAACACGAAGACACCATAATTTCAGTTTTTACTGAAAAAATTTTTTTTTTCTAAAATTAACGTTCTAATACAGGCTACCATTGTCAGCCTACCGTATACAAACATGATGACACCATAATTTCTGTTTATACTGAAAATTTTTTTTTTCTCAAATTAACGTTCTCATACAGGCTACTCTTATCGGTCTACCGTATACAAACACAAACACACCATAATTTCTGTATATACTGAAAAAAATTATTTCCCGAAATAGCTGTCTGATACAGGCTACCATTATCAGCCTATCGTATAAAACACGAAGACACCATAATTTCAGTTTTTACTGAAAAAATTTTTTTTTTCTTAAATTAACGTTCTCATACTGGCTACTCTTATCGGTCTACCGTATACAAACACGAAGACACCATAATTTCAGTTTTTACTGAAAATTTTTTTTCCTCAAATTTACGTTCTCATACAGGCTACTCTTATCGGCCTACCGTATACAAACACAAACACACCATTATTACTGTATTCACTGAAAAAAATTATTTCCCGAAATAGCTGTCTGATACAGGCTACCATTATCAGCCTACCGTATACAAACACGAAGACACCATAATTTCAGTTTTTACTGAAAATTTTTTATTTCTTAAATTAACGTTCTCATACAGGCTACTCTTATCGATCTACCCTATACAAACACGATGCCACCATAATTTCAGTTTTTACTGAAAATTTTCTTTTTTCTTCAACGAACGTTCTCATACGGGCTACTCTTATCGTTCTACCGTATACAAACACGATGACACCATAATTTCAGTTTTTACTGAAAATTTTTTTCTTCTCAAATTAACGTTCTCATACAGGCTACTCTTATCGGCCTACCGTATACAAACACAAACACACCATTATTTCTGTATTCACTGAAAAAAATAATTCCCGAAATAGCTGTCTGATACAGGCTATCATTATCAGCCTACCGTATAAAACACGAAGACACCATAATTTCAGTTTTTACTGGAAATTTTTTTTTCTCAAATTGCCGTTCTTATACAGGCTACCATTGTCAGCCTACCGTATACAAACACGAAGACACTACAATTTCAGTTTTTACTGGAAATTTTTTTTTCTCAAATTAACGTTCTCATACAGGCTACTCTTATCGGTCTACCGTATACAAACACAAAAACTCCATAATTTCTGTATATACTGAAAAAAATTATTTCCCGAAATAGCTGTCTGATACAGGCTACCATTATCAGCCTACCGTATAAAACACGAAGACACCATAATTTCAGTTTTTACTGAAAAAATTTTTTTTTTCTCAAATTAACGTTCTCATACAGGCTATTCTTATCTGGCTACCGTATACAACCACAAACACAGCATAATTTTTGTATTCACTGAAAAAAATTATTTCCCGAAATAGCTGTCTGATACAGGCTACCATTATCAGCCTACCGTATAAAACACGAAGACACCATAATTTCAGTTTTTACTGAAATTTTTTTTTTTCTCAAATTAACGTTCTAATACAGGCTACCATTGTCAGCCTACCGTATACAAACATGATGACACCATAATTTCTGTTTATACTGAAAATTTTTTTTTTCTCAAATTAACGTTTTCATTATCTACTCTTATCGGCCTACCGTATACAAACACAAACACACCATTATTTCTGTATTCACTGAAAAAAATTATTTCCCGAAATAGCTGTCTGATACAGGCTACCATTATCAGCCTACCGTATACAAACATGATGACACCATAATTTCTGTTTATACTGAAAATATTTTTTTTCCTAAATGAACGTTCTCATACTGGCTACTCTTATCGGTCTACCGTATACAAACACGATGACACCATAATTTCAGTTCATACTGGAAATTTTTTTTTCTCAAATTAATGTTCTCATACAGGCTACTCTTATCGGTCTACCGTATACAAACACAAAAACACTATAATTTCAGTTTTTACTGAAAAATTTTTTTTTTCTTAAATAACCGTTCTCATACAGGCTACCATTGTCAGCCTACCGTATACAAACATGATAACACCATAATTTCAGTTTTTACTGAAAAAATTTTTTTTTTCTCAAATTAACGTTCTCATACAGGCTATTCTTATCTGGCTACCGTATACAACCACAAACACAGCATAATTTTTGTATTCACTGAAAAAAATTATTTCCCGAAATAGCTGTCTGATACAGGCTACCATTATCAGCCTACCGTATAAAACACGAAGACACCATTATTTCAGTTTTTACTGAAAATTTTTTTTTTCTCAAATTAACGTTCTAATACAGGCTACCATTGTCAGCCTACCGTATACAAACATGATGACACCATAATTTCTGTTTATACTGAAAATTTTTTTTTTCTCAAATTAACGTTCTCATTATCTACTCTTATCGGCCTACCGTATACAAACACAAACACACCATTATTTCTGTATTCACTGAAAAAAATTATTTCCCGAAATAGCTGTCTGATACAGGCTACCATTATCAGCCTACCGTATACAAACATGATGACACCATAATTTCTGTTTATACTGAAAATTTTTTTTTTCCTAAATGAACGTTCTCATACTGGCTACTCTAATCGGTCTACCGTATACAAACACAAAAACACTATAATTTCAGTTTTTACTGAAAAATTTTTTTTTTCTTAAATAACCGTTCTCATACAGGCTACCATTGTCAGCCTACCGTATACAAACATGATGACACCATAATTTCAGTTTATAATGGAAATTTTTTTTTCTTCTTAAATTAACGTTCTCATACAGGCTACCATTGTCAGCCTACCGTATACAAACATGATGACACCATAATTTTAGTTTATACTGGAAATTTTTTTTTTTTTTTCAATTTAACGTTCTCATACAGGGTACTCTTATCGGCCTACCGTATACAAACATGAAGACACCATAACTTCAGTTTTTACTGAAATTTTTTTTTCTCAAATTAACGTTCTCATACAGGCTACTCTTATCGGGCTACCGTAAACAACCACAAACACAGCATAATTTTTGTATTCACTGAAAAAAATAATTCCCGAAATAGCTGTCTGATACAGGCTATCATTATCAGCCTACCGTATACAAACACAAAAACACTATAATTTCAGTTTTTACTGAAAAATTTTTTTTTTCTTAAATAACGGTTCTCATACAGGCTACCATTGTCAGCCTACCGTATACAAACATGATGACACCATAATTTCAGTTTATAATGGAAATTTTTTTTTCTTCTTAAATTAACGTTCTCATACAGGCTACCATTGTCAGCCTACCGTATACAAACATGATGACACCATAATTTTAGTTTATACTGGAAATTTTTTTTTTTTTTTCAATTTAACGTTCTCATACAGGCTAGTCTTATCGTTCTACCGTATACAAACACGATGACACCATAATTTCAGTTTTTACTGAAAATTTTTTTCTTCTCAAATTAACGTTCTCATACAGGCTACTCTAATTGGCCTACCGTATACAACCACAAACACAGCATAATTTTTGTATTCACTGAAAAAAATTATTTCCCGAAATAGCTGTCTGATACAGGCTACCATTATCAACCTACCGTATACAAACACGATGACACCATAACTTCAGTTTTTACTGAAATTTTTTTTTCTCAAATTAACGTTCTCATACAGGCTACTCTTATCGGGCTACCGTAAACAACCACAAACACAGCATAATTTTTGTATTCACTGAAAAAAATAATTCCCGAAATAGCTGTCTGATACAGGCTATCATTATCAGCCTACCGTATACAAACACGAAGACACCATAATTTCAGTTTTTACTGAAAATTTTTTTTTTCTCAAATTAACGTTCTAATACAGGCTACCATTGTCAGCCTACCGTATACAAACATGATGACACCATAATTTCTGTTTATACTGAAAATTTTTTTTTCTCGAATTAACGTTCTCATACAGGCTACTCTTATCGGTCTAACGTATACAAAAACAAAAACTCCATAATTTCTGTATATACTGAAAAAAATTATTTCCCGAAATAGCTGTCTGATACAGGCTACCATTATCAGCCTACCGTATAAAACACGAAGACACCATAATTTCAGTTTTTACTGAAAAAATTTTTTTTTTCTCAAATTAACGTTCTCATACAGGCTATTCTTATCTGGCTACCGTATACAACCACAAACACAGCATAATTTTTGTATTCACTGAAAAAAATTATTTCCCGAAATAGCTGTCTGATACAGGCTACCATTATCAGCCTACCGTATAAAACACAAAGACACCATAATTTCAGTTTTTACTGAAAATTTTTTTTTTCTCAAATTAACGTTCTAATACAGGCTACCATTGTCAGCCTACCGTATACAAACATGATGACACCATAATTTCTGTTTATACTGAAAATTTTTTTTTTCTCAAATTAACGTTTTCATTATCTACTCTTATCGGCCTACCGTATACAAACACAAACACACCATTATTTCTGTATTCACTGAAAAAAATTATTTCCCGAAATAGCTGTCTGATACAGGCTACCATTATCAGCCTACCGTATACAAACATGATGACACCATAATTTCTGTTTATACTGAAAATATTTTTTTTCCTAAATGAACGTTCTCATACTGGCTACTCTTATCGGTCTACCGTATACAAACACGATGACACCATAATTTCAGTTCATACTGGAAATTTTTTTTTCTCAAATTAATGTTCTCATACAGGCTACTCTTATCGGTCTACCGTATACAAACACAAAAACACTATAATTTCAGTTTTTACTGAAAAATTTTTTTTTTCTTAAATAACCGTTCTCATACAGGCTACCATTGTCAACCTACCGTATACAAACATGATGACACCATAATTTCAGTTTATAATGGAAATTTTTTTTTCTTCTTAAATTAACGTTCTCATACAGGCTACCATTGTCAGCCTACCGTATACAAACATGATGACACCATAATTTTAGTTTATACTGGAAATTTTTTTTTTTTTTTCAATTTAACGTTCTCATACAGGGTACTCTTATCGGCCTACCGTATACAAACATGAAGACACCATAACTTCAGTTTTTACTGAAATTTTTTTTTCTCAAATTAACGTTCTCATACAGGCTACTCTTATCGGGCTACCGTAAACAACCACAAACACAGCATAATTTTTGTATTCACTGAAAAAAATAATTCCCGAAATAGCTGTCTGATACAGGCTATCATTATCAGCCTACCGTATACAAACACGAAGACACCATAATTTCAGTTTTTACTGAAAATTTTTTTTTTCTCAAATTAACGTTCTAATACAGGCTACCATTGTCAGCCTACCGTATACAAACATGATGACACCATAATTTCTGTTTATACTGAAAATTTTTTTTTCTCGAATTAACGTTCTCATACAGGCTACTCTTATCGGTCTACCGTATACAAAAACAAAAACTCCATAATTTCTGTATATACAAAAAAAAATTATTTCCCGAAATAGCTGTCTGATACAGGCTACCATTATCAGCCTACCGTATAAAACACGAAGACACCATAATTTCAGTTTTTACTGAAAAAATAATTTTTTTCTCAAATTAACGTTCTCATACAGGCTATTCTTATCTGGCTACCGTATACAACCACAAACACAGCATAATTTTTGTATTCACTGAAAAAAATTATTTTCCGAAATAGCTGTCTGATACAGGCTACCATTATCAGCCTACCGTATAAAACACGAAGACACCATAATTTCAGTTTTTACTGAAAAAATTTTTTTTTTCTCAAATTAACGTTCTCATACAGGCTACTCTTATCGGGCTACCGTATACAACCACAAAGACAGCATAATTTTTGTATTCACTGAAAAAAATTATTTCCCGAAATAGCTGTCTGATACAGGCTACCATTATCAGCCTACCGTATAAAACACGAAGACACCATAATTTCAGTTTTTACTGAAAAAATTTTTTTTTTCTCAAATTAACGTTCTAATACAGGCTACCATTGTCAGCCTACCGTATACAAACATCATGACACCATAATTTCTGTTTATACTAAAAATTTTTTTTTCTCGAATTAACGTTCTCATACAGGCTACTCTTATCGGTCTACCGTATACAAACACGAAGACACCATTATTTCAGTTTTTACTGAAAATTTTTTTTTCTCTCAAATTAACGTTCTAATACAGGCTACCATTGTCAGCCTACCGTATACAAACATGATGACACCATAATTTCTGTTTATACTGAAAATTTTTTTTTCTCGAATTAACGTTCTCATACAGGCTACTCTTATCGGTCTACCGTATACAAACACAAAAACTCCATAATTTCTGTATATACTGAAAAAAATTATTTCCCGAAATAGCTGTCTGATACTGGCTACCATTATCAGCCTACCGTATACAAACACAAACACACCATTATTTCTGTATTCACTGAAAAAAATTATTTCCCGACGTAGCTGTCTGATACAGGCTACCATTATCAGCCTACCGTATACAAACACGATGACACCATAATTTCAGTTTTTACTGAAATTTTTTTTTCTCAAATTAACGTTCTCATACAGGCTACTCTTATCGGGCTACCGTATACAACCACAAACACAGCATAATTTTTATATTCACTGATAAAAATTATTTCCCGAAATAGCTGTCTGATACAGGCTACCATTATCAGCCTACCGTATACAAACATGATGACACCATTATTTCTGTTTATACTGAAAATTTTTTTTTCTCGAATTAACGTTCTCATACAGGCTACTCTTATCGGTCTACCGTATACAACCACAAACACAGCATAATTTTTGTATTCACTGAAAAAAATTATTTCCCGAAATAGCTGTCTGATACAGGCTACCATTATCAGCCTACCGTATACAAACACGAAGACACCATAATTTCAGTTTTTACTGAAAATTTTTTTTTTCTCAAATTAACGTTCTAATACAGGCTACCATTATCAGCCTACCGTATACAAACACGATGACACCATAATTTCAGTTTTTACTGAAATTTTTTTTTCTCAAATTAACGTTCTCATACAGGCTACTCTTATCGGGCTACCGTATACAACCACAAACACAGCATAATTTTTATATTCACTGATAAAAATTATTTCCCGAAATAGCTGTCTGATACAGGCTACCATTATCAGCCTACCGTATACAAACACGAAGACACCATAATTTCAGTTTTTACTGAAAATTTTTTTTTTCTCAAATTAACGTTCTAATACAGGCTACCATTGTCAGCCTACCGTATACAAACATGATGACACCATTATTTCTGTTTATACTGAAAATTTTTTTTTCTCGAATTAACGTTCTCATACAGGCTACTCTTATCGGTCTACCGTATACAACCACAAACACAGCATAATTTTTGTATTCACTGAAAAAAATTATTTCCCGAAATAGCTGTCTGATACAGGCTACCATTATCAGCCTACCGTATACAAACACGAAGACACCATAATTTCAGTTTTAGCTGAAATTTTTTTTTTTCTCAAATTAACGTTCTTATACAGGCTACCATTGTCAGCCTACCGTATACAAACATGATGACACCATTATTTCTGTTTATACTGAAAATTTTTTTTTCTCGAATTAACTTTCTCATACAGGCTACTCTTATCGGTCTACCGTATACAACCACAAACACAGCATAATTTTTGTATTCACTGAAAAAAATTATTTCCCGAAATAGCTGTCTGATACAGGCTACCATTATCAGCCTACCGTATACAAACACGAAGACACCATAATTTCAGTTTTAGCTGAAATTTTTTTTTTTCTCAAATTAACGTTCTTATACAGGCTACCATTATCAGCCTACCGTATACAAACATGATGACACCATAATTTCAGTTTATACTGAAAAATTTTTTTTCTCGAATTAACGTTCTTATACAGGCTACTCTTATCGGTCTACCGTATACAAACACGATGACACCATAATTTCTGTTTTTACTGAAAATTTTTTTTTCTCAAATTAACGTTCTCATACAGGCTACTCTTATCGGCCTACCGTATACAAACACGATGCCACCATAATTTCTGTTTATACTGAAAATTTTTGTTTTTCCTAAATGAACGTTCTCATACTGGCTACTCTTATCGGTCTACCGTATACAAACACGAAGACACCATAATTTCAGTTTTTACTGAAAATTTTTTTTTCTCAAACGAACGTTCTCATACAGGCTACTCTTATCGGCCTACCGTATACAAACACAAACACACCATTATTTCTGTATTCACTGAAAAAAATTATTTCCCGAAATAGCTGTCTGATACAGGCTACCATTATCAGCCTACCGTATACAAACATGATGACACCATAATTTCAGTTTTTACTGAAAATTTTTTTTTCTTCTTAAATTAACGTTCTCATACAGGCTACCATTGTCAGCCTACCGTATACAAATACGAAGACACCATAATTTCAGTTTTTACTGAAAACTTTATTTTTCTCAAATTAACGTTCTCATACTAGCTACTCTTATCGGTCTACCGTATACAAACACGATGACACCATAATTTCAGTTTTTACTGAAAATTTTTTTTCCTCAAATTTACGTTCTCATACAGGCTACTCTTATCGGCCTACCTTATACAAACACAAACACACCATTATTACTGTATTCACTGAAAAAAATTATTTCCCGAAATAGCTGTCTGATACAGGCTACCATTATCAGCCTACCGTATACAAACACGAAGACACCATAATTTCAGTTTTAGCTGAAATTTTTTTTTTTCTCAAATTAACGTTCTTATACAGGCTACCATTGTCAGCCTACCGTATACAAACATGATGACACCATTATTTCTGTTTATACTGAAAATTTTTTTTTCTCGAATTAACGTTCTCATACAGGCTACTCTTATCGGTCTACCGTATACAAACACGATGACACCATAATTTCTGTTTTTACTGAAAATTTTTTTTTCTCAAATTAACGTTCTCATACAGGCTACTCTTATCGGTCTACCGTATACAAACACGATGCCACCATAATTTCTGTTTATACTGAAAATTTTTGTTTTTCCTAAATGAACGTTCTCATACTGGCTACTCTTATCGGTCTACCGTATACAAACACAAAGACACCATAATTTCAGTTTTTACTGAAAATTTTTTTTTCTCAAACGAACGTTCTCATACAGGCTACTCTTATCGGCCTACCGTATACAAACACAAACACACCATTATTTCTGTATTCACTGAAAAAAATTATTTCCCGAAATAGCTGTCTGATACAGGCTACCATTATCAGCCTACCGTATACAAACATGATGACACCATAATTTCAGTTTTTACTGAAAATTTTTTTTTCTTCTTAAATTAACGTTCTCATACAGGCTACCATTGTCAGCCTACCGTATACAAACACGATGACACCATAATTTCAGTTTTTACTGAAAATTTTTTTTTTAATTAACGTTCTCATACAGGCTACTCTTATCGGTCTACCGTATACAAACACGATGCCACCATAATTTCTGTTTATACTGAAAATTTTTGTTTTTCCTAAATGAACGTTCTCATACTGGCTACTCTTATCGGTCTACCGTATACAAACACGAAGACACCATAATTTCAGTTTTTACTGAAAATTTTTTTTTCTCAAACGAACGTTCTCATACAGGCTACTCTTATCGGCCTACCGTATACAAACACAAACACACCATTATTTCTGTATTCACTGAAAAAAATTATTTCCCGAAATAGCTGTCTGATACAGGCTACCATTATCAGCCCACCGTATACAAACATGATGACACCATAATTTCTGTTTATACTGAAAATTTTTTTTTTCCTAAATGAACGTTCTCATACTGGCTACTCTTATCGGTCTACCGTATACAAACACGATGACACCATAATTTCAGTTCATACTGGAAATTTTTTTTTCTCAAATTAATGTTCTGATACAGGCTACTCTTATCGGTCTACCGTATACAAACACAAAAACACTATAATTTCTCTATTTACTGAAAAAAATTATTTTTCGAAATAGCTGTCTGATACAGGCTACCATTATCAGCCTACCGTATACAAACACGATGACACCATAATTTCAGTTTCTACTGAAAATTTTTGTTTTTCCTAAATGAACGTTCTCATACTGGCTACTCTTATCGGTCTACCGTATACAGACACGAAGACACCATAATTTCAGTTTTTACTGAAAATTTTTTTTTCTCAAACGAACGTTCTCATACAGGCTACTCTTATCGGCCTACCGTATACAAACACAAACACACTATTATTTCTGTATTCACTGAAAAAAATTATTTCCCGAAATAGCTGTCTGATACAGGCTACCATTATCAGCCTACCGTATACAAACATGATGACACCATAATTTCTGTTTATACTGAAAATTTATTTTTTCCTAAATGAACGTTCTCATACTGGCTACTCTTATCGGTCTACCGTATACAAACACGATGACACCATAATTTCAGTTCATACTGGAAATTTTTTTTTCTCAAATTAATGTTCTCATACAGGCTACTCTTATCGGTCTACCGTATACAAACACAAAAACACTATAATTTCAGTTTTTACTGAAAAATTTTTTTTTTCTTAAATAACCGTTCTCATACAGGCTACCATTGTCAGCCTACCGTATACAAACATGATGACACCATAATTTCAGTTTATAATGGAAAATTTTTTTTCTTCTTAAATTAACGTTCTCATACAGGCTACCATTGTCAGCCTACCGTATACAAACATGATGACACCATAATTTTAGTTTATACTGGAAATTTTTTTTTTTTTTTCAATTTAACGTTCTCATACAGGGTACTCTTATCGGCCTACCGTATACAAACATGAAGACACCATAATTTCTGTATTCACTGAAAAAAATTATTTCCCGAAATAGCTGTCTGATACAGGCTACCATTATCAGCCTACCGTATAAAAACATGATGACACCATAATTTCATTTTATACTGGAAATTTTTTTTTCTTCTTAAATTAACGTTCTCATACTAGCTACTATAATCGGTCTACCGTATACAAACACGATGACACCATAATTTCAGTTTTTACTGATAATTTTTTTTTCTCAAATTAACGTTCTCATACAGGCTACTCTTATCAGCCTACCGTATACAAACACGATGACACCATAATTTCAGTTTTTACTGAAAAAAATTATTTCCCGAAATACCTGTCTGATACAGGCTACCATTATCAGTCTACCGTAAACAAACACGAAGACACCATAATTTCAGTTTTTACTGAAAAATTTTTTTTTTCTTAAATAACCGTTCTCATACAGGCTACCATTGTCAGTCTACCGTATACAAACACGATGACACCATAATTTCAGTTTTTACTGAAAAATTTGTTTTTCTTCTTAAATTAACGTTCTCATACTGGCTACTCTTATTGGCCTACCGTATACAAACACGATGACACCATTATTTCAGTTTTTACTGAAATTTGTTTTTCTCAAATTAACGTTCTCATACAGGCTACTCTTATCGGTCTACCGTATACAAACACGATGACACCATAATTTCAGTTTTTACTGAAAATTTTCTTTTTTCTCAAATTAACGTTCTCATACAGGCTACCATTGTCAGCCAACCGTATACAAACACGATGACACCATATCTTCAGTTTTTACTGAAATTTTTTTTTCTTAAATTACCGTTCTCATACAGGCTACTCTTATCGGGCTACCGTATACAACCACAAACACAGCATAATTTTTGTATTCACTGAAAAAAATTATTTTCCGAAATAGCTGTCTGATACAGACTACCATTATCAGCCTACCGTAAACAAACACGAAGACACCATAATTTCTGTTTATACTGAAAATTTTTTTTTTCTTAAATTAACGTTCTCATACAGGCTACTCTTATCGATCTACCCTATACAAACACGATGCCACCATAATTTCAGTATTTACTGAAAATTTTCTTTTTTCTTAAATGAACGTTCTCATACAGGCTACTCTTATCTGCCTACCGTATACAAACACGATGCCACCATAATTTCAGTTTTAACTGAAATTTTTTTTTTCTCAAATTAACGTTCTTATACAGGCTACCATTGTCAGCCTACCGTATACAAACATGAAGACACCATAATTTCTGTATTCACTGAAAAAAATTATTTCCCGAAATAGCTGTCTGATACAGGCTACCATTATCAGCCTACCGTATAAAAACATGATGACACCATAATTTCATTTTATATTGGAAATTTTTTTTTCTTCTTAAATTAACGTTCTCATACTAGCTACTCTAATCGGTCTACCGTATACAAACACAAAAACTCCATAATTTCAGTTTTCACTGATAATTTTTTTTTCTCAAATTAACGTTCTCATACAGGCTACTCTTATCAGCCTACCGTATACAAACACGTAGACACCATATCTTCAGTTTTTACTGAAAAAAATTATTTCCCGAAATAGCTGTCTGATACAGGCTACCATTATCAGCCTACCGTATACAAACACGATGACACCATAATTTATGTTTATACTGAAAATTTTTTTTTTCCTAAATGAACGTTCTCATACTGGCTACTCTTATCGGTCTACCGTATACAAACACGATGACACCATAATTTCAGTTCATACTGGAAATTTTTTTTTCTCAAATTAATGTTCTGATACAGGCTACTCTTATCGGTCTACCGTATACAAACACAAAAACACTATAATTTCTGTATTTACTGAAAAAAATTATTTCTCGAAATAGCTGTCTGATACAGGCTACCATTATCAGCCTACCGTATACAAACACGATGACACCATAATTTCAGTTTTTACTGAAAATTTTTTTCTTCTCAAATTAACGTTCTCATACAGGCTACTCTTATTGGCCTACCGTATACAATCACGGAGAGACCATTATTTCTGTATTCACTGAACAAAATTATTTCCCGAAATAGCTGTCTGATACAGGCTACCATTATCAGCCTACCGTAAACAAACACGATGACACCATAATTTCAGTTTTTACTGAAAATTTTTTTTTTTCAAATTAACGTTCTTATACAGGCTACCATTGTCAGCCTACCGTATACAAACATGATGACACCATAATTTCAGTTTATACTGGAAATTTTTTTTTCTTCTTAAATTAACGTTCCCATACTAGCTACTCTTATCGGTCTACCGTATACAAACACGATGACAACATAATTTCAGTTTTTACTGAAAATTTTTTTTTCTCAAATTAACTTTCTCATACAGGCTACTCTTATCAGCCTACCGTATACAAACACGATGACACCATAAAATCAGTTTTTACTGAAATTTTTTTTTTCTCAAATTAACGTTCTTATACAGGCTACCATTGTCAACCTACCGTATACAAACATGATGACACCATAATTTCTGTTTATACTGAAAATTTTTTTTTTTCCCAAATGAACGTTCTCATACTGGTTACTCTTATCGGCCTACCGTATACAAACACGAAGAGACCATTATTTCTGTATTCACTGAAAAAAATTATTTCCCGAAATAGCTGTCTGATACAGGCTACCATTATCAGCCTACCGTAAACAAACACGATGACACCATAATTTCTGTTTATACTGAAAATTTTTTTTTTCTTAAATTAAGTTGTCATACTGGCTACTCTTATCGGTCTACCGTATACAAACACGATGACACCATAATTTCAGTTCATACTGGAAATTTTTTTTTCTCAAATTAATGTTCTCATACAGGCTACTCTTATCGGTCTACCGTATACAAACACAAAAACACCATAATTTCAGTTTTTACTGAAAACTTTAGTTTTCTCAAATTAACGTTCTAATACAGGCTACCATTGTCAGCCTACCCTATACATACATGATGACACCATAATTTCTGTTTATACTGAAAATTTTTTTTTTCTTAAATAACCGTTCTCATACAGGCTACCATTGTCAGCCTACCGTATACAAACATGATGACACCATAATTCCAGTTTATACTGGAAATTTTTTTTTCTTTTTAAATTAACGTTCTCATACAGGCTACCATTGTCAGCCTACCGTATACAAACATGATGACACCATAATTTCAGTTTATACTGGAAATTTTTTTTTCTTTTTAAATTAACGTTCTCATACAGGCTACCATTGTCAGCCTACCGTATACAAACATGATGACACCATAATTTTAGTTTATACTGGAAATTTTTTTTTTTTTCAATTTAACGTTCTCATACAGGGTACTCTTATCGGCCTACCGTATACAAACATGAAGACACCATAATTTCTGTATTCACTGAAAAAAATTATTTCCCGAAATAGCTGTCTGATACAGGCTACCATTATCAGCCTACCGTATAAAAACATGATGACACCATAATTTCATTTTATACTGGAAAGTTTTTTTTCTTCTTAAATTAACGTTCTCATACTAGCTACTCTAATCGGTCTACCGTATACAAACACGATGACACCATAATTTCAGTTTTTACTGATAATTTTTTTTTCTCAAATTAACGTTCTCATACAGGCTACCATTGTCAGCCTTCCCTATACACACATGATGACACCATAATTTCTGTTTTTACTGAAAAAAATTATTTCCCGAAATACCTGTCTGATACAGGCTACCATTATCAGTCTACCGTAAACAAACACGAAGACACCATAATTTCAGTTTTTACTGAAAAATTTTTTTTTTCTTAAATAACCGTTCTCATACAGGCTACCATTGTCAGCCTACCGTATACAAACACGATGACACCATAATTTCAGTTTTTACTGAAAAATTTGTTTTTCTTCTTAAATTAACGTTCTCATACTGGCTACTCTTATCGGCCTAACGTATACAAACACGATGACACCATGTTTTAAGTTTTTACTGAAAATTTTTTTTCCTCAAACTTACGTTCTCATACAGGCTACTCTTATCGGCCTACCGTATACAAACACGATGACACCATAACTTCAGTTTTTACTGAAATTTTATTTCTCAAATTAACGTTCTCATACAGGCTACCTTTGTCAGCCTACCCTATACACACATGATGACACCATAATTTCTGTTTATACTGTAAATTTTTTTTTTCTTAAATTAACGTTGTCATACTGGCTACTCTTATCGGTCTACCGTATACAAACACGATGACACCATAATTTCAGTTCATACTGGAAATTTTTTTTTCTCAAATTAATGTTCTCATACAGGCTACTCTTATCGGTGTACCGTATACAAACACGATGACACCATAATTTCAGTTTTTACGGATAATTTTTTTTTCTCAAATTAACGTTCTCATACAGGCTACTCTTATCGGTCTACCGTATACAAACACGATGACACCATAATTTCAGTTCATACTGGAAATTTTTTTTTCTCAAATTAATGTTCTCATACAGGCTACTCTTATCGGTCTACCGTATACAAACACAAAAACACCATAATTTCAGTTTTTACTGAAAACTTTAGTTTTCTCAAATTAACGTTCTAATACAGGCTACCATTGTCAGCCTACCCTATACACACATGATGACACCATAATTTCTGTTTATACTGAAAATTTTTTTTTTCTTAAATAACCGTTCTCATACAGGCTACCATTGTCAGCCTACCGTATACAAACATGATGTCACCATAATTCCAGTTTATACTGGAAATTTTTTTTTCTTTTTAAATTAACGTTCTCATACAGGCTACCATTGTCAGCCTACCGTATACAAACATGATGACACCATAATTTCAGTTTATACTGGAAATTTTTTTTTCTTTTCAAATTAACGTTCTCATACAGGCTACTCTTATCGGTCTACCGTATACAAACACGATGACACCATAATTTCAGTTCATACTGGAAATTTTTTTTTCTCAAATTAATGTTCTCATACAGGCTACTCTTATCGGTCTACCGTATACAAACACAAAAACACCATAATTTCAGTTTTTACTGAAAACTTTAGTTTTCTCAAATTAACGTTCTAATACAGGCTACCATTGTCAGCCTACCCTATACACACATGATGACACCATAATTTCTGTTTATACTGAAAATTTTTTTTTTCTTAAATAACCGTTCTCATACAGGCTACCATTGTCAGCCTACCGTATACAAACCCGAAGACACCATAATTTCAGTTTTTACTGAAAATTTTTTTTTCTCAAATTAACGTTCTCATACAGGCTACTCTTATCGGTCTACCATATACAAACACAAACACACCATTATTTCTGTATTCACTGAAAAAAATTATTTCCCGAAATAGCTGTCTGATACAGGCTACCATTATCAGCCTACCGTATACAAACATGATGACACCATAATTTCAGTTTATACTGGAAATTTTTTGTTCTTCTTAAATTAACGTTCTCATACTAGCTACTCTAATCGGTCTACCGTATACAAACACGATGCCACCATAATTTCAGTTCATACTGGAAATTTTTTTTTCTCAAATTAATGTTCTCATACAGGCTACCATTGTCAGCCTACCGTATACAAACACGAAGACACCATAATTTCAGTTTTTACTGAAAACTTTAGTTTTCTCAAATTAACGTTCTAATACAGGCTACCATTGTCAGCCTACCCTATACACACATGATGACACCATAATTTCTGTTTATACTGAAAATTTTTTTTCTCAAATTAACGTTCTCATACAGGCTACCATTGTCAGCCTACCGTATACAAACACGAAGACACCATAATTTCAGTTTTTACTGAAAACTTTAGTTTTCTCAAATTAACGTTCTAATACAGGCTACCATTGTCAGACTACCCTATACACACATGATGACACCATAATTTCTGTTTATACTGAAAATTTTTTTTTTCTTAAATTAACGTTGTCATACTGGCTACTCTTATCGGTCTACCGTATACAAACACGATGACACCATAATTTCAGTTCATACTGGAAATTTTTTTTTCTCAAATTAATGTTCTCATACAGGCTACTCTTATCGGTCTACCGTATACAAACACAAAAACACCATAATTTCAGTTTTTACTGAAAACTTTAGTTTTCTCAAATTAACGTTCTAATACAGGCTACCATTGTCAGCCTACCCTATACATACATGATGACACCATAATTTCTGTTTATACTGAAAATTTTTTTTTTCTTAAATAACCGTTCTCATACAGGCTACCATTGTCAGCCTACCGTATACAAACATGATGTCACCATAATTCCAGTTTATACTGGAAATTTTTTTTTCTTTTTAAATTAACGTTCTCATACAGGCTACCATTGTCAGCCTACCGTATACAAACATGATGACACCATAATTTCAGTTTATACTGGAAATTTTTTTTTCTTTTCAAATTAACGTTCTCATACAGGCTACCATTGTCAGCCTACCGTATACAAACATGATGACACCATAATTTTAGTTTATACTGGAAATTTTTTTTTTTTTCAATTTAACGTTCTCATACAGGGTACTCTTATCGGCCTACCGTATACAAACATGAAGACACCATAATTTCTGTATTCACTGAAAAAAATTATTTCCCGAAATAGCTGTCTGATACAGGCTACCATTATCAGCCTACCGTATAAAAACATGATGACACCATAATTTCATTTTATACTGGAAAGTTTTTTTTCTTCTTAAATTAACGTTCTCATACTAGCTACTCTAATCGGTCTACCGTATACAAACACGATGACACCATAATTTCAGTTTTTACTGATAATTTTTTTTTCTCAAATTAACGTTCTCATACAGGCTACCATTGTCAGCCTTCCCTATACACACATGATGACACCATAATTTCTGTTTTTACTGAAAAAAATTATTTCCCGAAATACCTGTCTGATACAGGCTACCATTATCAGTCTACCGTAAACAAACACGAAGACACCATAATTTCAGTTTTTACTGAAAAATTTTTTTTTTCTTAAATAACCGTTCTCATACAGGCTACCATTGTCAGCCTACCGTATACAAACACGATGACACCATAATTTCAGTTTTTACTGAAAAATTTGTTTTTCTTCTTAAATTAACGTTCTCATACTGGCTACTCTTATCGGCCTAACGTATACAAACACGATGACACCATGTTTTAAGTTTTTACTGAAAATTTTTTTTCCTCAAACTTACGTTCTCATACAGGCTACTCTTATCGGCCTACCGTATACAAACACGATGACACCATAACTTCAGTTTTTACTGAAATTTTATTTCTCAAATTAACGTTCTCATACAGGCTACCTTTGTCAGCCTACCCTATACACACATGATGACACCATAATTTCTGTTTATACTGTAAATTTTTTTTTTCTTAAATTAACGTTGTCATACTGGCTACTCTTATCGGTCTACCGTATACAAACACGATGACACCATAATTTCAGTTCATACTGGAAATTTTTTTTTCTCAAATTAATGTTCTCATACAGGCTACTCTTATCGGTGTACCGTATACAAACACGATGACACCATAATTTCAGTTTTTACGGATAATTTTTTTTTCTCAAATTAACGTTCTCATACAGGCTACTCTTATCGGTCTACCGTATACAAACACGATGACACCATAATTTCAGTTCATACTGGAAATTTTTTTTTCTCAAATTAATGTTCTCATACAGGCTACTCTTATCGGTCTACCGTATACAAACACAAAAACACCATAATTTCAGTTTTTACTGAAAACTTTAGTTTTCTCAAATTAACGTTCTAATACAGGCTACCATTGTCAGCCTACCCTATACACACATGATGACACCATAATTTCTGTTTATACTGAAAATTTTTTTTTTCTTAAATAACCGTTCTCATACAGGCTACCATTGTCAGCCTACCGTATACAAACCCGAAGACACCATAATTTCAGTTTTTACTGAAAATTTTTTTTTCTCAAATTAACGTTCTCATACAGGCTACTCTTATCGGTCTACCGTATACAAACACGATGCCACCATAATTTCTGTTTATACTGAAAATTTTTGTTTTTCCTAAATGAACGTTCTCATACTTGCTACTCTTATCGGTCTACCGTATACAAACACGAAGACACCATAATTTCAGTTTTTACTGATAATTTTTTTTTCTCAAATTAACGTTCTCATACAGGCTACCATTGTCAGCCTTCCCTATACACACATGATGACACCATAATTTCTGTTTTTACTGAAAAAAATTATTTCCCGAAATACCTGTCTGATACAGGCTACCATTATCAGTCTACCGTAAACAAACACGAAGACACCATAATTTCAGTTTTTACTGAAAAATTTTTTTTTTCTTAAATAACCGTTCTCATACAGGCTACCATTGTCAGCCTACCGTATACAAACACGATGACACCATAATTTCAGTTTTTACTGAAAAATTTGTTTTTCTTCTTAAATTAACGTTCTCATACTGGCTACTCTTATCGGCCTAACGTATACAAACACGATGACACCATGTTTTAAGTTTTTACTGAAAATTTTTTTTCCTCAAACTTACGTTCTCATACAGGCTACTCTTATCGGCCTACCGTATACAAACACGATGACACCATAACTTCAGTTTTTACTGAAATTTTATTTCTCAAATTAACGTTCTCATACAGGCTACCTTTGTCAGCCTACCCTATACACACATGATGACACCATAATTTCTGTTTATACTGTAAATTTTTTTTTTCTTAAATTAACGTTGTCATACTGGCTACTCTTATCGGTCTACCGTATACAAACACGATGACACCATAATTTCAGTTCATACTGGAAATTTTTTTTTCTCAAATTAATGTTCTCATACAGGCTACTCTTATCGGTGTACCGTATACAAACACGATGACACCATAATTTCAGTTTTTACGGATAATTTTTTTTTCTCAAATTAACGTTCTCATACAGGCTACTCTTATCGGTCTACCGTATACAAACACGATGACACCATAATTTCAGTTCATACTGGAAATTTTTTTTTCTCAAATTAATGTTCTCATACAGGCTACTCTTATCGGTCTACCGTATACAAACACAAAAACACCATAATTTCAGTTTTTACTGAAAACTTTAGTTTTTTCAAATTAACGTTCTAATACAGGCTACCATTGTCAGCCTACCCTATACACACATGATGACACCATAATTTCTGTTTATACTGAAAATTTTTTTTTTCTTAAATAACCGTTCTCATACAGGCTACCATTGTCAGCCTACCGTATACAAACCCGAAGACACCATAATTTCAGTTTTTACTGAAAATTTTTTTTTCTCAAATTAACGTTCTCATACAGGCTACTCTTATCGGTCTACCGTATACAAACACGATGCCACCATAATTTCTGTTTATACTGAAAATTTTTGTTTTTCCGAAATGAACGTTCTCATACTTGCTACTCTTATCGGTCTACCGTATACAAACACGAAGACACCATAATTTCTGTATTCACTGAAAAAAATTATTTCCCGAAATAGCTGTCTGATACAGGCTACCATTATCAGCCTACCGTAAACAAACACGATGACACCATAATTTCAGTTTTTACTGAAAATTTTTTTTTTTCAAATTAACGTTCTTATACAGGCTACCATTGTCAGCCTACCGTATACAAACATGATGACACCATAATTTCAGTTTATACTGGAAATTTTTTTTTCTTCTTAAATTAACGTTCTCATACTAGCTACTCTTATCGGTCTACCGTATACAAACACGATGACAACATAATTTCAGTTTTTACTGAAAATTTTTTTTTCTCAAATTAACTTTCTCATACAGGCTACTCTTATCGGCCTACCGTATACAAACACAAACACACCATTATTTCTGTATTCACTGAAAAAAATTATTTCCCGAAATAGCTGTCTGATACAGGCTACCATTATCAGCCTACCGTATACAAACACGATGACACAATAACTTCAGTTTCTACTTGAAATTTTTTTTCCTTAAATTTACGTTCTCATACAGGCTACTCTTATCGGCCTACCGTATACAAACACAAACACACCATTATTTCTGTATTCACTGAAAAAAATTATTTCCCGAAATAGCTGTCTGATACAGGCTACCATTATCAGCCTACCGTATACAAACATGATGACACCATAATTTCAGTTTATACTGGAAATTTTTTGTTCTTCTTAAATTAACGTTCTCATACTAGCTACTCTAATCGGTCTACCGTATACAAACACGATGCCACCATAATTTCAGTTCATACTGGAAATTTTTTTTTCTCAAATTAATGTTCTCATACAGGCTCCTCTTATCGGTCTACCGTATACAAACACAAAAACACCATAATTTCAGTTTTTACTGAAAACTTTAGTTTTCTCAAATTAACGTTCTAATACAGGCTACCATTGTCAGCCTACCCTATACACACATGATGACACCATAATTTCTGTTTATACTGAAAATTTTTTTTTTCTTAAATTAACGTTGTCATACTGGCTACTCTTATCGGTCTACCGTATACAAACACGATGACACCATAATTTCAGTTCATACTGGAAATTTTTTTTTCTCAAATTAATGTTCTCATACAGGCTCCTCTTATCGGTCTACCGTATACAAACACAAAAACACCATAATTTCAGTTTTTACTGAAAACTTTAGTTTTCTCAAATTAACGTTCTAATACAGGCTACCATTGTCAGCCTACCCTATACACACATGATGACACCATAATTTCTGTTTATACTGAAAAATTTTTTTTTCTTAAATAACCGTTCTCATACAGGCTACCATTGTCAGCCTACCGTATACAAACATGATGACACCATAATTTCAGTTTATACTGGAAATTTTTTTTTCTTCTTAAATTAACGTTCTCATACAGGCTACCATTGTCAGCCTACCGTATACAAACATGATGACACCATAATTTTAGTTTATACTGGAAATTTTTTTTTTTTCAATTTAACGTTCTCATACAGGGTACTCTTATCGGCCTACCATATACAAACATGAAGACACCATAATTTCTGTATTCACTGGAAAAAATTATTTCCCGAAATAGCTGTCTGATACAGGCTACCATTATCAGCCTGCCGTATAAAAACATGATGACACCATAATTTCATTTTATACTGGAAAGTTTTTTTTCTTCTTAAATTAACGTTCTCATACTAGCTACTCTAATCGGTCTACCGTATACAAACACGATGACACCATAATTTCAGTTTTTACTGATAATTTTTTTTTCTCAAATTAACGTTCTCATACAGGCTACTCTTATCAGCCTACCGTATACAAACACGATGCCACCATAATTTCAGTTTTTACTGAAAATTTTCTTTTTTCTTAAATGAACGTTCTTATACAGGCTACTCTTATCTGCCTACCGTATACAAACACGAAGACACCATAATTTCAGTTTTTACTGAAAAATTTTTTTTTTTCTTAAATAACCGTTCTCATACAGGCTACCATTGTCAGCCTACCGTATACAAACACGATGACACCATAATTTCAGTTTTTACTGAAAAATTTGTTTTTCTTCTTAAATTAACGTTCTCATACTGGCTACTCTTATCGGCCTACCGTATACAAACACGATGACACCATTATTTCAGTTTTTACTGAAATTTGTTTTTCTCAAATTAACGTTCTCATACAGGCTACTCTTATCGGTCTACCGTATACAAACACGATGACACCATAATTTCAGTTTTTACTGAAAATTTTCTTTTTTCTCAAATTAACGTTCTCATACAGGCTACCATTGTCAGCCAACCGTATACAAACACGATGACACCATAACTTCAGTTTTTACTGAAATTTTTTTTTCTCAAATTAACGTTCTCATACAGGCTACTCTTATCGGGCTACCGTATACAACCACAAACACAGCATAATTTTTGTATTCACTGAAAAAAATTATTTCCCGAAATAGCTGTCTGATACAGACTACCATTATCAGCCTACCGTAAACAAACACGAAGACACCATAATTTCTGTTTATACTGAAAATTTTTTTTTTCTTAAATTAACGTTCTCATACAGGCTACTCTTATCGATCTACCCTATACAAACACGATGCCACCATAATTTCAGTTTTTACTGAAAATTTTCTTTTTTCTTAAATGAACGTTCTCATACAGGCTACTCTTATCTGCCTACCGTATACAAACACGATGCCACCATAATTTCTGTTTATACTGAAAATTTTTTTTTTTCTCAAATTAACGTTCCCATACAGGCTACCATTGTCAGCCTACCGTATACAAACACGAAGACACCATAATTTCAGTTTTAACTGAAAATTTTCTTTTTTCTCAAATAAACGTTCTCATACAGGCTACCATTGTCAGCCTACCGTATAGAAACACGAAGACACCATAATTTCAGTTTTTACTGAAAAATTTTTTTCTCAAATTAACGTTCTCATACAGGCTACTCTCATCGGCCTACCGTATACAAACACGATGACACCATTATTTCAGTTTTTACTGAAATTTTTTTTTCTCAAATCAACGTTCTCATACAGGCTACTCTTATCGGTCTACCGTATACAAACACGAAGCCACCATAATTTCAGTTTTTACTGAAAATTTTCTTTTTTAAATTAACGTTCTTATACAGGCTACCATTGTCAGCCTACCGTATAGAAACACGAAGACATAAAAATTTCAGTTTTTACTGAAAATTTTTTTCTCAAATTAACGTTCTCATACAGGCTACTCTTATTGGTCTACCGTATACAAACACGATGACACCATAATTTCAGTTTTTACTGAAAATTTTCTTTTTTCTCAAATTAACGTTCTCATACAGGCTACCATTGTCAGCCTACCGTATACAAACATGATGACACCATAATTACAGTTTTTAATAAAAATTTTTTTTCTCAAATTAACGTTCTCATACAGGCTACCATTGTCAGCCTACCGTATACAAACATGATGACACCATAATTTCAGTTTTTACTGAAATTTTTTTTTCTCAAATTAACGTTCTCATACAGGGTACTCTTATCGGCCTACCGTACACAAACATGATTACACCATAATTTCTGTATTTACTGAAAAAAATTATTTCCCGAAATAGCTGTCTTATACAGGCTACCATTATCAGCCTACCGTATACAAACATGATGACACCATAATTTCAGTTTTTAATAAAAATTTTTTTTCTCAAATTAACGTTCTCATACAGGCTACCATTGTCAGCCTACCGTATACAAACATGATGACACCATAATTTCAGTTTATACTGGAAATTTTTTCTTTTTCTTAAATTAACGTTCTCATACTGGCTACTCTTATCGGCCTACAGTATACAAACACGATGACACCATAATTTCAGTTTTTACTAAAAATTTTGTTTTTCTCAAATTAACGTTCTCATACAGGGTACTCTTATCGGTTTACCGTATACAAACACGATGACACCATAATTTCAGTTTTTACTGAAAATTTTTTTCTTCTCAAATTAACGTTCTAATACAGGCTACTCTTATTGGCCTACCGTATACAAACACGAAGAGACCATATTTTCTGTATTCACTGAAAAAAATTATTTCCCGAAATAGCTGTCTGATGCAGGCTACCATTATCAGCCTACCGTAAACAAACACGAAGACACCATAATTTCCGTTTTTACTGAAAATTTTATTTTTCTTAAATTAACGTTCTCATACAGGCTGCTCTTATCGGTTTACCGTATACAAACACGAAGCCACCATAATTCCAGTTTTTACTGAAAATTTTCTTTTTTCTCAAATGAACGTTCTCATACAGGCTACTTTTATCGGTCTACCGTATACAATCACGAAGCCACCATAATTTCAGTTTTTACTGAAAATTTCCTTTTTTCTCAAATCAACGTTCTCATACAGGCTACCATTGTCAGCCTACCGTATAGAAACACGAAGACACAATAATTTCAGTTTTTACTGAAAACTTTTTTTTCTCAAATTAACGTTCTCATACAGGCTACTCATATCGGCCTACCGTATACAAACATGATGACACCATAATTTCAGTTTATACTGGAAATTTTTTTTTCTTAAATCAACGTTCTCATACTGGCTACTCTTATCGGTCTACCGTATACAAACACGATGACACCATAATTTCAGTTTTTACTAAAAATTTTGTTTTTCTCAAATTAACGTTCTCATACAGGGTACTCTTATCGGTCTACCGTATACAAACACGATGACACCATAATTTCAGTTTTTACTGAAAATTTTTTTTTTCTCAAATTAACGTTCCCATACAGACTACTCTTATTGGCCTACCGTATACAAACACCAAGAGACCATAATTAGTGTATTCACTGAAAAAAATTATTTCCCGAAATAGCTGTCTGTTACAGACTACCATTATCAGCCTACCGTAAACAAACACGAAGACACCATAATTTCAGTTTTTACTGAAATTTTTTTTTCTTAAATTAACGTTCTCATACAGGCTACTCTTATCGGGCTACCGTATACAAACACGATGACACCATAATTTCAGTTTTTACTAAAAATTTTGTTTTTCTCAAATTAACGTTCTCATACAGGGTACTCTTATCGGTCTACCGTATACAAACACGATGACACCATAATTTCAGTTTTTACTGAAAATTTTTTTTTTCTCAAATTAACGTTCCCATACAGACTACTCTTATTGGCCTACCGTATACAAACACCAAGAGACCATAATTAGTGTATTCACTGAAAAAAATTATTTCCCGAAATAGCTGTCTGAAACAGACTACCATTATCAGCCTACCGTAAACAAACACGAAGACACCATAATTTCAGTTTTTACTGAAAAAATTTTTTTTCTTCTTAAATTAACGTTCTCATACTGGCTACTCTTATCGGCCTACCGTATACAAACACGATGACACCATTATTTCAGTTTTTACTGAAATTTGTTTTTCTCAAATTAACGTTCTCATACAGGCTACTCTTATCGGTCTACCGTATACAAACACGATGATACCATAATTTGAGTTTTTACTGAAAATTTTGTTTTTTCTCAAATTAACGTTCTCATACAGGCTACCATCGTCAGCTTACCGTATACAAACATGATGACACCATAATTTCAGTTTTTACTGAAATTTTTTTTTCTCAAATTAACGTTCTTATACAGGGTACTCTTATCAGCCTACCGTATACAAACATGATGACACCATTATTTCAGTTTTTACTGAAATTTGTTTTTCTCAAATTAACGTTCTCATACAGGCTACTCTTATCGGTCTACCGTATACAAACATGATGACACCACAATCTCAGTTTTTACTGGAATTTTTTTTTTTCTCAAATTAACGTTCTTATACAACCTACTCTTATCGGCCTACCGTATACAAATATGATGACACCATAATTTCAGTTTTTACTGAATATTTTTTTTTTCTCAAATTAACGTTCTTATACAGGCTACACTTATCGGTCTACCGTATACAATCACGAAGCCACCATAATTTCAGTTTTTACTGAAAATTTCCTTTTTTCTCAAATCAACGTTCTCATACAGGCTACCATTGTCAGCCTACCGTATAGAAACACGAAGACACAATAATTTCAGTTTTTACTGAAAACTTTTTTTTCTCAAATTAACGTTCTCATACAGGCTACTCATATCGGCCTACCGTATACAAACATGATGACACCATAATTTCAGTTTATACTGGAAATTTTTTTTTCTTAAATCAACGTTCTCATACTGGCTACTCTTATCGGTCTACCGTATACAAACACGATGACACCATAATTTCAGTTTTTACTAAAAATTTTGTTTTTCTCAAATTAACGTTCTCATACAGGGTACTCTTATCGGTCTACCGTATACAAACACGATGACACCATAATTTCAGTTTTTACTGAAAATTTTTTTTTTCTCAAATTAACGTTCCCATACAGACTACTCTTATTGGCCTACCGTATACAAACACCAAGAGACCATAATTAGTGTATTCACTGAAAAAAATTATTTCCCGAAATAGCTGTCTGTTACAGACTACCATTATCAGCCTACCGTAAACAAACACGAAGACACCATAATTTCAGTTTTTACTGAAATTTTTTTTTCTTAAATTAACGTTCTCATACAGGCTACTCTTATCGGGCTACCGTATACAAACACGATGACACCATAATTTCAGTTTTTACTAAAAATTTTGTTTTTCTCAAATTAACGTTCTCATACAGGGTACTCTTATCGGTCTACCGTATACAAACACGATGACACCATAATTTCAGTTTTTACTGAAAATTTTTTTTTTCTCAAATTAACGTTCCCATACAGACTACTCTTATTGGCCTACCGTATACAAACACCAAGAGACCATAATTAGTGTATTCACTGAAAAAAATTATTTCCCGAAATAGCTGTCTGAAACAGACTACCATTATCAGCCTACCGTAAACAAACACGAAGACACCATAATTTCAGTTTTTACTGAAAAATTTTTTTTTCTTCTTAAATTAACGTTCTCATACTGGCTACTCTTATCGGCCTACCGTATACAAACACGATGACACCATTATTTCAGTTTTTACTGAAATTTGTTTTTCTCAAATTAACGTTCTCATACAGGCTACTCTTATCGGTCTACCGTATACAAACACGATGATACCATAATTTGAGTTTTTACTGAAAATTTTGTTTTTTCTCAAATTAACGTTCTCATACAGGCTACCATCGTCAGCTTACCGTATACAAACATGATGACACCATAATTTCAGTTTTTACTGAAATTTTTTTTTCTCAAATTAACGTTCTTATACAGGGTACTCTTATCAGCCTACCGTATACAAACATGATGACACCATAATTTCTGTATTTACTGAAAAAAATTATTTCCCGAAATAGCTGTCTGATACAGGCTACCATTACCAGCCTACCGTATACAAACATGATGACGCCATAATTTCAGTTTTTAATAAAAACTTTTTTTTTCTCAAATTAACGTTCTCATACAGGGTACTCTTATCGGCCTACCGTATACAAACATGATAACAGCATAATTTCTGTATTTACTGAAAAAAATTATTTCCCGAAATAGCTGTCTGATACAGGGTACCATTATCAGCCTACCGTATACAAACATGATGACACCATAATTTCAGTTTTTAATAAAAATTGTTTTTCTCAAATTAACGTTCTCATACAGGCTACCATTGTCAGCCTACCGTATACAAACATGATGACACCATAATTTAAGTTTATACTGGAAATTTTTTTTTCTTCTTAAATTAACGTTCTCATACTGGCTACTCTTATCGGCCTACAGTATACAAACACGATGACACCATAATTTCAGTTTTTACTAAAAATTTTGTTTTTCTCAAATTAACGTTCTCATACGGGGTACTCTTATCGGTTTACCGTATACAAACACGATGACACCATAATTTCAGTTTTTACTGAAAATTTTTTTCTTCTCAAATTAACGTTCTCATACAGGCTACTCTTATTGGCCTACCGTATACAATCACGAAGCCACCATAATTTCAGTTTTTACTGAAAATTTCCTTTTTTCTCAAATCAACGTTCTCATACTGGCTACCATTGTCAGCCTACCGTATAGAAACACGAAGACACAATAATTTCAGTTTTTACTGAAAACTTTTTTTTCTCAAATTAACGTTCTCATACAGGCTACTCATATCGGCCTACCGTATACAAACATGATGACACCATAATTTCAGTTTATACTGGAAATTTTTTTTTTCTTAAATCGACGTTCTCATACAGGCTACTCTTATCGGCCTACCGTATACAAACATGATGACACCATAATTTCTGTATTTACTGAAAAAAATTATTTCCCGAAATAGCTGTCTGATACAGGCTACCATTACCAGCCTACCGTATACAAACATGATGACGCCATAATTTCAGTTTTTAATAAAAACTTTTTTTTTCTCAAATTAACGTTCTCATACAGGGTACTCTTATCGGCCTACCGTATACAAACATGATGACACCATAATTTCTGTATTTACTGAAAAAAATTATTTCCCGAAATAGCTGTCTGATACAGGCTACCATTACCAGCCTACCGTATACAAACATGATGACGCCATAATTTCAGTTTTTAATAAAAACTTTTTTTTTCTCAAATTAACGTTCTCTTACAGGGTACTCTTATCGGCCTACCGTATACAAACATGATTACACCATAATTTCTGTATTTACTGAAAAAAATTATTTCCCGAAATAGCTGTCTTATACAGGCTACCATTATCAGCCTACCGTATACAAACATGATGACACCATAATTTCAGTTTTTAATAAAAATTTTTTTTCTCAAATTAACGTTCTCATACAGGCTACCATTGTCAGCCTACCGTATACAAACATGATGACACCATAATTTCAGTTTATACTGGAAATTTTTTTTTCTTCTTAAATTAACGTTCTCATACTGGCTACTCTTTTCGGCCTACAGTATACAAACACGATGGCACCATAATTTCAGTTTTTACTAAAAATTTTGTTTTTCTCAAATTAACGTTCTCATACAGGGTACTCTTATCGGTTTACCGTATACAAACACGATGACACCATAATTCCAGTTTTTACTGAAAATTTTCTTTTTTCTCAAATGAACGTTCTCATACAGGCTACTTTTATCGGTCTACCGTATACAAACACGAAGCCACCATAATTCCAGTTATTACTGAAAATTTTCTTTTTTCTCAAATGAACGTTCTCATACAGGCTACTTTTATCGGTCTACCGTATACAATCACGAAGCCACCATAATTTCAGTTTTTACTGAAAATTTCCTTTTTTCTCAAATCAACGTTCTCATACAGGCTACCATTGTCAGCCTACCGTATAGAAACACGAAGACACAATAATTTCAGTTTTTACTGAAAACTTTTTTTTCTCAAATTAACGTTCTCATACAGGCTACTCTTATCGGGCTACCGTATACAACCACAAACACAGCATAATTTAAGTTTATACTGGAAATTTTTTTTTTCTTAAATCAACCTTCTTATACTGGCTACTCTTATCGGTCTACCGTATACAAACACGATGACACCATAATTTCAGTTTTTAATAAAAATTTTGTTTTTCTCAAATTAACGTTCTCATACAGGCTACTCATATCGGCCTACCGTATACAAACATGATGACACCATAATTTCAGTTTTTACTAAAAATTTTGTTTTTCTCAAATTAACGTTCTCATACAGGGTACTCTTATCGGTCTACCGTATACAAACACGATGACACCATAATTTCAGTTTTTACTGAAATTTGTTTTTCTCAAATTAACGTTCCCATACAGACTACTCTTATCGGTCTACCGTATACAAACACGATGACACCATAATTTCAGTTTTTACTGAAAATTTTCTTTTTTCTCAAATTAACGTTCTCATACAGGCTACCATTGTCAGCCAACCGTATACAAACACGATGACACCATAACTTCAGTTTTTACTGAAATTTTTTTTTCTCAAATTAACGTTCTCATACAGGCTACTCTTATCGGGCTACCGTATACAACCACAAACACAGCATAATTTAAGTTTATACTGGAAATTTTTTTTTTCTTAAATCAACCTTCTTATACTGGCTACTCTTATCGGTCTACCGTATACAAACACGATGACACCATAATTTCAGTTTTTAATAAAAATTTTGTTTTTCTCAAATTAACGTTCTCATACAGGGTACTCTTATCGGTCTACCGTATACAAACACGATGACACCATAATTTCAGTTTTTACTGAAAATTTTTTTTTTCTCAAATTAACGTTCCCATACAGACTACTCTTATTGGCCTACCGTATACAAACACCAAGAGACCATAATTAGTGTATTCACTGAAAAAAATTATTTCCCGAAATAGCTGTCTGTTACAGACTACCATTATCAGCCTACCGTAAACAAACACGAAGACACCATAATTTCAGTTTTTACTGAAATTTTTTTTTCTTAAATTAACGTTCTCATACAGGCTACTCTTATCGGGCTACCGTATACAAACACGATGACACCATAATTTCAGTTTTTACTAAAAATTTTGTTTTTCTCAAATTAACGTTCTCATACAGGCTACTCTTATCGGGCTACCGTATACAACCACAAACACAGCATAATTTAAGTTTATACTGGAAATTTTTTTTTTCTTAAATCAACCTTCTTATACTGGCTACTCTTATCGGTCTACCGTATACAAACACGATGACACCATAATTTCAGTTTTTAATAAAAATTTTGTTTTTCTCAAATTAACGTTCTCATACAGGGTACTCTTATCGGTCTACCGTATACAAACACGATGACACCATAATTTCAGTTTTTAATAAAAATTTTGTTTTTCTCAAATTAACGTTCTCATACAGGGTACTCTTATCGGTCTACCGTATACAAACACGATGACACCATAATTTCAGTTTTTACTGAAAATTTTTTTTTTCTCAAATTAACGTTCCCATACAGACTACTCTTATCGGGCTACCGTATACAACCACAAACACAGCATAATTTAAGTTTATACTGGAAATTTTTTTTTTCTTAAATCAACCTTCTTATACTGGCTACTCTTATCGGTCTACCGTATACAAACACGATGACACCATAATTTCAGTTTTTACTGAAAATTTTCTTTTTTCTCAAATTAACGTTCTCATACAGGCTACCATTGTCAGCCAACCGTATACAAACACGATGACACCATAACTTCAGTTTTTACTGAAATTTTTTTTTCTCAAATTAACGTTCTCATACAGGCTACTCTTATCGGGCTACCGTATACAACCACAAACACAGCATAATTTAAGTTTATACTGGAAATTTTTTTTTTCTTAAATCAACCTTCTTATACTGGCTACTCTTATCGGTCTACCGTATACAAACATGATGACGCCATAATTTCAGTTTTTAATAAAAACTTTTTTTTTCTCAAATTAACGTTCTCATACAGGGTACTCTTATCGGCCTACCGTATACAAACATGATGACACCATAATTTCTGTATTTACTGAAAAAAATTATTTCCCGAAATAGCTGTCTGATACAGGCTACCATTACCAGCCTACCGTATACAAACATGATGACGCCATAATTTCAGTTTTTAATAAAAACTTTTTTTTTCTCAAATTAACGTTCTCTTACAGGGTACTCTTATCGGCCTACCGTATACAAACATGATTACACCATAATTTCTGTATTTACTGAAAAAAATTATTTCCCGAAATAGCTGTCTTATACAGGCTACCATTATCAGCCTACCGTATACAAACATGATGACACCATAATTTCAGTTTTTAATAAAAATTTTTTTTCTCAAATTAACGTTCTCATACAGGCTACCATTGTCAGCCTACCGTATACAAACATGATGACACCATAATTTCAGTTTATACTGGAAATTTTTTTTTCTTCTTAAATTAACGTTCTCATACTGGCTACTCTTATCGGCCTACAGTATACAAACACGATGGCACCATAATTTCAGTTTTTACTAAAAATTTTGTTTTTCTCAAATTAACGTTCTCATACAGGGTACTCTTATCGGTTTACCGTATACAAACACGATGACACCATAATTCCAGTTTTTACTGAAAATTTTCTTTTTTCTCAAATGAACGTTCTCATACAGGCTACTTTTATCGGTCTACCGTATACAAACACGAAGCCACCATAATTCCAGTTATTACTGAAAATTTTCTTTTTTCTCAAATGAACGTTCTCATACAGGCTACTTTTATCGGTCTACCGTATACAATCACGAAGCCACCATAATTTCAGTTTTTACTGAAAATTTCCTTTTTTCTCAAATCAACGTTCTCATACAGGCTACCATTGTCAGCCTACCGTATAGAAACACGAAGACACAATAATTTCAGTTTTTACTGAAAACTTTTTTTTCTCAAATTAACGTTCTCATACAGGCTACTCTTATCGGGCTACCGTATACAACCACAAACACAGCATAATTTAAGTTTATACTGGAAATTTTTTTTTTCTTAAATCAACCTTCTTATACTGGCTACTCTTATCGGTCTACCGTATACAAACACGATGACACCATAATTTCAGTTTTTTAATAAAAATTTTGTTTTTCTCAAATTAACGTTCTCATACAGGCTACTCATATCGGCCTACCGTATACAAACATGATGACACCATAATTTCAGTTTTTACTAAAAATTTTGTTTTTCTCAAATTTACGTTCTCATACAGGGTACTCTTATCGGTCTACCGTATACAAACACGATGACACCATAATTTCAGTTTTTACTGAAATTTGTTTTTCTCAAATTAACGTTCCCATACAGACTACTCTTATCGGTCTACCGTATACAAACACGATGACACCATAATTTCAGTTTTTACTGAAAATTTTCTTTTTTCTCAAATTAACGTTCTCATACAGGCTACCATTGTCAGCCAACCGTATACAAACACGATGACACCATAACTTCAGTTTTTACTGAAATTTTTTTTTCTCAAATTAACGTTCTCATACAGGCTACTCTTATCGGGCTACCGTATACAACCACAAACACAGCATAATTTAAGTTTATACTGGAAATTTTTTTTTTCTTAAATCAACCTTCTTATACTGGCTACTCTTATCGGTCTACCGTATACAAACACGATGACACCATAATTTCAGTTTTTAATAAAAATTTTGTTTTTCTCAAATTAACGTTCTCATACAGGGTACTCTTATCGGTCTACCGTATACAAACACGATGACACCATAATTTCAGTTTTTACTGAAAATTTTTTTTTTCTCAAATTAACGTTCCCATACAGACTACTCTTATTGGCCTACCGTATACAAACACCAAGAGACCATAATTAGTGTATTCACTGAAAAAAATTATTTCCCGAAATAGCTGTCTGATACAGACTACCATTATCAGCCTACCGTAAACAAACACGAAGACACCATAATTTCAGTTTTTACTGAAATTTGTTTTTCTCAAATTAACGTTCTCATACAGGCTACTCTTATCGGTCTACCGTATACAAACACGATGACACCATAATTTCAGTTTTTACTGAAAATTTTCTTTTTTCTCAAATTAACGTTTTCATACAGGCTACCATTGTCAGCCAACCGTATACAAACACGATGACACCATAACTTCAGTTTTTACTGAAATTTTTTCTTCTTAAATTAACGTTCTTATACAGGGTACTCTTATCAGCCTACCGTATGCAAACATGATGACACCATAATTTCTGTATTTACTGAAAAAAATTATTTCCCGAAATAGCTGTCTGATACAGGCTACCATTACCAGCTCACCGTATACAAACATGATGACGCCATAATTTCAGTTTTTAATAAAAACTTTTTTTTTCTCAAATTAACGTTCTCATACAGGGTACTCTTATCGGCCTACCGTATACAAACATGATTACACCATAATTTTTGTATTTACTGAAAAAAATTATTTCCCGAAATAGCTGTCTGATACAGGCTACCATTATCAGCCTACCGTATACAAACATGATGACACCATAATTTCAGTTTTTAATAAAAATTTTTTTTCTCAAATTAACGTTCTCATACAGGCTACCATTGTCAGCCTACCGTATACAAACATGATGACACCATAATTTAAGTTTATACTGGAAATTTTTCTTTCTTCTTAAATTAACGTTCTCATACTGGCTACTCTTATCGGCCTACAGTACACAAACATGATGACGCCATAATTTCAGTTTTTAATAAAAACTTTTTTTTTCTCAAATTAACGTTCTCATACAGGGTACTCTTATCGGCCTACCGTATACAAACATGATTACACCATAATTTCTGTATTTACTGAAAAAAATTATTTCCCGAAATAGCTGTCTGATACAGGCTACCATTATCAGCCTACCGTATACAAACATGATGACACCATAATTTCAGTTTTTAATAAAAATTTTTTTCTCAAATTAACGTTCTCATACAGGCTACCATTGTCAGCCTACCGTATACAAACATGATGACACCATAATTTAAGTTTATACTGGAAAATTTTTTTTCTTCTTAAATTAACGTTCTCATATTGGCTACACTTATCGGCCTACAGTATACAAACACGATGACACCATAATTTCAGTTTTTACTAAAAAAAATTATTTCCCGAAATAGCTGTCTTATACAGGCTACCATTACTAGCCTACCGTATACAAACATGATGACGCCATAATTTCAGTTTTTAATAAAAATTTTTTTTCTCAAATTAACGTTCTCATACAGGCTACCATTGTCAGCCTACCGTATACAAACATGATGACACCATAATTTCAGTTTATACTGGAAATTTTTTTTTCTTCTTAAATTAACGTTCTCATACTGGCTACTCTTATCGGCCTACAGTATACAAACACGATGGCACCATAATTTCAGTTTTTACTAAAAATTTTGTTTTTCTCAAATTAACGTTCTCATACAGGGTACTCTTATCGGTTTACCGTATACAAACACGATGACACCATAATTCCAGTTTTTACTGAAAATTTTCTTTTTTCTCAAATGAGCGTTCTCATACAGGCTACTTTTATCGTTCTACCGTATACAAACACGAAGCCACCATAATTCCAGTTTTTACTGAAAATTTTCTTTTTTCTCAAATGAACGTTCTCATACAGGCTACTTTTATCGGTCTACCTTATACAATCACGAAGCCACCATAATTTCAGTTTTTACTGAAAATTTCCTTTTTTCTCAAATCAACGTTCTCATACAGGCTACCATTGTCAGCCTACCGTATAGAAACACGAAGACACAATAATTTCAGTTTTAACTGAAAACTTTTTTTTCTCAAATTAACGTTCTCATACAGGCTACTCATATCGGCCTACCGTATACAAACATGATGACACCATAATTTCAGTTTATACTGGAAATTTTTTTTTTCTTAAATCAACCTTCTCATACTGGCTACTCTTATCGGTCTACCGTATACAAAGACGATGACACCATAATTTCAGTTTTTACTAAAAATTTTGTTTTTCTCAAATTAACGTTCTCATACAGGGTACTCTTATTGGTCTACCGTATACAAACACGATGACACCATAATTTCAGTTTTTACTGAAAATTTTTTTTTTCTCAAATTAACGTTCCCATACAGACTACTCTTATTGGCCTACCGTATACAAACACCAAGAGACCATAATTAGTGTATTCACTTAAAAAAATTATTTCCCGAAATAGCTGTCTGATACAGACTACCATTATCAGCCTACCGTAAACAAACACGAAGACACCATAATTTCAGTTTTTACTGAAATTTGTTTTTCTCAAATTAGCGTTCTCATACAGGCTACCATTGTCAGCCTACCGTATAGAAACACGAAGACACAATAATTTCAGTTTTAACTGAAAACTTTTTTTTCTCAAATTAACGTTCTCATACAGGCTACTCATATCGGCCTACCGTATACAAACATGATGACACCATAATTTCAGTTTATACTGGAAATTTTTTTTTTCTTAAATCAACCTTCTCATACTGGCTACTCTTATCGGTCTACCGTATACAAAGACGATGACACCATAATTTCAGTTTTTACTAAAAATTTCCTTTTTTCTCAAATCAACGTTCTCATACAGGCTACCATTGTCAGCCTACCGTATAGAAACACGAAGACACAATAATTTCAGTTTTAACTGAAAACTTTTTTTTCTCAAATTAACGTTCTCATACAGGCTACTCATATCGGCCTACCGTATACAAACATGATGACACCATAATTTCAGTTTATACTGGAAATTTTTTTTTTCTTAAATCAACCTTCTCATACTGGCTACTCTTATCGGTCTACCGTATACAAAGACGATGACACCATAATTTCAGTTTTTACTAAAAATTTTGTTTTTCTCAAATTAACGTTCTCATACAGGGTACTCTTATTGGTCTACCGTATACAAACACGATGACACCATAATTTCAGTTTTTACTGAAAATTTTTTTTTTCTCAAATTAACGTTCCCATACAGACTACTCTTATTGGCCTACCGTATACAAACACCAAGAGACCATAATTAGTGTATTCACTTAAAAAAATTATTTCCCGAAATAGCTGTCTGATACAGACTACCATTATCAGCCTACCGTAAACAAACACGAAGACACCATAATTTCAGTTTTTACTGAAATTTGTTTTTCTCAAATTAGCGTTCTCATACAGGCCACTCTTATCGGTCTACCGTATACAAACACGATGACACCATAATTTCAGTTTTTACTGAAAATTTTCTTTTTTCTCAAATTAACGTTCTCATACAGGCTACCATTGTCAGCCAACCGTATACAAACACGATGACACCATAACTTCAGTTTTTACTGAAATTTTTTTTTCTCAAATTAACGTTCTCATACAGGCTACTCTTATCGGGCTACCGTATACAACCACAAACACAGCATAATTTAAGTTTATACTGGAAATTTTTTTTTTCTTAAATCAACCTTCTTATACTGGTTACTCTTATCGGTCTACCGTATACAAACACGATGACACCATAATTTCAGTTTTTACTAAAAATTTTGTTATTCTCAAATTAACGTTCTCATACAGGGTACTCTTATCGGTCTACCGTATACAAACACGATGACACCATAATTTCAGTTTTTACTGAAAATTTTTTTTTTCTCAAATTAACGTTCCCATACAGACTACTCTTATTGGCCTACCGTATACAAACACCAAGAGACCATAATTAGTGTATTCACTGAAAAAAATTATTTCCCGAAATAGCTGTCTGATACAGACTACCATTATCAGCCTACCGTAAACAAAAACACGAAGACACCATAATTTCAGTTTTTACTGAAATTTGTTTTTCTCAAATTAACGTTCTCATACAGGCTACTCTTATCGGTCTACCGTATACAAACACGATGACACCATAATTTCAGTTTTTACTGAAAATTTTCTTTTTTCTCAAATTAACGTTCTCATACAGGCTACCATTGTCAGCCAACCGTATTCAAACACGATGACACCATAACTTCAGTTTTTACTGAAATTTTTTCTTCTCAAATTAACGTTCTCATACAGGCTACTCTTATCGGGCTACCGTATACAACCACAAACACAGCATAATTTAAGTTTATACTAGAAATTTTTTTTTTCTTAAATCAACCTTCTTATACTGGCTACTCTTATCGGTCTACCGTATACAAACACGATGCCACCATAATTTCAGTTTTTACTGAAAATTTCCTTTTTTCTCAAATCAACGTTCTCATACAGGCTACCATTGTCAGCCTACCGTATAGAAACACGAAGACACAATAATTTCAGTTTTAACTGAAAACTTTTTTTTCTTAAATTAACGTTCTTATACAGGGTACTCTTATCAGCCTACCGTATACAAACATGATGACACCATAATTTCTGTATTTACTGAAAAAAATTATTTCCCGAAATAGCTGTCTGATACAGGCTACCATTACCAGCTCACCGTATACAAACATGATGACGCCATAATTTCAGTTTTTACTGAAAATTTTTTTTTTCTCAAATTAACGTTCCCATACAGACTACTCTTATTGGCCTACCGTATACAAACACCAAGAGACCATAATTAGTGTATTCACTGAAAAAAATTATTTCCCGAAATAGCTGTCTGATACAGACTACCATTATCAGCCTACCGTAAACAAAAACACGAAGACACCATAATTTCAGTTTTTACTGAAATTTGTTTTTCTCAAATTAACGTTCTCATACAGGCTACTCTTATCGGTCTACCGTATACAAACATGATGACACCATAATTTCAGTTTATACTGGAAATTTTTTTTTTCTTAAATCAACCTTCTCATACAGGGTACTCTTATCGGTCTACCGTATACAAACACGATGACACCATAATTTCAGTTTTTACTGAAAATTTTTTTTTTCTCAAATTAACGTTCCCATACAGACTACTCTTATTGGCCTACCGTATACAAACACCAAGAGACCATAATTAGTGTATTCACTGAAAAAAATTATTTCCCGAAATAGCTGTCTGATACAGACTACCATTATCAGCCTACCGTAAACAAACACGAAGACACCATAATTTCAGTTTTTACTGAAATTTGTTTTTCTCAAATTAACGTTCTCATACAGGCTACTCTTATCGGTCTACCGTATACAAACACGATGACACCATAATTTTAGTTTTTACTGAAAATTTTCTTTTTTCTCAAATTAACGTTCTCATACAGGCTACCATTGTCAGGCAACCGTATTCAAACACGATGACACCATAACTTCAGTTTTTACTGAAATTTTTTCTTCTTAAATTAACGTTCTTATACAGGGTACTCTTATCAGCCTACCGTATACAAACATGATGACACCATAATTTCTGTATTTACTGAAAAAAATTATTTCCCGAAATAGCTGTCTGATACAGGCTACCATTACCAGCTCACCGTATACAAACATGATGACGCCATAATTTCAGTTTTTAATAAAAACTTTTTTTTTCTCAAATTAACGTTCTCATACAGGGTACTCTTATCGGCCTACCGTATACAAACATGATTACACCATAATTTCTGTATTTACTGAAAAAAATTATTTCCTGAAATAGCTGTCTGATACAGGCTACCATTATCAGCCTACCGTATACAAACATGATGATACCATAATTTCAGTTTTTAATAAAAATTTTTTTTCTCAAATTAACGTTCTCATACAGGCTACCATTGTCAGCCTACCGTATACAAACATGATGACACCATAATTTAAGTTTATACTGGAAATTTTTTTTTCTTCTTAAATTAACGTTCTCATACTGGCTACTCTTATCGGCCTACAGTATACAAACATGATGACGCCATAATTTCAGTTTTTAATAAAAACTTTTTTTTTTCTCAAATTAACGTTCTCATACAGGGTACTCTTATCGGTTTACCGTATACAAACACGATGACACCATAATTTCAGTTTTTACTGAAAATTTTTTTCTTCTCAAATTAACGTTCTCATACAGGCTACTCTTATTGGCCTACCGTATACAATCACGAAGCCACCATAATTTCAGTTTTTACTGAAAATTTCCTTTTTTCTTAAATTAACGTTCTCATACAGGCTGCTCTTATCGGTTTACCGTATACAAACACGAAGCCACCATAATTCCAGTTTTTACTGAAAATTTTCTTTTTTCTCAAATGAACGTTCTCATACAGGCTACTTTTATCGGTCTACCGTATACAATCACGAAGCCACCATAATTTCAGTTTTTACTGAAAATTTCCTTTTTTCTCAAATCAACGTTCTCATACAGGCTACCATTGTCAGCCTACCGTATACAAACATGATGACACCATAATTTAAGTTTATACTGGAAATTTTTTTTTCTTCTTAAATTAACGTTCTCATACTGGCTACTCTTATCGGCCTACAGTATACAAACACGATGACACCATAATTTCAGTTTTTACTAAAAATTTTGTTTTTCTCAAATTAACGTTCTCATACAGGGTACTCTTATCGGCCTACCGTATACAAACATGATTACACCATAATTTCTGTATTTACTGAAAAAAATTATTTCCCGAATTAGCTGTCTGATACAGGCTACCATTATCAGCCTACCGTATACAAACATGATGACACCATAATTTCAGTTTTTAATAAAAATTTTTTTTCTCAAATTAACGTTCTCATACAGGCTACCATTGTCAGCCTACCGTATACAAACATGATAACACCATAATTTAAGTTTATACTGGAAATTTTTTTTTCTTCTTAAATTAACGTTCTCATACTGGCTACTCTTATCGGCCTACAGTATACAAACACGATGACACCATAATTTCAGTTTTTACTAAAAATTTTGTTTTTCTCAAATTAACGTTCTCATACAGGATACTCTTTTCGGTCTACCGTATACAAACACGATGACACCATAATTTCAGTTTTTACTGAAAATTTTCTTTTTTCTCAAATTAACGTTCTCATACAGGCTACCATTGTCAGCCAACCGTATACAAACACGATGACACCATAACTTCAGTTTTTACTGAAATTTTTTTTTCTCAAATTAACGTTCTCATACAGGCTACTCTTATCGGGCTACCGTATACAAACACGATGACACCATAATTTCAGTTTATACTGAAAATTTTTTTTTTCTCAAATTAACGTTCCCATACAGACTACTCTTATTGGCCTACCGTATACAAACACCAAGAGACCATAATTAGTGTATTCACTGAAAAAAATTATTTCCCGAAATAGCTGTCTGATACAGACTACCATTATCAGCCTACCGTAAACAAACACGAAGACACCATAATTTCAGTTTTTACTGAAATTTGTTTTTCTCAAATTAACGTTCTCATACAGGCTACTCTTATCGGTCTACCGTATACAAACACGATGACACCATAATTTCAGTTTATACTGGAAATTTTTTTTTTCTTAAATTAACGTTCTCATACAGGATACTCTTTTCGGTCTACCGTATACAAACACGATGACACCATAATTTCAGTTTTTACTGAAAATTTTTTTTTTCTCAAATTAACGTTCCCATACAGACTACTCTTATTGGCCTACCGTATACAAACACCAAGAGACCATAATTAGTGTATTCACTGAAAAAAATTATTTCCCGAAATAGCTGTCTGATACAGACTACCATTATCAGCCTACCGTAAACAAACACGAAGACACCATAATTTCAGTTTTTACTGAAATTTGTTTTTCTCAAATTAACGTTCTCATACAGGCTACTCTTATCGGTCTACCGTATACAAACACGATGACACCATAATTTCAGTTTTTACTGAAAATTTTCTTTTTTCTCAAATTAACGTTCTCATACAGGCTACCATTGTCAGCCAACCGTATACAAACACGATGACACCATAATTTCAGTTTTTACTGAAAATTTTCTTTTTTCTCAAATTAACGTTCTCATACAGGCTACCATTGTCAGCCAACCGTATACAAACACGATGATACCATAACTTCAGTTTTTACTGAAAAAAATTATTTCCCGAATTAGCTGTCTGATACAGGCTACCATTATCAGCCTACCGTATACAAACATGATGACACCATAATTTCAGTTTTTAATAAAAATTTTTTTTCTCAAATTAACGTTCTCATACAGGCTACCATTGTCAGCCTACCGTATACAAACATGATGACACCATAATTTAAGTTTATACTGGAAATTTTTTTTTCTTCTTAAATTAACGTTCTCATACTGGCTACTCTTATCGGCCTACAGTATACAAAGACGATGACACCATAATTTCAGTTTTTACTAAAAATTTTGTTTTTCTCAAATTAACGTTCTCATACAGGATACTCTTTTCGGTCTACCGTATACAAACACGATGACACCATAATTTCAGTTTTTACTGAAAATTTTTTTTTTCTCAAATTAACGTTCTCATACAGGCTACCATTGTCAGCCAACCGTATACAAACACGATGACACCATAACTTCAGTTTTTACTGAAATTTTTTTTTCTCAAATTAACGTTCTCATACAGGCTACTCTTATCGGGCTACCGTATACAACCACAAACACAGCATAATTTAAGTTTATACTGGAAATTTTTTTTTTCTTAAATCAACCTTCTTATACTGGCTACTCTTATCGGTCTACCGTATACAAACACGATGCCACCATAATTTCAGTTCTTACTGAAATTTTTTTTTCTCAAATTAACGTTCTCATACAGGCTACTCTTATCGGGCTACCGTATACAACCACAAACACAGCATAATTTAAGTTTATACTGGAAATTTTTTTTTTTCTTAAATCAACCTTCTTATACTGGCTACTCTTATCGGTCTACCGTATACAAACACGATGCCACCATAATTTCAGTTTTTACTGAAAATTTCCTTTTTTCTCAAATCAACGTTCTCATACAGGCTACCATTGTCAGCCAACCGTATACAAACACGATGACACCATAATTTCAGTTTTTACTGAAAATTTTCTTTTTTCTCAAATTAACGTTCTCATACAGGCTACCATTGTCAGCCAACCGTATACAAACACGATGATACCATAACTTCAGTTTTTACTGAAATTTTTTTTTCTTAAATCAACCTTCTCATACTGGCTACTCTTATCGGTCTACCGTATACAAAGACGATGACACCATAATTTCAGTTTTTACTAAAAATTTTGTTTTTCTCAAATTAACGTTCTCATACAGGATACTCTTTTCGGTCTACCGTATACAAACACGATGACACCATAATTTCAGTTTTTACTGAAAATTTTTTTTTTCTCAAATTAACGTTCCCATACAGACTACTCTTATTGGCCTACCGTATACAAACACCAAGAGACCATAATTAGTGTATTCACTGAAAAAAATTATTTCCCGAAATAGCTGTCTGATACAGACTACCATTATCAGCCTACCGTAAACAAACACGAAGACACCATAATTTCAGTTTTTACTGAAATTTGTTTTTCTCAAATTAACGTTCTCATACAGGCTACTCTTATCGGTCTACCGTATACAAACACGATGACACCATAATTTCAGTTTTTACTGAAAATTTTCTTTTTTCTCAAATTAACGTTCTCATACAGGCTACCATTGTCAGCCAACCGTATACAAACACGATGACACCATAACTTCAGTTTTTACTGAAATTTTTTTTTCTCAAATTAACGTTCTCATACAGGCTACTCTTATCGGGCTACCGTATACAACCACAAACACAGCATAATTTAAGTTTATACTGGAAATTTTTTTTTTCTTAAATCAACCTTCTTATACTGGCTACTCTTATCGGTCTACCGTATACAAACACGATGCCACCATAATTTCAGTTTTTACTGAAAATTTCCTTTTTTCTCAAATCAACGTTCTCATACAGGCTACCATTGTCAGCCTACCGTATAGAAACACGAAGACACAATAATTTCAGTTTTAACTGAAAACTTTTTTTTCTCAAATTAACGTTCTCATACAGGCTACTCATATCGGCCTACCGTATACAAACATGATGACACCATAATTTCAGTTTATACTGGAAATTTTTTTTTTCTTAAATCAACCTTCTCATACAGGGTACTCTTATCGGTCTACCGTATACAAACACGATGACACCATAATTTCAGTTTTTACTGAAAATTTTTTTTTTCTCAAATTAACGCTCCCATACAGACTACTCTTATTGGCCTACCGTATACAAACACCAAGAGACCATAATTAGTGTATTCACTGAAAAAAATTATTTCCCGAAATAGCTGTCTGATACAGACTACCATTATCAGCCTACCGTAAACAAACACGAAGACACCATAATTTCAGTTTTTACTGAAATTTGTTTTTCTCAAATTAACGTTCTCATACAGGCTACTCTTATCGGTCTACCGTATACAAACACGATGACACCATAATTTCAGTTTTTACTGAAAATTTTCTTTTTTCTCAAATTAACGTTCTCATACAGGCTACCATTGTCAGCCAACCGTATTCAAACACGATGACACCATAACTTCAGTTTTTACTGAAATTTTTTCTTCTTAAATTAACGTTCTTATACAGAGTACTCTTATCAGCCTACCGTATACAAACATGATGACACCATAATTTCTGTATTTACTGAAAAAAATTATTTCCCGAAATAGCTGTCTGATACAGGCTACCATTACCAGCTCACCGTATACAAACATGATGACGCCATAATTTCAGTTTTTAATAAAAACTTTTTTTTTCTCAAATTAACGTTCTCATACAGGGTACTCTTATCGGCCTACCGTATACAAACATGATTACACCATAATTTCTGTATTTACTGAAAAAAATTATTTCCCGAAATAGCTGTCTGATACAGGCTACCATTATCAGCCTACCGTATACAAACATGATGACACCATAATTTCAGTTTTTAATAAAAATTTTTTTTCTCAAATTAACGTTCTCATACAGGCTACCATTGTCAGCCTACCGTATACAAACATGATGACACCATAATTTAAGTTTATACTGGAAATTTTTTTTTCTTCTTAAATTAACGTTCTCATACTGGCTACTCTTATCGGCCTACAGTATACAAACATGATGACGCCATAATTTCAGTTTTTAATAAAAACTTTTTTTTTTCTCAAATTAACGTTCTCATACAGGGTACTCTTATCGGTTTACCGTATACAAACACGATGACACCATAATTTCAGTTTTTACTGAAAATTTTTTTCTTCTCAAATTAACGTTCTCATACAGGCTACTCTTATTGGCCTACCGTATACAATCACGAAGCCACCATAATTTCAGTTTTTACTGAAAATTTCCTTTTTTCTTAAATTAACGTTCTCATACAGGCTGCTCTTATCGGTTTACCGTATACAAACACGAAGCCACCATAATTCCAGTTTTTACTGAAAATTTTCTTTTTTCTCAAATGAACGTTCTCATACAGGCTACTTTTATCGGTCTACCGTATACAATCACGAAGCCACCATAATTTCAGTTTTTACTGAAAATTTCCTTTTTTCTCAAATCAACGTTCTCATACAGGCTACCATTGTCAGCCTACCGTATACAAACATGATGACACCATAATTTAAGTTTATACTGGAAATTTTTTTTTCTTCTTAAATTAACGTTCTCATACTGGCTACTCTTATCGGCCTACAGTATACAAACACGATGACACCATAATTTCTGTATTTACTGAAAAAAATTATTTCCCGAATTAGCTGTCTGATACAGGCTACCATTATCAGCCTACCGTATACAAACATGATGACACCATAATTTCAGTTTTTAATAAAAATTTTTTTTCTCAAATTAACGTTCTCATACAGGCTACCATTGTCAGCCTACCGTATACAAACATGATGACACCATAATTTAAGTTTATACTGGAAATTTTTTTTTCTTCTTAAATTAACGTTCTCATACTGGCTACTCTTATCGGCCTACAGTATACAAACACGATGACACCATAATTTCAGTTTTTACTAAAAATTTTGTTTTTCTCAAATTAACGTTCTCATACAGGATACTCTTTTCGGTCTACCGTATACAAACACGATGACACCATAATTTCAGTTTTTACTGAAAATTTTCTTTTTTCTCAAATTAACGTTCTCATACAGGCTACCATTGTCAGCCAACCGTATACAAACACGATGACACCATAACTTCAGTTTTTACTGAAATTTTTTTTTCTCAAATTAACGTTCTCATACAGGCTACTCTTATCGGGCTACCGTATACAAACACGATGACACCATAATTTCAGTTTATACTGAAAATTTTTTTTTTCTCAAATTAACGTTCCCATACAGACTACTCTTATTGGCCTACCGTATACAAACACCAAGAGACCATAATTAGTGTATTCACTGAAAAAAATTATTTCCCGAAATAGCTGTCTGATACAGACTACCATTATCAGCCTACCGTAAACAAACACGAAGACACCATAATTTCAGTTTTTACTGAAATTTGTTTTTCTCAAATTAACGTTCTCATACAGGCTACTCTTATCGGTCTACCGTATACAAACACGATGACACCATAATTTAAGTTTATACTGGAAATTTTTTTTTCTTCTTAAATTAACGTTCTCATACTGGCTACTCTTATCGGCCTACAGTATACAAACACGATGACACCATAATTTCAGTTTTTACTAAAAATTTTGTTTTTCTCAAATTAACGTTCTCATACAGGATACTCTTTTCGGTCTACCGTATACAAACACGATGACACCATAATTTCAGTTTTTACTGAAAATTTTTTTTTTCTCAAATTAACGTTCCCATACAGACTACTCTTATTGGCCTACCGTATACAAACACCAAGAGACCATAATAAGTGTATTCACTGAAAAAAATTATTTCCCGAAATAGCTGTCTGATACAGACTACCATTATCAGCCTACCGTAAACAAACACGAAGACACCATAATTTCAGTTTTTACTGAAATTTGTTTTTCTCAAATTAACGTTCTCATACAGGCTACTCTTATCGGTCTACCGTATACAAACACGATGACACCATAATTTCAGTTTATACTGGAAAATTTTTTTTCTTCTTAAAATAACGTTCTCATACAGGATACTCTTATCGGTCTACCGTATACAAACACGATGACACCATAATTTCAGTTTTTACTGAAAATTTTCTTTTTTCTCAAATTAACGTTCTCATACAGGCTACCATTGTCAGCCAACCGTATACAAACACGATGACACCATAACTTCAGTTTTTACTGAAATTTTTTTTTCTCAAATTAACGTTCTCATACAGGCTACTCTTATCGGGCTACCGTATACAAACACGATGACACCATAATTTCAGTTTATACTGGAAAATTTTTTTTCTTCTTAAATTAACGTTCTCATACAGGATACTCTTATCGGTCTACCGTATACAAACACGATGACACCATAATTTCAGTTTTTACTGAAAATTTTCTTTTTTCTCAAATTAACGTTCTCATACAGGCTACCATTGTCAGCCAACCGTATACAAACACGATGACACCATAACTTCAGTTTTTACTGAAATTTTTTCTTCTTAAATTAACGTTCTCATACTGGCTACTCTTATCGGCCTACCGTATACAAACACGATGACACCATTATTTCAGTTTTTACTGAAATTTGTTTTTCTCAAATTAACGTTCTCATACAGGCTACTCTTATCGGTCTACCGTATACAAACACGATGACACCATAATTTCAGTTTTTACTGAAAATTTTTTTTTTTCTCAAATTAACGTTCTCATACAGGCTACCTTTGTCAGCCAACCGTATACAAACACGATTACACCATAACTTCAGTTTTTACTGAAATTTTTTTTTCTCAAATTAACGTTCTCATACAGGCTACTTTAATCGGGCTACCGTATACAAACACGATGACACCATTATTTCAGTTTTTACTGAAATTTGTTTTTCTCAAATTAACGTTCTCATACAGGCTATTCTTATCGGTCTACTGTATACAAACACGATGACACCATAATTTCAGTTTTTACTGAAAATTTTCTTTTTTCTCAAATTAACGTTCTCATACAGGCTACCATTGTCAGCCTACCGTATACAAACATGATGACACCATAATTACAGTTTTTAATAAAAATTTTTTTTCTCAAATTAACGTTCTCATACAGGCTACCATTGTCAGCCTACCGTATACAAACATGATGACACCATAATTTCAGTTTATACTGGAAATTTTTTTTTTCTTAAATCAACCTTCTCATACAGGGTACTCTTATCGGTCTACCGTATACAAACACGATGACACCATAATTTCAGTTTTTACTGAAAATTTTTTTTTTCTCAAATTAACGTTCCCATACAGACTACTCTTATTGGCCTACCGTATACAAACACCAAGAGACCATAATTAGTGTATTCACTGAAAAAAATTATTTCCCGAAATAGCTGTCTGATACAGACTACCATTATCAGCCTACCGTAAACAAACACGAAGACACCATAATTTCAGTTTTTACTGAAATTTGTTTTTCTCAAATTAACGTTCTCATACAGGCTACTCTTATCGGTCTACCGTATACAAACACGATGACACCATAATTTCAGTTTTTACTGAAAATTTTCTTTTTTCTCAAATTAACGTTCTCATACAGGCTACCATTGTCAGCCAACCGTATTCAAACACGATGACACCATAACTTCAGTTTTTACTGAAATTTTTTCTTCTTAAATTAACGTTCTTATACAGGGTACTCTTATCAGCCTACCGTATACAAACATGATGACACCATAATTTCTGTATTTACTGAAAAAAATTATTTCCCGAAATAGCTGTCTGATACAGGCTACCATTACCAGCTCACCGTATACAAACATGATGACGCCATAATTTCAGTTTCAGGCTACCATTGTCAGCCTACCGTATACAAACATGATGACACCATAATTTCAGTTTATACTGGAAATTTTTTTTTTCTTAAATCAACCTTCTCATACAGGGTACTCTTATCGGCCTACCGTATACAAACATGATTACACCATAATTTCTGTATTTACTGAAAAAAATTATTTCCCGAAATAGCTGTCTGATACAGGCTACCATTATCAGCCTACCGTATACAAACATGATGACACCATAATTTCAGTTTTTAATAAAAATTTTTTTTCTCAAATTAACGTTCTCATACAGGCTACCATTGTCAGCCTACCGTATACAAACATGATGACACCATAATTTAAGTTTATACTGGAAATTTTTTTTTTTCTTAAATTAACGTTCTCATACTGGCTACTCTTATCGGCCTACAGTATACAAACATGATGACGCCATAATTTCAGTTTTTAATAAAAACTTTTTTTTTTCTCAAATTAACGTTCTCATACAGGGTACTCTTATCGGTTTACCGTATACAAACACGATGACACCATAATTTCAGTTTTTACTGAAAATTTTTTTCTTCTCAAATTAACGTTCTCATACAGGCTACTCTTATTGGCCTACCGTATACAATCACGAAGCCACCATAATTTCAGTTTTTACTGAAAATTTCCTTTTTTCTTAAATTAACGTTCTCATACAGGCTGCTCTTATCGGTTTACCGTATACAAACACGAAGCCACCATAATTCCAGTTTTTACTGAAAATTTTCTTTTTTCTCAAATGAACGTTCTCATACAGGCTACTTTTATCGGTCTACCGTATACAATCACGAAGCCACCATAATTTCAGTTTTTACTGAAAATTTCCTTTTTTCTCAAATCAACGTTCTCATACAGGCTACCATTGTCAGCCTACCGTATACAAACATGATGACACCATAATTTAAGTTTATACTGGAAATTTTTTTTTCTTCTTAAATTAACGTTCTCATACTGGCTACTCTTATCGGCCTACAGTATACAAACACGATGACACCATAATTTCAGTTTTTACTAAAAATTTTGTTTTTCTCAAATTAACGTTCTCATACAGGGTACTCTTATCGGCCTACCGTATACAAACATGATTACACCATAATTTCTGTATTTACTGAAAAAAATTATTTCCCGAATTAGCTGTCTGATACAGGCTACCATTATCAGCCTACCGTATACAAACATGATGACACCATAATTTCAGTTTTTAATAAAAATTTTTTTTCTCAAATTAACGTTCTCATACAGGCTACCATTGTCAGCCTACCGTATACAAACATGATGACACCATAATTTAAGTTTATACTGGAAATTTTTTTTTCTTCTTAAATTAACGTTCTCATACTGGCTACTCTTATCGGCCTACAGTATACAAACACGATGACACCATAATTTCAGTTTTTACTAAAAATTTTGTTTTTCTCAAATTAACGTTCTCATACAGGATACTCTTTTCGGTCTACCGTATACAAACACGATGACACCATAATTTCAGTTTTTACTGAAAATTTTCTTTTTTCTCAAATTAACGTTCTCATACAGGCTACCATTGTCAGCCAACCGTATACAAACACGATGACACCATAACTTCAGTTTTTACTGAAATTTTTTTTTCTCAAATTAACGTTCTCATACAGGCTACTCTTATCGGGCTACCGTATACAAACACGATGACACCATAATTTCAGTTTATACTGAAAATTTTTTTTTTCTCAAATTAACGTTCCCATACAGACTACTCTTATTGGCCTACCGTATACAAACACCAAGAGACCATAATTAGTGTATTCACTGAAAAAAATTATTTCCCGAAATAGCTGTCTGATACAGACTACCATTATCAGCCTACCGTAAACAAACACGAAGACACCATAATTTCAGTTTTTACTGAAATTTGTTTTTCTCAAATTAACGTTCTCATACAGGCTACTCTTATCGGTCTACCGTATACAAACACGATGACACCATAATTTCAGTTTATACTGGAAAATTTTTTTTCTTCTTAAAATAACGTTCTCATACAGGATACTCTTATCGGTCTACCGTATACAAACACGATGACACCATAATTTCAGTTTTTACTGAAAATTTTCTTTTTTCTCAAATTAACGTTCTCATACAGGCTACCATTGTCAGCCAACCGTATACAAACACGATGACACCATAACTTCAGTTTTTACTGAAATTTTTTTTTCTCAAATTAACGTTCTCATACAGGCTACTCTTATCGGGCTACTGTATACAAACACGATGACACCATAATTTCAGTTTATACTGGAAAATTTTTTTTCTTCTTAAATTAACGTTCTCATACAGGATACTCTTATCGGTCTACCGTATACAAACACGATGACACCATAATTTCAGTTTTTACTGAAAATATTCTTTTTTCTCAAATTAACGTTCTCATACAGGCTACCATTGTCAGCCAACCGTATACAAACACGATGACACCATAACTTCAGTTTTTACTGAAATTTTTTTTTCTCAAATTAACGTTCTCATACAGGCTACTCTTATCGGGCTACCGTATACAAACACGATGACACCATAATTTCAGTTTATACTGGAAAATTTTTTTTCTTCTTAAATTAACGTTCTCATACAGGATACTCTTATCGGTCTACCGTATACAAACACGATGACACCATAATTTCAGTTTTTACTGAAAATATTCTTTTTTCTCAAATTAACGTTCTCATACAGGCTACCATTGTCAGCCAACCGTATACAAACACGATGACACCATAACTTCAGTTTTTACTGAAATTTTTTTTTCTCAAATTAACGTTCTCATACAGGCTACTCTTATCGGGCTACCGTATACAAACACGATGACACCATAATTTCAGTTTATACTGGAAAATTTTTTTTCTTCTTAAATTAACGTTCCCATACAGACTACTCTTATTGGCCTACCGTATACAAACACCAAGAGACCATAATAAGTGTATTCACTGAAAAAAATTATTTCCCGAAATAGCTGTCTGATACAGACTACCATTATCAGCCTACCGTAAACAAACACGAAGACACCATAATTTCAGTTTTTACTGAAATTTGTTTTTCTCAAATTAACGTTCTCATACAGGCTACTCTTATCGGTCTACCGTATACAAACACGATGACACCATAATTTCAGTTTATACTGGAAAATTTTTTTTCTTCTTAAAATAACGTTCTCATACAGGATACTCTTATCGGTCTACCGTATACAAACACGATGACACCATAATTTCAGTTTTTACTGAAAATTTTCTTTTTTCTCAAATTAACGTTCTCATACAGGCTACCATTGTCAGCCAACCGTATACAAACACGATGACACCATAACTTCAGTTTTTACTGAAATTTTTTTTTCTCAAATTAACGTTCTCATACAGGCTACTCTTATCGGGCTACCGTATACAAACACGATGACACCATAATTTCAGTTTATACTGGAAAATTTTTTTTCTTCTTAAATTAACGTTCTCATACAGGATACTCTTATCGGTCTACCGTATACAAACACGATGACACCATAATTTCAGTTTTTACTGAAAATTTTCTTTTTTCTCAAATTAACGTTCTCATACAGGCTACCATTGTCAGCCAACCGTATACAAACACGATGACACCATAACTTCAGTTTTTACTGAAATTTTTTCTTCTTAAATTAACGTTCTCATACTGGCTACTCTTATCGGCCTACCGTATACAAACACGATGACACCATTATTTCAGTTTTTACTGAAATTTGTTTTTCTCAAATTAACGTTCTCATACAGGCTACTCTTATCGGTCTACCGTATACAAACACGATGACACCATAATTTCAGTTTTTACTGAAAATTTTTTTTTTTCTCAAATTAACGTTCTCATACAGGCTACCTTTGTCAGCCAACCGTATACAAACACGATTACACCATAACTTCAGTTTTTACTGAAATTTTTTTTTCTCAAATTAACGTTCTCATACAGGCTACTTTAATCGGGCTACCGTATACAAACACGATGACACCATTATTTCAGTTTTTACTGAAATTTGTTTTTCTCAAATTAACGTTCTCATACAGGCTATTCTTATCGGTCTACTGTATACAAACACGATGACACCATAATTTCAGTTTTTACTGAAAATTTTCTTTTTTCTCAAATTAACGTTCTCATACAGGCTACCATTGTCAGCCTACCGTATACAAACATGATGACACCATAATTACAGTTTTTAATAAAAATTTTTTTTCTCAAATTAACGTTCTCATACAGGCTACCATTGTCAGCCTACCGTATACAAACATGATGACACCATAATTTCAGTTTATACTGGAAATTTTTTTTTTCTTAAATCAACCTTCTCATACAGGGTACTCTTATCGGTCTACCGTATACAAACACGATGACACCATAATTTCAGTTTTTACTGAAAATTTTTTTTTTCTCAAATTAACGTTCCCATACAGACTACTCTTATTGGCCTACCGTATACAAACACCAAGAGACCATAATTAGTGTATTCACTGAAAAAAATTATTTCCCGAAATAGCTGTCTGATACAGACTACCATTATCAGCCTACCGTAAACAAACACGAAGACACCATAATTTCAGTTTTTACTGAAATTTGTTTTTCTCAAATTAACGTTCTCATACAGGCTACTCTTATCGGTCTACCGTATACAAACACGATGACACCATAATTTCAGTTTTTACTGAAAATTTTCTTTTTTCTCAAATTAACGTTCTCATACAGGCTACCATTGTCAGCCAACCGTATTCAAACACGATGACACCATAACTTCAGTTTTTACTGAAATTTTTTCTTCTTAAATTAACGTTCTTATACAGGGTACTCTTATCAGCCTACCGTATACAAACATGATGACACCATAATTTCTGTATTTACTGAAAAAAATTATTTCCCGAAATAGCTGTCTGATACAGGCTACCATTACCAGCTCACCGTATACAAACATGATGACGCCATAATTTCAGTTTCAGGCTACCATTGTCAGCCTACCGTATACAAACATGATGACACCATAATTTCAGTTTATACTGGAAATTTTTTTTTTCTTAAATCAACCTTCTCATACAGGGTACTCTTATCGGCCTACCGTATACAAACATGATTACACCATAATTTCTGTATTTACTGAAAAAAATTATTTCCCGAAATAGCTGTCTGATACAGGCTACCATTATCAGCCTACCGTATACAAACATGATGACACCATAATTTCAGTTTTTAATAAAAATTTTTTTTCTCAAATTAACGTTCTCATACAGGCTACCATTGTCAGCCTACCGTATACAAACATGATGACACCATAATTTAAGTTTATACTGGAAATTTTTTTTTTTCTTAAATTAACGTTCTCATACTGGCTACTCTTATCGGCCTACAGTATACAAACATGATGACGCCATAATTTCAGTTTTTAATAAAAACTTTTTTTTTTCTCAAATTAACGTTCTCATACAGGGTACTCTTATCGGTTTACCGTATACAAACACGATGACACCATAATTTCAGTTTTTACTGAAAATTTTTTTCTTCTCAAATTAACGTTCTCATACAGGCTACTCTTATTGGCCTACCGTATACAATCACGAAGCCACCATAATTTCAGTTTTTACTGAAAATTTCCTTTTTTCTTAAATTAACGTTCTCATACAGGCTGCTCTTATCGGTTTACCGTATACAAACACGAAGCCACCATAATTCCAGTTTTTACTGAAAATTTTCTTTTTTCTCAAATGAACGTTCTCATACAGGCTACTTTTATCGGTCTACCGTATACAATCACGAAGCCACCATAATTTCAGTTTTTACTGAAAATTTCCTTTTTTCTCAAATCAACGTTCTCATACAGGCTACCATTGTCAGCCTACCGTATACAAACATGATGACACCATAATTTAAGTTTATACTGGAAATTTTTTTTTCTTCTTAAATTAACGTTCTCATACTGGCTACTCTTATCGGCCTACAGTATACAAACACGATGACACCATAATTTCAGTTTTTACTAAAAATTTTGTTTTTCTCAAATTAACGTTCTCATACAGGGTACTCTTATCGGCCTACCGTATACAAACATGATTACACCATAATTTCTGTATTTACTGAAAAAAATTATTTCCCGAATTAGCTGTCTGATACAGGCTACCATTATCAGCCTACCGTATACAAACATGATGACACCATAATTTCAGTTTTTAATAAAAATTTTTTTTCTCAAATTAACGTTCTCATACAGGCTACCATTGTCAGCCTACCGTATACAAACATGATGACACCATAATTTAAGTTTATACTGGAAATTTTTTTTTCTTCTTAAATTAACGTTCTCATACTGGCTACTCTTATCGGCCTACAGTATACAAACACGATGACACCATAATTTCAGTTTTTACTAAAAATTTTGTTTTTCTCAAATTAACGTTCTCATACAGGATACTCTTTTCGGTCTACCGTATACAAACACGATGACACCATAATTTCAGTTTTTACTGAAAATTTTCTTTTTTCTCAAATTAACGTTCTCATACAGGCTACCATTGTCAGCCAACCGTATACAAACACGATGACACCATAACTTCAGTTTTTACTGAAATTTTTTTTTCTCAAATTAACGTTCTCATACAGGCTACTCTTATCGGGCTACCGTATACAAACACGATGACACCATAATTTCAGTTTATACTGAAAATTTTTTTTTTCTCAAATTAACGTTCCCATACAGACTACTCTTATTGGCCTACCGTATACAAACACCAAGAGACCATAATTAGTGTATTCACTGAAAAAAATTATTTCCCGAAATAGCTGTCTGATACAGACTACCATTATCAGCCTACCGTAAACAAACACGAAGACACCATAATTTCAGTTTTTACTGAAATTTGTTTTTCTCAAATTAACGTTCTCATACAGGCTACTCTTATCGGTCTACCGTATACAAACACGATGACACCATAATTTCAGTTTATACTGGAAAATTTTTTTTCTTCTTAAAATAACGTTCTCATACAGGATACTCTTATCGGTCTACCGTATACAAACACGATGACACCATAATTTCAGTTTTTACTGAAAATTTTCTTTTTTCTCAAATTAACGTTCTCATACAGGCTACCATTGTCAGCCAACCGTATACAAACACGATGACACCATAACTTCAGTTTTTACTGAAATTTTTTTTTCTCAAATTAACGTTCTCATACAGGCTACTCTTATCGGGCTACCGTATACAAATACGATGACACCATAATTTCAGTTTATACTGGAAAATTTTTTTTCTTCTTAAATTAACGTTCTCATACAGGATACTCTTATCGGTCTACCGTATACAAACACGATGACACCATAATTTCAGTTTTTACTGAAAATATTCTTTTTTCTCAAATTAACGTTCTCATACAGGCTACCATTGTCAGCCAACCGTATACAAACACGATGACACCATAACTTCAGTTTTTACTGAAATTTTTTCTTCTTAAATTAACGTTCTCATACTGGCTACTCTTATCGGCCTACCGTATACAAACACGATGACACCATTATTTCAGTTTTTACTGAAATTTGTTTTTCTCAAATTAACGTTCTCATACAGGCTACTCTTATCGGTCTACCGTATACAAACACGATGACACCATAATTTCAGTTTTTACTGAAAATTTTTTTTTTTCTCAAATTAACGTTCTCATACAGGCTACCATTGTCAGCCAACCGTATACAAACACGATTACACCATAACTTCAGTTTTTACTGAAATTTTTTTTTCTCAAATTAACGTTCTCATACAGGCTATTCTTATCGGTCTACTGTATACAAACACGATGACACCATAATTTCAGTTTTTACTGAAAATTTTCTTTTTTCTCAAATTAACGTTCTCATACAGGCTACCATTGTCAGCCTACCGTATACAAACATGATGACACCATAATTACAGTTTTTAATAAAAATTTTTTTCTCTCAAATTAACGTTCTCATACAGGCTACTCTTATCGGTCTACCGTATACAAACACGATGACACCATAATTTCAGTTTATACTGGAAAATTTTTTTTCTTCTTAAAATAACGTTCTCATACAGGATACTCTTATCGGTCTACCGTATACAAACACGATGACACCATAATTTCAGTTTTTACTGAAAATTTTCTTTTTTCTCAAATTAACGTTCTCATACAGGCTACCATTGTCAGCCTACAGTATACAAACATGATGACACCATAATTACAGTTTTTAATAAAAATTTTTTTCTCTCAAATTAACGTTCTCATACAGACTACCATTATCAGCCTACCGTAAACAAACACGAAGACACCATAATTTCAGTTTTTACTGAAATTTGTTTTTCTCAAATTAACGTTCTCATACAGGCTACTCTTATCGGTCTACCGTATACAAACACGATGACACCATAATTTCAGTTTATACTGGAAAATTTTTTTTCTTCTTAAAATAACGTTCTCATACAGGATACTCTTATCGGTCTACCGTATACAAACACGATGACACCATAATTTCAGTTTTTACTGAAAATTTTCTTTTTTCTCAAATTAACGTTCTCATACAGGCTACCATTGTCAGCCTACCGTATACAAACATGATCACACCATAATTACAGTTTTTAATAAAAATTTTTTTTCTCAAATTAACGTTCTCATACAGGCTACCATTGTCAGCCTACCGTATACAAACATGATGACACCATAATTTCAGTTTATACTGGAAATTTTTTTTTTCTTAAATCAACCTTCTCATACAGGGTACTCTTATCGGTCTACCGTATACAAACACGATGACACCATAATTTCAGTTTTTACTGAAAATTTTTTTTTTCTCAAATTAACGTTCCCATACAGACTACTCTTATTGGCCTACCGTATACAAACACCAAGAGACCATAATTAGTGTATTCACTGAAAAAAATTATTTCCCGAAATAGCTGTCTGATACAGACTACCATTATCAGCCTACCGTAAACAAACACGAAGACACCATAATTTCAGTTTTTACTGAAATTTGTTTTTCTCAAATTAACGTTCTCATACAGGCTACTCTTATCGGTCTACCGTATACAAACACGATGACACCATAATTTCAGTTTTTACTGAAAATTTTCTTTTTTCTCAAATTAACGTTCTCATACAGGCTACCATTGTCAGCCAACCGTATTCAAACACGATGACACCATAACTTCAGTTTTTACTGAAATTTTTTCTTCTTAAATTAACGTTCTTATACAGGGTACTCTTATCAGCCTACCGTATACAAACATGATGACACCATAATTTCTGTATTTACTGAAAAAAATTATTTCCCGAAATAGCTGTCTGATACAGGCTACCATTACCAGCTCACCGTATACAAACATGATGACGCCATAATTTCAGTTTCAGGCTACCATTGTCAGCCTACCGTATACAAACTAGATGACACCATAATTTCAGTTTATACTGGAAATTTTTTTTTTCTTAAATCAACCTTCTCATACAGGGTACTCTTATCGGCCTACCGTATACAAACATGATTACACCATAATTTCTGTATTTACTGAAAAAAATTATTTCCCGAAATAGCTGTCTGATACAGGCTACCATTATCAGCCTACCGTATACAAACATGATGACACCATAATTTCAGTTTTTAATAAAAATTTTTTTTCTCAAATTAACGTTCTCATACAGGCTACCATTGTCAGCCTACCGTATACAAACATGATGACACCATAATTTAAGTTTATACTGGAAATTTTTTTTTTTCTTAAATTAACGTTCTCATACTGGCTACTCTTATCGGCCTACAGTATACAAACATGATGACGCCATAATTTCAGTTTTTAATAAAAACTTTTTTTTTTCTCAAATTAACGTTCTCATACAGGGTACTCTTATCGGTTTACCGTATACAAACACGATGACACCATAATTTCAGTTTTTACTGAAAATTTTTTTCTTCTCAAATTAACGTTCTCATACAGGCTACTCTTATTGGCCTACCGTATACAATCACGAAGCCACCATAATTTCAGTTTTTACTGAAAATTTCCTTTTTTCTTAAATTAACGTTCTCATACAGGCTGCTCTTATCGGTTTACCGTATACAAACACGAAGCCACCATAATTCCAGTTTTTACTGAAAATTTTCTTTTTTCTCAAATGAACGTTCTCATACAGGCTACTTTTATCGGTCTACCGTATACAATCACGAAGCCACCATAATTTCAGTTTTTACTGAAAATTTTCTTTTTTCTCAAATCAACGTTCTCATACAGGCTACCATTGTCAGCCTACCGTATACAAACATGATGACACCATAATTTAAGTTTATACTGGAAATTTTTTTTTCTTCTTAAATTAACGTTCTCATACTGGCTACTCTTATCGGCCTACAGTATACAAACACGATGACACCATAATTTCAGTTTTTACTAAAAATTTTGTTTTTCTCAAATTAACGTTCTCATACAGGGTACTCTTATCGGCCTACCGTATACAAACATGATTACACCATAATTTCTGTATTTACTGAAAAAAATTATTTCCCGAATTAGCTGTCTGATACAGGCTACCATTATCAGCCTACCGTATACAAACATGATGACACCATAATTTCAGTTTTTAATAAAAATTTTTTTTCTCAAATTAACGTTCTCATACAGGCTACCATTGTCAGCCTACCGTATACAAACATGATGACACCATAATTTAAGTTTATACTGGAAATTTTTTTTTCTTCTTAAATTAACGTTCTCATACTGGCTACTCTTATCGGCCTACAGTATACAAACACGATGACACCATAATTTCAGTTTTTACTAAAAATTTTGTTTTTCTCAAATTAACGTTCTCATACAGGATACTCTTTTCGGTCTACCGTATACAAACACGATGACACCATAATTTCAGTTTTTACTGAAAATTTTCTTTTTTCTCAAATTAACGTTCTCATACAGGCTACCATTGTCAGCCAACCGTATACAAACACGATGACACCATAACTTCAGTTTTTACTGAAATTTTTTTTTCTCAAATTAACGTTCTCATACAGGCTACTCTTATCGGCTACCGTATACAAACACGATGACACCATAATTTCAGTTTATACTGAAAATTTTTTTTTTCTCAAATTAACGTTCCCATACAGACTACTCTTATTGGCCTACCGTATACAAACACCAAGAGACCATAATTAGTGTATTCACTGAAAAAAATTATTTCCCGAAATAGCTGTCTGATACAGACTACCATTATCAGCCTACCGTAAACAAACACGAAGACACCATAATTTCAGTTTTTACTGAAATTTGTTTTTCTCAAATTAACGTTCTCATACAGGCTACTCTTATCGGTCTACCGTATACAAACACGATGACACCATAATTTCAGTTTATACTGGAAATTTTTTTTTTCTTAAATCAACCTTCTCATACTGGCTACTCTTATCGGTCTACCGTATACAAAGACGATGACACCATAATTTCAGTTTTTACTAAAAATTTTGTTTTTCTCAAATTAACGTTCTCATACAGGATACTCTTTTCGGTCTACCGTATACAAACACGATGACACCATAATTTCAGTTTTTACTGAAAATTTTTTTTTTCTCAAATTAACGTTCCCATACAGACTACTCTTATTGGCCTACCGTATACAAACACCAAGAGACCATAATTAGTGTATTCACTGAAAAAAATTATTTCCCGAAATAGCTGTCTGATACAGACTACCATTATCAGCCTACCGTAAACAAACACGAAGACACCATAATTTCAGTTTTTACTGAAATTTGTTTTTCTCAAATTAACGTTCTCATACAGGCTACTCTTATCGGTCTACCGTATACAAACACGATGACACCATAATTTCAGTTTATACTGGAAAATTTTTTTTCTTCTTAATATAACGTTCTCATACAGGATACTCTTATCGGTCTACCGTATACAAACACGATGACACCATAATTTCAGTTTTTACTGAAAATTTTCTTTTTTCTCAAATTAACGTTCTCATACAGGCTACCATTGTCAGCCAACCGTATACAAACACGATGACACCATAACTTCAGTTTTTACTGAAATTTTTTTTTCTCAAATTAACGTTCTCATACAGGCTACTCTTATCGGGCTACCGTATACAAACACGATGACACCATAATTTCAGTTTATACTGGAAAATTTTTTTTCTTCTTAAATTAACGTTCTCATACAGGATACTCTTATCGGTCTACCGTATACAAACACGATGACACCATAATTTCAGTTTTTACTGAAAATTTTCTTTTTTCTCAAATTAACGTTCTCATACAGGCTACCATTGTCAGCCAACCGTATACAAACACGATGACACCATAACTTCAGTTTTTACTGAAATTTTTTCTTCTTAAATTAACGTTCTCATACTGGCTACTCTTATCGGCCTACCGTATACAAACACGATGACACCATTATTTCAGTTTTTACTGAAATTTGTTTTTCTCAAATTAACGTTCTCATACAGGCTACTCTTATCGGTCTACCGTATACAAACACGATGACACCATAATTTCAGTTTTTACTGAAAATTTTTTTTTTTCTCAAATTAACGTTCTCATACAGGCTACCATTGTCAGCCAACCGTATACAAACACGATTACACCATAACTTCAGTTTTTACTGAAATTTTTTTTTCTCAAATTAACGTTCTCATACAGGCTACTTTAATCGGGCTACCGTATACAAACACGATGACACCATTATTTCAGTTTTTACTGAAATTTGTTTTTCTCAAATTAACGTTCTCATACAGGCTATTCTTATCGGTCTACTGTATACAAACACGATGACACCATAATTTCAGTTTTTACTGAAAATTTTCTTTTTTCTCAAATTAACGTTCTCATACAGGCTACCATTGTCAGCCTACCGTATACAAACATGATGACACCATAATTACAGTTTTTAATAAAAATTTTTTTCTCTCAAATTAACGTTCTCATACAGGCTACCATTGTCAGCCTACCGTATACAAACATGATGACACCATAATTTCAGTTTTTAATAAAAACTTTTTTTTTCTCAAATTAACGTTCTCATACAGGGTACTCTTATCGGCCTACCGTATACAAACATGATTACACCATAATTTCTGTATTTACTGAAAAATATTATTTCCCGAAATAGCTGTCTGATACAGGCTACCATTTTCAGCCTACCGTATACAAACATGATGACACCATAATTTCATTTTTTATTAAAAATTTTTTTTCTCAAATTAACGTTCTCATACAGGCTACCATTGTCAGCCTACCGTATACAAACATGATGACACCATAATTTAAGTTTATACTGGAAATTTTTTTTTCTTCTTAAATTAACGTTCTCATACTGGCTACTCTTATCGGCCTACAGTATACAAACACGATGACACCATAATTTCAGTTTTTACTAAAAACTTTTTTTTTCTCAAATTAACGTTCTCATACAGGGTACTCTTATCGGCCTACCGTATACAAACATGATTACACCATAATTTCTGTATTTACTGAAAAATATTATTTCCCGAAATAGCTGTCTGATACAGGCTACCATTACCAGCCTACCGTATACAAACATGATGACGCCATAATTTCAGTTTTTAATAAAAACTTTTTTTTTCTCAAATTAACGTTCTCATACAGGGTACTCTTATCGGCCTACCGTATACAAACATGATTACACCATAATTTCTGTATTTACTGAAAAATATTATTTCCCGAAATAGCTGTCTGATACAGGCTACCATTTTCAGCCTACCGTATACAAACATGATGACACCATAATTTCATTTTTTATTAAAAATTTTTTTTCTCAAATTAACGTTCTCATACAGGCTACCATTGTCAGCCTACCGTATACAAACATGATGACACCATAATTTAAGTTTATACTGGAAATTTTTTTTTCTTCTTAAATTAACGTTCTCATACTGGCTACTCTTATCGGCCTACAGTATACAAACACGATGACACCATAATTTCAGTTTTTACTAAAAATTTTGTTTTTCTCAAATTAACGTTCTCATACAGGGTACTCTTATCGGTTTACCGTATACAAACACGATGACACCATAATTTCAGTTTTTACTGAAAATTTTTTTCTTCTCAAATTAACGTTCTCATACAGGCTACTCTTATTGGCCTACCGTATACAATCACGAAGCCACCATAATTTCAGTTTTACTGAAAATTTCCTTTTTTCTCAAATCAACGTTCTCATACTGGCTACCATTGTCAGCCCACCGTATAGAAACACGAAGACACAATAATTTCAGTTTTTACTGAAAACTTTTTTTTCTCAAATTAACGTTCTCATACAGGCTACTCATATCGGCCTACCGTATACAAACATGATGACACCATAATTTCAGTTTATACTGGAAATTTTTTTTTTCTTAAATCGACGTTCTCATACAGGCTACTCTTATCGGCCTACAGTATACAAACACGATGACACCATAATTACAGTTTATACTAAAAATTTTGTTTTTCTCAAATTAACGTTCTCATACAGGGTACTCTTATCGGTTTACCGTATACCAACACGATGACACTATAATTTCAGTTTTTACTGAAAATTTTTTTCTTCTCAAATTAACGTTCTCATACAGGCTACTCTTATTGGCCTACCGTATACAAACACGAAGAGACCATATTTTCTGTATTCACTGAAAAAAATTATTTCCCGAAATAGCTGTCTGATACAGGCTACCATTATCAGCCTACCGTAAACAAACACGAAGACACCATAATTTCCGTTTTTACTGAAAATTTTATTTTTCTTAAATTAACGTTCTCATACAGGCTACTCTTATCGGTTTACCGTATACAAACACGAAGCCACCATAATTCCAGTTTTTACTGAGAATTTTCTTTTTTCTCAAATTAACGTTCTCATACAGGCTACTTTTATCGGTCTACCGTATACAATCACGAAGCCACCATAATTTCAGTTTTTACTGAAAATTTCCTTTTTTCTCAAATCAACGTTCTCATACTGGCTACCATTGTCAGCCTACCGTATAGAAACACGAAGACACAATAATTTCAGTTTTTACTGAAAACTTTTTTTTCTCAAATTAACGTTCTCATACAGGCTACTCATATCGGCCTACCGTATACAAACATGATGACACCATAATTTCAGTTTATACTAGAAATTTTTTTTTTCTTAAATCGACGTTCTCATACAGGCTACTCTTATCGGCCTACAGTATACAAACACGATGACACCATAATTACAGTTTATACTAAAAATTTTGTTTTTCTCAAATTAACGTTCTCATACAGGGTACTCTTATCGGTTTACCGTATACAAACACGATGACACCATAATTTTAGTTTTTATTGAAAATTTTTTTCTTCTCAAATTAACGTTCTCATACAGGCTACTCTTATTGGCCTACCGTATACAAACACGAAGAGACCATATTTTCTGTATTCACTGAAAAAAATTATTTCCCGAAATAGCTGTATGATACAGGCTACCATTATCAGCCTACCGTAAACAAACACGAAGACACCATAATTTCCGTTTTTACTGAAAATTTTATTTTTCTTAAATTAACGTTCTCATACAGGCTACTCTTATCAGTTTACCGTATACAAACACGAAGCCACCATAATTCCAGTTTTTACTGAGAATTTTCTTTTTTCTCAAATTAACGTTCTCATACAGGCTACTCTTATCGGTCTACCGTATACAATCACGAAGCCACCATAATTTCAGTTTTTACTGAAAATTTCCTTTTTTCTCAAATCAACGTTCTCATACAGGATACCATTGTCAGCCTACCGTATAGAAACACGAAGACACCATAATTTCAGTTTTTACTGAAAACTTTTTTTTCTCAAATTAACGTTCTCATACAGGCTACTCATATCGGCCTACCGTATACAAACATGATGACGCCATAATTTCAGTTTATACTGGAAATTTTTTTTTTCTTAAATGAACGTTCTCATACTGGCTACTCTTATCGGTCTACCGTATACAACCACAAACACAGCATAATTTAAGTTTATACTGGAAATTTTTTTTTTCTTAAATCAACGTTCTCATACTGGCTACTCTTATCGGTCTACCGTATACAAACACGATGACACCATAATTTCAGTTTTTACTAAAAATTTTGTTTTTCTCAAATTAACGTTCTCATACAGGCTACTATTATTGGCCTGCCGTATACAAACACGAAGAGACTATATTTTCTGTATTCACTGAAAAAAATTATTTCCCGAAATAGCTGTCTGATACAGGCTACCATTATCAGCCTACCGTAAACAAACACGAAGACACCATAATTTCCGTTTTTACTGAAAATTTTATTTTTCTTAAATTAACGTTCTCATACAGGCTGCTCTTATCGGTTTACCGTATACAAACACGAAGCCACCATAATTCCAGTTTTTACTGAAAATTTTCTTTTTTCTCAAATGAACGTTCTCATACAGGCTACTTTTATCGGTCTACCGTATACAATCACGAAGCCACCATAATTTCAGTTTTTACTGAAAATTTCCTTTTTTCTCAAATCAACGTTCTCATACAGGCTACCATTGTCAGCCTACCGTATAGAAACACGAAGACACAATAATTTCAGTTTTTACTGAAAACTTTTTTTTCTCAAATTAACGTTCTCATACAGGCTACTCATATCGGCCTACCGTATACAAACATGATGACACCATTATTTCAGTTTATACTGGAAATTTTTTTTTTCTTAAATCAACGTTCTCATACTGGCTACTCTTATCGGTCTACCGTATACAAACACGATGACACCATAATTTCAGTTTTTACTAAAAATTTTGTTTTTCTCAAATTAACGTTCTCATACAGGGTACTCTTATCGGTCTACCGTATACAAACACGATGACACCATAACTTCAGTTTTTACTGAAAATTTTTTTCTTCTCAAATTAACGTTCTCATACAGGCTACTCTTATTGGCCTACCGTATACAAACACGAAGAGACTATATTTTCTGTATTCACTGAAAAAAATTATTTCCCGAAATAGCTGTCTGATACAGGCTACCATTATCAGCCTACCGTAAACAAACACGAAGACACCATAATTTCCTTTTTTACTGAAATTTTTTTTTCTCAAATTAACGTTCTCATACAGGCTACTCTTATCGGGCTACCGTATACAACCACAAACACAGCATAATTTAAGTTTATACTGGAAATTTTTTTTTTCTTAAATCAACGTTCTCATACTGGCTACTCCTCTCGGTCTACCGTATACAAACACGATGACACCATAATTTCAGTTTTTACTAAAAATTTTGTTTTTCTCAAATTAACGTTCTCATACAGGGTACTCTTATCGGTCTACCGTATACAAACACGATGACACCATAATTTCAGTTTTTACTGAAAATTTTTTTTTTCTCAAATTAACGTTCCCATACAGACTACTCTTATTGGCCTACCGTATACAAACACCAGGAGACCATAATTAGTGTATTCACTGAAAAAAATTATTTCCCGAAATAGCTGTCTGATACAGACTACCATTATCAGCCTACCGTAAACAAACACGAAGACACCATAATTTCAGTTTTTACTGAAATTTGTTTTTCTCAAATTAACGTTCTCATACAGGGTACTCTTATCGGTCTACCGTATACAAACACGATGACACCATAACTTCAGTTTTTACTGAAAATTTTTTTCTTCTCAAATTAACGTTCTCATACAGGCTACTCTTATTGGCCTACCGTATACAAACACGAAGAGACTATATTTTCTGTATTCACTGAAAAAAATTATTTTCCGAAATAGCTGTCTGATACAGGCTACCATTATCAGCCTACCGTAAACAAACACGAAGACACCATAATTTCCTTTTTTACTGAAATTTTTTTTTCTCAAATTAACGTTCTCATACAGGCTACTCTTATCGGGCTACCGTATACAACCACAAACACAGCATAATTTAAGTTTATACTGGAAATTTTTTTTTTCTTAAATCAACGTTCTCATACTGGCTACTCTTATCGGTCTACCGTATACAAACACGATGACACCATAATTTCAGTTTTTACTAAAAATTTTGTTTTTCTCAAATTAACGTTCTCATACAGGGTACTCTTATCGGTCTACCGTATACAAACACGATGACACCATAATTTCAGTTTTTACTGAAAATTTTTTTTTTCTCAAATTAACGTTCCCATACAGACTACTCTTATTGGCCTACCGTATACAAACACCAAGAGACCATAATTAGTGTATTCACTGAAAAAAATTATTTCCCGAAATAGCTGTCTGATACAGACTACCATTATCAGCCTACCGTAAACAAACACGAAGACACCATAATTTCCTTTTTTACTGAAATTTTTTTTTCTCAAATTAACGTTCTCATACAGGCTACTCTTATCGGGCTACCGTATACAACCACAAACACAGCATAATTTAAGTTTATACTGGAAATTTTTTTTTTCTTAAATCAACGTTCTCATACTGGCTACTCTTATCGGTCTACCGTATACAAACACGATGACACCATAATTTCAGTTTTTACTAAAAATTTTGTTTTTCTCAAATTAACGTTCTCATACAGGGTACTCTTATCGGTCTACCGTATACAAACACGATGACACCATAATTTCAGTTTTTACTGAAAATTTTTTTTTTCTCAAATTAACGTTCCCATACAGACTACTCTTATTGGCCTACCGTATACAAACACCAAGAGACCATAATTAGTGTATTCACTGAAAAAAATTATTTCCCGAAATAGCTGTCTGATACAGACTACCATTATCAGCCTACCGTAAACAAACACGAAGACACCATAATTTCAGTTTTTACTGAAATTTGTTTTTCTCAAATTAACGTTCTCATACAGGGTACTCTTATCGGCCTACCGTATACAAACATGATTACACCATAATTTCTGTATTTACTGAAAAAAATTATTTCCCGAAATAGCTGTCTGATACAGGCTACCATTATCAGCCTACCGTATACAAACATGATGACACCATAATTTCAGTTTTTAATAAAAATTTTTTTTCTCAAATTAACGTTCTCATACAGGCTACCATTGTCAGCCTACCGTATACAAACATGATGACACCATAATTTAAGTTTATACTGGAAATTTTTTTTTCTTCTTAAATTAACGTTCTCATACTGGCTACTCTTATCGGCCTACAGTATACAAACACGATGACACCATAATTTCAGTTTTTACTAAAAATTTTGTTTTTCTCAAATTAACGTTCTCATACAGGGTACTCTTATCGGTTTACCGTATACAAACACGATGACACCATAATTTCAGTTTTTACTGAAAATTTTTTTCTTCTCAAATTAACGTTCTCATACAGGCTACTCTTATTGGCCTACCGTATACAATCACGAAGCCACCATAATTTCAGTTTTTACTGAAAATTTCCTTTTTTCTCAAATCAACGTTCTCATACTGGCTACCATTGTCAGCCTACCGTATAGAAACACGAAGACACAATAATTTCAGTTTTTACTGAAAACTTTTTTTTCTCAAATTAACGTTCTCATACAGGCTACTCATATCGGCCTACCGTATAGAAACATGATGACACCATAATTTCGGTTTATACTGGAAATTTTTTTTTTCTTAAATCGACGTTCTCATACAGGCTACTCTTATCGGCCTACAGTATACAAACACGATGACACCATAATTACAGTTTATACTAAAAATTTTGTTTTTCTCAAATTAACGTTCTCATACAGGGTACTCTTATCGGTTTACCGTATACAAACACGATGACACCATAATTTCAGTTTTTACTGAAAATTTTTTTCTTCTCAAATTAACGTTCTCATACAGGCTACTCTTATTGGCCTACCGTATACAAACACGAAGAGACCATATTTTCTGTATTCACTGAAAAAAATTATTTCCCGAAATAGCTGTCTGATACAGGCTACCATTATCAGCCTACCGTAAACAAACACGAAGACACCATAATTTCAGTTTTTACTGAAAATTTTATTTTTCTTAAATTAACGTTCTCATACAGGCTACTCTTATCGGTTTAACGTATACAAACACGAAGCCACCATAAGTCCAGTTTTTACTGAGAATTTTCTTTTTTCTCAAATTAACGTTCTCATACAGGCTACTTTTATCGGTCTGCCGTATACAATCACGAAGCCACCATAATTTCAGTTTTTACTGAAAATTTCCTTTTTTCTCATATCAACGTTCTCATACTGGCTACCATTGTCAGCCTACCGTATAGAAACACGAAGACACAATAATTAACGTTCTCATACTGGCTACTCTTATCGGCCCACCGTATACAAACACGATGACACCATTATTTCTGTATTTACTGAAAAAAATTATTTCCCGAAATAGCTGTCTGATACAGGTTACCATTACCAGCCTACCGTATACAAACATGATGACGCCATAATTTCAGTTTTTAATTAAAATTTTTTTTTCTCAAATCAACGTTCTCATACAGGCTACCATTGTCAGCCTACCGTATACAAACATGATGACACCATAATTTCAGTTTATACTGGAAATTTTTTGTTCTTCTTAAATTAACGTTCTCATACAGGCTACTCTTATCGGTCTACCGTATACAAACATGATGACACCATAATTTCAGTTTTTACTGGAAATTTTTTTTTCTCAAATTAACGTTCTAATACAGGCTACCATTGTCAGCCTACCGTATACAAACTTGATGACACCATAATTTCAGTTTTTACTGAAAATTTTTTTTTTTCTTAAATTAACGTTCTCATACTGGCTACTCTTATCGGTCTACCGTATACAAACACGAAGACACCATAATTTCAGTTTTAACTGAAATTTTTTATTTCTCAAATTAACGTTCTTATACAGGCTACCATTGTCAGCCTACCGTATACAAACATGATGACACCATAATTTCTGTTTATACTGAAATTTTTTTTTTTCCTAAATGAACGTTCTCATACTGGCTACTCTTATCGGTCTACCGTATACAAACACGATGACACCATAATTTCAGTTTTTACTGAAAATTTTTTTTTCTCAAACGATCGTTCTCATACAGGCTACTGTTATCGTTCTACCGTATACAAACACGAAGAGACCATAATTTCTGTATTCACTGAAAAAAATTATTTCCCGAAATAGCTGTCTGATACAGGCTACCATTATTAGCCTACCGTAAACAAACACGAAGACACCATAATTTCAGTTTTTACTGAAAATTTTTTTTCTCAAATTAACGTTCTCATACAGGCTACTCTTATCGGTCTACCGTATACAAACACGAAGCCACCATAATTTCAGTTTTTACTGAAATTTTTTTTTTTTCTCAAATTAACGTTCTCATACAGGCTACCATTGTCAGCCTACCGTATACTAACACGAAGACACCACGTTTCCGTTTTTACTGAAAATTTTTTTCTTCTCAAATTAAAGTTCTCATACAGGCTACCATTGTCAGCCTACCGTATACAAACATGTTGACACCATAATTTCAGTTTATACTGGAAATTTTTTCTTCTTCTTAAATTAACGTTCTCATACTGGCTACTCTTATCGGCCTACAGTATACAAACACGATGACACCATAATTTCAGTTTTTACTAAAAATTTTGTTTTTCTCAAATTAACGTTCTCATACAGGGTACTCTTATCGGTTTACCGTATACAAACACGATGACACCATAATTTCAGTTTTTACTGAAAATTTTTTTCTTTTCAAATTAACGTTCTCATACAGGCTACTCTTATTGGCCTACCGTATACAATCACGAAGCCACCATAATTTCAGTTTTTACTGAAAATTTCCTTTTTTCTCAAACCAACGTTCTCATACTGGCTACCATTGTCAGCCTACAGTATAGAAACACGAAGACACAATAATTAACGTTCTCATACAGGCTACTCTTATCGGCCCACCGTATACAAACACGATGACACCATTATTTCAGTTTTTACTGAGAATTTTCTTTTTTCTCAAATTAACGTTCTCATACAGGCTACTTTTATCGGTCTACCGTATACAATCACGAAGCCACCATAATTTCAGTTTTTACTGAAAATTTCCTTTTTTCTCAAATCAACGTTCTCATACTGGCTACCATTGTCAGCCTACCGTATAGAAACACGAAGACACAATAATTAACGTTCTCATACTGGCTACTCTTATCGGCCCACCGTATACAAACACGATGACACCATTATTTCAGTTTTTACTGAAATTTGTTTTTCTCAAATTAACGTTCTCATACAGGCTACTCTTATCGGTCTACCGTATACAAACACGATGACACCATAATTTCAGTTTTTACTGAAAATTTTCTTTTTTCTCAAATTAACGTTCTCATACAGGCTACCATTGTCAGCCTACCGTATACAAACATGATGACACCATAACTACAGTTTTTAATAAAAATTTTTTTTCTCAAATTAACGTTCTCATACAGGCTACCATTGTCAGCCTACCGTATACAAACATGATGACACCATAATTTCAGTTTTTACTGAAATTTTTTTTTCTCAAATTAACGTTCTTATACAGGGTACTCTTATCGGCCTACCGTATACAAACATGATGACACCATAATTTCTGTATTTACTGAAAAAAATTATTTCCCGAAATAGCTGTCTGATACAGGCTACCATTACCAGCCTACCGTATACAAACATGATGACGCCATAATTTCAGTTTTTAATAAAAACTTTTTTTTTCTCAAATTAACGTTCTCATACAGGGTACTCTTATCGGCCTACCGTATACAAACATGATTACACCATAATTTCTGTATTTACTGAAAAAAATTATTTCCCGAAATAGCTGTCTGATACAGGCTACCATTATCAGCCTACCGTATACAAACATGATGACACCATAATTTCAGTTTTTAATAAAAATTTTTTTTCTCAAATTAACGTTCTCATACAGGCTACCATTGTCAGCCTACCGTATACAAACATGATGACACCATAATTTAAGTTTATACTGGAAATTTTTTTTTCTTCTTAAATTAACGTTCTCATACTGGCTACTCTTATCGGCCTACAGTATACAAACACGATGACACCATAATTTCAGTTTTTACTAAAAATTTTGTTTTTCTCAAATTTACGTTCTCATACAGGGTACTCTTATCGGTTTACCGTATACAAACACGATGACACCATAATTTCAGTTTTTACTGAAAATTTTTTTCTTCTCAAATTAACGTTCTCATACAGGCTACTCTTATTGGCCTACCGTATACAATCACGAAGCCACCATAATTTCAGTTTTTACTGAAAATTTCCTTTTTTCTCAAATCAACGTTCTCATACTGGCTACCATTGTCAGCCTACCGTATAGAAACACGTAGACACAATAATTTCAGTTTTTACTGAAAACTTTTTTTTCTCAAATTAACGTTCTCATACAGGCTACTCATATCGGCCTACCGTATAGAAACATGATGACACCATAATTTCGGTTTATACTGGAAATTTTTTTTTTCTTAAATCGACGTTCTCATACAGGCTACTCTTATCGGCCTACAGTATACAAACACGATGACACCATAATTACAGTTTATACTAAAAATTTTGTTTTTCTCAAATTAACGTTCTCATACAGGGTACTCTTATCGGTTTACCGTATACAAACACGATGACACCATAATTTCAGTTTTTACTGAAAATTTTTTTCTTCTCAAATTAACGTTCTCATACAGGCTACTCTTATTGGCCTACCGTATACAAACACGAAGAGACCATATTTTCTGTATTCACTGAAAAAAATTATTTCCCGAAATAGCTGTCTGATACAGGCTACCATTATCAGCCTACCGTAAACAAACACGAAGACACCATAATTTCCGTTTTTACTGAAAATTTTATTTTTCTTAAATTAACGTTCTCATACAGGCTACTCTTATCGGTTTACCGTATACAAACACGAAGCCACCATAATTCCAGTTTTTACTGAGAATTTTCTTTTTTCTCAAATTAACGTTCTCATACAGGCTACTTTTATCGGTCTACCGTATACAATCACGAAGCCACCATAATTTCAGTTTTTACTGAAAATTTCCTTTTTTCTCAAATCAACGTTCTCATACTGGCTACCATTGTCAGCCTACCGTATAGAAACACGAAGACACAATAATTTTAGTTTTTACTGAAAACTTTTTTTTCTCAAATTAACGTTCTCATACAGGCTACTCATATCGGCCTACCGTATACAAACATGATGACACCATAATCTCAGTTTATACTGGAAATTTTTTTTTTCTTAAATCGACGTTCTCATACAGGCTACTCTTATCGGCCTACAGTATACAAACACGATGACACCATAATTACAGTTTATACTAAAAATTTTGTTTTTCTCAAATTAACGTTCTCATACAGGGTACTCTTATCGGTTTACCGTATACAAACACGATGACACCATAATTTCAGTTTTTACTGAAAATTTTTTTCTTCTGAAATTAACGTTCTCATACAGGCTACTCTTATTGGCCTACCGTATACAAACACGAAGAGACCATATTTTCTGTATTCACTGAAAAAAATTATTTCCCGAAATAGCTGTCTGATACAGGCTACCATTATCAGCCTACCGTAAACAAACACGAAGACACCATAATTTCCGTTTTTACTGAAAATTTTATTTTTCTTAAATTAACGTTCTCATACAGGCTACTCTTATCGGTTTACCGTATACAAACACGAAGCCACCATAATTCCAGTTTTTACTGAGAATTTTCTTTTTTCTCAAATTAACGTTCTCATACAGGCTACTCTTATCGGTCTACCGTATACAATCACGAAGCCACCATAATTTCAGTTTTTACTGAAAATTTCCTTTTTTCTCAAATCAACGTTCTCATACAGGATACCATTGTCAGCCTACCGTATAGAAACACGAAGACACCATAATATCAGTTTTTACTGAAAACTTTTTTTTCTCAAATTAACGTTCTCATACAGGCTACTCATATCGGCCTACCGTATACAAACATGATGACACCATAATTTCAGTTTATACTGGAAATTTTTTTTTTCTTAAATGAACGTTCTCATACTGGCTACTCTTATCGGTCTACCGTATACAAACACGATGACACCATAATTTCAGTTTTTACTAAAAATTTTGTTTTTCTTAAATTAACGTTCTCATACAGGGTACTCTTATCGGTCTACCGTATACAAACACGATGACACCATAATTTCAGTTTTTACTGAAAATTTTCTTTTTTCTCAAATTAACGTTCTCATACAGGATACCATTGTCAGCCTACCGTATAGAAACACGAAGACACAATAATTTTAGTTTTTACTGAAAACTTTTTTTTCTCAAATTAACGTTCTCATACAGGCTACTCATATCGGCCTACCGTATACAAACATGATGACACCATAATCTCAGTTTATACTGGAAATTTTTTTTTTCTTAAATCGACGTTCTCATACAGGCTACTCTTATCGGCCTACAGTATACAAACACGATGACACCATAATTACAGTTTATACTAAAAATTTTGTTTTTCTCAAATTAACGTTCTCATACAGGGTACTCTTATCGGTTTACCGTATACAAACACGATGACACCATAATTTCAGTTTTTACTGAAAATTTTTTTCTTCTGAAATTAACGTTCTCATACAGGCTACTCTTATTGGCCTACCGTATACAAACACGAAGAGACCATATTTTCTGTATTCACTGAAAAAAATTATTTCCCGAAATAGCTGTCTGATACAGGCTACCATTATCAGCCTACCGTAAACAAACACGAAGACACCATAATTTCCGTTTTTACTGAAAATTTTATTTTTCTTAAATTAACGTTCTCATACAGGCTACTCTTATCGGTTTACCGTATACAAACACGAAGCCACCATAATTCCAGTTTTTACTGAGAATTTTCTTTTTTCTCAAATTAACGTTCTCATACAGGCTACTCTTATCGGTCTACCGTATACAATCACGAAGCCACCATAATTTCAGTTTTTACTGAAAATTTCCTTTTTTCTCAAATCAACGTTCTCATACAGGATACCATTGTCAGCCTACCGTATAGAAACACGAAGACACCATAATATCAGTTTTTACTGAAAACTTTTTTTTCTCAAATTAACGTTCTCATACAGGCTACTCATATCGGCCTACCGTATACAAACATGATGACACCATAATTTCAGTTTATACTGGAAATTTTTTTTTTCTTAAATGAACGTTCTCATACTGGCTACTCTTATCGGTCTACCGTATACAAACACGATGACACCATAATTTCAGTTTTTACTAAAAATTTTGTTTTTCTTAAATTAACGTTCTCATACAGGGTACTCTTATCGGTCTACCGTATACAAACACGATGACACCATAATTTCAGTTTTTACTGAAAATTTTCTTTTTTCTCAAATTAACGTTCTCATACAGGCTACCATTGTCAGCCTACCGTATACAAACATGATGACACCATAACTACAGTTTTTAATAAAAATTTTTTTTCTCAAATTAACGTTCTCATACAGGCTACCATTGTCAGCCTACCGTATACAAACATGATGACACCATAATTTCAGTTTTTACTGAAATTTTTTTTTCTCAAATTAACGTTCTTATACAGGCTACTCTTATTGGCCTACCGTATACAAACACGAAGAGACCATATTTTCTGTATTCACTGAAAAAAATTATTTCCCGAAATAGCTGTCTGATACAGACTACCATTATCAGCCTACCGTAAACAAACACGAAGACACCATAATTTCAGTTTTTAATAAAAACTTTTTTTTTCTCAAATTAACGTTCTCATACAGGGTACTCTTATCGGCCTACCGTATACAAACATGATTACACCATAATTTCTGTATTTACTGAAAAAAATTATTTCCCGAAATAGCTGTCTGATACAGGCTACCATTATCAGCCTACCGTATACAAACATGATGACACCATAATTTCAGTTTTTAATAAAAATTTTTTTTCTCAAATTAACGTTCTCATACAGGCTACCATTGTCAGCCTACCGTATACAAACATGATGACACCATAATTTAAGTTTATACTGGAAATTTTTTTTTCTTCTTAAATTAACGTTCTCATACTGGCTACTCTTATCGGCCTACAGTATACAAACACGATGACACCATAATTTCAGTTTTTACTAAAAATTTTGTTTTTCTCAAATTTACGTTCTCATACAGGGTACTCTTATCGGTTTACCGTATACAAACACGATGACACCATAATTTCAGTTTCTACTGAAAATTTTTTTCTTCTCAAATTAACGTTCTCATACAGGCTACTCTTATTGGCCTACCGTATACAATCACGAAGCCACCATAATTTCAGTTTTTACTGAAAATTTCCTTTTTTCTCAAATCAACGTTCTCATACTGGCTACCATTGTCAGCCTACCGTATAGAAACACGAAGACACAATAATTTCAGTTTTTACTGAAAACTTTTTTTTCTCAAATTAACGTTCTCATACAGGCTACTCATATCGGCCTACCGTATAGAAACATGATGACACCATAATTTCGGTTTATACTGGAAATTTTTTTTTTCTTAAATCGACGTTCTCATACAGGCTACTCTTATCGGCCTACAGTATACAAACACGATGACACCATAATTACAGTTTATACTAAAAATTTTGTTTTTCTCAAATTAACGTTCTCATACAGGGTACTCTTATCGGTTTACCGTATACAAACACGATGACACCATAATTTCAGTTTTTACTGAAAATTTTTTTCTTCTCAAATTAACGTTCTCATACAGGCTACTCTTATTGGCCTACCGTATACAAACACGAAGAGACCATATTTTCTGTATTCACTGAAAAAAATTATTTCCCGAAATAGCTGTCTGATACAGGCTACCATTATCAGCCTACCGTAAACAAACACGAAGACACCATAATTTCCGTTTTTACTGAAAATTTTATTTTTCTTAAATTAACGTTCTCATACAGGCTACTCTTATCGGTTTACCGTATACAAACACGAAGCCACCATAATTCCAGTTTTTACTGAGAATTTTCTTTTTTCTCAAATTAACGTTCTCATACAGGCTACTTTTATCGGTCTACCGTATACAATCACGAAGCCACCATAATTTCAGTTTTTACTGAAAATTTCCTTTTTTCTCAAATCAACGTTCTCATACTGGCTACCATTGTCAGCCTACCGTATAGAAACACGAAGACACAATAATTTTAGTTTTTACTGAAAACTTTTTTTTCTCAAATTAACGTTCTCATACAGGCTACTCATATCGGCCTACCGTATACAAACATGATGACACCATAATCTCAGTTTATACTGGAAATTTTTTTTTTCTTAAATCGACGTTCTCATACAGGCTACTCTTATCGGCCTACAGTATACAAACACGATGACACCATAATTACAGTTTATACTAAAAATTTTGTTTTTCTCAAATTAACGTTCTCATACAGGGTACTCTTATCGGTTTACCGTATACAAACACGATGACACCATAATTTCAGTTTTTACTGAAAATTTTTTTCTTCTGAAATTAACGTTCTCATACAGGCTACTCTTATTGGCCTACCGTATACAAACACGAAGAGACCATATTTTCTGTATTCACTGAAAAATTTATTTCCCGAAATAGCTGTCTGATACAGGCTACCATTATCAGCCTACCGTAAACAAACACGAAGACACCATAATTTCCGTTTTTACTGAAAATTTTATTTTTCTTAAATTAACGTTCTCATACAGGCTACTCTTATCGGTTTACCGTATACAAACACGAAGCCACCATAATTCCAGTTTTTACTGAGAATTTTCTTTTTTCTCAAATTAACGTTCTCTTACAGGCTTCTCTTATCGGTCTACCGTATACAATCACGAAGCCACCATAATTTCAGTTTTTACTGAAAATTTCCTTTTTTCTCAAATCAACGTTCTCATACAGGATACCATTGTCAGCCTACCGTATAGAAACACGAAGACACCATAATATCAGTTTTTACTGAAAACTTTTTTTTCTCAAATTAACGTTCTCATACAGGCTACTCATATCGGCCTACCGTATACAAACATGATGACACCATAATTTCAGTTTATACTGGAAATTTTTTTTTTCTTAAATGAACGTTCTCATACTGGCTACTCTTATCGGTCTACCGTATACAAACACGATGACACCATAATTTCAGTTTTTACTAAAAATTTTGTTTTTCTTAAATTAACGTTCTCATACAGGGTACTCTTATCGGTCTACCGTATACAAACACGATGACACCATAATTTCAGTTTTTACTGAAAATTTTTTTTTTCTCAAATTAACGTTCCCATACAGGCTACTCTTATTGGCCTACCGTATACAAACACCAAGAGACCATAATTTCTGTATTCACTGAAAAAAATTATTTCCCGAAATAGCTGTCTGATACAGGCTACCATTATCAGCCTACCGTAAACAAACACGAAGACACCATAATTTCCGTTTTTACTGAAAATTTTATTTTTCTTAAATTAACGTTCTCATACAGGCTACTCTTATCGATTTACCGTATACAAACACGAAGCCACCATAATTCCAGTTTTTACTGAGAATTTTCTTTTTTCTCAAATTAACGTTCTCATACAGGCTACTTTTATCGGTCTACCGTATACAATCACGAAGCCACCATAATTTCAGTTTTTACTGAAAATTTCCTTTTTTCTCAAATCAACGTTCTCATACTGGCTACCATTGTCAGCCTACCGTATAGAAACACGAAGACACAATAATTTTAGTTTTTACTGAAAACTTTTTTTTCTCAAATTAACGTTCTCATACAGGCTACTCATATCGGCCTACCGTATACAAACATGATGACACCATAATCTCAGTTTATACTGGAAATTTTTTTTTTCTTAAATGAACGTTCTCATACTGGCTACTCTTATCGGTCTACCGTATACAAACACCAAGAGACCATAATTAGTGTATTCACTGAAAAAAATTATTTCCCGAAATAGCTGTCTGATACAGACTACCATTATCAGCCTACCGTAAACAAACACGAAGACACCATAATTTCAGTTTTTAATAAAAACTTTTTTTTTCTCAAATTAACGTTCTCATACAGGGTACTCTTATCGGCCTACCGTATACAAACATGATTACACCATAATTTCTGTATTTACTGAAAAAAATTATTTCCCGAAATAGCTGTCTGATACAGGCTACCATTATCAGCCTACCGTATACAAACATGATGACACCATAATTTCAGTTTTTAATAAAAATTTTTTTTCTCAAATTAACGTTCTCATACAGGCTACCATTGTCAGCCTACCGTATACAAACATGATGACACCATAATTTAAGTTTATACTGGAAATTTTTTTTTCTTCTTAAATTAACGTTCTCATACTGGCTACTCTTATCGGCCTACAGTATACAAACACGATGACACCATAATTTCAGTTTTTACTAAAAATTTTGTTTTTCTCAAATTTACGTTCTCATACAGGGTACTCTTATCGGTTTACCGTATACAAACACGATGACACCATAATTTCAGTTTTTACTGAAAATTTTTTTCTTCTCAAATTAACGTTCTCATACAGGCTACTCTTATTGGCCTACCGTATACAATCACGAAGCCACCATAATTTCAGTTTTTACTGAAAATTTCCTTTTTTCTCAAATCAACGTTCTCATACTGGCTACCATTGTCAGCCTACCGTATAGAAACACGAAGACACAATAATTTCAGTTTTTACTGAAAACTTTTTTTTCTCAAATTAACGTTCTCATACAGGCTACTCATATCGGCCTACCGTATAGAAACATGATGACACCATAATTTCGGTTTATACTGGAAATTTTTTTTTTCTTAAATCGACGTTCTCATACAGGCTACTCTTATCGGCCTACAGTATACAAACACGATGACACCATAATTACAGTTTATACTAAAAATTTTGTTTTTCTCAAATTAACGTTCTCATACAGGGTACTCTTATCGGTTTACCGTATACAAACACGATGACACCATAATTTCAGTTTTTACTGAAAATTTTTTTCTTCTCAAATTAACGTTCTCATACAGGCTACTCTTATTGGCCTACCGTATACAAACACGAAGAGACCATATTTTCTGTATTCACTGAAAAAAATTATTTCCCGAAATAGCTGTCTGATACAGGCTACCCAAGCAACATTTTTTGCATTTTTTACGTAAAATATACTTTTCTTGGTAACTTTGATTAAAGTCATAGTTACTTAAATGTCACAGTTACGAAACTTTGTACGTAACTGTGAGAAAACGCCTTGTATTTTTAGTCATTGTTACAAGTAGGTGATATGGGAGTGTTACATTACATTAACGTTATTGTGATGTTGTATGTTTCCTTTTTGTAACAAAATTACCATAAAGGTTACAGGGTCTACGTAGAAATATCATTAGTTTTTCGTTACATTTACGTAAATGTGAAGACTAAAGGTAAGCAGTAAACATGTGTGAGTATACTTTTCCCAAAGGAAAGAATGAGAAAACAAATATTATTTTTGTATTTTGCATTACATGTATAAATCATAATATACATTTATGTTAGGAAAAAATGTTCTATATGTATTACATACGATAAAGAAGTCTTTAATTTGACAAATAATATATGTATATGTACATTCTCAAAAACATATTCTTTTTCAAATTAACAATTTAATTATGCACATTTATCAACTATTAGAAAGCATAAAATTAAAACGGATTCCACTTTACTGGCGAATATAGTGGAAATAATTCTTAAAAATGTATGCCCCTTTCCCAAAATTAAATTTAATTTAAAAATATTCAAAATATCTATTTTGAAAAAAAAAAATTAATTTTTGAAAAATTTTATTTTTATAAAATTTTTTCCCCAAAACTGTTGCTTTATGGATCTTATAGTATTTTCTATTCAGTTTTTATGCCAAAATCAAGAAATTCATGCAATATTAATAAGAAAAATAAAGTAATATGTTGCTTTCATTTTGGACGCCATTATGCATCGTTTTAGTTTTTTCTTGTGATTTTAAATTTAAATTTACATATAACTTACGTAAAAACTACCTTTTACTTAACTTTTACAATATAGTAAATTTAATGTAAATGTGATAACAAAATTGAACTTACGTTAAAACTACGTAACCTAAACAACAAAAACATCAAAGTAACAAAGCTGACAATAACGTTACTGCAGCATAAGTTACTAAGAAATGATTTTCGTTACAAGCGTGACATTAATGTCAATGTTACGTAGAATCAATATTTTTGTAACTTGGTTTACTTTTTAGTAAAAAGTACGTAACTTTATCATAAATGTTACCATACTTATCACAATAACAAGAAAGTTAGTAAAAATGTTAGAAATACGTAAATTTAACAAAAAATAATTCTTGTTACCAAATCGATAGTAACTACTACCAAAAATGTTGCTTGGGTACCATTATCAGCCTACCGTAAACAAACACGAAGACACCATAATTTCCGTTTTTACTGAAAATTTTATTTTTCTTAAATTAACGTTCTCATACAGGCTACTCTTATCGGTTTACCGTATACAAACACGAAGCCACCATAATTCCAGTTTTTACTGAGAATTTTCTTTTTTCTCAAATTAACGTTCTCATACAGGCTACTTTTATCGGTCTACCGTATACAATCACGAAGCCACCATAATTTCAGTTTTTACTGAAAATTTCCTTTTTTCTCAAATCAACGTTCTCATACTGGCTACCATTGTCAGCCTACCGTATAGAAACACGAAGACACAATAATTTTAGTTTTTACTGAAAACTTTTTTTTCTCAAATTAACGTTCTCATACAGGCTACTCATATCGGCCTACCGTATACAAACATGATGACACCATAATCTCAGTTTATACTGGAAATTTTTTTTTTCTTAAATCGACGTTCTCATACAGGCTACTCTTATCGGCCTACAGTATACAAACACGATGACACCATAATTACAGTTTATACTAAAAATTTTGTTTTTCTCAAATTAACGTTCTCATACAGGGTACTCTTATCGGTTTACCGTATACAAACACGATGACACCATAATTTCAGTTTTTACTGAAAATTTTTTTCTTCTGAAATTAACGTTCTCATACAGGCTACTCTTATTGGCCTACCGTATACAAACACGAAGAGACCATATTTTCTGTATTCACTGAAAAAAATTATTTCCCGAAATAGCTGTCTGATACAGGCTACCATTATCAGCCTACCGTAAACAAACACGAAGACACCATAATTTCCGTTTTTACTGAAAATTTTATTTTTCTTAAATTAACGTTCTCATACAGGCTACTCTTATCGGTTTACCGTATACAAACACGAAGCCACCATAATTCCAGTTTTTACTGAGAATTTTCTTTTTTCTCAAATTAACGTTCTCATACAGGCTACTCTTATCGGTCTACCGTATACAATCACGAAGCCACCATAATTTCAGTTTTTACTGAAAATTTCCTTTTTTCTCAAATCAACGTTCTCATACAGGATACCATTGTCAGCCTACCGTATAGAAACACGAAGACACCATAATATCAGTTTTTACTGAAAACTTTTTTTTCTCAAATTAACGTTCTCATACAGGCTACTCATATCGGCCTACCGTATACAAACATGATGACACCATAATTTCAGTTTATACTGGAAATTTTTTTTTTCTTAAATGAACGTTCTCATACTGGCTACTCTTATCGGTCTACCGTATACAAACACGATGACACCATAATTTCAGTTTTTACTAAAAATTTTGTTTTTCTTAAATTAACGTTCTCATACAGGGTACTCTTATCGGTCTACCGTATACAAACACGATGACACCATAATTTCAGTTTTTACTGAAAATTTTTTTTTTCTCAAATTAACGTTCCCATACAGGCTACTCTTATTGGCCTACCGTATACAAACACCAAGAGACCATAATTTCTGTATTCACTGAAAAAAATTATTTCCCGAAATAGCTGTCTGATACAGGCTACCATTATCAGCCTACCGTAAACAAACACGAAGACACCATAATTTCCGTTTTTACTGAAAATTTTATTTTTCTTAAATTAACGTTCTCATACAGGCTACTCTTATCGATTTACCGTATACAAACACGAAGCCACCATAATTCCAGTTTTTACTGAGAATTTTCTTTTTTCTCAAATTAACGTTCTCATACAGGCTACTTTTATCGGTCTACCGTATACAATCACGAAGCCACCATAATTTCAGTTTTTACTGAAAATTTCCTTTTTTCTCAAATCAACGTTCTCATACTGGCTACCATTGTCAGCCTACCGTATAGAAACACGAAGACACAATAATTTTAGTTTTTACTGAAAACTTTTTTTTCTCAAATTAACGTTCTCATACAGGCTACTCATATCGGCCTACCGTATACAAACATGATGACACCATAATGTCAGTTTATACTGGAAATTTTTTTTTTCTTAAATGAACGTTCTCATACTGGCTACTCTTATCGGTCTACCGTATACAAACACGATGACACCATAATTTCAGTTTTTACTAAAAATTTTGTTTTTCTTAAATTAACGTTCTCATACAGGGTACTCTTATCGGCCTACCGTATACAAACATGATGACACCATTATTTCTGTATTTACTGGAAAAAATTATTTCCCGAAATAGCTGTCTGATACAGACTACCATTATCAGCCTACCGTAAACAAACACGAAGACACCATAATTTCAGTTTTTACTGATAAATTTGTTTTTCTTCTTAAATTAACGTTCTCATACTGGCTACTCTTATCGGCCTACCGTATACAAACACGATGCCACCATAATTTCAGTTTTTACTGAAAATTTTCTTTTTTCTCAAATTAACGTTCTCATACAGGCTACCATTGTCAGCCTACCGTATAGAAACACGAAGACACCATAATTTCAGTTTTTACTGAAAAATTTGTTTTTCTTCTTGAATTAACGTTCTCATACTGGCTACTCTTATCGGTCTACCGTATACAAACACGATGACACCATAATTTCAGTTTTTACTGAAATTTTTTTTCTCAAATTAACGTTCTCATACAAGGTACTCTTATCGGCCTACCGTATACAAACATGATGACACCATTATTTCTGTATTTACTGAAAAAAATTATTTCCCGAAATAGCTGTCTGATACAGGTTACCATTACCAGCCTACCGTATACAAACATGATGACGCCATAATTTCAGTTTTTAATAAAATTTTTTTTTCTCAAATTAACGTTCTCATACAGGCTACCATTGTCAGCCTACCGTATACAAACATGATGACACCATAATTTCAGTTTATACTGGAAATTTTTTGTTCTTCTTAAATTAACGTTCTCATACAGGCTACTCTTATCGGTCTACCGTATACAAACATGATGACACCATAATTTCAGTTTTTACTGAAAATTTTTTTTTCTCAAATTAACGTTCTAATACAGGCTACCATTGTCAGCCTACCGTATACAAACATGATGACACCATAATTTCAGTTTTTACTGAAAATTTTTTTTTTTCTTAAATTAACGTTCTCATACTGGCTACTCTTATCGGTCTACCGTATACAAACACGAAGACACCATAATTTCAGTTTTAACTGAAATTTTTTATTTCTCAAATTAACGTTCTTATACAGGCTACCATTGTCAGCCTACCGTATACAAACATGATGACACCATAATTTCAGTTTATACTGGAAATTTTTTGTTCTTCTTAAATTAACGTTCTCATACAGGCTACTCTTATCGGTCTACCGTATACAAACATGATGACACCATAATTTCAGTTTTTACTGAAAATTTTTTTTTCTCAAATTAACGTTCTCATACAGGCTACCATTGTCAGCCTACCGTATACAAACATGATGACACCATAATTTCAGTTTTTACTGAAAATTTTTTTTTTTCTTAAATTAACGTTCTCATACTGGCTACTCTTATCGTTCTACCGTATACAAACACGAAGAGACCATAATTTCTGTATTCACTGAAAAAAATTATTTCCCGAAATAGCTGTCTGATACAGGCTACCATTATCAGCCTACCGTAAACAAACACGAAGACACCATAATTTCAGTTTTTACTGAAAATTTTTTTTCTCAAATTAACGTTCTCATACAGGCTACTCTTATCGGTCTACCGTATACAAACACGAAGCCACCATAATTTCAGTTTTTACTGAAATTTTTTTTTTTCTCAAATTAACGTTCTCATACAGGCTACCATTGTCAGCCTACCGTATACTAACACGAAGACACCACGTTTCCGTTTTTACTGAAAATTTTTTTCTTCTCAAATTAACGTTCTCATACAGGCTACCATTGTCAGCCTACCGTATACAAACATGTTGACACCATAATTTCAGTTTATACTGGAAACTTTTTCTTCTTCTTAAATTAACGTTCTCATACTGGCTACTCTTATCAGCCTACCGTATACACACACGTAGACACCATAACTTCAGTTTTTACTGAAAAAAATTATTTCCCGAAATACCTGTCTGATACAGGCTACCATTATCAGCCTACCGTATACAAACATGATGACACCATAATTTCAGTTTTTAATAAAATTTTTTTTTCTCAAATTAACGTTGTCATACAGGCTACCATTGTCAGCCTACCGTATACAAACACGATGACACCATAATTTCCGTTTTTACTGAAAATTTTTTTTTCCTTAAATCAAAGTTCTCATACAGGCTACTCTTATCAGCCTACCGTATACAAACACGATGACACCATAATTTCAGTTTTTACTAAAATTTTTTTTCTCAAATTAACGTTCTCATACAGGGTACTCTTATCGGCCTACCGTATACAAACATGATGACACCATTATTTCTGTATTTACTGGAAAAAATTATTTCCCGAAATAGCTGTCTGATACAGGTTACCATTACCAGCCTACCGTATACAAACATGATGACGCCATAATTTCAGTTTTCAATTAAAATTTTTTTTTCTCAAATTAACGTTCTCATACAGTCTACCATTGTCAGCCTACCGTATACAAACATGATGACACCATAATTTCAGTTTATACTGGAAATTTTTTGTTCTTCTTAAATTAACGTTCTCATACAGGCTACTCTTATCGGCCTACCGTATACAAACACGATGACACCATAATTTCAGTTTTTACTGAAAATTTTTTTTTCTCAAATTAACGTTCTAAAACAGGCTACCATTGTCAGCCTACCGTATACAAACATGATGACACCATAATTTCAGTTTTTACTGAAAATTTTTTTTTTTCTTAAATTAACGTTCTCATACTGGCTACTCTTATCGGTCTACCGTATACAAACACGAAGACACCATAATTTCAGTTTTAACTGAAATTTTTTATTTCTTAAATTAACGTTCTTATACAGGCTACCATTGTCAGCCTACCGTATACAAACATGATGACACCATAATTTCTGTTTATACTGAAAATTTTTTTTTTCCTAAATGAACGTTCTCATACTGGCTACTCTTATCGGTCTACCGTATACAAACACGATGACACCATAATTTCAGTTGTTACTGAAAATTTTTTTTTCTCAAACGAACGTTCTCATACAGGCTACTGTTATCGTTCTACCGTATACAAACACGAAGAGACCATAATTTCTGTATTCACTGAAAAAAATTATTTCCCGAAATAGCTGTCTGATACAGGCTACCATTATCAGCCTACCGTAAACAAACACGAAGACACCATAATTTCAGTTTTTACTGAAAAATTTTTGTTTTCTTAAATAACTGTTCTCATACAGGCTACTCTTATCGGTCTACCGTATACAAACACGATGACGCCATAATTTCAGTTTTTACTGAAAATTTTTTTTCTCAAATTAACGTTCTCATACAGGCTACTCTTATCGGTCTACCGTATACAAACACGAAGCCACCATAATTTCAGTTTTAACTGAAATTTTTTATTTCTTAAATTAACGTTCTTATACAGGCTACCATTGTCAGCCTACCGTATACAAACATGATGACACCATAATTTCTGTTTATACTGAAAATTTTTTTTTTCCTAAATGAACGTTCTCATACTGGCTACTCTTATCGGTCTACCGTATACAAACACGATGACACCATAATTTCAGTTTTTACTGAAAATTTTTTTTTTTTTCTCAAATTAACGTTCTCATACAGGCTACCATTGTCAGCCTACCGTATACTAACACGAAGACACCATAATTTCCGTTTTTACTGAAAATTTTTTTCTTCTCAAATTAACGTTCTAAAACAGGCTACCATTGTCAGCCTACCGTATACAAACATGATGACACCATAATTTCAGTTTTTACTGAAAATTTTTTTTTTTCTTAAATTAACGTTCTCATACTGGCTACTCTTATCGGTCTACCGTATACAAACACGAAGACACCATAATTTCAGTTTTAACTGAAATTTTTCATTTCTTAAATTAACGTTCTTATACAGGCTACCATTGTCAGCCTACCGTATACAAACATGATGACACCATAATTTCTGTTTATACTGAAAATTTTTTTTTTCCTAAATGAACGTTCTCATACTGGCTACTCTTATCGGTCTACCGTATACAAACACGATGACACCATAATTTCAGTTTTTACTGAAAATTTTTTTTTTTTTTCTCAAATTAACGTTCTCATACAGGCTACCATTGTCAGCCTACCGTATACTAACACGAAGACACCATAATTTCCGTTTTTACTGAAAATTTTTTTCTTCTCAAATTAACGTTCTCATACAGGCTAACATTGTGAGCCTACCGTATACAAACATGATGACACCATAATTTCAGTTTATACTGGAAATTTTTTCTTCTTCTTAAACTAACGTTCTCATACTGGCTACTCTTATCAGCCTACCGTATACACACACGTAGACACCATAACTTCAGTTTTTACTGGAAAAAATTATTTGCCGAAATACCTGTCTGATACAGGCTACCATTATCAGCCTACCGTATACAAACATGATGACACCATAATTTCAGTTTTTAATAAAATTTTTTTTTCTCAAATTAACGTTCTCATACAGGCTACTATTGTCAGCCTACCGTATACAAACACGATGACACCATAATTTCCGTTTTTACTGAAAATTTTTCTTTCCTTAAATCAAAGTTCTCATACAGGCTACTCTTATCAGCCTACCGTATACAAACACGTAGACACCATAACTTCAGTTTTCACAGAAAAAAATTATTTCCCGAAATACCTGTCTGATACAGGCTACCATTATCAGCCTACCGTATACAAACATGATGACACCATAATTTCAGTTTTTAATAAAATTTTTTTTTCTCAAATTAACGTTCTCATACAGGCTACCATTGTCAGCCTACCGTATACAAACACGATGACACCATAATTTCCGTTTTTACTGAAATTTTTTTTTCCTTCAATTAAAGTTCTCATACAGGCTACCATTATCAGCCTACCGTATACAAACATGATGACACCATAATTTCAGTTTTTAATAAAAATTTTTTTTTTCAAACGAACGCTCTCATACAGGCTACTCTTATCGTTCTACCGCATACAAACACGATGACATCATAATTTCAGTTTTTACTGAAAATTTTTTTCTTCTCTAATTCACGTTCTCATACAGGCTACTCTTATTGGCCTACCGTATACAAACACGATGACACCATAATTTCAGTTTTTACTGAAAATTTTTTTTCTCAAATTAACGTTCTCATACAGGCTACCATTGTCAGCCTACCGTATACAAACACGAAGACACCATAATTTCCGTTTTTACTGAAAATTTTTTTTCTCAAATTAACGTTCTCATACAGGCTACCATTGTCAGCCTACCGTATACAAAAACGAAGACACCATAATTTCCGTTTTTACTGAAAATTTTTTTTTCCTTGAATAACCGTTCTCATACAGGCTACTCTTATCGGTCTACCGTATACAAACACGATGACACCATAATTTCAGTTTTTACTGAAAATTTTTTTTCTCAAATTAACGTTCTCATACAGGCTACCATTGTCAGCCTACCGTATACAAACACGAAGACACCATAATTTCCGTTTTTACTGAAAATTTTTTTTTCCTTAAATTAAAGTTCTCATACAGGCTACTCTTATCAGCCTACCGTATACAAACACGATGACACCATAATTTCAGTTTATACTGGAAATTTTTTTTTTTAAAATAACGTTCTCATACAGGGTACTCTTATCGGCCTACCGTATACAAACATGATGACACCATAATTTCTGTATTTACTGAAAAAAATTATTTCCCGAAATAGCTATCTGATACAGGCTACCATTATCAGCCTACCGTAAACAAACACGAAGACACCATAATTTCAGTTTTTACTGAAAAAATTTTTTTTTCTTAAATAACCGTTCTCATACAGGCTACACTTATCGGTCTACCGTATACAAACACGATGACACCATAATTTCAGTTTTTACTGAAAATTTTTTTTCTCAAATTAACGTTCTCATACAGGCTACCATTGTCAGCCTACCGTATACAAACACGAAGACACCATAATTTCCGTTTTTACTGAAAATTTTTTTTTCCTTAAATTAAAGTTCTCATACAGGCTACTCTTATCAGCCTACCGTATACAAACACGATGACACCATAATTTCAGTTTATACTGGAAATTTTTTTTTTTAAAATAACGTTCTCATACAGGGTACTCTTATCGGCCTACCGTATACAAACATGATGACACCATAATTTCTGTATTTACTGAAAAAAATTATTTCCCGAAATAGCTATCTGATACAGGCTACCATTATCAGCCTACCGTAAACAAACACGAAGACACCATAATTTCAGTTTTTACTGAAAAAATTTTTTTTTCTTAAATAACCGTTCTCATACAGGCTACACTTATCGGTCTACCGTATATAAACACGTAGACACCATAACTTCAGTTTTTACTGAAATTTTTTTTTTTAAAATAACGTTCTCATACAGGCTACTCTTATCAGCCTACCGTATACAAACACGTAGACACCATAACTTCAGTTTTCACAGAAAAAAATTATTTCCCGAAATACCTGTCTGATACAGGCTACCATTATCAGCCTACCGTATACAAACATGATGACACCATAATTTCAGTTTTTAATAAAATTTTTTTTTCTCAAATTAACGTTCTCATACAGGCTACCATTGTCAGCCTACCGTATACAAACACGTAGACACCATAACTTCAGTTTTCACAGAAAAAAATTATTTCCCGAAATACCTGTCTAATACAGGCTACCATTATCAGCCTACCGTATACAAACATGATGACACCATAATTTCAGTTTTTAATAAAAATTTTATTTCTCAAACGAACGTTCTTATACAGGCTACCATTGTCTGCCTACCGTATACAAACACGATGACACCATAATTTCCGTTTTTACTAAAAATTTTTTTTCCTTAAATTAAAGTTCTCATACAGGCTACTCTTATCGGCCTACCGTATACAAACATGATGATACCATAATTTTTGTTTTTACCAAAAAAATTTTTTTTCTCTCAAATTAAAGTTCTTATACAAGCTACTCTTATCGGCCTATCATATACAAACATGATGACACCATAATTTCAGTTTTTACTGAAAAAAATTATTTCCCGAAATACCTGTCTGATACAGGCTACCATTATCAGCCTACCGTATACAAACATGATGACACCATAATTTCAGTTTTTAATAAAAAATTTTTTTTTTAAATTAACGTTCTCATATAGGCTACTCTTATCAGCCTACCGTATACACACACGTAGACACCATAACTTCAGTTTTCACAGAAAAAAATTATTTCCCGAAATAGCTGTCTGATACAGGCTACCATTGTCAGCATACCGTATACAAACATGATGACACCATAATTTCAGTTTTTAATAAAAATTTTTTTTTCAAATTAACGTTCTCATACAGGCTACTCTTATTGGCCTACAGTATACAACCACGATGACACCATATTTTCAGTTTTTACTGAAATTTTTTTTCTTCTCAAATTAACGTTCTCATACAGGCTAGTCTTATTGGCTAACCGTATACAAACACGAAGAGACCATTATTTCTGTATTCACTGAAAAAAATTATTTCCCGAAATAGCTGTCTGATACAGGCTACCATTATCAGCCTACCGTAAACAAACCCGAAGGCACCATAATTTCAGTTTTTACTGAAAAATTTTTTTTTTCTTAAATAACCGTTCTCATACAGGCTACTCTTATCGGTCTACCGTATACAAACACGATGACACCATAATTTCAGTTTTTACTGAAAATTTTTTTTTTTCAAATTAACGTTCTCATACAGGGTACTCTTATCGGCCTACCGTATACAAACATGATGACACCATAATTTCTGTATTTACTGAAAAAAATTATTTATCGAAATACCTGTCTGATACAGGCTACCATTATCAGCCTACCGTATACACACATGATGACACCATAATTTCCGTTTTAACTGAAAATTTTTTTTCCTTAAATTAAAGTTCTGATACAGGCTACTCTTATCAGCCTACAGTATACAACCACGATGACACCATATTTTCAGTTTTTACTGAAATTTTTTTTCTTCTCAAATTAACGTTCTCATACAGGCTAGTCTTATTGGCCTACCGTATACAAACACGAAGAGACCATTATTTCTGTATTCACTGAAAAAAATTATTTCCCGAAATAGCTGTCTGATACAGGCTACCATTATCAGCCTACCGTAAACAAACCCGAAGGCACCATAATTTCAGTTTTTACTGAAAAATTTTTTTTTTCTTAAATAACCGTTCTCATACAGGCTACTCTTATCGGTCTACCGTATACAAACACGATGACACCATAATTTCAGTTTTTACTGAAAATTTTTTTTTTTCAAATTAACGTTCTCATACAGGGTACTCTTATCGGCCTACCGTATACAAACATGATGACACCATAATTTCTGTATTTACTGAAAAAAATTATTTATCGAAATACCTGTCTGATACAGGCTACCATTATCAGCCTACCGTATACACACATGATGACACCATAATTTCCGTTTTTACTGAAAATTTTTTTTTCAAATTAACGTTCTCATACAGGCTACTCTTATCAGCCTACCGTATACACACACGTAGACACCATAACTTCAGTTTTCACAGAAAAAAATTATTTCCCGAAATACCTGTCTGATACAGGCTACCATTATCAGCCTACCGTATACAAACATGATGACACCATAATTTCAGTTTTTAATAAAAATTTTTTTTTCAAATTAACGTTCTCATACAGGCTACTCTTATTGGCCTACAGTATACAACCACGATGACACCATATTTTCAGTTTTTACTGAAATTTTTTTTCTTCTCAAATTAACGTTCTCATACAGGCTAGTCTTATTGGCTAACCGTATACAAACACGAAGAGACCATTATTTCTGTATTCACTGAGAAAAATTATTTCCCGAAATAGCTGTCTGATACAGGCTACCATTATCAGCCTACCGTAAACAAACCCGAAGGCACCATAATTTCAGTTTTTACTGAAAAATTTTTTTTTTCTTAAATAACCGTTCTCATACAGGCTACTCTTATCGGTCTACCGTATACAAACACGATGACACCATAATTTCAGTTTTTACTGAAAAATTTTTTTTTTCAAATTAACGTTCTCATACAGGGTACTCTTATCGGCCTACCGTATACAAACATGATGACACCATAATTTCTGTATTTACTGAAAAAAATTATTTATCGAAATACCTGTCTGATACAGGCTACCATTATCAGCCTACCGTATACACACATGATGACACCATAATTTCCGTTTTTACTGAAAATTTTTTTTTCCTTAAATTAAAGTTCTCATACAGGCTACTCTTATCAGCCTACAGTATACAACCACGATGACACCATATTTTCAGTTTTTACTGAAATTTTTTTTCTTCTCAAATTAACGTTCTCATACAGGCTAGTCTTATTGGCCTACCGTATACAAACACGAAGAGACCATTATTTCTGTATTCACTGAAAAAAATTATTTCCCGAAATAGCTGTCTGATACAGGCTACCATTATCAGCCTACCGTAAACAAACCCGAAGGCACCATAATTTCAGTTTTTACTGAAAAATTTTTTTTTTCTTAAATAACCGTTCTCATACAGGCTACTCTTATCGGTCCACCGTATACAAACACGATGACACCATAATTTCAGTTTTTACTGAAAATTTTTTTTTTTTCAAATTAACGTTCTCATACAGGGTACTCTTATCGGCTTACCGTATACAAACATGATGACACCATAATTACTGTATTTACTGAAAAAAATTATTTATCGAAATACCTGTCTGATACAGGCTACCATTATCAGCCTACCGTATACAAACATGATGACACCATAATTTCCGTTTTTACTGAAAATTTTTTTTCTTAAATTAACGTTCTCATACAGGCTACCATTGTCAGCCTACCGTATACAAACACGAGGACACCATAATTTCCGTTTTTACTGAAAATTTTTTTTCTTCTTAAATTAAAGTTCTCATACAGGCTACTCTTATCAGCCTACCGTATACAAACACGTAGACACCATAACTTCAGTTTTTACTGAAATTTTTTTTTTTTCAAATTAACGTTCTCATAGAGGGTACTCTTATCGGCCTACCGTATACAAACATGATGACACCATAATTTCTGTATTTACTGAAAAAAATTATTTATCGAAATACCTGTCTGATACAGGCTACCATTATCAGCCTACCGTATACAAACATGATGACACCATAATTTCAGTTTTTAATAAAAAATTTTTTTTTCAAATTAACGTTCTCATACAGGCTACTTCTATCAGCCTACCGTATACACACACGTAGACACCATAACTTCAGTTTTCACAGAAAAAAATTATTTCCCGAAATACCTGTCTGATACAGGCTACCATTATCAGCCTACCGTATACAAACATGATGACACCATAATTTCAGTTTTTAATAAAAATTTTCTTTCTCAAATTAACGTTCTCATACAGGCTACCATTGTCAGCCTACCGTATACAAACATGATGACACCATATTTTCAGTTTATACTGGAAATTTTTTTTTCTTCTTAAATTAACGTTCTCATACTGGCTACTCTAATCGGCCTACAGTATACAAACATGATGACGCCATATTTTTAGTCTTTACTAAAAATTTTTTTTTCTCAAATCAACGTTCTCATACAGGCTACCATTGTCAGCCTACCGTATACAAACATGATGACACCATAATTTCAGTTTTTAATAAAAATTTTTTTTCTCAAATTAACGTTCTCATACAGGCTACCATTGTCAGCCTACCGTATACAAACATGATGACACCATAATTTCAGTTTATACTGGAAATTTTTTTTCTTCTTAAGTTAACGTTCTCATACTCGCTACTCTTATCGGCCTACAGTATACAAACACGATGAGACCATAATTTAAGTTTTTACTGAAAAAATTTTTTTTTCTTAAATAACCGTTCTCATACAGGCTACCATTGTCAGCCTAACGTATACAAACATGATGTGACCATAATTTCAGTTTATACTGGAAATTTTTTTTTCTTCTTAAATTAACGTTCTCATACAGGCTACTCTTATCAGCCTACCGTATACACACACGTAGACACCATAACTTCAGTTTTCACAGAAAAAAATTATTACCCGAAATACCTGTCTTATACAGGCTACCATTATCAGCCCACCGTATACAAACATGATGACACCATAATTTCAGTTTTTAATAAAAATTTTTTTTTTCAAATTAAAGTTCTCATACAGGCTACTCTTATCAGCCTACCGTATACACACACGTAGACACCATAACTTCAGTTTTCACAGAAAAAAATTATTTCCCGAAATACCTGTCTGATACAGGCTACCATTATCAGCCTACCGTATACAAACATGATGACACTATAATTTCAGTTTTTAATTAAAATTTTTTTTTCAAATTAACGTTCTCATACAGGCTACTCTTATTGGCCTACAGTATACAAACACGATGAGACCATAATTTAAGTTTTTACTGAAAAAATTTTTTTTTCTTAAATAACCGTTCTCATACAGGCTACCATTGTCAGCCTACCGTATACAAACATGATGAGACCATAATTTCAGTTTATACTGAAAATTTTTTTTTCTTCTTAAATTAACGTTCTCATACAGGCTACTCTTATCAGCCTACCGTATACAAACATGATGACACCATAATTTCAGTTTATACTGGAAATTTTTTTTCTTCTTAAATTAACTTTCTCATACTGGCTACTCTTATCGGCCTACAATATACAAACACGATGAGACCATAATTTAAGTTTTTACTGAAAAAATTTTTTTTTCTTAAATAACCGTTCTCATACAGGCTACCATTGTCAGCCTACCGTATACAAACACGATGACACCATATTTTCAGTTTATACTGGAAATTTTTTTCTTCTCAAATTAACGTTCTCATACAGGCTACTGTTATTGGCCTACCGTATACAAACACGAAGAGACCATAATTTCTGTATACACTGAAAAAAATTATTTCCCGAAATAGCTGTCTGATACAGGCTATCATTATCAGCCTACCGTATACAAACATGATGACACCATAATTTCAGTTTATACTGGAAATTTTTTTTCTTCTTAAATTAACGTTCTCATACTGGCTACTCTTATCGACCTACAGTATACAAACACGATGAGACCATAATTTAAGTTTTTACTGAAAAAATTTTTTTTTCTTAAATAACCGTTCTCATACAGGCTACCATTGTCAGCCTACCGTATACAAACATGATGAGACCATAATTTCAGTTTATACTGGAAATTTTTTTTTCTTCTTAAATTAACGTTCTCATACAGGCTACTCTTATCAGCCTACCGTATACAAACATGATGACACCATAATTTCAGTTAATACTGGAAATTTTTTTTCTTCTTAAATTAACGTTCTCATACTGGCTACTCTTATCGGCCTACAGTATACAAACACGATGAGACCATAATTTAAGTTTTTACTGAAAAAATTTTTTTTTCTTAAATAACCGTTCTCATACAGGCTACCATTGTCAGCCTACCGTATACAAACATGATGACACCATAATTTCAGTTTATACTGGAAATTTTTTTCTTCTCAAATTAACGTTCTCATACAGGCTACTCTTATTGGCCTACAGAATACAAACACGATGAGACCATAATTTAAGTTTTTACTGAAAAAATTTTTTTTTCTTAAATAACCGTTCTCATACAGGCTACCATTGTCAGCCTACCGTATACAAACATGATGACACCATAATTTCAGTTTATACTGGAAATTTTTTTTTCTTCTTAAATTAACGTTCTCATACTGGCTACTCTTATCAGCCTACCGTATACACACACGTAGACACCATAATTTAAGTTTTTAATAAAAAACTTTTTTTCTCAAATCAACGTTCTCATACAGGCTACCATTGTCAGCCTACCGTATACAAACATGGTGACACCATATTTTCAGTTTATACTGGAAATTTTTTTCTTCTCAAATTAACGTTCTCATACAGGCTACTCTTATTGGCCTACCGTATACAAACACGAAGAGACCATAATTTCTGTATACACTGAAAAAAATTATTTCCCGAAATAGCTGTCTGATACAGGCTATCATTATCAGCCTACCGTATACAAACATGATGACACCATAATTTCAGTTTATACTGGAAATTTTTTTTCTTCTTAAATTAACGTTCTCATACTGGCTACTCTTATCGACCTACAGTATACAAACACGATGAGACCATAATTTAAGTTTTTACTGAAAAAATTTTTTTTTCTTAAATAACCGTTCTCATACAGGCTACCATTGTCAGCCTACCGTATACAAACATGATGACACCATAATTTCAGTTTATACTGGAAATTTTTTTTTCTTCTTAAATTAACGTTCTCATACTGGCTACTCTTATCAGCCTACCGTATACAAACATGATGACACCATAATTTCTGTATTTACTGAAAAAAATTATTTCCCGAAATAGCTGTCTGATACAGGCTACCATTACCAGCCTACCGTATACAAACATGATGACGCCATATTTTTTGTTTTTACTTAAAATTTTTTTTTCTCAAATCAACGTTCTCATACAGGCTACCATTGTCAGCCTACCGTATACAAACATGATGACACCATAATTTCTGTATTTACTGAAAAAAATTATTTCCCGAAATAGCTGTCTGATACAGGCTACCATTATCAGCCTACCGTATACAAACATGATGACACCATAATTTCAGTTTTAAATAAAAATTTTCTTTCTCAAATTAACGTTCTCATACAGGCTACCATTGTCAGCCTACCGTATACAAACATGATGACACCATATTTTCAGTTTATACTGGAAATTTTTTTTTCTTCTTAAATTAACGTTCTCATACTGGCTACTCTTATTGGCCTACAGTATACAAACACGATGAGACCATAATTTAAGTTTTTACTGAAAAAATTTTTTTTTCTTAAATAACCGTTCTCATACAGGCTACCATTGTCAGCCTACCGTATACAAACACGAAGACACCATAATTTCCGTTTTTACTGAAAATTTTTTGTTCTTCTTAAATTAAAGTTCTCATACAGGCTACTCTTATCAGCCTACCGTATATAAACACGTAGACACCATAACTTCAGTTTTTACTGAAATTTTTTTTTTTAAAATAACGTTCTCATACAGGCTACTGTTATCAGCCTACCGTATACAAACACGTAGACACCATAACTTCAGTTTTCACAGAAAAAAATTATTTCCCGAAATACCTGTCTGATACAGGCTACCATTATCAGCCTACCGTATACAAACATGATGACACCATAATTTCAGTATTTAATAAAATTTTTTTTTCTTAAATTAAAGTTCTCATACAGGCTACCATTGTCAGCCTACCGTATACAAACACGTAGACACCATAACTTCAGTTTTCACAGAAAAAAATTATTTCCCGAAATACCTGTCTAATACAGGCTACCATTATCAGCCTACCGTATACAAACATGATGACACCATAATTTCAGTTTTTAATAAAAATTTTATTTCTCAAACGAACGTTCTTATACAGGCTACCATTGTCTGCCTACCGTATACAAACACGATGACACCATAATTTCCGTTTTTACTAAAAATTTTTTTTCCTTAAATTAAAGTTCTCATACAGGCTACTCTTATCGGCCTACCGTATACAAACATGATGATACCATAATTTTTGTTTTTACCAAAAAAATTTTTTTTCTCTCAAATTAAAGTTCTTATACAAGCTACTCTTATCGGCCTATCATATACAAACATGATGACACCATAATTTCAGTTTTTACTGAAAATTTTTTTTTTAAAAGTAACGTTCTCAAACAGGGTACTCTTATCGGCCTACCGTATACAAACATGATAACACCATAATTTCTGTATTTACTGAAAAAAATTATTTATCGAAATACCTGTCTGATACAGGCTACCATTATCAGCCTACCGTATACAAACATGATGACACCATAATTTCAGTTTTTAATAAAAAATTTTTTTTTCAAATTAACGTTCTCATACAGGCTACTCTTATCAGCCTACCGTATACACACACGTAGACACCATAACTTCAGTTTTCACAGAAAAAAATTATTTCCCGAAATACCTGTCTGATACAGGCTACCATTATCAGCCTACCGTAAACAAACCCGAAGGCACCATAATTTCAGTTTTTACTGAAAAATTTTTTTTTTCTTAAATAACCGTTCTCATACAGGCTACTCTTATCGGTCTACCGTATACAAACACGATGACACCATAATTTCAGTTTTTACTGAAAATTTTTTTTTTTTCAAATTAACGTTCTCATACAGGGTACTCTTATCGGCCTACCGTATACAAACATGATGACACCATAATTACTGTATTTACTGAAAAAAATTATTTATCGAAATACCTGTCTGATACAGGCTACCATTATCAGCCTACCGTAAACAAACCCGAAGGCACCATAATTTCAGTTCTTACTGAAAATTTTTTTTCTTAAATTAACGTTCTCATACAGGCTACCATTGTCAGCCTACCGTATACAAACACGAGGACACCATAATTTCAGTTTTAACTGAAAATTTTTTTTTTTTCAAATTAACGTTCTCATACAGGGTACTCTTATCGGCCTACCGTATACAAACATGATGACACCATAATTACTGTATTTACTGAAAAAAATTATTTATCGAAATACCTGTCTGATACAGGCTACCATTATCAGCCTACCGTAAACAAACCCGAAGGCACCATAATTTCAGTTTTTACTGAAAATTTTTTTTCTCAAATTAACGTTCTCATACAGGCTAGTCTTATTGGCTAACCGTATACAAACACGAAGAGACCATTATTTCTGTATTCACTGAAAAAAATTATTTCCCGAAATAGCTGTCTGATACAGGCTACCATTATCAGCCTACCGTAAACAAACCCGAAGGCACCATAATTTCAGTTTTTACTGAAAAATTTTTTTTTTCTTGAATAACCGTTCTCATACAGGCTACTCTTATCGGTCTACCGTATACAAACACGATGACACCATAATTTCAGTTTTTACTGAAAATTTTTTTTTTTTCAAATTAACGTTCTCATACAGGGTACTCTTATCGGCCTACCGTATACAAACATGATGACACCATAATTACTGTATTTACTGAAAAAAATTATTTATCGAAATACCTGTCTGATACAGGCTACCATTATCAGCCTACCGTATACAAACATGATGACACCATAATTTCCGTTTTTACTGAAAATTTTTTTTCTTAAATTAACGTTCTCATACAGGCTACCATTGTCAGCCTACCGTATACAAACACGAGGACACCATAATTTCCGTTTTTACTGAAAATTTTTTTTCTTCTTAAATTAAAGTTCTCATACAGGCTACTCTTATCAGCCTACCGTATACAAACACGTAGACACCATAACTTCAGTTTTTACTGAAATTTTTTTTTTTTCAAATTAACGTTCTTATACAGGGTACTCTTATCGGCCTACCGTATACAAACATGATGACACCATAATTTCTGTATTTACTGAAAAAAATTATTTATCGAAATACCTGTCTGATACAGGCTACCATTATCAGCCTACCGTATACAAACATGATGACACCATAATTTCAGTTTTTAATAAAAAATTTTTTTTTCAAATTAACGTTCTCATACAGGCTACTTCTATCAGCCTACCGTATACACACACGTAGACACCATAACTTCAGTTTTCACAGAAAAAAATTATTTCCCGAAATACCTGTCTGATACAGGCTACCATTATCAGCCTACCGTATACAAACATGATGACACCATAATTTCAGTTTTTAATAAAAATTTTCTTTCTCAAATTAACGTTCTCATACAGGCTACCATTGTCAGCCTACCGTATACAAACATGATGACACCATATTTTCAGTTTATACTGGAAATTTTTTTTTCTTCTTAAATTAACGTTCTCATACTGGCTACTCTAATCGGCCTACAGTATACAAACATGATGACGCCATATTTTTAGTCTTTACTAAAAATTTTTTTTTTCAAATCAACGTTCTCATACAGGCTACCATTGTCAGCCTACCGTATACAAACATGATGACACCATAATTTCAGTTTTTAATAAAAATTTTTTTTCTCAAATTAACGTTCTCATACAGGCTACCATTGTCAGCCTACCGTATACAAACATGATGACACCATAATTTCAGTTTATACTGGAAATTTTTTTTCTTCTTAAGTTAACGTTCTCATACTCGCTACTCTTATCGGCCTACAGTATACAAACACGATGAGACCATAATTTAAGTTTTTACTGAAAAAATTTTTTTTTCTTAAATAACCGTTCTCATACAGGCTACCATTGTCAGCCTAACGTATACAAACATGATGTGACCATAATTTCAGTTTATACTGGAAATTTTTTTTTCTTCTTAAATTAACGTTCTCATACAGGCTACTCTTATCAGCCTACCGTATACACACACGTAGACACCATAACTTCAGTTTTCACAGAAAAAAATTATTTCCCGAAATACCTGTCTTATACAGGCTACCATTATCAGCCCACCGTATACAAACATGATGACACCATAATTTCAGTTTTTAATAAAAATTTTTTTTTTCAAATTAAAGTTCTCATACAGGCTACTCTTATCAGCCTACCGTATACACACACGTAGACACCATAACTTCAGTTTTCACAGAAAAAAATTATTTCCCGAAATACCTGTCTGATACAGGCTACCATTATCAGCCTACCGTATACAAACATGATGACACTATAATTTCAGTTTTTAATAAAAATTTTTTTTTCAAATTAACGTTCTCATACAGGCTACTCTTATTGGCCTACAGTATACAAACACGATGAGACCATAATTTAAGTTTTTACTGAAAAAATTTTTTTTTCTTAAATAACCGTTCTCATACAGGCTACCATTGTCAGCCTACCGTATACAAACATGATGAGACCATAATTTCAGTTTATACTGAAAATTTTTTTTTCTTCTTAAATTAACGTTCTCATACAGGCTACTCTTATCAGCCTACCGTATACAAACATGATGACACCATAATTTCAGTTTATACTGGAAATTTTTTTTCTTCTTAAATTAACTTTCTCATACTGGCTACTCTTATCGGCCTACAATATACAAACACGATGAGACCATAATTTAAGTTTTTACTGAAAAAATTTTTTTTTCTTAAATAACCGTTCTCATACAGGCTACCATTGTCAGCCTACCGTATACAAACACGATGACACCATATTTTCAGTTTATACTGGAAATTTTTTTCTTCTGAAATTAACGTTCTCATACAGGCTACTCTTATTGGCCTACCGTATACAAACACGAAGAGACCATAATTTCTGTATACACTGAAAAAAATTATTTCCCGAAATAGCTGTCTGATACAGGCTATCATTATCAGCCTACCGTATACAAACATGATGACACCATAATTTCAGTTTATACTGGAAATTTTTTTTCTTCTTAAATTAACGTTCTCATACTGGCTACTCTTATCGACCTACAGTATACAAACACGATGAGACCATAATTTAAGTTTTTACTGAAAAAATTTTTTTTTCTTAAATAACCGTTCTCATACAGGCTACCATTGTCAGCCTACCGTATACAAACATGATGACACCATAATTTCAGTTTATACTGGAAATTTTTTTCTTCTCAAATTAACGTTCTCATACAGGCTACTCTTATTGGCCTACAGTATACAAACACGATGAGACCATAATTTAAGTTTTTACTGAAAAAATTTTTTTTTCTTAAATAACCGTTCTCATACAGGCTACCATTGTCAGCCTACCGTATACAAACATGATGACACCATAATTTCAGTTTATACTGGAAATTTTTTTTTCTTCTTAAATAACCGTTCTCATACAGGCTACCATTGTCAGCCTACCGTATACAAACATGATGACACCATAATTTCAGTTTATACTGGAAATTTTTTTCTTCTCAAATTAACGTTCTCATACAGGCTACTCTTATTGGCCTACAGTATACAAACACGATGAGACCATAATTTAAGTTTTTACTGAAAAAATTTTTTTTTCTTAAATAACCGTTCTCATACAGGCTACCATTGTCAGCCTACCGTATACAAACATGATGACACCATAATTTCAGTTTATACTGGAAATTTTTTTTTCTTCTTAAATTAACGTTCTCATACTGGCTACTCTTATCAGCCTACCGTATACACACACGTAGACACCATAATTTAAGTTTTTAATAAAAAACTTTTTTTCTCAAATCAACGTTCTCATACAGGCTACCATTGTCAGCCTACCGTATACAAACATGGTGACACCATATTTTCAGTTTATACTGGAAATTTTTTTCTTCTCAAATTAACGTTCTCATACAGGCTACTCTTATTGGCCTATCGTATACAAACACGAAGAGACTATAATTTCTGTATACACTGAAAAAAATTATTTCCCGAAATAGCTGTCTGATACAGGCTATCATTATCAGCCTACCGTATACAAACATGATGACACCATAATTTCAGTTTATACTGGAAATTTTTTTTCTTTTTAAATTAACGTTCTCATACTGGCTACTCTTATCGACCTACAGTATACAAACACGATGAGACCATAATTTAAGTTTTTACTGAAAAAATTTTTTTTTCTTAAATAACCGTTCTCATACAGGCTACCATTGTCAGCCTACCGTATACAAACATGATGACACCATAATTTCAGTTTATACTGGAAATTTTTTTTTCTTCTTAAATTAACGTTCTCATACTGGCTACTCTTATCAGCCTACCGTATACAAACATGATGACACCATAATTTCTGTATTTACTGAAAAAAATTATTTCCCGAAATAGCTGTCTGATACAGGCTACCATTACCAGCCTACCGTATACAAACATGATGACGCCATATTTTTAGTTTTTACTTAAAATTTTTTTTTCTCAAATCAACGTTCTCATACAGGCTACCATTGTCAGCCTACCGTATACAAACATGATGACACCATAATTTCTGTATTTACTGAAAAAAATTATTTCCCGAAATAGCTGTCTGATACAGGCTACCATTATCAGCCTACCGTATACAAACATGATGACACCATAATTTCAGTTTTAAATAAAAATTTTCTTTCTCAAATTAACGTTCTCATACAGGCTACCATTGTCAGCCTACCGTATACAAACATGATGACACCATATTTTCAGTTTATACTGGAAATTTTTTTTTCTTCTTAAATTAACGTTCTCATACTGGCTACTCTTATTGGCCTACAGTATACAAACACGATGAGACCATAATTTAAGTTTTTACTGAAAAAATTTTTTTTTCTTAAATAACCGTTCTCATACGGGCTACCATTGTCAGCCTACCGTATACAAACATGATGAGACCATAATTTCAGTTTATACTGGAAATTTTTTTTTCTTCTTAAATTAACGTTCTCATACAGGCTACTCTTATCAGCCTACCGTATACAAACATGATGAAACCATAATTTCAGTTTATACTGAAAATTTTCTTTTTTCTCAAATAAACGTTCTCATACAGGCTACCATTGTCAGCCTTCCGTATACAAACATGATGACACCATAATTTCTGTATTTACTGAAAAAAATTATTTCCCGAAATAGCTGTCTGATACAGGCTATCATTATCAGCCTACCGTAAACAAACACGAAGACACCATAATTTCAGTTTTTACTGAAAATTTTCTTTTTTCTCAAATAAACGTTCTCATACAGGCTACCATTGTCAGCCTACCGTATACAAACATGATGACACCATAATTTCTGTATTTACTGAAAAAAATTATTTCCCGAAATAGCTGTCTGATACAGGCTACCATTACCAGCCTACCGTATACAAACATGATGACGCCATATTTTTAGTTTTTACTTAAAATTTTTTTTTCTCAAATCAACGTTCTCATACAGGCTACCATTGTCTGCCTACCGTATACAAACATGATGACACCATAATTTCTGTATTTACTGAAAAAAATTATTTCCCGAAATAGCTGTCTGATACAGGCTACCATTATCAGCCTACCGTATACAAACATGATGACACCATAATTTCAGTTTTTAATAAAAATTTTCTTTCTCAAATTAACGTTCTCATACAGGCTACTATTATCAGCCTACCGTATACAAACATGATGACACCATAATTTTGGTTTATACTGGAAATTTTTTTTCTTCTTAAATTAACGTTCTCATACTGGCTACTCTTATCGGCCTACAGTATACAAACACGATGAGACCATAATTTAAGTTTTTACTGAAAAAATTTTTTTTTCTTAAATAACCGTTCTCATACAGGCTACCATTGTCAGCCTACCGTATACAAACACGATGACACCATAATTTCAGTTTATACTGGAAATTTTTTTCTTCTCAAATTAACGTTCTCATACAGGCTACTCTTATTGGCCTACCGTATACAAACACGAAGAGACCATAATTTCTGTATACACTGAAAAAAATTATTTCCCGAAATAGCTGTCTGATACAGGCTATCATTATCAGCCTACCGTATACAAACATGATGACACCATAATTTCAGTTTATACTGGAAATTTTTTTTCTTCTTAAATTAACGTTCTCATACTGGCTACTCTTATCGGCCTACAGTATACAAACACGATGAGACCATAATTTAAGTTTTTACTGAAAAAATTTTTTTTTCTTAAATAACCGTTCTCATACAGGCTACCATTGTCAGCCTACCGTATACAAACATGATGAGACCATAATTTCAGTTTATACTGGAAATTTTTTTTTCTTCTTAAATTAACGTTCTCATACAGGCTACTCTTATCAGCCTACCGTATACAAACATGATGACACCATAATTTCAGTTTATACTGGAAATTTTTTTTCTTCTCAAATTAACGTTCTCACACTGGCTACTCTTATCGGCCTACAGTATACAAACACGATGAGACCATAATTTAAGTTTTTACTGAAAAAATTTTTTTTTCTTAAATAACCGTTCTCATACAGGCTACCATTGTCAGCCTACCGTATACAAACACGATGACACCATAATTTCAGTTTATACTGGAAATTTTTTTCTTCTCAAATTAACGTTCTCATACAGGCTACTCTTATTGGCCTACAGTATACAAACACGATGAGACCATAATTTAAGTTTTTACTGAAAAAATTTTTTTTTCTTAAATAACCGTTCTCATACAGGCTACCATTGTCAGCCTACCGTATACAAACATGATGACACCATAATTTCAGTTTATACTGGAAATTTTTTTTTCTTCTTAAATTAACGTTCTCATACTGGCTACTCTTATCAGCCTACCGTATACACACACGTAGACACCATAATTTAGGTTTTTAATAAAAAACTTTTTTTCTCAAATCAACGTTCTCATACAGGCTACCATTGTCAGCCTACCGTATACAAACATGATGACACCATAATTTCAGTTTATATTGGAAATTTTTGTTTTCTTCTTTTATTAACGTTCTCATACAGGCTACTCTTATCAGCCTACCGTATACACACACGTAGACACCATAACTTCAGTTTTTACTAAAAAAAATTATTTCCCGAAATACCTTTCTGATACTGGCTACCATTATTAGCCTACCGTATACAAACATGATGACACCATAATTTCAGTTTTTAATAAAAATTTTTTTTCTCAAATTAACGTTCTCATACAGGCTACCATTGTCAGCCTACCGTATACAAACATGATGACACCATAATTTCAGTTTATACTGGAAATTTTTTTTCTTCTTAAATTAACGTTCTCATACTGGCTACTCTTATCGGCCTACAGAATACAAACACGATGAGACCATAATTTAAGTTTTTACTGAAAAAATTTTTTTTTTCTTAAATAACCGTTCTCATACAGGCTACCATTGTCAGCCTACCGTATACAAACATGATGAGACCATAATTTCAGTTTATACTGGAAATTTTTTCTTCTTCTTAAATTAACGTTCTCATACAGGCTACTCTTATCAGCCTACCGTATACACACACGTAGACACCATAACTTCAGTTTTCACAGAAAAAAATTATTTCCCGAAATACCTGTCTGATACAGGCTACCATTATCAGCCTACCGTATACAAACATGATGACACCATAATTTCAGTTTTTAATAACAATTTTTTTTTCAAATTAACGTTCTCATACAGGCTACCATTGTCAGCCTACCGTATACAAACATGATGACACCATAATTTCAGTTTATACTGGAAATTTTTTTTCTTCTTAAATTAACGTTCTCATACTGGCTACTCTTATCGGCCTACAGTATACAAACACGATGAGACCATAATTTAAGTTTTTACTGCAAAAATTTTTTTTTCTTAAATAACCGTTCTCATACAGGCTACCATTGTCAGCCTACCGTATACAAACATGATGACACCATAATTTCTGTATTTACTGAAAAAAATTATTTCCCGAAATAGCTGTCTGATACAGGCTACCATTACCAGCCTACCGTATACAAACATGATGACGCCATATTTTTAGTTTTTACCTAAAATTTTTTTTTCTCAAATCAACGTTCTCATACAGGCTACCATTGTCAGCCTACCGTATACAAACATGATGACACCTTAATTTCAGTTTATACTGGAAACTTTTTTCTTCTCAAATTAACGTTCTCATACAGGCTACTCTTATTGGCCTACCGTATACAAACACGAAGAGACCATAATTTCTGTATTCACTGAAAAAAATTATTTCCCGAAATAGCTGTCTGATACAGGCTATCATTATCAGCCTACCGTAAACAAACACGAAGACACCATAATTTCAGTTTTTACTGAAAATTTTCTTTTTTCTCAAATAAACGTTCTCATACAGGCTACCATTGTCAGCCTACCGTATACAAACATGATGACACCATAATTTCTGTATTTACTGAAAAAAATTATTTCCCGAAATAGCTGTCTGATACAGGCTACCATTATCAGCCTACCGTATACAAACATGATGACACCATAATTTCAGTTTTTAATAAAAATTTTCTTTCTCATACAGGCTACCATTGTCAGCCTACCGTATACAAACATGATGACACCATAATTTCTGTATTTACTGAAAAAAATTATTTCCCGAAATAGCTGTCTGATACAGGCTACCATTACCAGCCTACCGTATACAAACATGATGACGCCATATTTTTAGTTTTTACCTAAAATTTTTTTTTCTCAAATCAACGTTCTCATACAGGCTACCATTGTCAGCCTACCGTATACAAACATGATGACACCTTAATTTCAGTTTATACTGGAAACTTTTTTCTTCTCAAATTAACGTTCTCATACAGGCTACTCTTATTGGCCTACCGTATACAAACACGAAGAGACCATAATTTCTGTATTCACTGAAAAAAATTATTTCCCGAAATAGCTGTCTGGTACAGGCTATCATTATCAGCCTACCGTAAACAAACACGAAGACACCATAATTTCAGTTTTTACTGAAAATTTTCTTTTTTCTCAAATTAACGTTCTCATACAGGCTACCATTGTCAGCCTACCGTATACAAACACGATGACACCATAATTTCAGTTTATACTGGAAATTTTTTTCTTCTCAAATTAACGTTCTCATACAGGCTACTCTTATTGGCCTACCGTATACAAACACGAAGAGACCATAATTTCTGTATTCACTGAAAAAAATTATTTCCCGAAATAGCTGTCTTATACAGGCTATCATTATCAGCCTACCGTATACAAACATGATGACGCCATATTTTTAGTTTTTACTTAAAATTTTTTTTTTTCTCAAATCAACGTTCTCATACAGGCTACCATTGTCAGCCTACCGTATACAAACATGATGACACCATAATTTCTGTATTTACTGAAAAAAATTATTTCCCGAAATAGCTGTCTGATACAGGCTACCATTATCAGCCTACCGTATACAAACATGATGACACCATAATTTCAGTTTTTAATAAAAATTTTCTTTCTCAAATTACCGTTCTCATACAGGCTACCATTGTCAGCTTACCGTATACAAACATGATGACACCATATTTTCAGTTTATACTGGAAATTTTTTTTTCTTCTTAAATTAACGTTCTCATACTGGCTACTCTAATCGGCCTACAGTATACAAACACGATGAGACCATAATTTAAGTTTTTACTGAAAAAAATTTTTTTTCTTAAATAACCGTTCTCATACAGGCTACCATTGTCAGCCTACCGTATACAAACATGATGACACCATAATTTCTGTATTTACTGAAAAAAATTATTTCCCGAAATAGCTGTCTTATACAGGCTACCATTGTCAGCCTACCGTATACAAACATGATGACACCATAATTTCAGTTTATACTGGACATTTTTTTTTCTTCTTTAATTAACGTTCTCATACTGGCTACTCTTATCGGCCTACAGTATAGAAACACGATGACACCATAATTTCAGTTTATACTGGAAATTTTTTTCTTCTCAAATTAACGTTCTCATACAGGCTACTCTTATCGGCCTACCGTATACGAACATGATGACACCATAATCTCAGTTTATACTGAAAATTTTATTTTTCTTAAATTAACGTTCTCATACTGGCTACTCTTATCGGCCTACAGTATACAAACACGATGACACCATAATTTCAGTTTATACTGGAAATTTTTTTCTTCTCAAATTAACGTTCTCATACAGGCTACTCTTATCGGTTTACCGTATACAAACACGAAGCCACCATAATTTCCGTTTTTACTGAAAATTTTTTTCTTCTTAAATTAACGTTCTCATACTGGCTACTCTTATCGGCCTACAGTATACAAACACGATGACACCATAATTTCAGTTTATACTGGAAATTTTTTTCTCCTCAAATTAACGTTCTCATACAGGCTACTCTTATCGGTTTACCGTATACAAACACGAAGCCACCATAATTTCCGTTTTTACTGAAAATTTTATTTTTTTTAAATTAACGTTCTCATACAGGCTACTCTTATCAGCCTACCGTATACAAACACGTAGACACCATAACTTCAGTTTTTACTGAAAATTTTTTTTTCTCAAATTAACGTTCTCATACAGGGTACTCTTATCGGCCTACCGTATACAAACATGATGACACCATAATTTCAGTTTTTAATAAAAATTTTCTTTCTCAAATTAACGTTCTCATACAGGCTACCATTGTCAGCCTACCGTATACAAACATGATGACACCATAATTTAAGTTTATACTGGAAATTTTTTTTTCTTCTTAAATTAACGTTCTCATACTGGCTACTCTTATCGGCCTACAGTATAAAAACACGATGAGACCATAATTTAAGTTTTTACTGCAAAAATTTTTTTTTCTCAAATCAACGTTCTCATACAGGCTACCATTGTCAGCCTACCGTATACAAACATGATGACACCATAATTTCTGTATTTACTGAAAAAAATTATTTCCCGAAATAGCTGTCTGATACAGGCTACCATTACCAGCCTACCGTATACAAACATGATGACGCCATATTTTTAGTTTTTACTTAAAATTTTTTTTTCTCAAATCAACGTTCTCATACAGGCTACCATTGTCAGCCTACCGTATACAAACATGATGACACCATAATTTCTGTATTTACTGAAAAAAATTATTTCCCGAAATAGCTGTCTGATACAGGCTACCATTACCAGCCTACCGTATACAAACATGATGACACCATATTTTCAGTTTATACTGGAAATTTTTTTTTCTTCTTAAATTAACGTTCTCATACTGGCTACTCTAATCGGCCTACAGTATACAAACACGATGAGACCATAATTTAAGTTTTTACTGAAAAAAATTTTTTTTCTTAAATAACCGTTCTCATACAGGCTACCATTGTCAGCCTACCGTATACAAACATGATGACACCATAATTTCAGTTTATACTGGACATTTTTTTTTCGTCTTAAATTAACGTTCTCATACTGGCGACTCTTATCGGCCTACAGTATACAAACACGATGACACCATAATTTCAGTTTATACTGGAAATTTTTTTTTTCTTCTTAATTTAACGTTCTCATACAGGCTACTCTTATCAGCCTACCGTATACACACACGTAGACACCATAACTTCAGTTTTTACTGAAAAAAATTATTTCCCGAAAACCTGTCTGATACAGGCTACCATTATCAGCCTACCGTATACAAACATGATGACACCATAATTTCAGTTTTCAATAAAAATTTTTTTTCTCAAATTAACGTTCTCATACAGGCTACCATTGTCAGCCTACCGTATACAAACACGATGACACCATAATTTCAGTTTATACTGGAAATTTTTTTTTTTCTCAAACGAACGTTCTTATACAGGCTATCATTGTCAACCTACCGTATACAAACATGATGACACCATAATTTCAGTTTATACTGGAAATTTTTTTTTTCTTCTTAAATTAACGTTCTCATACAGGCTACTCTTATCAGCCTGCCGTATACACACACGTAGACACCATACCTTCAGTTTTTACTGAAAAAAATTATTTCCCGAAAACCTGTCTGATACAGGCTACCATTATCAGCCTACCGTATACAAATATGATGACACCATAATTTCAGTTTTTAATAAAAAATTTTTTTTCTCAAATTAACGTTCTCATACAGGCTACCATTGTCAGCCTACCGTATACAAACACGATGACACCATAATTTCAGTTTATACTGGAAATTTTTTTTTTTCTCAAACGAACGTTCTTATACAGGCTACTCTTATCGTTCTACCGTATACAAACACGATGACACCATAATTTCAGTTTTACCTAAAAATTTTTTTTTTTCTCAAATTAACGTTCTCATACAGGCTACTCTTATTGGCCTACCGTATACACACACGTAGACACCATAACTTCAGTGTTTACTGAAGAAAATTATTTCCCGAAATACCTGTCTGATACAGGCTACCATTACCAGCCTACCGTATACACACACGTAGACACCATAATTTCAGTTTTTACTAAAAATTTTTTTTTCTCAAATCAACGTTCTCATACAGGCTACCATTATCAGCCTAACTTGAACACACACGAAGACACCATAATTTCAGTTTTTACTGAAAATTTTCTTTTTTCTCAAATAAACGTTCTCATACAGGCTACCATTGTCAGCCTACCGTATACAAAAACGAAGACACCATAATTTCCGTTTTTACTGAAAATTTTATTTTTCTTAAATTAACGTTCTCATACAGGCTACTCTTATCGGTTCACAGTATACAAACACGAAGCCACCATAATTTCAGTTTTCACTGGAAAATTTTTTCTCTCAAATTAACGTTCTCATACAGGCTATCATTGTCAGCCTACCGTATACAAACATGATGACACCATAATTTCAGTTTATACTGGAAATTTTTTTTTTTCTCAAACGAACGTTCTTATACAGGCTACTCTTATCAGCCTACCGTATACAAACACGTAGACACCATAACTTCAGTTTTTACTGAAAATTTTTTTTTCTCAAATTAACGTTCTCATACAGGGTACTCTTATCGGCCTACCGTATACAAACATGATGACACCATAATTTCAGTTTTTAATAAAAATTTTCTTTCTCAAATTAACGTTCTCATACAGGCTACTCTTATCGGTTTACCGTATACAAACACGAAGCCACCATAATTGCCGTTTTTACTGAAAATTTTATTTTTCTTAAATTAACGTTCTCATACAGGCTACTCTTATCAGCCTACCGTATACAAACACGTAGACACCATAACTTCAGTTTTTACTGAAAATTTTTTTTTCTCAAATTAACGTTCTCATACAGGGTACTCTTATCGGCCTACCGTATACAAACATGATGACACCATAATTTCAGTTTTTAATAAAAATTTTCTTTCTCAAATTAACGTTCTCATACAGGCTACCATTGTCAGCCTACCGTATACAAACATGATGACACCATAATTTCAGTTTATACTGGAAATTTTTTTTTCTTCTTAAATTAACGTTCTCATACTGGCTACTCTTATCGGCCTACAGTATAAAAACACGATGAGACCATAATTTAAGTTTTTACCGAAAAAAATTTTTTTTCTTAAATAACCGTTCTCATACAGGCTACCATTGTCAGCCTACCGTATACAAACATGATGACACCATAATTTCAGTTTATACTGAAAATTTTTTTTTCTTCTTAAATTAACGTTCTCATACTGGCTACTCTTATCGGCCTACAGTATACAAACATGATGACACCATAATTTCAGTTTATACTGGAAAATTTTTTTTCTTCTTAAATTAACGTTCTCATACTGGCTACTCTTATTGGCCTACCGTATACAAACACGAAGAGACCATAATTTCTGTATTCACTGAAAAAAATTATTTCCCGAAATAGCTGTCTGATACAGGCTATCATTATCAGCCTACGGTAAACAAACACGAAGACACCATAATTTCAGTTTTTACTGAAAATTTTCTTTTTTCTCAAATAAACGTTCTCATACAGGCTACCATTGTCAGCCTACCGTATACAAAAACGAAGACACCATAATTTACGTTTTTACTAAAAATTTTTTTTTTTCTCAAATTAACGTTCTCATACAGGGTACTCTTATCGGCCTACCGTATACAAACATGAAGACACCATAATTTCTGTATTTACTGAAAAAAATTATTTCCCGAAATAGCTGTCTGATACAGGCTACCATTACCAGCCTACCGTATACACACACGTAGACACCATAATTTCAGTTTTTACTAAAAATTTTTTTTTCTCAAATCAACGTTCTCATACAGGCAACCATTGTCAGCCTACCGTATACAAACATGATGACACCATAATTTCAGTTTATACTGGAAATTTTTTTTTCTTCTTAAATTAACGTTCTCATACTGGCTACTCTTATCGGCCTACAGTATACAAACATGATGACACCATAATTTCAGTTTATACTGGAAAATTTTTTTTCTTCTTAAATTAACGTTCTCTTACTGGCTACTCTTATTGGCCTACCGTATACAAACAAGAAGAGACCATAATTTCTGTATTCACTGAAAAAAATTATTTCCCGAAATAGCTGTCTTAAACAGGCTATCATTATCAGCCTACCGTAAACAAACACGAAGACACCATAATTTCAGTTTTTACTGAAAATTTTCTTTTTTCTCAAATAAACGTTCTCATACAGGCTACCATTGTCAGCCTACCGTATACAAAAACGAAGACACCATAATTTCCGTTTTTACTAAAAATTTTTTTTTTTCTCAAATTAACGTTCTCATACAGGGTACTCTTATCGGCCTACCGTATACAAACATGAAGACACCATAATTTCTGTATTTACTGAAAAAAATTATTTCCCGAAATAGCTGTCTGATACAGGCTACCATTACCAGCCTACCGTATACACACACGTAGACACCATAATTTCAGTTTTTACTAAAAATTTTTTTTTCTCAAATCAACGTTCTCATACAGGCTACCATTATCAGCCTAACTTGAACACACACGAAGACACCATAATTTCAGTTTTTACTGAAAATTTTCTTATTTCTCAAATAAACGTTCTCATACAGGCTACCATTGTCAGCCTACCGTATACAAAAACGAAGACACCATAATTTCCGTTTTTACTGAAAATTTTATTTTTCTTGAATTAACGTTCTCATACAGGCTACTCTTATCGGTTCACAGTATACAAACACGAAGCCACCATAATTTCAGTTTTCACTGGAAAATTTTTTCTCTCAAATTAACGTTCTCATACAGGCTATCATTGTCAGCCTACCGTATACAAACATGATGACACCATAATTTCAGTTTATACTGGAAATTTTTTTTTTCTTCTTAATTTAACGTTCTCATACAGGCTACTCTTATCAGCCTACCGTATACACACACGTAGACACCATAACTTCAGTTTTTACTGAAAAAAATTATTTCCCGAAAACCTGTCTGATACAGGCTACCATTATCAGCCTACCGTATACAAACATGATGACACCATAATTTCAGTTTTCAATAAAAATTTTTTTTCTCAAATTAACGTTCTCATACAGGCTACCATTGTCAGCCTACCGTATACAAACACGATGACACCATAATTTCAGTTTATACTGGAAATTTTTTTTTTTCTCAAACGAACGTTCTTATACAGGCTATCATTGTCAACCTACCGTATACAAACATGATGACACCATAATTTCAGTTTATACTGGAAATTTTTTTTTTCTTCTTAAATTAACGTTCTCATACAGGCTACTCTTATCAGCCTGCCGTATACACACACGTAGACACCATACCTTCAGTTTTTACTGAAAAAAATTATTTCCCGAAAACCTGTCTGATACAGGCTACCATTATCAGCCTACCGTATACAAATATGATGACACCATAATTTCAGTTTTTAATAAAAAATTTTTTTTCTCAAATTAACGTTCTCATACAGGCTACCATTGTCAGCCTACCGTATACAAACACGATGACACCATAATTTCAGTTTATACTGGAAATTTTTTTTTTTCTCAAACGAACGTTCTTATACAGGCTACTCTTATCGTTCTACCGTATACAAACACGATGACACCATAATTTCAGTTTTTACTAAAAATTTTTTTTTTTCTCAAATTAACGTTCTCATACAGGCTACTCTTATTGGCCTACCGTATACACACACGTAGACACCATAACTTCAGTGTTTACTGAAGAAAATTATTTCCCGAAATACCTGTCTGATACAGGCTACCATTACCAGCCTACCGTATACACACACGTAGACACCATAATTTCAGTTTTTACTAAATATTTTTTTTTCTCAAATCAACGTTCTCATACAGGCTACCATTATCAGCCTAACTTGAACACACACGAAGACACCATAATTTCAGTTTTTACTGAAAATTTTCTTTTTTCTCAAATAAACGTTCTCATACAGGCTACCATTGTCAGCCTACCGTATACAAAAACGAAGACACCATAATTTCCGTTTTTACTGAAAATTTTATTTTTCTTAAATTAACGTTCTCATACAGGCTACTCTTATCGGTTCACAGTATACAAACACGAAGCCACCATAATTTCAGTTTTCACTGGAAAATTTTTTCTCTCAAATTAACGTTCTCATACAGGCTATCATTGTCAGCCTACCGTATACAAACATGATGACACCATAATTTCAGTTTATACTGGAAATTTTTTTTTTTCTCAAACGAACGTTCTTATACAGGCTACTCTTATCGTTCTACCGTATACAAACACGATGACACCATAATTTCAGTTTTTACTGAAAATTTTTTTCTTCTCAAATTAACGTTCTCATACAGGCTACTCTTATTGGCCTACCGTATACAAACACGAAGAGACCATAATTTCTGTATTCACTGAAAAAAATTATTTCCCGAAATAGCTGTCTGATACAGGCTACCATTATCAGCCTACCGTAAACAAACACGAAGACACCATAATTTCAGTTTTTACTGAAAAATTTTTTTTTTCTTAAATAACCGTTCTCATACAGGCTACCATTGTCAGCCTACCGTATACAAACATGATGACACCATAATTTATGTTTATACTGGAAATTTTTTTTTTCTTCTTAAATTAATGTTCTCATACTGGCTACTCTTATCAGCCTACCGTATACACACACGTAGACACCATAACTTCAGTGTTTACTGAAAAAAATTATTTCCCGAAATACCTGTCTGATACAGGCTACCATTATCAGCCTACCGTATACAAACATGATGAAACCATAATTTCAGTTTATACTGGAAATTTTTTTTTCTTTTCAAATTAACGTTCTCATACAGGCTACCATTGTCAGCCTAACGTATACAAACACGATGACACCATAATTTCAGTTTTTACTGGAAATTTTTTTTTTTTTTCTTAAATCAACGTTCTCATACTGGCTACTCTTATCGGTCTACCGTATACAAACACGATGACACCATAATTCCAGTTTTTACTGAAAATTTTTTTCTTCTCAAATTAACGTTCTCATACAGGCTACTCTTATTGGCCTACCGTATACAAACACGAAGAGACCATAATTTCTGTATTCACTGAAAAAAATTATTTCCCGAAATAGCTGTCTGATACAGGCTACCATTATCAGCCTAACGTAAACAAACACGAAGACACCATAATTTCAGTTTTCATTGAAAATTTCCTTTTTTCTCAAATTAACGTTCTCATACAGGCTACCATTGTCCGCCTACCGTATAGAAACACGAAGACACCATAATTTCAGTTTTTACTGGAAATTTTTTTTTTCTTCTTAAATTAACGTTCTCATACTGGCTACTCTTATCAGCCTACCGTATACACACACGTAGACACCATAACTTCTGTGTTTACTGCAAAAAATTATTTCCCGAAATACCTGTCTGATACAGGCTACCATTATCAGCCTACCGTATACAAACATGATGAAACCATAATTTCAGTTTTTAATAAAAATTTTTTTTCCTAAATTAACGTTCTCATACAGGCTACCATTGTCAGCCTACCGTATACAAAAACGATGACAACATAATTTCAGTTTATACTGTAAATTTTTTTTTCTCAAATTAACGTTCTCATACAGGCTACTCTTATCGGCCTACAGTATACAAACACGATGACACCATAATTTCAGTTTATACTGGAAATTTTTTTTTTTTTCTTAAATCAACGTTCTCATACTGGCTACTCTTATCGGTCTACCGTATACAAACACGATGACACCATAACTTCAGTTTTTACTAAAAATTTTGTTTTTCTCAAATTAACGTTCTCATACAGGCTACTCTTATTGGCCTACCGTATACAAACACGAAGAGACCATAATTTCTGTATTCACTGAAAAAAATTATTTCCCGAAATAGCTGTCTGATACAGGCTACCATTATCAGCCTACCGTAAACAAACACGAAGACACCATAATTTCAGTTTTTACTGAAAATTTCCTTTTTTCTCAAATAAACGTTCTCATACAGGCTACCATTGTCAGCCTACCGTATACAAAAACGGAGACACCATAATTTCCGTTTTTACTGAAAATTTTATTTTTCTTCAAATAACGTTCTCATACAGGCTACTCTTATCGGTTTACCGTATACAAACACGAAGCCACCATAATTCCAGTTTTTACTGAAAATTTTCTTTTTTCTCGAATTAACGTTCTAATACAGGCTACTCTTATCGGCCTACAGTATACAAACACGAAGCCACCATAATTTCAGTTTTTATTGAAAATTTTTTTTTTTTTCTTAAATCAACGTTCTCATACTGGCTACTCTTATCGGTCTACCGTATACAAACACGATGACACCATAATTTCAGTTTTTACTAAAAATTTTGTTTTTCTCAAATTAACGTTCTCATACAGGCTACCATTGTCCGCCTACCGTATAGAAACACGAATACACCATAATTTCAGTTTTTACTGGAAATTTTTTTTTTCTTCTTAAATTAACGTTCTCATACTGGCTACTCTTATCAGCCTACCGTATACACACACGTAGAAACCATAACTTCAGTGTTTACTGCAAAAAATTATTTCCCGAAATACCTGTCTGATACAGGCTACCATTATCAGCCTACCGTATACAAACATGATGAAACCATAATTTGAGTTTTTAATAAAAATTTTTTTTCTCAAATTAACGTTCTCATACAGGCTACCATTGTCAGCCTACCGTATACAAACATGATGACATCATAATTTCAGTTTATACTGGAAATTTTTTTTTCTTCTTAAATTAACGTTCTCATACTGGCTACTCTTATCGGCCTACAGTATACAAACACGATGACAACATAATTTCAGTTTATACTGTAAATTTTTTTTTTCTCAAATTAACGTTCTCATACAGGCTACTCTTATCGGCCTACAGTATACAAACACGATGACACCATAATTTCAGTTTATACTGGAAATTTTTTTTTTTTTCTTAAATCAACGTTCTCATACTGTCTACTCTTATCGGTCTACCGTATACAAACACGATGACACCATAATTTCAGGTTTTACTGAAACTTTTTTTCTTCTCAAATTAACGTTCTCATACAGGCTACACTTATTGGCCTACCGTATACAAACACGAAGAGACCATAATTCCTGTATTCACTGAAAAAAATTATTTCCCAAAATAGCTGTCTGATACAGGCTACCATTATCAGCCTACCGTATACAAACATGATGAAACCATAATTTCAGTTTTTAATAAAAATTTTTTTTCTCAAATTAACGTTCTCATACAGGCTACCATTGTCAGCCTACCGTATACAAACACGATGACACCATAATTTCAGTTTTTACTGAAAATTTTTTATTCTCAAACGAACGTTCTCATAAAGGCTACTCTTATCGTTCTACCGTATACAAACACGATGACACCATAATTTCAGTTTTTACTGAAAATTTTTTTCTTCTCAAATTAACGGTTTCATACAGGCTACTCTTATTGGCCTACCGTATACAAACATGAAGACACCATAATTTCTGTATTTACTGAAAAAATTATTTCCCGAAATAGCTGTCTGATACAGGCTACCATTTCCAGCCTACCGTATACAAACATGATGACGCCATAATTTCAGTTTTTACTAAAAATTTTGTTTTCTCAAATCAACGTTCTCATACAGGCTACCATTGTCAGCCTACCGTATACAAACATGATGACACCATAATTTCAGTTTATACTGGAAATTTTTTTTTCTTCTTACATTAACGTTCTCATACTGGCTACTCTTATCAGCCTACCGTATACACACACGTAGACACCATAATTTCAGTTGTTAATAAAAATTTTGTTTTCTCAAATCAACGTTCTCATACAGGCTACCATTGTCAGCCTACCGTATACAAACATGATGACACCATAATTTCAGTTTATACTGGAAATTTTTTTTTCTTCTTTAATTAACGTTCTCATACAGGCTACTCTTATCAGCCTACCGTATACACACACGTAGACACCATAACTTCAGTTTTAACTGAAAAAAATTATTTCCCGAAATACCTGTCTGATACTGGCTACCATTGTCAGCCTACCGTATACAAACATGATGACACCATAATTTCAGTTTATACTGGAAATTTTTTTTTCTTCTTAAATTAACGTTCTCATACTGGCTACTCTTATCGGCCTACAGTATACAAACACGATGACAACATAATTTCAGTTTATACTGTAAATTTTTTTTTTCTCAAATTAACGTTCTCATACAGGCTACTCTTATCGGCCTACAGTATACAAACACGATGACACCATAATTTCAGTTTATACTGTAATTTTTTTTTTTTTTTCTTAAATCAACGTTCTCATACTGTCTACTCTTATCGGTCTACCGTATACAAACACGATGACACCATAATTTCAGGTTTTACTGAAACTTTTTTTCTTCTCAAATTAACGTTCTCATACAGGCTACACTTATTGGCCTACCGTATACAAACACGAAGAGACCATCATTCCTGTATTCACTGAAAAAAATTATTTCCCGAAATAGCTGTCTGATACAGGCTACCATTATCAGCCTACCGTAAACAAACACGAAGACACCATAATTTCCGTTTTTACTGAAAATTTTATTTTTCTTAAATTAACGTTCTCATACAGGCTACTCTTATCGGTTCACCGTATACAAACACGAAGCCACCATAATTCCAGTTTTTACTGAAAATTTTCTTTTTTCTCAAATTAACGTTCTCATACAGGCTACTGTTATCGGTCTACCGTATACAAACACGATGACACCATAATTTCAGTTTTTACTGAAAATTTTTTTTTCTCAAACGAACGTTCTCATACAGGCTACTCTTATCGTTCTACCGTATACAAACACGATGACACCATAATTTCAGTTTTTACTGAAAATTTTTTTCTTCTCAAATTAACGTTCTCATACAGGCTACTCTTATTGGCCTACCGTATACAAACATGAAGACACCATAATTTCTGTATTTACTGAAATAATTATTTCCCGAAATAGCTGTCTGATACAGGCTACCATTACCAGCCTACCGTATACAAACATGATGACGCCATAATTTCAGTTTTCACTAAAAATTTTGTTTTCTCAAATCAACGTTCTCATACAGGCTACCATTGTCAGCCTACCGTATACAAACATGATGACACCATAATTTCAGTTTATACTGAAAATTTTTTTTTCTTCTTAAATTAACGTTCTCATACTGGCTACTCTTATCAGCCTACCGTATACACACACGTAGACACCATAATTTCAGTTGTTAATAAAAATTTTTTTTTCTCAAATCAACGTTCTCATACAGGCTACCATTGTCAGCCTACCGTATACAAACATGATGACACCATAATTTCAGTTTATACTGGAAATTTTTTTTTCTTCTTTAATTAACGTTCTCATACAGGCTACTCTTATCAGCCTACCGTATACACACACGTAGACACCATAACTTCAGTTTTAACTGAAAAAAATTATTTCCCGAAATACCTGTCTGATACTGGCTACCATTATGAGCCTACCGTATACAAACATGATGACACCATAATTTCAGTTTTTAATAAAAATTTTTTTTCTCAAATTAACGTTCTCATACAGGCTACCATTGTCAGCCTACCGTATACAAACATGATGACACCATAATTTCAGTTTATACTGGAAATTTTTTTTTCTTCTTAAATTAACGTTCTCATACTGGCTACTCTTATCGGCCTACAGTACACAAACACGATGACACCATAATTTCAGTTTATACTGTAAATTTTATTTTTCTCAAATTAACGTTCTCATACAGGCTACCATTGTCAGCCTACCGTATACAAAAACGAAGACACCATAATTTCCGTTTTTACTGAAAATTTTTTTTCTAAAACGAACGTTCTCATACAGGCTACTCTTATTGTTCTACCGTATACAAACACGATGACACCATAATTTCAGTTTTTACTGAAAATTTTTTTCTTCTCAAATTAACGTTCTCATACAGGCTACTCTTATTGGCCTACCGTAAACAAACACGAAAAGACCATATTTTCTGTATTCACTGGAAAAAATTCTTTCCCGAAATAGCTGTCTGATACAGGCTACCATTATCAGCCTACCGTAAACAAACACGAAGACACCATAATTTCAGTTTATACTGGAAATTTTTTTTTTTTTCTTAAATCAACGTTCTCATACAGGCTACCATTGTCAGCCTACCGTATACAAACATGATGACACCATAATTTCAGTTTATACTGAAAATTTTTTTTTCTTCTTAAATTAACGTTCTCATACTGGCTACTCTTATCAGCCTACCGTATACACACACGTAGACACCATAATTTCAGTTGTTAATAAAAATTTTTTTTTCTCAAATCAACGTTCTCATACAGGCTACCATTGTCAGCCTACCGTATACAAACATGATGACACCATAATTTCAGTTTATACTGGAAATTTTTTTTTTTTTCTTAAATCAACGTTCTCATACTGTCTACTCTTATCGGTCTACCGTATACAAACACGATGACACCATAATTTCAGGTTTTACTGAAACTTTTTTTCTTCTCAAATTAACGTTCTCATACAGGCTACACTTATTGGCCTACCGTATACAAACACGAAGAGACCATAATTCCTGTATTCACTGAAAAAAATTATTTCCCAAAATAGCTGTCTGATACAGGCTACCATTATCAGCCTACCGTATACAAACATGATGAAACCATAATTTCAGTTTTTAATAAAAATTTTTTTTCTCAAATTAACGTTCTCATACAGGCTACCATTGTCAGCCTACCGTATACAAACACGATGACACCATAATTTCAGTTTTTACTGAAAATTTTTTATTCTCAAACGAACGTTCTCATAAAGGCTACTCTTATCGTTCTACCGCATACAAACACGATGACACCATAATTTCAGTTTTTATTGAAAATTTCCTTTTTTCTTAAATTAACGTTCTCATACAGGCTACTCTTATTGGCCTACCGTATACAAACATGAAGACACCATAATTTCTGTATTTACTGAAAAAATTATTTCCCGAAATAGCTGTCTGATACAGGCTACCATTTCCAGCCTACCGTATACAAACATGATGACGCCATAATTTCAGTTTTTACTAAAAATTTTGTTTTCTCAAATCAACGTTCTCATACAGGCTACCATTGTCAGCCTACCGTATACAAACATGATGACACCATAATTTCAGTTTATACTGGAAATTTTTTTTTCTTCTTACATTAACGTTCTCATACTGGCTACTCTTATCAGCCTACCGTATACACACACGTAGACACCATAATTTCAGTTGTTAATAAAAATTTTGTTTTCTCAAATCAACGTTCTCATACAGGCTACCATTGTCAGCCTACCGTATACAAACATGATGACACCATAATTTCAGTTTATACTGGAAATTTTTTTTTCTTCTTTAATTAACGTTCTCATACAGGCTACTCTTATCAGCCTACCGTATACACACACGTAGACACCATAACTTCAGTTTTAACTGAAAAAAATTATTTCCCGAAATACCTGTCTGATACTGGCTACCATTATGAGCCTACCGTATACAAACATGATGACACCATAATTTCAGTTTTTAATAAAAATTTTTTTTCTCAAATTAACGTTCTCATACAGGCTACCATTGTCAGCCTACTGTATACAAACATGATGACACCATAATTTCAGTTTATACTGGAAATTTTTTTTTCTTCTTAAATTAACGTTCTCATACTGGCTACTCTTATCGGCCTACAGTACACAAACACGATGACACCATAATTTCAGTTTATACTGTAAATTTTATTTTTCTCAAATTAACGTTCTCATACAGGCTACCATTGTCAGCCTACCGTATACAAAAACGAAGACACCATAATTTCCGTTTTTACTGAAAATTTTTTTTCTAAAACGAACGTTCTCATACAGGCTACTCTTATTGTTCTACCGTATACAAACACGATGACACCATAATTTCAGTTTTCACTGAAAATTTTTTTCTTCTCAAATTAACGTTCTCATACAGGCTACTCTTATTGGCCTACCGTAAACAAACACGAAAAGACCATATTTTCTGTATTCACTGGAAAAAATTCTTTCCCGAAATAGCTGTCTGATACAGGCTACCATTATCAGCCTACCGTAAACAAACACGAAGACACCATAATTTCCGTTTTTACTGAAAATTTTATTTTTCTTAAATTAACGTTCTCATACAGGCTACTCTTATCGGTTTACCGTATACAAACACGAAGCCACCATAATTCCAGTTTTTACTGAAAATTTTCTTTTTTCTCAAACGAACGTTCTCATACAGGCTACTCTTATCGTTCTACCGCATACAAACACGATGACACCATAATTTCAGTTTTTATTGAAAATTTCCTTTTTTCTTAAATTAACGTTCTCATACAGGCTACCATTGTCCGCCTACCGTATAGGAACACGAAGACACCAAAATTTCAGTTTTTACTGGAAATTTTTTTTTTCTTCTTAAATTAACGTTCTCATACTGGCTACTCTTATTGGCCTACCGTATACAAACATGAAGACACCATAATTTCTGTATTTACTGAAAAAATTATTTCCCGAAATAGCTGTCTGATACAGGCTACCATTACCAGCCTACCGTATACAAACATGATGACGCCATAATTTCAGTTTTTACTAAAAATTTTGTTTTCTCAAATCAACGTTCTCATACAGGCTACCATTGTCAGCCTACCGTATACAAACATGATGACACCATAATTTCAGTTTATACTGGAAAATTTTTTTTCTTCTTAAATTAACGTTCTCATACTGGCTACTCTTATCAGCCTACCGTATACACACACGTAGACACCATAATTTAAGTTTTTAATAAAAAATTTTGTTTTCTCAAATCAACGTTCTCATACAGGCTACCATTGTCAGTCTACCGTATACAAACATGATGACACCATAATTTCAGTTTATACTGGAAAATTTTTTTTCTTCTTAAATTAACGTTCTCATACTGGCTACTCTTATCAGCCTACCGTATACACACACGTAGACACCATAATTTAAGTTTTTATTAAAAATTTTTTTTCTCAAATCAACGTTCTCATACAGGCTACCATTGTCAGCCTACCGTATACAAACATGATGACACCATAATTTCAGTTTTTAATAAAAATTTTTTTTCTCAAATTAACGTTCTCATACAGGCTACCATTGTCAGCCTACCGTATACAAACATGATGACACCATAATTTCAGTTTATACTGGAAAGTTTTTTTTCTTCTTTAATTAACGTTCTCATACAGGCTACTCTTATCAGCCTACCGTATACACACACGTAGACACCATAACTTCAGTTTTTACTGAAAAAAATTATTTCCCGAAATACCTGTCTGATACTGGCTACCATTATCAGCCTACCGTATACACACACGTAGACACCATAATTTAAGTTTTTAATAAAAATTTTTTTTTCTCAAATCAACGTTCTCATACAGGCTACCATTGTCAGCCTACCGTATACAAACATGATGACACCATAATTTCAGTTTTTAATAAAAATTTTTTTTCTCAAATTAACGTTCTCATACAGGCTACCATTGTCAGCCTACCGTATACAAACATGATGACACCATAATTTCAGTTTATACTGGAAATTTTTTTTTCTTCTTAAATTAACGTTCTCATACTGGCTACTCTTATCGGCCTACAGTATACAAACACGATGACACCATAATTTCAGTTTATACTGTAAATTTTATTTTTCTCAAATTAACGTTCTCATACAGGCTACCATTGTCAGCCTACCGTATACAAACATGATGACACCATAATTTCAGTTTATACTGGAAAGTTTTTTTTCTTCTTTAATTAACGTTCTCATACAGGCTACTCTTATCAGCCTACCGTATACAAACATGATGACACCATAATTACTGTATTCACTGAAAAAAATTATTTCCCAAAATAGCTGTCTGATACAGGCTACCATTATCAGCCTACCGTAAACAAACACGAAGACACCACAATTTCAGTTTTTACTAAAAATTTTCTTTTTTCTCAAACGAACGTTCTCATACAGGCTACTCTTATCGTTCTACCGCATACAAACACGATGACACCATAATTTCAGTTTTTACTGAAAATTTTTTTCTTCTCAAATTAACGTTCTCATACAGGCTACTCTTATTGGCCTACCGTGTACAAACATGAAGACACCATAATTTCTGTATTTACTGAAAAAATTATTTCCCGAAATAGCTGTCTGATACAGGCTACCATTACCAGCCTACCGTATACAAACATGATGACGCCATAATTTCAGTTTTTACTAAAAATTTTGTTTTCTCAAATCAACGTTCTCATACAGGCTACCATTGTCAGCCTACCGTATACAAACATGATGACACCATAATTTCAGTTTATACTGGAAAATTTTTTTTCTTCTTAAATTAACGTTCTCATACTGGCTACTCTTATCAGACTACCGTATACACACACGTAGACACCATAATTTAAGTTTTTAATAAAAAATTTTGTTTTCTCAAATCAACGTTCTCATACAGGCTACCATTGTCAGCCTACCGTATACAAACATGATGACACCATAATTTCAGTTTTTACTGAAAATTTTTTTCTTCTGAAATTAACGTTCTCATACAGGCTACTCTTATTGGCCTACCGTATACAAACATGAAGACACCATAATTTAAGTTTTTATTAAAAATTTTTTTTCTCAAATCAACGTTCTCATACAGGCTACCATTGTCAGCCTACCGTATACAAACATGATGACACCATAATTTCAGTTTATATTGGAAAGTTTTTTTTCTTCTTTAATTAACGTTCTCATACAGGCTACTCTTATCAGCCTACCGTATACACACACGTAGACACCATAACTTCAGTTTTTACTGAAAAAAATTATTTCCCGAAATACCTGTCTGATACTGGCTACCATTATCAGCCTACCGTATACACACACGTAGACACCATAATTTAAGTTTTTAATAAAAATTTTTTTTTCTCAAATCAACGTTCTCATACAGGCTACCATTGTCAGCCTACCGTATACAAACATGATGACACCATAATTTCAGTTTATACTGGAAAGTTTTTTTTCTTCTTTAATTAACGTTCTCATACAGGCTACTCTTATCAGCCTACCGTATACACACACGTAGACACCATAACTTCAGTTTTAACTGAAAAAAATTATTTCCCGAAATACCTGTCTGATACTGGCTACCATTATGAGCCTACCGTATACAAACATGATGACACCATAATTTCAGTTTTTAATAAAAATTTTTTTTCTCAAATTAACGTTCTCATACAGGCTACCATTGTCAGCCTACCGTATACAAACATGATGACACCATAATTTCAGTTTATACTGGAAATTTTTTTTTCTTCTTAAATTAACGTTCTCATACTGGCTACTCTTATCGGCCTACAGTATACAAACACGATGACACCATAATTTCAGTTTTTACTAAAAATTTTGTTTTTCTCAAATTAACGTTCTCATACAGGCTACTCTTATCGGTCTACCGTATACAAACACGATGACACCATAATTTCAGTTTTTACTAAAAATTTTGTTTTTCTCAAATTAACGTTCTCATACAGGCTACTCTTATTGGCCTACCGTATACAAACATGATGACACCATAATTACTGTATTCACTGAAAAAAATTATTTCCCGAAATAGCTGTCTGATACAGGCTACCATTATCAGCCTACCGTAAACAAACACGAAGACACCACAATTTCAGTTTTTACTAAAAATTTTCTTTTTTCTCAAATAAACGTTCTCATACAGGCTACCATTGTCAGCCTACCGTATACAAAAACAAAGACACCATAATTTCCGTTTTTACTGAAAATTTTATTTTTCTTCAATTAACGTTCTCATACAGGCTACTCTTATCGGATTACCGTATACAAACACAAAGCCACCATAATTCCAGTTTTTACTGAAAATTTTCTTTTTTCTCAAATTAACGTTCTAATACAGGCTACTCTTATCGGTCTACCGTATACAAACACGAAGCCACCATAATTTCAGTTTTTATTGAAAATTTCCTTTTTTCTTAAATTAACGTTCTCATACAGGCTACCATTGTCCGCCTACCGTATAGGAACACGAAGACACCAAAATTTCAGTTTTTACTGGAAATTTTTTTTTTCTTCTTAAATTAACGTTCTCATACTGGCTACTCTTATCGGCCTACAGTATACAAACACGATGACACCATAATTTCAGTTTATACTGTAAATTTTATTTTTCTCAAATTAACGTTCTCATACAGGCTACTCTTATCGGTCTACCGTATACAAACACGATGACACCATAATTTCAGTTTTTACTAAAAATTTTGTTTTTCTCAAATTAACGTTCTCATACAGGCTACTCTTATTGGCCTACCGTATACAAACATGATGACACCATAATTTCAGTTTTTACTGAAAATTTTTTTCTTCTCAAATTAACGTTCTCATACAGGCTACTCTTATTGGCCTACCGTGTACAAACATGAAGACACCATAATTTCTGTATTTACTGAAAAAATTATTTCCCGAAATAGCTGTCTGATACTGGCTACCATTACCAGCCTACCGTATACAAACATGTTGACGCCATAATTTCAGTTTTTACTAAAAATTTTGTTTTCTCAAATCAACGTTCTCATACAGGCTACCATTGTCAGCCTACCGTATACAAACATGATGACACCATAATTTCAGTTTATACTGGAAAATTTTTTTTCTTCTTAAATTAACGTTCTCATACTGGCTACTCTTATCAGCCTACCGTATACACACACGTAGACACCATAATTTAAGTTTTTAATAAAAAATTTTGTTTTCTCAAATCAACGTTCTCATACAGGCTACCATTGTCAGCCTACCGTATACAAACATGATGACACCATAATTTCAGTTTTTACTGAAAATTTTTTTCTTCTGAAATTAACGTTCTCATACAGGCTACTCTTATTGGCCTACCGTATACAAACATGAAGAAACCATAATTTAAGTTTTTATTAAAAATTTTTTTTCTCAAATCAACGTTCTCATACAGGCTACCATTGTCAGCCTACCGTATACAAACATGATGACACCATAATTTCAGTTTATATTGGAAAGTTTTTTTTCTTCTTTAATTAACGTTCTCATACAGGCTACTCTTATCAGCCTACCGTATACACACACGTAGACACCATAACTTCAGTTTTTACTGAAAAAAATTATTTCCCGAAATACCTGTCTGATACTGGCTACCATTATCAGCCTACCGTATACACACACGTAGACACCATAATTTAAGTTTTTAATAAAAATTTTTTTTTCTCAAATCAACGTTCTCATACAGGCTACCATTGTCAGCCTACCGTATACAAACATGATGACACCATAATTTCAGTTTATACTGGAAAGTTTTTTTTCTTCTTTAATTAACGTTCTCATACAGGCTACTCTTATCAGCCTACCGTATACACACACGTAGACACCATAACTTCAGTTTTAACTGAAAAAAATTATTTCCCGAAATACCTGTCTGATACTGGCTACCATTATGAGCCTACCGTATACAAACATGATGACACCATAATTTCAGTTTTTAATAAAAATTTTTTTTCTCAAATTAACGTTCTCATACAGGCTACCATTGTCAGCCTACCGTATACAAACATGATGACACCATAATTTCAGTTTATACTGGAAATTTTTTTTTCTTCTTAAATTAACGTTCTCATACTGGCTACTCTTATCGGCCTACAGTATACAAACACGATGACACCATAATTTCAGTTTATACTGTAAATTTTATTTTTCTCAAATTAACGTTCTCATACAGGCTACTCTTATCGGTCTACCGTATACAAACACGATGACACCATAATTTCAGTTTTTACTAAAAATTTTGTTTTTCTCAAATTAACGTTCTCATACAGGCTACTCTTATTGGCCTACCGTATACAAACATGATGACACCATAATTACTGTATTCACTGAAAAAAATTATTTCCCGAAATAGCTGTCTGATACAGGCTACCATTATCAGCCTACCGTAAACAAACACGAAGACACCACAATTTCAGTTTTTACTAAAAATTTTCTTTTTTCTCAAATAAACGTTCTCATACAGGCTACCATTGTCAGCCTACCGTATACAAAAACAAAGACACCATAATTTCCGTTTTTACTGAAAATTTTATTTTTCTTCAATTAACGTTCTCATACAGGCTACTCTTATCGGATTACCGTATACAAACACAAAGCCACCATAATTCCAGTTTTTACTGAAAATTTTCTTTTTTCTCAAATTAACGTTCTAATACAGGCTACTCTTATCGGTCTACCGTATACAAACACGAAGCCACCATAATTTCAGTTTTTATTGAAAATTTCCTTTTTTCTTAAATTAACGTTCTCATACAGGCTACCATTGTCCGCCTACCGTATAGGAACACGAAGACACCAAAATTTCAGTTTTTACTGGAAATTTTTTTTTTCTTCTTAAATTAACGTTCTCATACTGGCTACTCTTATCGGCCTACAGTATACAAACACGATGACACCATAATTTCAGTTTATACTGTAAATTTTATTTTTCTCAAATTAACGTTCTCATACAGGCTACTCTTATCGGTCTACCGTATACAAACACGATGACACCATAATTTCAGTTTTTACTAAAAATTTTGTTTTTCTCAAATTAACGTTCTCATACAGGCTACTCTTATTGGCCTACCGTATACAAACATGATGACACCATAATTACTGTATTCACTGAAAAAAATTATTTCCCGAAATAGCTGTCTGATACAGGCTACCATTATCAGCCTACCGTAAACAAACACGAAGACACCACAATTTCAGTTTTTACTAAAAATTTTCTTTTTTCTCAAATAAACGTTCTCATACAGGCTACCATTGTCAGCCTACCGTATACAAAAACAAAGACACCATAATTTCCGTTTTTACTGAAAATTTTTTTTCTTCTTAAATTAACGTTCTCATACTGGCTACTCTTATCAGCCTACCATATACACACACGTAGACACCATAATTTAAGTTTTTAATAAAAAATTTTGTTTTCTCAAATCAACGTTCTCATACAGGCTACCATTGTCAGCCTACCGTATACAAACATGATGACACCATAATTTCAGTTTATACTGGAAAATTTTTTTTCTTCTTAAATTGACGTTCTCATACTGGCTACTCTTATCAGCCTACCGTATACACACACGTAGACACCATAATTTAAGTTTTTATTAAAAATTTTTTTTCTCAAATCAACGTTCTCATACAGGCTACCATTGTCAGCCTACCGTATACAAACATGATGACACCATAATTTCAGTTTATATTGGAAAGTTTTTTTTCTTCTTTAATTAACGTTCTCATACAGGCTACTCTTATCAGCCTACCGTATACACACACGTAGACACCATAACTTCAGTTTTTACTGAAAAAAATTATTTCCCGAAATACCTGTCTGATACAGGCTACCATTATCAGCCTACCGTATACACACACGTAGACACCATAATTTAAGTTTTTAATAAAAATTTTTTTTTCTCAAATCAACGTTCTCATACAGGCTACCATTGTCAGCCTACCGTATACAAACATGATGACACCATAATTTCAGTTTATACTGGAAAGTTTTTTTTCTTCTTTAATTAACGTTCTCATACAGGCTACTCTTATCAGCCTACCGTATACACACACGTAGACACCATAACTTCAGTTTTAACTGAAAAAAATTATTTCCCGAAATACCTGTCTGATACTGGCTACCATTATGAGCCTACCGTATACAAACATGATGACACCATAATTTCAGTTTTTAATAAAAATTTTTTTTCTCAAATTAACGTTCTCATACAGGCTACCATTGTCAGCCTACCGTATACAAACATGATGACACCATAATTTCAGTTTATACTGGAAATTTTTTTTTCTTCTTAAATTAACGTTCTCATACTGGCTACTCTTATCGGCCTACAGTATACAAACACGATGACACCATAATTTCAGTTTATACTGTAAATTTTATTTTTCTTCAATTAACGTTCTCATACAGGCTATAATTTCTGTATTCACTGAAAAAAATTATTTCCTGAAATACCTGTCTGATACAGGCTACCATTATCAGCCTAGCGTAAACAAACACGAAGACACCATAATTTCAGTTTTCACTGAAAAATTTTTTCTTTCTTAAATAACCGTTCTCATACAGGCTACCATTGTCAGCTTACCGTATACAAACATGATGACACCATAATTTCAGTTTATACTGGAAATTTTTTTTTTCTCAAATTAACGTTCTCATACTGGCTACTCTCATCGGTCTACCGTATACAAACACGATGACACCATAATTTCAGTTTATACTGGAAATTTTTTTTTTCTCAAATTAACGTTCTCATACTGGCTACTCTTATCGGTCTACCGTATACAAACATGATGACACCATAATTTCAGTTTATACTGGAAATTATTTGTTCTTCTTAAATTACCGTTCTCATACTGGCTACTCTTATCGGCCTACAGTATACAAACACGATGACACCATAATTTCAGTTTTTACTGGAAATTTTGTTTTTGTCAAATTAACGTTCTCATACAGGGTACTCTTATCGGTCTACCGTAAACAAACACGAAGACACCATAATTTCAGTTTTTACTGAAAAATTTTTTTTTCCTTAAATAACCGTTCTCATACAGGCTACTATTGTCAGCCTACCGTATACAAACATGATGACACCATAATTTCAGTTTATACTGGAAATTTTTTTTTCTCAAATTAACGTTCTCATACAGGCAACTTTTATCGGGCTACCGTATACAAACACAAACACACCATAATTTCTGTATTCACTGATAAAAATTATTTCCCGAAATCGCTATCTGATACAGGCTACCATTATCAGCCTACCGTAAACAAACACGAAGACACCATAATTTCAGTTTATACTGGAAATTATTTGTTCTTCTTAAATTACCGTTCTCATACTGGCTACTCTTATCGGCCTACAGTATACAAACACGATGACACCATAATTTCAGTTTATACTGGAAATTTTTTTTTTCTTAAATCAACCTTCTCATACAGGGTACTCTTATCGGTCTACCGTAAACAAACACGAAGACACCATAATATCAGTTTTTACTGAAAAATTTTTTTTTTCTTAAATAACCGTTCTCATACAGGCTACTATTGTCAGCCTACCGTATACAAACATGATGACACCATAATTTCAGTTTATACTGGAAATTTTTTTTTCTTCTTAAATTAACGTTCTCATACTGGCTACTCTTATCGGCCTACAGTATACAAACACGATGACACCATAATTTCAGTTTATACTGTAAATTTTATTTTTCTTCAATTAACGTTCTCATACAGGCTATAATTTCTGTATTCACTGAAAAAAATTATTTCCTGAAATACCTGTCTGATACAGGCTACCATTATCAGCCTAGCGTAAACAAACACGAAGACACCATAATTTCAGTTTTCACTGAAAAATTTTTTCTTTCTTAAATAACCGTTCTCATACAGGCTACCATTGTCAGCTTACCGTATACAAACATGATGACACCATAATTTCAGTTTATACTGGAAATTTTTTTTTTCTCAAATTAACGTTCTCATACTGGCTACTCTCATCGGTCTACCGTATACAAACACGATGACACCATAATTTCAGTTTATACTGGAAATTTTTTTTTTCTCAAATTAACGTTCTCATACTGGCTACTCTTATCGGTCTACCGTATACAAACATGATGACACCATAATTTCAGTTTATACTGGAAATTATTTGTTCTTCTTAAATTACCGTTCTCATACTGGCTACTCTTATCGGCCTACAGTATACAAACACGATGACACCATAATTTCAGTTTTTACTGGAAATTTTGTTTTTGTCAAATTAACGTTCTCATACAGGGTACTCTTATCGGTCTACCGTAAACAAACACGAAGACACCATAATTTCAGTTTTTACTGAAAAATTTTTTTTTTCTTAAATAACCGTTCTCATACAGGCTACCATTTTCAGCCTACCGTATACAAACATGATGACACCATAATTTCAGTTTATACTGGAAATTTTTTTTTCTTCTTAAATTACCGTTCTCATACTGGCTACTCTTATCGGCCTACAGTATACAAACACGTTGACACCATAATTTCAGTTTTTACTGAAAATTTTTTTTTCTCAAATTAACGTTCTCATACAGTGTACTCTTATCGGTCTACCGTATACAAACACGATGACACCATAATTTCAGTTTTAACCTAAAATTTTTTTCTTCTCAAATTAACGTTCTCATACAGGCTACTCTTATTGGCCTACCGTATATAAACACGAAGAGACCATAATTTCTGTATTCACTGAAAAAAATTATTTCCCGAAATCGCTATCTGATACAGGCTACCATTATCAGCCTACCGTAAACAAACACGAAGACACCATAATTTCAGTTTTTATTGAAAATTTTTTTTTCAAATTAACGTTCTCATACAGGCTACTCTTATTGGTCTACCGTATACAAACACGATGACACCATAAATTTAGTTTCTACTGAAAATTTTATTTTTCTTAAATTAACGTTCTCATATAGTCTACTCTTATCAGCCTACCGTATACAAACAACACGAAGACATCATAACTTCAGTTTTTACTGAAAATTTTTTTTTCTCAAATAAACGTTCTCATACAGGGTACTTTTACCAGCCTACCGTATACAAACATGATGACGCCATAATTTCAGTTTTTACTAAAAAAATTTTTTTCTCAAATTAATGTTCTCATACAGGCTACCACTGTCAGCCTACCGTATACAAACATGATGACACCATAATTTCAGTTTATACTGGAAATTTTTTTTTCTTCTTAAATTAGCGTTCTCATACTGGCTACACTTATCGGCCTACAGTATACAAACACGAAGACACCATAATTTCAGTTTTTACTGGAAATTTTTTTTTTCTCAAATTAACGTTCTCATACTGGCTACTCTTATCGGTCTACCGTATACAAACACGATGACACCATAATTTCAGTTTTTACTGGAAATTTTTTTTTTTCAAATTAACGTTCTCATACAGGCTACTCTTATCGGCCTACCGTATACAAACATGATGAAACCATAATTTCAGTTTATACTGGAAATTTTTTTTTTCTCAAATTAACGTTCTCATACTGGCTACTCTTATCGGTCTACCGTATACAAACATGATGAAACCATAATTTCAGTTTATACTGGAAATTTTTTTTTTCTTCAATTAACGTTCTCATACAGGCTATAATTTCTGTATTCACTGAAAAAAATTATTTCCTGAAATAGCTGTCTGATACAGGCTACCATTATCAGCCTACCGTAAACAAACACGAAGACACCATAAGTTCTGTATTTACTGAAAATTTTTTTTTTCTCAAATTAACGTTCTCATACTGGCTACTTTTATCGGCCTACAGTATACAAACATGATGACACCATAATTTCAGTATTCACTGGAAAAAATTATTTCCCGAAATAGCTGTCTGATACTACCATTATCAGCCTACCGTATACAAACACGATGACACCATAATTTCAGTTTTTACTGAAAATTTTTTTTTCTCAAATTAACGTACTCATACAGGCTCCTCTTATCGGCCTACCGTATACAAACACGATGACACCATAATTTCAGTTTTTACTGGAAATTTTTTTTTTTCAAATTAACGTTCTCATACAGGCTACTCTTATCGGCCTACCGTATACAAACATGATGAAACCATAATTTCAGTTTATACTGGAAATTTTTTTTTTCTTCAATTAACGTTCTCATACAGGCTATAATTTCTGTATTCACTGAAAAAAATTATTTCCTGAAATAGCTGTCTGATACAGGCTACCATTATCAGCCTACCGTAAACAAACACGAAGACACCATAAGTTCTGTATTTACTGAAAATTTTTTTTTTCTCAAATTAACGTTCTCATACTGGCTACTTTTATCGGCCTACAGTATACAAACATGATGACACCATAATTTCAGTTTATACTGGAAATTTTTTTTTTCTCAAATTAACGTTCTCATACTGGCTACTCTTATCGGTCTACCGTATACAAACACGATGACACCATAATTTCAGTTTATACTGGAAATTTTTTTTTTCTCGAATTAACGTTCTCATACTGACTACTCTTAGCGGTCTACCGTATACAAACACGATGACACCAAAATTTCAGTTTATACTGGAAATTTTTTTTTTCTCAAATTAACGTTCTCATACTGGCTACTCTTATCGGTCTACCGTATACAAAAACGAAGACACCATAATTTTAGTTTTTACTGAAAATTTTTTTTTCTCAAATTAACGTTCTCATACAGGCTATCATTGTCAGCCTAACGTATACAAACACGATGACACCATAATTTCAGTTTATACTGGAAATTTTGTTTTTCTCAAATTAACGTTCTCATACAGGGTGCTCTTATCGGCCTACCGTATACAAACACGATGACACCATAATTTCAGTATTCACTGGAAAAAATTATTTCCCGAAATAGCTGTCTGATACTACCATTATCAGCCTACCGTATACAAACACGATGACACCATAATTTCAGTTTTTACTGAAAATTTTTTTTTCTCAAATTAACGTACTCATACAGGCTCCTCTTATCGGCCTACCGTATACAAACACGATGACACCATAATTTCAGTATTCACTGGAAAAAATTATTTCCCGAAATAGCTGTCTGATACAGGCTACCATTATCAGCCTACCGTAAACAAACACGAAGACACCATAATTTCAGTTTTTACTGAAAATTTTTTTTCTTTTCGAATTAACGTTCTCATACAGGCTTCTCTTATCGGTCTACCGTATACAAACACGATGACACCATAATTTCAGTTTTCACTGAAAATTTTTTTTTCTGAAATTAACGTTCTCATACAGGCTCCTCTTATCGGCCTACCGTATACAAACACGATGACACCATAATTTCAGTATTCACTGGAAAAAATTATTTCCCGAAATAGCTGTCTGATACTACCATTATCAGCCTACCGTATACAAACACGATGACACCATAATTTCAGTTTTTACTGAAAATTTTTTTTTCTGAAATTAACGTACTCATACAGGCTCCTCTTATCGGCCTACCGTATACAAACACGATGACACCATTATTTCAGTATTCACTGGAAAAAATTATTTCCCGAAATAGCTGTCTGATACTACCATTATCAGCCTACCGTATACAAACACGAAGACACCATAAGTTCTGTATTTACTGAAAATTTTTTTTTTCTCAAATTAACGTTCTCATACTGGCTACTTTTATCGGCCTACAGTATACAAACATGATGACACCATAATTTCAGTTTATACTGGAAATTTTTTTTTTCTCAAATTAACGTTCTCATACTGGCTACTCTTATCGGTCTACCGTATACAAACACGATGACACCATAATTTCAGTTTATACTGGAAATTTTTTTTTTCTCGAATTAACGTTCTCATACTGACTACTCTTAGCGGTCTACCGTATACAAACACGATGACACCATAATTTCAGTTTTTACTGAAAATTTTTTTTTCTGAAATTAACGTACTCATACAGGCTCCTCTTATCGGCCTACCGTATACAAACACGATGACACCATAATTTCAGTATTCACTGGAAAAAATTATTTCCCGAAATAGCTGTCTGATACTACCATTATCAGCCTACCGTATACAAACACGAAGACACCATAAGTTCTGTATTTACTGAAAATTTTTTTTTTCTCAAATTAACGTTCTCATACTGGCTACTTTTATCGGCCTACAGTATACAAACATGATGACACCATAATTTCAGTTTATACTGGAAATTTTTTTTTTCTCAAATTAACGTTCTCATACTGGCTACTCTTATCGGTCTACCGTATACAAACACGATGACACCATAATTTCAGTTTATACTGGAAATTTTTTTTTTCTCGAATTAACGTTCTCATACTGACTACTCTTAGCGGTCTACCGTATACAAACACGATGACACCAAAATTTCAGTTTATACTGGAAATTTTTTTTTCTCAAATTAACGTTCTCATACAGGCTATCATTGTCAGCCTAACGTATACAAACACGATGACACCATAATTTCAGTTTATACTGGAAATTTTGTTTTTCTCAAATTAACGTTCTCATACAGGGTGCTCTTATCGGCCTACCGTATACAAACACGATGACACCATAATTTCAGTATTCACTGGAAAAAATTATTTCCCGAAATAGCTGTCTGATACTACCATTATCAGCCTACCGTATACAAACACGATGACACCATAATTTCAGTTTTTACTGAAAATTTTTTTTTCTCAAATTAACGTACTCATACAGGCTCCTCTTATCGGCCTACCGTATACAAACACGATGACACCATAATTTCAGTTTATACTGGAAATTTTTTTTTTCTCAAATTAACGTTCTCATACTGGCTACTCTTATCGGTCTACCGTATACAAACATGATGAAACCATAATTTCAGTTTATACTGGAAATTTTTTTTTTCTTCAATTAACGTTCTCATACAGGCTATAATTTCTGTATTCACTGAAAAAAATTATTTCCTGAAATAGCTGTCTGATACAGGCTACCATTATCAGCCTACCGTAAACAAACACGAAGACACCATAAGTTCTGTATTTACTGAAAATTTTTTTTTTCTCAAATTAACGTTCTCATACTGGCTACTTTTATCGGCCTACAGTATACAAACATGATGACACCATAATTTCAGTATTCACTGGAAAAAATTATTTCCCGAAATAGCTGTCTGATACTACCATTATCAGCCTACCGTATACAAACACGATGACACCATAATTTCAGTTTTTACTGAAAATTTTTTTTTCTCAAATTAACGTACTCATACAGGCTCCTCTTATCGGCCTACCGTATACAAACACGATGACACCATAATTTCAGTTTTTACTGGAAATTTTTTTTTTTCAAATTAACGTTCTCATACAGGCTACTCTTATCGGCCTACCGTATACAAACATGATGAAACCATAATTTCAGTTTATACTGGAAATTTTTTTTTTCTTCAATTAACGTTCTCATACAGGCTATAATTTCTGTATTCACTGAAAAAAATTATTTCCTGAAATAGCTGTCTGATACAGGCTACCATTATCAGCCTACCGTAAACAAACACGAAGACACCATAAGTTCTGTATTTACTGAAAATTTTTTTTTTCTCAAATTAACGTTCTCATACTGGCTACTTTTATCGGCCTACAGTATACAAACATGATGACACCATAATTTCAGTTTATACTGGAAATTTTTTTTTTCTCAAATTAACGTTCTCATACTGGCTACTCTTATCGGTCTACCGTATACAAACACGATGACACCATAATTTCAGTTTATACTGGAAATTTTTTTTTTCTCGAATTAACGTTCTCATACTGACTACTCTTAGCGGTCTACCGTATACAAACACGATGACACCAAAATTTCAGTTTATACTGGAAATTTTTTTTTTCTCAAATTAACGTTCTCATACTGGCTACTCTTATCGGTCTACCGTATACAAAAACGAAGACACCATAATTTTAGTTTTTACTGAAAATTTTTTTTTCTCAAATTAACGTTCTCATACAGGCTATCATTGTCAGCCTAACGTATACAAACACGATGACACCATAATTTCAGTTTATACTGGAAATTTTGTTTTTCTCAAATTAACGTTCTCATACAGGGTGCTCTTATCGGCCTACCGTATACAAACACGATGACACCATAATTTCAGTATTCACTGGAAAAAATTATTTCCCGAAATAGCTGTCTGATACTACCATTATCAGCCTACCGTATACAAACACGATGACACCATAATTTCAGTTTTTACTGAAAATTTTTTTTTCTCAAATTAACGTACTCATACAGGCTCCTCTTATCGGCCTACCGTATACAAACACGATGACACCATAATTTCAGTATTCACTGGAAAAAATTATTTCCCGAAATAGCTGTCTGATACAGGCTACCATTATCAGCCTACCGTAAACAAACACGAAGACACCATAATTTCAGTTTTTACTGAAAATTTTTTTTCTTTTCGAATTAACGTTCTCATACAGGCTTCTCTTATCGGTCTACCGTATACAAACACGATGACACCATAATTTCAGTTTTCACTGAAAATTTTTTTTTCTGAAATTAACGTTCTCATACAGGCTCCTCTTATCGGCCTACCGTATACAAACACGATGACACCATAATTTCAGTATTCACTGGAAAAAATTATTTCCCGAAATAGCTGTCTGATACTACCATTATCAGCCTACCGTATACAAACACGATGACACCATAATTTCAGTTTTTACTGAAAATTTTTTTTTCTGAAATTAACGTACTCATACAGGCTCCTCTTATCGGCCTACCGTATACAAACACGATGACACCATTATTTCAGTATTCACTGGAAAAAATTATTTCCCGAAATAGCTGTCTGATACTACCATTATCAGCCTACCGTATACAAACACGAAGACACCATAAGTTCTGTATTTACTGAAAATTTTTTTTTTCTCAAATTAACGTTCTCATACTGGCTACTTTTATCGGCCTACAGTATACAAACATGATGACACCATAATTTCAGTTTATACTGGAAATTTTTTTTTTCTCAAATTAACGTTCTCATACTGGCTACTCTTATCGGTCTACCGTATACAAACACGATGACACCATAATTTCAGTTTATACTGGAAATTTTTTTTTTCTCGAATTAACGTTCTCATACTGACTACTCTTAGCGGTCTACCGTATACAAACACGATGACACCATAATTTCAGTTTTTACTGAAAATTTTTTTTTCTGAAATTAACGTACTCATACAGGCTCCTCTTATCGGCCTACCGTATACAAACACGATGACACCATAATTTCAGTATTCACTGGAAAAAATTATTTCCCGAAATAGCTGTCTGATACTACCATTATCAGCCTACCGTATACAAACACGAAGACACCATAAGTTCTGTATTTACTGAAAATTTTTTTTTTCTCAAATTAACGTTCTCATACTGGCTACTTTTATCGGCCTACAGTATACAAACATGATGACACCATAATTTCAGTTTATACTGGAAATTTTTTTTTTCTCAAATTAACGTTCTCATACTGGCTACTCTTATCGGTCTACCGTATACAAACACGATGACACCATAATTTCAGTTTATACTGGAAATTTTTTTTTTCTCGAATTAACGTTCTCATACTGACTACTCTTAGCGGTCTACCGTATACAAACACGATGACACCAAAATTTCAGTTTATACTGGAAATTTTTTTTTCTCAAATTAACGTTCTCATACAGGCTATCATTGTCAGCCTAACGTATACAAACACGATGACACCATAATTTCAGTTTATACTGGAAATTTTGTTTTTCTCAAATTAACGTTCTCATACAGGGTGCTCTTATCGGCCTACCGTATACAAACACGATGACACCATAATTTCAGTATTCACTGGAAAAAATTATTTCCCGAAATAGCTGTCTGATACTACCATTATCAGCCTACCGTATACAAACACGATGACACCATAATTTCAGTTTTTACTGAAAATTTTTTTTTCTCAAATTAACGTACTCATACAGGCTCCTCTTATCGGCCTACCGTATACAAACACGATGACACCATAATTTCAGTATTCACTGGAAAAAATTATTTCCCGAAATAGCTGTCTGATACAGGCTACCATTATCAGCCTACCGTAAACAAACACGAAGACACCATAATTTCAGTTTTTACTGAAAATTTTTTTTCTTTTCGAATTAACGTTCTCATACAGGCTTCTCTTATCGGTCTACCGTATACAAACACGATGACACCATAATTTCAGTTTTCACTGAAAATTTTTTTTTCTGAAATTAACGTTCTCATACAGGCTCCTCTTATCGGCCTACCGTATACAAACACGATGACACCATAATTTCAGTATTCACTGGAAAAAATTATTTCCCGAAATAGCTGTCTGATACTACCATTATCAGCCTACCGTATACAAACACGATGACACCATAATTTCAGTTTTTACTGAAAATTTTTTTTTCTCAAATTAACGTACTCATACAGGCTCCTCTTATCGGCCTACCGTATACAAACACGATGACACCATAATTTCAGTATTCACTGGAAAAAATTATTTCCCGAAATAGCTGTCTGATACTACCATTATCAGCCTACCGTATACAAACACGATGACACCATAATTTCAGTTTTTACTGAAAATTTTTTTTTCTCAAATTAACGTTCTCATACAGGCTATCATTGTCAGCCTAACGTATACAAACACGATGACACCATGATTTCAGTTTATACTGGAAATTTTTTTTTTTTTTCTTAAATCAACGTTCTCATACTGGCTACTTTTATCGGTCTACCGTATACAAACACGATGACACCATAATTTCAGTTTTTACTAAAAATTTTGTTTTTCTCAAATTAACGTTCTCATACAGGGTGCTCTTATCGGTTTACCGTATACAAACACGATGACACCATAATTTCAGTTTTTACTGAAAATTTTTTTTCTTTTCAAATTAACGTTCTCATACAGGCTACTTTTATTGGCCTACCGTATACAAACACGATGACACCATAATTTCAGTTTTTACTGAAAATTTTTTTTTCTCAAATTAACGTTCTCATACAGGCTATCATTGTCAGCCTAACGTATACAAACACGATGACACCATAATTTCAGTTTATACTGGAAATTTTTTTTTTTTTTCTTAAATCAACGTTCTCATACTGGCTACTTTTATCGGTCTACCGTATACAAACACGATGACACCATAATTTCAGTTTTTACTAAAAATTTTGTTTTTCTCAAATTAACGTTCTCATACAGGGTGCTCTTATCGGTTTACCGTATACAAACACGATGACACCATAATTTCAGTTTTTACTGAAAATTTTTTTTCTTTTCAAATTAACGTTCTCATACAGGCTACTTTTATTGGCCTACCGTATACAAAAACGAAGAGACCATATTTTCTGTATTCACTGAAAAAAATTATTTCCCGAAATAGCTGTCTGATACAGGCTACCATTATCAGCCTACCGTAAACAAACACGAAGACACCATAATTTCAGTTTTTACTGAAAATTTTTTTTCTTTTCAAATTAACGTTCTCCTACAGGCTTCTCTTATCGGTCTACCGTATACAAACACGATGACACCATAATTTCAGTTTTTACTGAAAATTTTGTTTTTCTCAAATTAACGTTCGCATACAGGGTACTCTTATCGGTCTACCGTAATCAAACACGAAGACACCATAATTTCAGTTATTTCAGTTTTTACTGAGAAATTTTTTTTTTCTTGAATAACCGTTCTCATAGAGGCTACCATTGTCAGCCTACCGTATACAAACATGATGACACCATAATGTCAGTTTATACTGGAAATTTTTTTTTCTCATATTAACGTTCTTATACAGGCTACTTTTATCGGCCTACCGTATACAAACATGATGACACCATAATTTCTGTATTTACTGAAAAAAATTATTTCCCGAGATAGCTGTCTGATACAGGCTACCATTATCAGTCTACCGTAAACAAACACGAAGACACCATAATTTCAGTTTATACTGGAAATTTTTTTTTCTTTTCGAATTAACGTTCTCATACAGGCTTCTCTTATCGGTCTACCGTATACAAACACGATGACACCATAATTTCAGTTTATACTGGAAATTTTTTTTTTTTTTTTAATCAACGTTCTCATACTGGCTACTCTTATCGGTCTACCGTATACAAACACGATGACACCATAATTTCAGTTTTTACTTAAAAATTTTGTTTTTCTCAAATTAACGTTCTCATACAGGGTACTCTTATCGGTTTACCGTATACAAACACGATGACACCATAATTTCAGTTTTTACTGAAAATTTTTTTTCTTTTCAAATTAACGTTCTCATACAGGCTACCATTGTCAGCCTAACGTATACAAAAACGTAGACACCATAATTTCCGTTTTTACTGAAAATTTTATTTTTCTCAAATTAACGTTCTCATACAGGCAACTCTTATCGGCCTACCGTATACCAACACGATGACACCATAATTTCAGTATTCACTGGAAAAAATTATTTCCCGAAATAGCTGTCTGATACTACCATTATCAGCCTACCGTATACAAACACCATGACACCATAATTTCAGTTTTTACTGAAAATTTTTTTTTCTCAAATTAACGTACTCATACAGGCTCCTCTTATCGGCCTACCGTATACAAACACGATGACACCATAATTTCAGTATTCACTGGAAAAAATTATTTCCCGAAATAGCTGTCTGATACTACCATTATCAGCCTACCGTATACAAACACGATGACACCATAATTTCAGTTTTTACTGAAAATTTTTTTTTCTCAAATTAACGTTCTCATACAGGCTATCATTGTCAGCCTAACGTATACAAACACGATGACACCATAATTTCAGTTTTTACTGAAAATTTTTTTTCTTTTCAAATTAACGTTCTCATACTGGCTACTCTTATCGGCCTACAGTATACAAACACGATGACACCATAATTTCAGTTTTCACTGAAAATTTTTTTTTCTGAAATTAACGTTCTCATACAGGCTACTCTTATCGGCCTACAGTATACAAACACGATGACACCATAATTTCAGTTTATACTGGAAATTTTTTTTTTTTTTTTAATCAACGTTCTCATACTGGCTACTCTTATCGGTCTACCGTATACAAACACGATGACACCATAATTTCAGTTTTTACTAAAAATTTTGTTTTTCTCAAATTAACGTTCTCATACAGGGTGCTCTTATCGGTTTACCGTATACAAACACGATGACACCATAATTTCAGTTTTTACTGAAAATTTTTTTTCTTTTCAAATTAACGTTCTTATACAGTTTACTCTTATTGGCCTACCGTATACAAAAACGAAGAGACCATATTTTCTGTATTCACTGAAAAAAATTATTTCCCGAAATAGCTGTCTGATACAGGCTACCATTATCAGCCTACCGTAAACAAACACGAAGACACCATAATTTCAGTTTTTACTGAAAATTTTTTTTCTTTTCAAATTAACGTTCTCATACTGGCTACTCTTATCGGCCTACAGTATACAAACACGATGACACCATAATTTCAGTTTTCACTGAAAATTTTTTTTTCTGAAATTAACGTTCTCATACAGGCTACTCTTATCGGCCTACAGTATACAAACACGATGACACCATAATTTCAGTTTATACTGGAAATTTTTTTTTTTTTTTTAATCAACGTTCTCATACTGGCTACTCTTATCGGTCTACCGTATACAAACACGATGACACCATAATTTCAGTTTTTACTTAAAAATTTTGTTTTTCTCGAATTAACGTTCTCATACAGGGTACTCTTATCGGTTTACCGTATACAAACACGATGACACCATAATTTCAGTTTTTACTGAAAATTTTTTTTCTTTTCAAATTAACGTTCTCATACAGGCTACCATTGTCAGCCTAACGTATACAAAAACGTAGACACCATAATTTCCGTTTTTACTGAAAATTTTATTTTTCTCAAATTAACGTTCTCATACAGGCTACTCTTATCGGCTTATCGTATACAAACAGGATGACACCGTAATTTCTGTTTTTACTGGAAAAATTTTTTTTTCTCAAATTAACGTTCTCATACAGGCCACTCTCATTGGCCTACCGTATACAAAAACGAAGACACCATAATTTTAGTTTTTACTGAAAATTTTTTTTTCTCAAATTAACGTTCTCATACAGGCTATCATTGTCAGCCTAACGTATACAAACACGATGACACCATAATTTCAGTTTTCACTGAAAATTTTTTTTGTCTGAAATTAACGTTCTCATACAGGCTCCTCTTATCGGCCTACCGTATACCAACACGATGACACCATAATTTCAGTATTCACTGGAAAAAATTATTTCCCGAAATAGCTGTCTGATACTACCATTATCAGCCTACCGTATACAAACACCATGACACCATAATTTCAGTTTTTACTGAAAATTTTTTTTTCTCAAATTAACGTACTCATACAGGCTACTCTTATCGGCCTACCGTATACAAACACGATGACACCATAATTTCAGTATTCACTGGAAAAAATTATTTCCCGAAATAGCTGTCTGATACTACCATTATCAGCCTACCGTATACAAACACGATGACACCATAATTTCAGTTTTTACTGAAAATTTTTTTTTCTCAAATTAACGTTCTCATACAGGCTATCATTGTCAGCCTAACGTATACAAACACGATGACACCATAATTTCAGTTTATACTGGAAATTTTTTTTTTTTTTCTTAGATCAACGTTCTCATACTGGCTACTTTTATCGGTCTACCGTATACAAACACGATGACACCATAATTTCAGTTTTTACTAAAAATTTTGTTTTTCTCAAATTAACGTTCTCATACAGGGTGCTCTTATCGGTTTACCGTATACAAACACGATGACACCATAATTTCAGTTTTTACTGAAAATTTTTTTTCTTTTCAAATTAACGTTCTCATACAGGCTACTCTTATTGGCCTACCGTATACAAAAACGAAGAGACCATATTTTCTGTATTCACTGAAAAAAATTATTTCCCGAAATAGCTGTCTGATACAGGCTACCATTATCAGCCTACCGTAAACAAACACGAAGACACCATAATTTCAGTTTTTACTGAAAATTTTTTTTCTTTTCAAATTAACGTTCTCATACAGGCTTCTCTTATCGGTCTACCGTATACAAACACGATGACACCATAATTTCAGTTTTCACTGAAAATTTTTTTTTCTGAAATTAACGTTCTCATACAGGCTTCTCTTATCGGTCTACCGTATACAAACACGATGACACCATAATTTCAGTTTTCACTGAAAATTTTTTTTTCTGAAATTAACGTTCTCATACAGGCTCCTCTTATCGGCCTACCGTATACAAACACGATGACACCATAACTTCAGTTTTCACTGAAAACTTTTTTTTTCTTAAACTAACGTTCTTATACAGGCTACTCTTATCAGCCTACGGTAAACAAATATGGTGACACCATAATTTCAGTTTATACTGAATATTTTTTTTTCTCAAATTAACGTTCTCATACAGGCTCCTCTTATCGGCCTACCGTATACAAACACGATGACACCATAACTTCAGTTTTCACTGAAAACTTTTTTTTTCTTAAACTAACGTTCTCATACAGGCTTTTCTTATCGGTCTACCGTATACAAACACGATGACACCATAATTTCAGTTTTTACTGAAAATTTTTTTTTCTCAAATTAACGTTCTCATACAGGCTACCATTGTCAGCCTAACGTATACAAACACGATGACACCATAATTTCAGTTTATACTGGAAATTTTTTTTTTTTCTTAAATCAACGTTCTCATACTGGCTACTCTTATCGGCTTATCGTATACAAACAGGATGACACCATAATTTCTGTTTTTACTGGAAAAATTTTTTTTTCTCAAATTAACGTTCTCATACAGGCCACTCTCATTGGCCTACCGTATACAAAAACGAAGACACCATAATTTTAGTTTTTACTGAAAATTTTTTTTTCTCAAATTAACGTTCTCATACAGGCTATCATTGTCAGCCTAACGTATACAAACACGAAGACACCATAATTTCAGTTTTTACTGAAAATTTTTTTTCTTTTCAAATTAACGTTCTCATACAGGCTTCTCTTATCGGTCTACCGTATACAAACACGATGACACCATAATTTCAGTTTTCACTGAAAATTTTTTTTTCTGAAATTAACGTTCTCATACAGGCTTCTCTTATCGGTCTACCGTATACAAACACGATGACACCATAATTTCAGTTTTCACTGAAAATTTTTTTTTCTGAAATTAACGTTCTCATACAGGCTCCTCTTATCGGCCTACCGTATACAAACACGATGACACCATAACTTCAGTTTTCACTGAAAACTTTTTTTTTCTTAAACTAACGTTCTTATACAGGCTACTCTTATCAGCCTACGGTAAACAAATATGGTGACACCATAATTTCAGTTTATACTGAATATTTTTTTTTCTCAAATTAACGTTCTCATACAGGCTCCTCTTATCGGCCTACCGTATACAAACACGATGACACCATAACTTCAGTTTTCACTGAAAACTTTTTTTTTCTTAAACTAACGTTCTCATACAGGCTTTTCTTATCGGTCTACCGTATACAAACACGATGACACCATAATTTCAGTTTTTACTGAAAATTTTTTTTTCTCAAATTAACGTTCTCATACAGGCTACCATTGTCAGCCTAACGTATACAAACACGATGACACCATAATTTCAGTTTATACTGGAAATTTTTTTTTTTTCTTAAATCAACGTTCTCATACTGGCTACTCTTATCGGCTTATCGTATACAAACAGGATGACACCATAATTTCTGTTTTTACTGGAAAAATTTTTTTTTCTCAAATTAACGTTCTCATACAGGCCACTCTCATTGGCCTACCGTATACAAAAACGAAGACACCATAATTTTAGTTTTTACTGAAAATTTTTTTTTCTCAAATTAACGTTCTCATACAGGCTATCATTGTCAGCCTAACGTATACAAACACGATGACACCATAATTTCAGTTTATACTGGAAATTTTTTTTTTTTTCTTAAATCAACGTTCTCATACTGGCTACTTTTATCGGTCTACCGTATACAAACACGATGACACCATAATTTCAGTTTTTACTAAAAATTTTGTTTTTCTCAAATTAACGTTCTCATACAGGGTGCTCTTATCGGTTTACCGTATACAAACACGATGACACCATAATTTCAGTTTTTACTGAAAATTTTTTTTCTTTTCAAATTAACGTTCTTATACAGTTTACTCTTATTGGCCTACCGTATACAAAAACGAAGAGACCATATTTTCTGTATTCACTGAAAAAAAATATTTCCCGAAATAGCTGTCTGATACAGGCTACCATTATCAGCCTACCATAAACAAACACGAAGACACCATAATTTCAGTTTTTACTGAAAATTTTTTTTCTTTTCAAATTAACGTTCTCATACAGGCTACTCTTATCGGCCTACCGTATACAAACACAAACACACTATTATTTCTGTATTCACTGAAAAAAATTATTCCCCGAAATAGCTCTCTGATACTACCATTATCAGCCTACCGTATACAAACACGATGACACCATAATTTCAGTTTATACTGGAAATTTTTTTTTTTTTTTCTTAAATCAACGTTCTCATACTGGCTACTTTTATCGGTCTACCGTATACAAACACGATGACACCATAATTTCAGTTTTTACTAAAAATTTTGTTTTTCTCAAATTAACGTTCTCATACAGGGTGCTCTTATCGGTTTACCGTATACAAACACGATGACACCATAATTTCAGTTTTTACTGAAAATTTTTTTTCTTTTCAAATTAACGTTCTCATACAGGCTACTCTTATTGGCCTACCGTATACAAAAACGAAGAGACCATATTTTCTGTATTCACTGAAAAAAATTATTTCCCGAAATAGCTGTCTGATACAGGCTACCATTATCAGCCTACCGTAAACAAACACGAAGACACCATAATTTCAGTTTTTACTGAAAATTTTTTTTCTTTTCAAATTAACGTTCTCATACAGGCTTCTCTTATCGGTCTACCGTATACAAACACGATGACACCATAATTTCAGTTTTCACTGAAAATTTTTTTTTCTGAAATTAACGTTCTCATACAGGCTTCTCTTATCGGTCTACCGTATACAAACACGATGACACCATAATTTCAGTTTTCACTGAAAATTTTTTTTTCTGAAATTAACGTTCTCATACAGGCTCCTCTTATCGGCCTACCGTATACAAACACGATGACACCATAACTTCAGTTTTCACTGAAAACTTTTTTTTTTCTTAAACTAACGTTCATATACAGGCTACTCTTATCAGCCTACGGTAAACAAATATGGTGACACTATAATTTCAGTTTATACTGAATATTTTTTTTTCTCAAATTAACGTTCTCATACAGGCTACTCTTATCGGCCTACCGTATACAAACACGATGACACCATAATTTCGGTTTATACTGAATATTTATTTTTTCTCAAATTAACGTTCTCACACAGGCTCCTCTTATCGGCCTACCGTATACAAACACGATGACACCATAATTTCAGTTTATACTGAATATTTTTTTTTCTCAAATTAACGTTCTCATACTGGCTACTCTTATCGGTCTACCGTATACAAACACTATGACACCATAATTTCAGTTTTTACTGAAAATTTTTTTTCCTCAAATTAACGTTCTCATACAGGCTACTCTTATCGGCCTACCGTATACAAACACAAACACACCATAATTTCAGTATTCACTGGAAAAAATTATTTCCCGAAATAGCTGTCTGATACTACCATTATCAGCCTACCGTATACAAACACGATGACACCATAATTTCAGTTTTTACTGAAAATTTTTTTTTCTCAAATTAACGTACTCATACAGGCTACTCTTATCGGCCTACCGTATACAAACACAAACACACCATTATTTCTGTATTCACTGAAAAAAATTATTCTTCGAAATAGCTGTCTGATACTACCATTATCAGCCTACCGTATACAAACACGATGACACCATAACTTCAGTTTTCACTGAAAACTTTTTTTTTCTCAAACTAACGTTCTTATACAGGCTACTCTTATCAGCCTACGGTAAACAAATATGGTGACACTATAATTTCAGTTTATACGGATTATTTTTTTTTTCTCAAATTAATGTTCTCATACAGGCTACTCTTATTGGCCTACCGTATACAAACACGATGACTCCATAATTTCAGTTTATACTGAAAATTTTTTTTTCTGAAATTAACGTTCTCATACAGGCTCCTCTTATCGGCCTACCGTATACAAACACGATGACACCATAATTTCAGTATTCACTGGAAAAAATTATTTCCCGAAATAGCTGTCTGATACTACCATTATCAGCCTACCGTATACAAACACGATGACACCATAATTTCAGTTTTTACTGAAAATTTTTTTTTCTCAAATTAACGTACTCATACAGGCTACTCTTATTGGCCTACCGTATACAAACACGATGACTCCATAATTTCAGTTTATACTGAAAATTTTTTTTTCTGAAATTAACGTTCTCATACAGGCTACTCTTATCGGCCTACCGTATACAAACACAAACACACCATTATTTCTGTATTCACTGAAAAAAATTATTTCCCGAAATAGCTGTCTGATACAGGCTACCATTATCAGCCTACCGTATACAAACACGATGACACCATAATTTCAGTTTTCACTGAAAATTTTTTTTTCTCAAATTAACGTACTCATACAGGGTACTCTTATCGGCCTACCGTATACAAACACAAACACACCATTATTTCGGTATTCACTGAAAAAAATTATTCTTCGAAATAGCTGTCTGATACTACCATTATCAGCCTACCGTATACAAACACGATGACACCATAACTTCAGTTTTCACTGAAAACTTTTTTTTTCTCAAACTAACGTTCTTATACAGGCTACTCTTATCAGCCTACGGTATACAAACACGATGACTCCATAATTTCAGTTTATACTGAAAATTTTTTTTTCTGAAATTAACGTTCTCATACAGGCTACTCTTATCGGCCTACCGTATACAAACACAAACACACCATTATTTCTGTATTCACTGAAAAAAATTATTTCCCGAAATAGCTGTCTGATACAGGCTACCATTATCAGCCTACCGTAAACAAACACGAAGACACCATAATTTCAGTTTTTACTGAAAATTTTTTTTCTTTTCAAATTAACGTTCTCATACAGGCCTCTCTTATCGGTCTACCGTATACAAACACGATGACACCATAATTTCAGTTTTTACTGAAAATTTTTTTTTCTGAAATTAACGTTCTCATACAGGCTCCTCTTATCGGCCTACCGTATACAAACACGATGACACCATAATTTCAGTATTCACTGGAAAAAATTATTTCCCGAAATAGCTGTCTGATAGAAGCTACCAATATCAGCCTACCGTATACAAACACGATGACACCATAACTTCAGTTTTCACTGAAAACTTTTTTTTTCTTAAACTAACGTTCTTATACAGGCTACTCTTATCAGCCTACCGTATACAAACACGTAGACACCATAACTTCAGTTTTAACTGGAAATTTTTTTTTCTTCTTAAATTAACGTTCTCATACAGGCTACTCTTATCGGCCTACCGTATACAAACACGGTGACACCATAATTTCAGTATATACTGAATATTTATTTTTTCTCAAATTAACGTTCTCACACAGGCTCCTCTTATCGGCCTACCGTATACAAACACGATGACACCATAATTTCAGTTTATACTGAATATTTTTTTTTCTCAAATTAACGTTCTCATACTGGCTACTCTTATCGGTCTACCGTATACAAACACTATGACACCATAATTTCAGTTTTTACTGAAAATTTTTTTTTCTCAAATTAACGTTCTCATACAGGCTACTCTTATCGGCCTACCGTATACAAACACAAACACACCATTATTTCTGTATTCACTGAAAAAAATTATTCCCCGAATTAGCTGTCTGATACTACCATCATCAGCCTACCGTATACAAACACGATGACACCATAACTTCAGTTTTCACTGAAAACTTTTTTTTTCTCAAACTAACGTTCTTATACAGGCTACTCCTATCAGCCTACGGTAAACAAATATGGTGACACCATAATTTCAGTTTTTACTGAAAATTCTTTTTCTCAAATTAACGTTCTCATACAGGCTACTCTTATTGGCCTACCGTATACAAACACGATGACTCCATAATTTCAGTTCATACTGGAAATTTTTTTTTCTCAAATTAACGTTCTCATACAGGCAACTCTTATTGGCCTACCGTATACAAACACGATGACTCCATAATTTCAGTTTATACTGGAAATTTTTTTTTCTCAAATCAACGTTCTCATACAGGCTACCATTATCAGCCTACCGTATACAAACACGATGACACCATAACTTCAGTTTTCACTGAAAACTTTTTTTTTCTCAAACTAACGTTCTTATACAGGCTACTCTTATCAGCCTACGGTAAACAAATATGGTGACACTATAATTTCAGTTTATACTGAATATTTTTTTTTCTCAAATTAACGTTCTCATACTGGCTACTCTTATCGGTCTACCGTATACAAACACTATGACACCATAATTTCAGTTTTTACTGAAAATTTTTTTTTCTCAAATTAACGTTCTCATACAGGCTACTCTTATCGGCCTACCGTATACAAACACAAACACACCATTATTTCTGTATTCACTGAAAAAAATTATTCCCCGAATTAGCTGTCTGATACTACCATTATCAGCCTACCGTATACAAACACGATGACACCATAACTTCAGTTTTCACTGAAAACTTTTTTTTTCTCAAACTAACGTTCTTATACAGGCTACTCTTATCAGCCTACGGTAAACAAATATGGTGACACTATAATTTCAGTTTATACTGAATATTTTTTTTTCTCAAATTAACGTTCTCATACAGGCTACTCTTATCGGCCTACCGTATACAAACACAAAGACAACATAATTTCAGTTTTTACTGAAAATTTATTTTTCTCAAATTAATGTTCTCATACAGGCTACCCTTGTCAGCCTACGGTAAACAAATATGGTGACACTATAATTTCAGTTTATACTGAATATTTTTTTTTCTCAAATTAACGTTCTCATACAGGCTACTCTTATTGGCCTACCGTATACAAACACGATGACTCCATAATTTCAGTTTATACTGGAAATTTTTTTTTCTCAAATTAACGTTCTCAAACAGGCTACTCTTATCGGCCTACCGTATAGAAACACAAACACACCATTATTTCTGTATTCACTGAAAAGAATTATTCCCCGAATTAGCTGTCTGATACTACCATTATCGGCCTACCGTATACAAACACGATGACACCATAACTTCAGTTTTCACTGAAAACTTTTTTTTTCTCAAACTAACGTTCTTATACAGGCTACTCTTATCAGCCTACGGTAAACAAATATGGTGACACTATAATTTCAGTTTATACTGAATATTTTTTTTTCTCAAATTAACGTTCTCATACAGGCTACTCTTATTGGCCTACCGTATACAAACACGATGACTCCATAATTTCAGTTTATACTGGAAATTTTTTTTTCTCAAATTAACGTTCTCATACAGGCTACTCTTATCGGCCTACCGTATACAAACACAAAGACAACATAATTTCAGTTTTTACTGAAAATTTTTTTTTCTCAAATTAATGTTCTCATACAGGCTACCCTTGCCAGCCTACGGTAAACAAATATGGTGACACTATAATTTCAGTTTATACTGAATATTTTTTTTTCTCAAATTAACGTTCTCATACAGGCTACTCTTATTGGCCTACCGTATACAAACACGATGACTCCATAATTTCAGTTTATACTGGAAATTTTTTTTTCTCATATTAACGTTCTCATACAGGCTACTCTTATCGGCCTACCGTATACAAACACGATGACTCCATAATTTCAGTTTATACTGGAAATTTTTTTTTTCTCAAATTAACGTTCTCATACAGGCTACTCTTATCGGCCTACCGTATACAAACACAAAGACAACATAATTTCAGTTTTTACTGAAAATTTTTTTTTCTCAAATTAATGTTCTCATACAGGCTACCCTTGCCAGCCTACGGTAAACAAATATGGTGACACTATAATTTCAGTTTATACTGAATATTTTTTTTTCTCAAATTAACGTTCTCATACAGGCTACTCTTATTGGCCTACCGTATACAAACACGATGACTCCATAATTTCAGTTTATACTGGAAATTTTTTTTTTTCAAATTAACGTTCTCAAACAGGCTACTCTTATCGGCCTACCGTATACAAACACAAACACACCATTATTTCTGTATTCACTAAAAAAATTATTCCCCGAATAAGCTGTCTGATACTACCATTATCAGCCTACCGTATACAAACACGATGACACCATAACTTCAGTTTTCACTGAAAACTTTTTTTTTCTCAAACTAACGTTCTTATACAGGCTACTCTTATCAGCCTACGGTAAACAAATATGGTGACACTATAATTTCAGTTTATACTGAATATTTTTTTTTCTCAAATTAACGTTCTCATACAAGCTACTCTTATTGGCCTACCGTATACAAACACGATGACTCCATAATTGCAGTTTATACTGGAAATTTTTTTTTCTCAAATTAACGTTCTCATACAGGCTACTCTTATCGGCCTACCGTATACAAACACAAAGACAACATAATTTCAGTTTTTACTGAAAATTTTTTTTTCTCAAATTAATGTTCTCATACAGGCTACCCTTGTCAGCCTACGGTAAACAAATATGGTGACACTATAATTTCAGTTTATACTGAATATTTTTTTTTCTCAAATTAACGTTCTCATACAGGCTACTCTTATTGGCCTACCGTATACAAACACGATGACTCCATAATTTCAGTTTATACTGGAAATTTTTTTTTCTCAAACTAACGTTCTCATACTGGCTACTCTTATCGGTCTACCGTATACAAACACTATGACACCATAATTTCAGTTTTTACTGAAAATTTTTTTTTCTCAAATGAACGTTCTCATACAGGCTACTCTTATCGGCCTACCGTATACAAACACAAACACACCATTATTTCTGTATTCACTGAAAAAAATTATTCCCCGAATTAGCTGTCTGATACTACCATTATCAGCCTACCGTATACAAACACGATGACACCATAACTTCAGTTTTCACTGAAAACTTTTTTTTTCTCAAACTAACGTTCTTATACAGGCTACTCTTATCAGCCTACGGTAAACAAATATGGTGACACTATAATTTCAGTTTATACTGAATATTTTTTTTTCTCAAATTAAAGTTCTCATACAAGCTACTCTTATTGGCCTACCGTATACAAACACGATGACTCCATAATTTCAGTTTATACTGGAAATTTTTTTTTCTCAAATTAACGTTCTCATACAGGCTACTCTTATTGGCCTACCGTATACAAACACGATGACTCCATAATTTCAGTTTATACTGGAAATTTTTTTTTCTCAAATTAACGTTCTCATACAGGGTACCATTATCAGCCTACCGTATACAAACACGATGACACCATAACTTCAGTTTTCACTGAAAACTTTTTTTTTCTCAAACTAACGTTCTTATACAGGCTACTCTTATCAGCCTACGGTAAACAAATATGGTGACACTATAATTTCAGTTTATACTGAATATTTTTTTTTCTCAAATTAACGTTCTCATACAGGCTACTCTTATTGGCCTACCGTATAAAAACACGATGACTCCATAATTTCAGTTTATACTGGAAATTTTTTTTTCTCAAATTAACGTTCTCATACAGGGTACTTTTATCGGCCTACCGTATACAAACATGATGACGCCATAATTTCATTATTTACTGAAAAAAATTTTTCCCCGAAATAGCTGTCTAATACAGGCTACTCTTATCGGCCTACCGTATACAAACACAAAGACAACATAATTTCAGTTTTTACTGAAAATTTTTTTTTCTCAAATTAATGTTCTCATACAGGCTACCCTTGTCAGCCTACGGTAAACAAATATGGTGACACTATAATTTCAGTTTATACTGAATATTTTTTTTTCTCAAATTAACGTTCTCATACAGGCCACTCTCATTGGCCTACCGTATACAAAAACAAAGACACCATAATTTTAGTTTCTACTGAAAATTTTTTTTTCTCAAATTAACGTTCTCATACAGGCTATCATTGTCAGCCTAACGTATACAAACACGATGACACCATAATTTCAGTTTATACTGGAAATTTTTTTTTTTTTTCTTAACTCAACGTTCTCATACTGGCTACTTTTATCGGTCTACCGTATACAAACACGATGACACCATAATTTCAGTTTTTACTAAAAATTTTGTTTTTCTCAAATTAACGTTCTCATACAGGGTGCTCTTATCGGTTTACCGTATACAAACACGATGACACCATAATTTCAGTTTTTACTGAAAATTTTTTTTCTTTTCAAATTAATGTTCTCATACAGGCTACTCTTATTGGCCTACCGTATACAAAAACGAAGAGACCATATTTTCTGTATTAACTGAAAAAAATTATTTCCCGAAATAGCTGTCTGATACAGGCTACCATTATCAGCCTACCGTAAACAAACACGAAGACACCATAATTTCAGTTTTTACTGAAAATTTTTTTTCTTTTCAAATTAACGTTCTCATACAGGCTTCTCTTATCGGTCTACCGTATACAAACACGATGACACCATAATTTCAGTTTTCACTGAAAATTTTTTTTTCTGAAATTAACGTTCTCATACAGCCTCCTCTTATCGGCCTACCGTATACAAACACGATGACACCATAATTTCAGTATTCACTGGAAAAAATTATTTCCCGAAATAGCTGTCTGATACTACCATTATCAGCCTACCGTATACAAACACGATGACACCATAACTTCAGTTTTCACTGAAAACTTTTTTTTTCTTAAACTAACGTTCTTATACAGGCTACTCTTATCAGCCTACGGTAAACAAATATGGTGACACTATAATTTCAGTTTATACTGAATATGTTTTTTTTTCAAATTAACGTTCTCATACAGGCTACTCTTATCGGCCTACCGTATACAAACACGATGACACCATAATTTCAGTTTATACTGAATATTTTTTTTTCTCAAATTAACGTTCTCATACTGGCTACTCTTATCGGTCTACCGTATACAAACACTATGACACCATAATTTCAGTTTTTACTGAAAATTTTTTTTTCTCAAATTAACGTTCTCATACAGGCTACTCTTATCGGCCTACCGTATACAAACACAAACACACCATTATTTCTGTATTCACTGAAAAAAATTATTCCCCGAAATAGCTGTCTGATACTACCATTATCAGCCTACCGTATACAAACACGATGACACCATAACTTCAGTTTTCACTGAAAACTTTTTTTTTCTCAAACTAACGTTCTTATACAGGCTACTCTTATCAGCCTACGGTAAACAAATATGGTGACACTATAATTTCAGTTTATACTGAATATTTTTTTTTCTCAAATTAATGTTCTCATACAGGCTACTCTTATTGGCCTACCGTATACAAACACGATGACACCATAATTTCAGTATTCACTGGAAAAAATTATTTCCCGAAATAGCTGTCTGATACTGCCATTATCAGCCTACCGTATACAAACACGATGACACCATAACTTCAGTTTTCACTGAAAACTTTTTTTTTCTCAAACTAACGTTCTTATACAGGCTACTCTTATCAGCCTACGGTAAACAAATATGGTGACACTATAATTTCAGTTTATACTGAATATTTTTTTTTCTGAAATTAACGTTCTCATACAGGCTCCTCTTATCGGCCTACCGTATACAAACACGATGACACCATAATTTCAGTATTCACTGGAAAAAATTATTTCCCGAAATAGCTGTCTGATACTGCCATTATCAGCCTACCGTATACAAACACGATGACACCATAATTTCAGTTTTTACTGAAAATTTTTTTTTCTCAAATTAACGTACTCATACAGGCTACTCTTTTCGGCCTACCGTATACAAACACAAACACACCATTATTTCTGTATTCACTGAAAAAAATTATTTCCCGAAATAGCTGTCTGATACAGGCTACCATTATCAGCCTACCGTAAACAAACACGAAGACACCATAATTTCAGTATTCACTGGAAAAAATTATTTCCCGAAATAGCTGTCTGATACTGCCATTATCAGCCTACCGTATACAAACACGATGACACCATAATTTCAGTTTTTACTGAAAATTTTTTTTTCTCAAATTAAAGTTCTCATACAAGCTACTCTTATTGGCCTACCGTATACAAACACGATGACTCCATAATTTCAGTTTATACTGGAAATTTTTTTTTCTCAAATTAACGTTCTCATACAGGCTACTCTTATTGGCCTACCGTATACAAACACGATGACTCCATAATTTCAGTTTATACTGGAAATTTTTTTTTCTCAAATTAACGTTCTCATACAGGCTACCATTATCAGCCTACCGTATACAAACACGATGACACCATAACTTCAGTTTTCACTGAAAACTTTTTTTTTCTCAAACTAACGTTCTTATACAGGCTACTCTTATCAGCCTACGGTAAACAAATATGGTGACACTATAATTTCAGTTTATACTGAATATTTTTTTTTCTCAAATTAACGTTCTCATACAGGCTACTCTTATTGGCCTACCGTATAAAAACACGATGACTCCATAATTTCAGTTTATACTGGAAATTTTTTTTTCTCAAATTAACGTTCTCATACAGGGTATTTTTATCGGCCTACCGTATACAAACATGATGACGCCATAATTTCATTATTTACTGAAAAAAATTTTTCCCCGAAATAGCTGTCTAATACAGGCTACTCTTATCGGCCTACCGTATACAAACACAAAGACAACATAATTTCAGTTTTTACTGAAAATTTTTTTTTCTCAAATTAATGTTCTCATACAGGCTACCCTTGTCAGCCTACGGTAAACAAATATGGTGACACTATAATTTCAGTTTATACTGAATATTTTTTTTTCTCAAATTAACGTTCTCATACAGGCCACTCTCATTGGCCTACCGTATACAAAAACAAAGACACCATAATTTTAGTTTTTACTGAAAATTTTTTTTTCTCAAATTAACGTTCTCATACAGGCTATCATTGTCAGCCTAACGTATACAAACACGATGACACCATAATTTCAGTTTATACTGGAAATTTTTTTTTTTTTCTTAACTCAACGTTCTCATACTGGCTACTTTTATCGGTCTACCGTATACAAACACGATGACACCATAATTTCAGTATTCACTGGAAAAAATTATTTCCCGAAATAGCTGTCTGATAGAAGCTACCAATATCAGCCTACCGTATACAAACACGATGACACCATAACTTCAGTTTTCACTGAAAACTTTTTTTTTCTTAAACTAACGTTCTTATACAGGCTACTCTTATCAGCCTACCGCATACAAACACGTAGACACCATAACTTCAGTTTTTACTGGAAATTTTTTTTTCTTCTTAAATTAACGTTCTCATACAGGCTACTCTTATCGGCCTACCGTATACAAACACGATGACACCATAATTTCAGTTTATACTGAATATTTATTTTTTCTCAAATTAACGTTCTCACACAGGCTCCTCTTATCGGCCTACCGTATACAAACACGATGACACCATAATTTCAGTTTATACTGAATATTTTTTTTTCTCAAATTAACGTTCTCATACTGGCTACTCTTATCGGTCTACCGTATACAAACACTATGACACCATAATTTCAGTTTTTACTGAAAATTTTTTTTTCTCAAATTAACGTTCTCATACAGGCTACTCTTATCGGCCTACCGTATACAAACACGATGACACCATAATTTCAGTTTATACTGAATATTTATTTTTTCTCAAACTAACGTTCTTATACAGGCTACTCTTATCAGCCTACGGTGAACAAATATGGTGACACTATAATTTTAGTTTATACTGAATATTTTTTTTTTCAAATTAACGTTCTCATACAGGCTACTCTTATTGGCCTACCGTATACAAACACGATGACTCCATAATTTCAGTTTATACTGGAAATTTTTTTTTCTCAAATTAACGTTCTCATACAGGCTACTCTTATCGGCCTACCGTATACAAACACAAAGACAACATAATTTCAGTTTTTACTGAAAATTTTTTTTTCTCAAATTAATGTTCTCATACAGGCTACCCTTGCCAGCCTACGGTAAACAAATATGGTGACACTATAATTTCAGTTTATACTGAATATTTTTTTTTCTCAAATTAACGTTCTCATACAGGCTACTCTTATTGGCCTACCGTATACAAACACGATGACTCCATAATTTCAGTTTATACTGGAAATTTTTTTTTCTCATATTAACGTTCTCATACAGGCTACTCTTATCGGCCTACCGTATACAAACACAAAGACAACATAATTTCTGTTTTTACTGAAAATTTTGTTTTTCTTCTTAAATTAACGTTCTCATACTGGCTACTTTTATCGGTCTACCGTATACAAACACGATGACACCATAATTTCAGTTTATACTGGAAATTTTTTTTCTTCTCAAATAAACGTTCTTATACAGGCTACTCTTATCAGCCTACGGTAAACAAATATGGTGACACTATAATTTCATTTTATACTGAATTTTTTTTTTTCTCAAATTAACGTTCTCATACAGGCTACTCTTATTGGCCTACCGTATACAAACACGATGACTCCATAATTTCAGTTTATACTGGAAATTTTTTTTTCTCAAATTAACGTTCTCATACAGGCTACCATTATCAGCCTACCGTATACAAACACGATGACACCATAAATCAGTTTTCACTGAAAACTTTTTTTTTCTCAAACTAACGTTCTTATACAGGCTACTCTTATCAGCCTACGGTAAACAAATATGGTGACACTATAATTTCAGTTTATACTGAATATTTTTTTTTCTCAAATTAACGTTCTCATACAGGCTACTCTTATCGGTCTACCGTATACAAACACGATGACTCCATAATTTCAGTTTATACTGGAAATTTTTTTTTCTCAAATTAACGTTCTCATACAGGCTACTCTTATCGGTCTACCGTACACAAACACGATGACACCATAATTTCAGTTTTTACTGAAAATTTTTTTTCTTTTCAAATTAATGTTCTCATACAGGCTACTCTTATTGGCCTACCGTATACAAAAACGAAGAGACCATATTTTCTGTATTAACTGAAAAAAATTATTTCCCGAAATAGCTGTCTGATACAGGCTACCATTATCAGCCTACCGTAAACAAACACGAAGACACCATAATTTCAGTTTTTACTGAAAATTTTTTTTCTTTTCAAATTAACGTTCTCATACAGGCTTCTCTTATCGGTCTACCGTATACAAACACGATGACACCATAATTTCAGTTTTCACTGAAAATTTTTTTTTCTGAAATTAACGTTCTCATACAGCCTCCTCTTATCGGCCTACCGTATACAAACACGATGACACCATAATTTCAGTATTCACTGGAAAAAATTATTTCCCGAAATAGCTGTCTGATACTACCATTATCAGCCTACCGTATACAAACACGATGACACCATAACTTCAGTTTTCACTGAAAACTTTTTTTTTCTTAAACTAACGTTCTTATACAGGCTACTCTTATCAGCCTACGGTAAACAAATATGGTGACACTATAATTTCAGTTTATACTGAATATTTTTTTTTCTCAAATTAACGTTCTCATACAGGCTACTCTTATCGGCCTACCGTATACAAACACGATGACACCATAATTTCGGTTTATACTGAATATTTATTTTTTCTCAAATTAACGTTCTCACACAGGCTCCTCTTATCGGCCTACCGTATACAAACACGATGACACCATAATTTCAGTTTATACTGAATATTTTTTTTTCTCAAATTAACGTTCTCATACTGGCTACTCTTATCGGTCTACCGTATACAAACACTATGACACCATAATTTCAGTTTTTACTGAAAATTTTTTTTTCTCAAATTAACGTTCTCATACAGGCTACTCTTATCGGCCTACCGTATACAAACACAAACACACCATTATTTCTGTATTCACTGAAAAAAATTATTCCCCGAAATAGCTGTCTGATACTACCATTATCAGCCTACCGTATACAAACACGATGACACCATAACTTCAGTTTTCACTGAAAACTTTTTTTTTCTCAAACTAACGTTCTTATACAGGCTACTCTTATCAGCCTACGGTAAACAAATATGGTGACACTATAATTTCAGTTTATACTGAATATTTTTTTTTCTCAAATTAATGTTCTCATACAGGCTACTCTTATTGGCCTACCGTATACAAACACGATGACTCCATAATTTCAGTTTATACTGAAAATTTTTTTTTCTGAAATTAACGTTCTCATACAGGCTCCTCTTATCGGCCTACCGTATACAAACACGATGACACCATAATTTCAGTATTCACTGGAAAAAATTATTTCCCGAAATAGCTGTCTGATACTGCCATTATCAGCCTACCGTATACAAACACGATGACACCATAATTTCAGTTTTTACTGAAAATTTTTTTTTCTCAAATTAACGTACTCATACAGGCTACTCTTATCGGCCTACCGTATACAAACACAAACACACCATTATTTCTGTATTCACTGAAAAAAATTATTTCCCGAAATAGCTGTCTGATACAGGCTACCATTATCAGCCTACCGTAAACAAACACGAAGACACCATAATTTCAGTTTTTACTGTAAATTTTTTTTCTTTTCAAATTAACGTTCTCATACAGGCTTCTCTTATCGTTCTACCGTATACAAACACGATGACACCATAATTTCAGTTTTTACAGAAAATTTTTTTTTCTGAAATTAACGTTCTCATACTGGCTCCTCTTATCGGCCTACCGTATACAAACACGATGACACCATAATTTCAGTATTCACTGGAAAAAATTATTTCCCGAAATAGCTGTCTGATAGAAGCTACCAATATCAGCCTACCGTATACAAACACGATGACACCATAACTTCAGTTTTCACTGAAAACTTTTTTTTTCTTAAACTAACGTTCTTATACAGGCTACTCTTATCAGCCTACCGCATACAAACACGTAGACACCATAACTTCAGTTTTTACTGGAAATTTTTTTTTCTTCTTAAATTAACGTTCTCATACAGGCTACTCTTATCGGCCTACCGTATACAAACACGATGACACCATAATTTCAGTTTATACTGAATATTTATTTTTTCTCAAATTAACGTTCTCACACAGGCTCCTCTTATCGGCCTACCGTATACAAACACGATGACACCATAATTTCAGTTTATACTGAATATTTTTTTTTCTCAAATTAACGTTCTCATACTGGCTACTCTTATCGGTCTACCGTATACAAACACTATGACACCATAATTTCAGTTTTTACTGAAAATTTTTTTTTCTCAAATTAACGTTCTCATACAGGCTACTCTTATCGGCCTACCGTATACAAACACGATGACACCATAATTTCAGTTTATACTGAATATTTATTTTTTCTCAAACTAACGTTCTTATACAGGCTACTCTTATCAGCCTACGGTGAACAAATATGGTGAAACTATAATTTCAGTTTATACTGAATATTTTTTTTTTCAAATTAACGTTCTCATACAGGCTACTCTTATTGGCCTACCGTATACAAACACGTAGACACCATAACTTCAGTTTTTACTGGAAATTTTTTTTTCTCAAATTAACGTTCTCATACAGGCTACCATTATCAGCCTACCGTATACAAACACGATGACACCATAACTTCAGTTTTCACTGAAAACTTTTTTTTTCTTAAACTAACGTTCTTATACAGGCTACTCTTATCAGCCTACCGCATACAAACACGTAGACACCATAACTTCAGTTTTTACTGGAAATTTTTTTTTCTTCTTAAATTAACGTTCTCATACAGGCTACTCTTATCGGCCTACCGTATACAAACACGATGACTCCATAATTTCAGTTTATACTGGAAATTTTTTTTTCTCAAATTAACGTTCTCATACAGGCTACTCTTATCGGCCTACCGTATACAAACACAAAGACAACATAATTTCAGTTTTTACTGAAAATTTTTTTTTCTCAAATTAATGTTCTCATACAGGCTACCCTTGCCAGCCTACAGTAAACAAATATGGTGACACTATAATTTCAGTTTATACTGAATATTTTTTTTTCTCAAATTAACGTTCTCATACAGGCTACTCTTATCGGTCTACCGTATACAAACACGATGACTCCATAATTTCAGTTTATACTGGAAATTTTTTTTTCTCAAATTAACGTTCTCATACAGGCTACTCTTATCGGTCTACCGTACACAAACACGATGACACCATAATTTCAGTTTTTACTGGAAATTTTTTTTCTCATATTAACGTTCTCATACAGGCTACTTTTATCGGTCTACCGTATACAAACACGATGACACCATAATTTCAGTTTATACTGGAAATTTTTTTTTCTCAAATTAATGTTCTCATACAGGCTACCCTTGCCAGCCTACAGTAAACAAATATGGTGACACTATAATTTCAGTTTATACTGAATATTTTTTTTTCTCAAATTAACGTTCTCATACAGGCTACTCTTATTGGCCTACCGTATACAAACACGATGACTCCATAATTTCAGTTTATACTGGAAATTTTTTTTTCTCAAATTAACGTTCTCATACAGGCTACTCTTATCGGCCTACCGTATACAAACACAAAAGACAACATAATTTCAGTTTTTACTGAAAATTTTTTTTTCTCAAATTAATGTTCTCATACAGGCTACCCTTGTCAGCCTACGGTAAACAAATATGGTGACACTATAATTTCAGTTTATACTGAATATTTTTTTTTCTCAAATTAACGTTCTCATAAAGGCTACTCTTATTGGCCTACCGTATACAAACACGATGACTCCATAATTTCAGTTTATACTGGAAATTTTTTTTTCTCAAACTAACGTTCTTATACAGGCTACTCTTATCAGCCTACGGTAAACAAATATGGTGACACTATAATTTCAGTTTATACTGAATATTTTTTTTTCTCAAATTAACGTTCTCACACAGGCTCCTCTTATCGGCCTACCGTATACAAACACGATGACACCATAATTTCAGTTTATACTGAATATTTTTTTTTCAAATTAACGTTCTCATACTGGCTACTCTTATCGGTCTACCGTATACAAACACTATGACACCATAATTTCAGTTTTTACTGAAAATTTTTTTTTCTCAAATTAACGTTCTCATACAGGCTACTCTTATCGGCCTACCGTATACAAACACAAACACACCATTATTTCTGTATTCACTGAAAAAAATTATTCCCCGAATTAGCTGTCTGATACTACCATTATCAGCCTACCGTATACAAACACGATGACACCATAACTTCAGTTTTCACTGAAAACTTTTTTTTTCTCAAACTAACGTTCTTATACAGGCTACTCTTATCAGCCTACGGTAAACAAATATGGTGACACTATAATTTCAGTTTATACTGAATATTTTTTTTTCTCAAATTAACGTTCTCATACAGGCTACTCTTATTGGCCTACCGTATACAAACACGATGACTCCATAATTTCAGTTTATACTGGAAATTTTTTTTTCTCAAATTAACGTTCTCATACAGGCTACTCTTATCGGCCTACCGTATACAAACACAAAGACAACATAATTTCAGTTTTTACTGAAAATTTTTTTTTCTCAAATTAATGTTCTCATACAGGCTACCCTTGTCAGCCTACGGTAAACAAATATGGTGACACTATAATTTCAGTTTATACTGAATATTTTTTTTTCTCAAATTAACGTTCTCATACAGGCTACTCTTATTGGCCTACCGTATACAAACACGATGACTCCATAATTTCAGTTTATACTGAAAATTTTTTTTTCTCAAACTAACGTTCTTATACAGGCTACTCTTATCAGCCTACGGTAAACAAATATGGTGACACTATAATTTCAGTTTATACTGAATATTTTTTTTTCTCAAATTAACGTTCTCACACAGGCTCCTCTTATCGGCCTACCGTATACAAACACGATGACACCATAATTTCAGTTTATACTGAATATTTTTTTTTCTCAAATTAACGTTCTCATACTGGCTACTCTTATCGGTCTACCGTATACAAACACTATGACACCATAATTTCAGTTCTTACTGAAAATTTTTTTTTCTCAAATTAACGTTCTCATACAGGCTACTCTTATCGGCCTACCGTATACAAACACAAACACACCATTATTTCTGTATTCACTGAAAAAAATTATTCCCCGAATTAGCTGTCTGATACTACCATTATCAGCCTACCGTATACAAACACGATGACACCATAACTTCAGTTTTCACTGAAAACTTTTTTTTTCTCAAACTAACGTTCTTATACAGGCTACTCTTATCAGCCTACGGTAAACAAATATGGTGACACTATAATTTCAGTTTATACTGAATATTTTTTTTTCTCAAATTAACGTTCTCATACAGGCTACTCTTATTGGCCTACCGTATACAAACACGATGACTCCATAATTTCAGTTTATACTGGAAATTTTTTTTTCTCAAATTAACGTTCTCATACAGGCTACCATTATCAGCCTACCGTATACAAACACGATGACACCATAAATCAGTTTTCACTGAAAACTTTTTTTTTCTCAAACTAACGTTCTTATACAGGCTACTCTTATCAGCCTACGGTAAACAAATATGGTGACACTATAATTTCAGTTTATACTGAATATTTTTTTTTCTCAAATTAACGTTCTCATACAGGCTACTCTTATCGGTCTACCGTATACAAACACGATGACTCCATAATTTCAGTTTATACTGGAAATTTTTTTTTCTCAAATTAACGTTCTCATACAGGCTACTCTTATCGGCCTACCGTATACAAACACAAAAGACAACATAATTTCAGTTTTTACTGAAAATTTTTTTTTCTCAAATTAATGTTCTCATACAGGCTACCCTTGTCAGCCTACGGTAAACAAATATGGTGACACTATAATTTCAGTTTATACTGAATATTTTTTTTTCTCATATTAACGTTCTCATACAGGCTACTCTTATTGGCCTACCGTATACAAACACGATGACTCCATAATTTCAGTTTATACTGGAAATTTTTTTTTCTCAAACTAACGTTCTTATACAGGCTACTCTTATCAGCCTACGGTAAACAAATATGGTGACACTATAATTTCAGTTTATACTGAATATTTTTTTTTCTCAAATTAACGTTCTCACACAGGCTCCTCTTATCGGCCTACCGTATACAAACACGATGACACCATAATTTCAGTTTATACTGAATATTTTTTTTTCTCAAATTAACGTTCTCATACTGGCTACTCTTATCGGTCTACCGTATACAAACACTATGACACCATAATTTCAGTTTTTACTGAAAATTTTTTTTTCTCAAATTAACGTTCTCATACAGGCTACTCTTATCGGCCTACCGTATACAAACACAAACACACCATTATTTCTGTATTCACTGAAAAAAATTATTCCCCGAATTAGCTGTCTGATACTACCATTATCAGCCTACCGTATACAAACACGATGACACCATAACTTCAGTTTTCACTGAAAACTTTTTTTTTCTCAAACTAACGTTCTTATACAGGCTACTCTTATCAGCCTACGGTATACAAACACGATGACTCCATAATTTCAGTTTATACTGGAAATTTTTTTTTCTCAAATTAACGTTCTCATACAGGCTACTCTTATCGGCCTACCGTATACAAACACAAAGACAACATAATTTCAGTTTTTACTGAAAATTTTTTTTTCTCAAATTAATGTTCTCATACAGGCTACCCTTGTCAGCCTACGGTAAGCAAATATGGTGACACTATAATTTCAGTTTATACTGAATATTTTTTTTTCTCAAATTAACGTTCTCATACAGGCTACTCTTATTGGCCTACCGTATACAAACACGATGACTCCATAATTTCAGTTTATACTGAAAATTTTTTTTTCTCAAACTAACGTTCTTATACAGGCTACTCTTATCAGCCTACGGTAAACAAATATGGTGACACTATAATTTCAGTTTATACTGAATATTTTTTTTTCTCAAATTAACGTTCTCACACAGGCTCCTCTTATCGGCCTACCGTATACAAACACGATGACACCATAATTTCAGTTTATACTGAATATTTTTTTTTCTCAAATTAACGTTCTCATACTGGCTACTCTTATCGGTCTACCGTATACAAACACTATGACACCATAATTTCAGTTCTTACTGAAAATTTTTTTTTCTCAAATTAACGTTCTCATACAGGCTACTCTTATCGGCCTACCGTATACAAACACAAACACACCATTATTTCTGTATTCACTGAAAAAAATTATTCCCCGAATTAGCTGTCTGATACTACCATTATCAGCCTACCGTATACAAACACGATGACACCATAACTTCAGTTTTCACTGAAAACTTTTTTTTTCTCAAACTAACGTTCTTATACAGGCTACTCTTATCAGCCTACGGTAAACAAATATGGTGACACTATAATTTCAGTTTATACTGAATATTTTTTTTTCTCAAATTAACGTTCTCATACAGGCTACACTTATTGGCCTACCGTATACAAACACGATGACTCCATAATTTCAGTTTATACTGGAAATTTTTTTTTCTCAAATTAACGTTCTCATACAGGCTACTCTTATCGGCCTACCGTATACAAACACAAATACAACATAATTTCAGTTTTTACTGAAAATTTTTGTTTCTCAAATTAATGTTCTCATACAGGCTACCCTTGTCAGCCTACCGTATAGAAACATAATGACACCATAACTTCTGTTTATACTGAAAATTTTTTTTTTCTTAAATTAACGTTCTCATACAGGCTACTCTTATCGGCCTGCCGCATACAAACACGAAGACACCATAATTTCAGTTGTTACTGAAAATTTTTTTCTCTCATATTAACGTTCTAATACAGGCTACCATTGTCAGCCTACCGTATACAAATATGATGACACCATAATTTCTGTTTATACGGAAAATTTTTTTTTTCTTAAATTAACGTTGTCATACTGGCTACTCTTATCGGTCTACCGTATACAAGCACGATGACACCATAATTTCAGTTTATACTTGAAATCTTTTCTTCTAAAATTAACGTTCTCTTACATTCTACCATTGTCAGCCTGCCGCATACAAACACGAAGACACCATAATTTCAGTTGTTACTGAAAATTTTTTTCTCTCATATAAACGTTCTAATACAGGCTACCATTGTCAGCCTACCGTATACAAATATGATGACACCATAATTTCTGTTTATACGGAAAATTTTTTTTTTCTTAAATTAACGTTGTCATACTGGCTACTCTTATCGGTCTACCGTATACAAGCACGATGACACCATAATTTCAGTTTATACTTGAAATCTTTTCTTCTAAAATTAACGTTCTCTTACATTCTACCATTGTCAGCCTACCGTATACGAACACGATGACACCATAATTTCAGTTTTTACTGAAATTTTTTTTCTTCTCAAATTAACGTTCTCATACAGGCTACTCTTTTTGGTCTACCGTATACAAACACGATTACACCATAATTTCAGTTTTTACTGAAAATTTTCTTTTTTCTCAAATTAACGTTCTCATACAGGCTACCATTGTCAGCCTACCGTATACAAACACGAAGACACCATAATTTCAGTTTTTACTGAAAACTTTATTTTTCTTAAATAAACGTTCTCATACAGGCTATTCTTATCAGGCTACCGTATACAAACACGATGACACCATTATTTCAGTTTTTACTGAAAATTTTTTTTTCTAAAATTAACGTTCTCATACAGGCTACTCTTTTTGGTCTACCGTATACAAACACGATTACACCATAATTTCAGTTTTTACTGAAAATTTTCTTTTTTCTCAAATTAACGTTCTCATACAGGCTACCATTGTCAGCCTACCGTATACAAACACGAAGACACCATAATTTCAGTTTTTACTGAAAACTTTATTTTTCTTAAATAAACGTTCTCATACAGGCTACCATTGTCAGCCTACCGTATACAAACATTATGACACCATAATTTCTGTTTTTACCGAAAATTTTTTTCTCTCAAATTAACGTTCTCGTACAGGCTACCATTGTCAGCCTACCGTATACAAACATGATGACACCATAATTTCTGTTTTTACCGAAAATTTTTTTTTCTCAAATTAACGTTCTCGTACAGGCTACCATTGTCAGCCTACCGTATACAAACATGATGACACCATAATTTCTGTTTTTACCGAAAATTTTTTTTTCTCAAATTAACGTTCTCGTACAGGCTACTCTTATCGGCCTACCTTATACAAACACGACGACACCATAATTTCAGTTTCTACTGAAAATTTTTTTTCTCAAATCAACGTTCTCATACAGGCTACCATTGTCAGCCTACCGTATACAAACATGATGACACCATAATTTCTGTTTTTACCGAAAATTTTTTTTTCTCAAATTAACGTTCTCGTACAGGCTACTCTTATCGGCCTACCTTATACAAACACGACGACACCATAATTTCAGTTTCTACTGAAAATTTTTTTCTTAAATCAACGTTCTCATACAGGCTACCATTGTCAGCCTACCGTATACAAACATGATGACACCATAATTTCTGTTTTTACCGAAAATTTTTTTTTCTCAAATTAACGTTCTCGTACAGGCTACCATTGTCAGCCTACCGTATACAAACATGATGACACCATAATTTCTGTTTTTACCGAAAATTTTTTTTTCTCAAATTAACGTTCTCGTACAGGCTACTCTTATCGGCCTACCTTATACAAACACGACGACACCATAATTTCAGTTTCTACTGAAAATTTTTTTTCTCAAATCAACGTTCTCATACAGGCTACCATTGTCAGCCTACCGTATACAAACATAATGACACCATAATTTCTGTTTTTACCGAAAATTTTTTTTTCTCAAATTAACGTTCTCGTACAGGCTACTCTTATCGGCCTACCGTATTCCACCACGATGACACCATGATTTCAGTTTATACTGAATTTTTTTTTTCTCAAATTAACGTTCTCATACAGGCTACCATTGTCAGCCTACCGTATACAAACATGATGACACCATAATTTCTGTTTTTACTGAAAATTTTTTTTTCTGAAATTAACGTTCTCATACAGGCTACTCTTATCGGCCTGCCGTATACCAACACGGTGACACCATTATTTCTGTATTCACTGAAAAAAATTATTCCCCGAAATAGCTGTCTGATACTACCATTATCAGCCTACCGTATACAAACACGATGACACCATAACTTCAGTTTTCACTGAAAACTTTTTTTTTCTTAAACTAACGTTCTTATACAGGCTACTCTTATCAGCCTACGGTAAACAAATATGGTGACACTATAATTTCAGTTTATACCGAATATTTTTTTTTCTCAAATTAACGTTCTCATACAGGCTACTCTTATCAGCCTACGGTAAACAAATATGGTGACACTATAATTTCAGTTTATACTGGAAATTTTTTTTTCTCAAATTAACGTTCTCATACAGGCTACCATTATCAGCCTACCGTATACAAACACGATGACACCATAACTTCAGTTTTCACTGAAAACTTTTTTTTTCTCAAACTAACGTTCTTATACAGGCTACTCTTATCAGCCTACGGTAAACAAATATGGTGACACTGTAATTTCAGTTTATACTGAATATTTTTTTTTCTCAAATTAACGTTCTCATACAGGCTACTCTTATTGGCCTACCGTATACAAACACGATTACACCATAATTTCAGTTTTTACTGAAAATTTTCTTTTTTCTCAAATTAACGTTCTCGTACAGGCTACTCTTATCGGCCTACCGTATTCCACACGATGACACCATGATTTCAGTTTATACTGAATTTTTTTATTCTCAAATTAACTTTCTCATACAGGCTACCATTGTCAGCCTACCGTATACAAACATGATGACACCATAATTTCTGTTTTTACTCAAAATTTTTTTTTCTCAAATTAACGTTCTCGTACAGGCTACTCTTATCGGCCTACGGTATACAAAAACGATGACACCATAATTTCAGTTTATACTGAATTTTTTTATTCTCAAATTAACTTTCTCATACAGGCTACCATTGTCAGCCTACCGTATACAAACATGATGACACCTTAATTTCTGTTTTCACTGAAATTTTTTATTCTCAAGTTACCGTTCTCATACAGGCTACCCTTGTCAGCCTACCGTATAGAAACATGATGACACCATAATTTCTGTTTATACTGAAAATTTTTTTTTTCTTAAATTAACGTTCTCATACAGGCTACTCTTATCGGCCTGCCGTATACAAACACGAAGACACCATAATTTCAGGTTTTACTGAAAATTTTTTTTTCTCAAATTAACGTTCTCATACAGGCTACCCTTGTCAGCCTACCGTATAGAAACATGATGACACCATAATTTCTGTTTATACTGAAAATGTTTTTTTTCTTAAATTAACGTTCTCATACAGGCTACTCTTATCAGCCTACGGTAAACAAATATGGTGACACTATAATTTCAGTTTATACTGAATATTTTTTTTTCTCAAATTAACGTTCTCATACAGGCTACTCTTATTGGCCTACCGTATACAAACACGATGACTCCATAATTTCAGTTTATACTGAATTTTTTTTTTTTCTCAAACTAACGTTCTTATACAGGCTACTCTTATCAGCCTACGGTAAACAAATATTGTGACACTATAATTTCAGTTTATACTGAATATTTTTTTTTCTCAAATTAACGTTCTCATACAGGCTACTCTTTTTGGCCTACCGTATACAAACACGATTACACCATAATTTCAGTTTTTACTGAAAATTTTTTTTTCTCAAATTAACGTTCTCGTACAGGCTACTCTTATCGGCCTACCGTATTCCACACGATGACACCATGATTTCAGTTTATACTGAATTTTTTTATTCTCAAATTAACTTTCTCATACAGGCTACCATTGTCAGCCTACGGTATACAAACATGATGACACCATAATTTCTGTTTTTACTCAAAATTTTTTTTTCTCAAATTAACGTTCTCGTACAGGCTACTCTTATCGGCCTACGGTATACAAAAACGATGACACCATAATTTCAGTTTATACTGAATTTTTTTATTCTCAAATTAACTTTCTCATACAGGCTACTCTTATCAGCCTACGGTAAACAAATATGGTGACACTATAATTTCAGTTTATACCGAATATTTTTTTTTCTCAAATTAACGTTCTCATACAGGCTACTCTTATCAGCCTACGGTAAACAAATATGGTGACACTATAATTTCAGTTTATACTGAATATTTTTTTTTCTCAAATTAACGTTCTCATACAGGCTACTCTTATTGGCCTACCGTATACAAACACGTTGACTCCATAATTTCAGTTTATACTGGAAATTTTTTTTTCTCAAATTAACGTTCTCATACAGGCTACCATTATCAGCCTACCGTATACAAACACGATGACACCATAACTTCAGTTTTCACTGAAAACTTTTTTTTTCTCAAACTAACGTTCTTATACAGGCTACTCTTATCAGCCTACGGTAAACAAATATGGTGACACTATAATTTCAGTTTATACTGAATATTTTTTTTTCTCAAATTAACGTTCTCATACAGGCTACTCTTATCGGCCTACCGTATACAAACACGATGACACCATAATTTCAGTTTATACTGAATTTTTTTTTTTTCTCAAATTAACGTTCTCATACTGGCTACTCTTATCGGTCTACCGTATACAAACACGATGACTCCATAATTTCAGTTTATACTGCAAATTTTTTTTTCTCAAATTAATGTTCTCATACAGGCTACTCTTATCGGCCTACCGTATACAAACACTAAGACACCATAGTTTCAGTTTTTACTGAAATTTTTTTTTTCTCAAGTTACCGTTCTCATACAGGCTACCCTTGTCAGCCTACCGTATAGAAACATGATGACACCATAATTTCTGTTTATACTGAAAATTTTTTTTTTCTTAAATTAACGTTCTCATACAGGCTACTCTTATCGGCCTGCCGTATACAAACACGAAGACACCATAATTTCAGTTGTTACTGAAAATTTTTTTCTCTCATATTAACGTTTTTTATACAGGCTACCATTGTCAGCCTACCGTATAGAAACATGATGACACCATAATTTCTGTTTATACTGCAAATTTTTTTTTTCTTAAATTAACGTTCTCATACACGCTACTCTTATCGGCCTACCGTATACAAACACGATGACACCATAATTTCAGTTTATACTGAATTTTTTTTTTTTTCTCAAATTAACGTTCTTATACTGGCTACTCTTATCGGTCTACCGTATACAAACACGATGACTCCATAATTTCAGTTTATACTGGAAATTTTTTTTTCTCAAATTAACGTTCTCATACAGGCTACTCTTATCGGCCTACCGTATACAAAAACAAAGACACCATAATTTAAGTTTTTACTGAAAATTTTTTTTTCTCAAATTAACGTTCTCATACAGGCTACCCTTGTTAGCCTACCGTATAGAAACATGATGACACCATAATTTCTGTTTTTACTGAATTTTTTTTTTTTTCTCAAATTAACGTTCTCATACTGGCTACTCTTATCGGCCTACCGTATACAAACACAAAGACACCATAATTTCAGTTTTTACTGAAATTTTTTTTTCTCAAATTAACGTTCTCATACAGGCTACTCTTATCGGCCTACCGTATACAAACACAAAGACACCATAACTTCAGTTTTCACTGAAAACTTTTTTTTTCTCAAACTAACGTTCTTATACAGGCTACTCTTATCAGCCTACGGTAAACAAATATTGTGACACTATAATTTCAGTTTATACTGAATATTTTTTTTTCTCAAATTAACGTTCTCATACAGGCTACTCTTTTTGGCCTACCGTATACAAACACGATTACACCATAATTTCAGTTTTTACTGAAAATTTTTTTTTCTCAAATTAACGTTCTCGTACAGGCTACTCTTATCGGCCTACCGTATTCCACACGATGACACCATGATTTCAGTTTATACTGAATTTTTTTATTCTCAAATTAACTTTCTCATACAGGCTACCATTGTCAGCCTACGGTATACAAACATGATGACACCATAATTTCTGTTTTTACTCAAAATTTTTTTTTCTCAAATTAACGTTCTCGTACAGGCTACTCTTATCGGCCTACGGTATACAAAAACGATGACACCATAATTTCAGTTTATACTGAATTTTTTTATTCTCAAATTAACTTTCTCATACAGGCTACCATTGTCAGCCTACCGTATACAAACATGATGACACCATAATTTCTGTTTTCACTGAAATTTTTTTTTCTGAAATTAACGTTCTCGTACAGGCTACTCTTATCGGCCTACCGTATACAAACACAAACACACCATTATTTCTGTATTCACTGAAAAAAATTATTCCCCGAAATAGCTGTCTGATACTACCATTATCAGCCTACCGTATACAAACACGATGACACCATAACTTCAGTTTTCACTGAAAACTTTTTTTTTTCTTAAACTAACGTTCTTATACAGGCTACTCTTATCAGCCTACGGTAAACAAATATGGTGACACTATAATTTCAGTTTATACTGAATATTTTTTTTTCTCAAATTAACGTTCTCATACAGGCTACTCTTATCGGCCTACCGTATACAAACACGATGACACCATAATTTCAGTTTATACTGAATTTTTTTTTTTTTCTCAAATTAACGTTCTCATACTGGCTACTCTTATCGGTCTACCGTATACAAACACGATGACTCCATAATTTCAGTTTAAACTGCAAATTTTTTTTTCTCAAATTAATGTTCTCATACAGGCTACTCTTATCGGCCTACCGTATACAAACACAAAGACATCATAATTTCAGTTTTTACTGAAATTTTTTTTTTCTCAAGTTACCGTTCTCATACAGGCTACCCTTGTCAGCCTACCGTATAGAAACATGATGACACCATAATTTCTGTTTATACTGAAAATTTTTTTTTTCTTAAATTAACGTTCTCATACAGGCTACTCTTATCGGCCTGCCGTATACAAACACTAAGACACCATAATTTCAGTTGTTACTGAAAATTTTTTTCTCTCATATTAACGTTCTAATACAGGCTACCATTGTCAGCCTACCGTATAGAAACATGATGACACCATAATTTCAGTTTTTACTGAAATTTTTTTTTTCTCAAATTGAGGTTCTCATACAGGCTACCATTGTCAGCCTACCGTATAGAAACATGATGACACCATAATTTCTGTTTATACTGAAAATTTTTTTTTTCTTAAATTAACGTTCTCATACACGCTACTCTTATCGGCCTACCGTATACAAACACGATGACACCATAATTTCAGTTTATACTGAATTTTTTTTTTTTCTCAAATTAACGTTCTCATACTGGCTACTCTTATCGGTCTACCGTATACAAACACGATGACTCCATAATTTCAGTTTATAGTGGAAATTTTTTTTTCTCAAATTAACGTTCTCATACAGGCTACTCTTATCGGCCTACCGTATACAAACACAAAGACACCATAATTTCAGTTTTTACTGAAAATTTTTTTTTCTCAAATTAACGTTCTCATACAGGCTACCCTTGTCAGCCTACCGTATAGAAACATGATGACACCATAATTTCTGTTTATACTGAAAATTTTTTTTTTCTTAAATTAACGTTCTCATACAGGCTACTCTTATCGACCTACCGTATACAAACACGATGACACCATAATTTCAGTTTATACTGAATTTTTTTTTTTTTCTCAAATTAACGTTCTCATACTGGCTACTCTTATCGGTCTACCGTATACAAACACGATGACTCCATAATTTCAGTTTATACTGGAAATTTTTTTTTCTCAAATTAACGTTCTCATACAGGCTACTCTTATCGGCCTACCGTATACAAACACAAAGACACCATAATTTCAGTTTTTACTGAAAATTTTTTTTTCTCAAATTAACGTTCTCATACAGGCTACCCTTGTTAGCCTACCGTATAGAAACATGATGACACCATAATTTCTGTTTTTACTCAAAATTTTTTTTCCCAAATTAACGTTCTCGTACAGGCTACTCTTATCGGCCTACCGTATACAAAAACGATGACACCATAATTTCAGTTTTTACTGAATTTTTTTTTTCTCAAATTAACGTTCTCATACAGGCTACCATTGTCAGCCTACCGTATACAAACACGATGACACCATAATTTCAGTTTTTACTGTAAATTTTGTTTTTCTCAAATTAACGTTCACATACAGGGTACTTTTATCGGCCTACAGTACACAAACACGATGACACCATAATTTCAGTTTATACTGGAAATTTTTTTTTTCTCAAATTAACGTTCTCATACAGGCTACTCTTATCGGCCTACCGTATACAAACACAAAGACACCATAATTTCAGTTTTTACTGAAATTTTTTTTTTCTCATATTAACGTTCTCATACAGGCTACCATTGTCAGCCTACCGTATACAAACACTAAGACACCATAATTTCAGTTTTTACTGAAAACTTTATTTTTCTTAAATAAACGTTCTCATACAGGCTACTCTTATCAGCCTACCGTATTCAAACACGATGACACCATTATTTTTGTTTTTACTGAAAATTTTTTTTTCTCAAATTAACGTTCTCGTACAGGCTACCATTGTCAGCCTACCGTATACAAACATGATGACACCATAATTTCTGTTTTTACCGAAAATTTTTTTTTCTGAAATTAACGTTCTCGTACAGGCTACTCTTATCGGTCTACTGTATACAAACACGATGACACCATAATTTCAGTTTTTACTGTAAATTTTGTTTTTCTCAAATGAAGGTTCACATACAGGGTACTTTTATCGGCCTACAGTATACAAACACGATGGCACCATAATTTCAGTTTTTACTGTAAATTTTGTTTTTCTCAAATTAACGTTCACATACAGGGTACTTTTATCGGCCTACAGTATACAAACACGATGACACCATAATTTCAGTTTATACTGGAAATTTTTTTTTACTCAAATTAACGTTCTCATACAGGCTACCATTGTCAGCCTACCGTATACAAACATGATGACACCATAATTTCTGTTTTTACTGAAAATTTTTTTTTCTGAAATTAACGTTCTCGTACAGGCTACTCTTATCGGTCTACTGTATACAAACACGATGACACCATAATTTCAGTTTTTACTGTAAATTTTGTTTTTCTCAAATTAACGTTCACATACAGGGTAATTTTATCGGCCTACAGTATACAAACACGATGACACCATAATTTCAGTTTTTAGTGAAAAATTTTTTTTTCTCAAATTAACGTTCTCATACAGGCTACCATTATCAGCCTACCGTATACAAACATGATGACATAATAATTTCTGTTTTTCCTGAAAATTTTTTTTTTCTCGAATCATCGTTTTCATACAGGCTAAATTCATCAGCATACCGTATACAAACATGATGACACCATAATTTTAGTTTTTACTGAAAATTTTTTTTTCTCAAATTAACGTTCTCGTACAGGCTACTCTTATCGGCCTAGCGTATACAAACACGATGACACCATAATTTCAGTTTTTACTGAATTTTTTTTTTCTCAAATTAACGTTCTCATACAGGCTACCATTGTCAGCCTACCGTATACAAACATGATGACACCATAATTTCTGTTTTTACTGAAAAATTTTTTTTCTGAAATTAACGTTCTCGTACAGGCTACTCTTATCGGCCTGCCGTATACAAACACGGTGACACCATAATTTCAGTTTTTACTGAATTTTTTTTTTCTCAAATTAACGTTCTCATACAGGCTACCATTGTCAGCCTACCGTATACAAACATGATGACACCATAATTTCTGTTTTTACTGAAAATTTTTTTTTCTGAAATTGACGTTCTCGTACAGGCTACTCTTATCGGTCTACTGTATACAAACACGATGGCACCATAATTTCAGTTTATACTGGAAATTTTTTTGTTCTCAAATTAACGTTCTCATACAGGCTACTTTTATCGGCCTACAGTATACAAACACGATGATACCATAATTTCAGTTTATACTGGAAATTTTTTTTTTTTAATTCAACGTTCTCATACTGGCTACTCTTATCGGTCTACTGTATACAAACACGATGACACCATAATTTCAGTTGATACTGAAAATTTTTTTCTTTTTTAAAATAACGTTGTCATACAGGCTACTCTTATCAGCCTACCGTAAACAAATATGGTGACACTATAATTTCAATTTCTACCTAAAAAAAATTTTCTTCTCAAATTAGCAGTCTGATACAGGCTAAACTCATCAGCATACCGTATACAAACACGAAGACTCCATAATTTCAGGTTTTACTGAAAATTTTCTTCTCTCAAATTAGTGATCTGATACAAGCCTCTCTTATCAGCCTACCGTGAACAAACACGATGACACCATAATTTCAGTTTTCACTGAAAACTTTTTTTTTCTTAAACTAACGTTCTCATACAGGCTACTCTTATCAGCCTACCGTAAACAAATATGGTGACACTATAATTTTAATTTTTTCTCAAATTAGTGATCTGATACAAGCTAGTCTTATCAGCCTACCGTATTCCACCACTATGAGACCATAATTTCTGTATTCACTGGAAAAAATTATTTCCCCAAATAGCTGTCTGATACAGGCTACCATTGTCAGCATACCGTATACAAACATGATGACACCATAATTTCTGTTTTTACTGAAAATCTTGTTTTTCTTCTTAAATTAACGTTCTCATACTGGCTACTCTTATCGAACTACCGTATACAAACACGATGACACCATAATTTCAGTTTATACTGGAAATTTTTTTTTTCTCAAATTAACGTTCTCATACAGGCTACTTTTATCGGCCTACAGTATACAAACACGATGACACCATAATTTCAGTTTATACTGGAAATTTTTTTTTTCTCAAATTAACGTTCTCATACTGGCTACTCTTACCGGTCTACTGTATACAAACACAAACACCCCATAATTTCTGTATTCACTGATAACAATTATTTCCCGAAATAGCTGTCTGATACAGGCTACCATTCTCAGCCTACCGTATACAAACATGATGACACCATAATTTCAGTTTTTACTGAAAATTTTTTTTTTCTCAAATCATCGTTTTCATACAGGCTAAATTCATCAGCATACCGTATACAAACATGATGACACCATAATTGTACTTTTTACTGGAAATTTTTTTTTCTCAAATTAACGTTCTCGTACAGGCTACTCTTATCGGCCTACCGTATACAAACACAAAGACACCATAATTTCAGTTTTTACTGAAAATTTTTTTTTCTCAAATTAACGTTCTCATACAGGCTACCCTTGTCAGCCTACGGTATAGAAACATGATGACACCATCATTTCTGTTTTTACTCAAAATTTTTTTTTCTCAAATTAACGTTCTCGTACAGGCTACTTTTATCGGCCTACAGTATACAAACACGATGACACCATAATTTCAGTTTATACTGGAAATTTTTTTTTTCTCAAATTAACGTTCTCATACAGGCTACTCTTATCGGCCTACCGTATACAAACACAAAGACAACATAATTTCTGTTTTTACTGAAAATTTTGTTTTTCTTCTTAAATTAACGTTCTCATACTGGCTACTTTTATCGGTCTACCGTATACAAACACGATGACACCATAATTTCAGTTGATACTGAAAATTTTTTTCTTTTTTAAAATAACGTTGTCATACAGGCTACTCTTATCAGCCTACCGTAAACAAATATGGTGACACTATAATTTCAATTTCTACCTAAAAAAAAATTTCTTCTCAAATTAGCAGTCTGATACAGGCTAAACTCATCAGCATACCGTATACAAACACGAAGACTCCATAATTTCAGGTTTTACTGAAAATTTTCTTCTCTCAAATTAGTGATCTGATACAAGCCTCTCTTATCAGCCTACCGTGAACAAACACGATGACACCATAATTTCTGTATTCACTGGAAAAAATTATTTCCCCAAATAGCTGTCTGATACAGGCTACCATTGTCAGCATACCGTATACAAACATGATGACAACATAATTTCTGTTTTTACTGAAAATCTTGTTTTTCTTCTTAAATTAACGTTCTCATACTGGCTACTCTTATCGGTCTACCGTATACAAACACGATGACACCATAATTTCAGTTTATACTGGAAATTTTTTTTTTCTCAAATTAACGTTGTCATACTGGCTACTCTTACCGGTCTACTGTATACAAACACAAACACCCCATAATTTCTGTATTCACTGATAACAATTATTTCCCGAAATAGCTGTCTGATACAGGCTACCATTCTCAGCCTACCGTATACAAACATGATGACACCATAATTTCAGTTTTTACTGAAAATTTTTTTTTTCTCAAATCATCGTTTTCATACAGGCTAAATTCATCAGCATACCGTATACAAACACAAAGACACCATAATTTCAGTTTTTACTGAAAATTTTTTTTTCTCAAATTAACGTTCTCATACAGGCTACCCTTGTCAGCCTACGGTATAGAAACATGATGACACCATAATTTCTGTTTTTACTCAAAATTTTTTTTTCTCAAATTAACGTTCTCGTACAGGCTACTTTTACCGGCCTACGGTATACAAACACGATGACACCATAATTTCAGTTTATACTGGAAATTTTTTTTTCTCAAATTAACGTTCTCATACAGGCTACTCTTATCGGCCTACCGTATACAAACACAAACACACCATTATTGCTGTATTCACTGAAAAAAATTATTCCCCGAAATAGCTGTCTGATACTAACATTATCAGCCTACCGTATACAAACACGATGACACCATAACTTCAGTTTTCACTGAAAACTTTTTTTTTCTTAAACTAACGTTCTTATACAGGCTACTCTTATCAGCCTACGGTAAACAAATATGGTGACACTATAATTTCAGTTTATACTGAATATTTTTTTTTCTCAAATTAACGTTCTCATACAGGCTACTCTTATCGGCCTACCGTATACAAACACGATGACACCATAATCTCAGTTTATACTGAATTTTTTTTTTTTCTTAAATTAACGTTCTCATACTGACTACTCTTATCGGTCTACCGTATACAAACACGATGACTCCATAATTTCAGTTTATACTGGAAATTTTTTTTTCTCAAATTAACGTTCTCATACAGGCTACCCTTGTCAGCCTACCGTATAGAAACATGATGACAACATAATTTCTGTTTATACTGAAAATGTTTTTTTTCTTAAATTAACGTTCTCATACAGGCTACTCTTATCGGCCTGCCGTATACAAACACGAAGACACCATAATTTCAGTTGTTACTGAAAATTTTTTTCTCTCATATTAACGTTCTAATACAGGCTACCATTGTCAGCCTACCGTATACAAATATGATGACACCATAATTTCTGTTTATACTGAAAATGTTTTTTTTCTTAAATTAACGTTCACATACAGGGTACTTTTATCGGCCTACAGTATACAAACACGATGACACCATAATTTCAGTTTATACTGGAAATTTTTTTTTCTCAAATTAACGTTCTCATACAGGCTACTCTTATCGGCCTACCGTATACAAACACAAACACACCATTATTGCTGTATTCACTGAAAAAAATTATTCCCCGAAATAGCTGTCTGATACTACCATTATCAGCCTACCGTATACAAACACGATGACACCATAACTTCAGTTTTCACTGAAAACTTTTTTTTTCTTAAACTAACGTTCTTATACAGGCTACTCTTATCAGCCCACCGTATACAAACACGATGACACCATAATTTCAGTTTATACTGAATTTTTTTTTTTTTTCTTAAATTAACGTTCTCATACTGACTACTCTTATCGGTCTACCGTATACAAACACGATGACTCCATAATTTCAGTTTATACTGGAAATTTTTTTTTCTCAAATTAACGTTCTCATACAGGCTACTCTTATCGGCCTACCGTATACAAACACAAAGACACCATAATTTCAGGTTTTACTGAAAATTTTTTTTTCTCAAATTAACGTTCTCATACAGGCTACCCTTGTCAGCCTACCGTATAGAAACATGATGACACCATAATTTCTGTTTATACTGAAAATGTTTTTTTTCTTAAATTAACGTTCTCATACAGGCTACTCTTATCGGCCTGCCGTATACAAACACGAAGACACCATAATTTCAGTTTATACTGAATATTTTTTTTTCTCAAATTAACGTTCTCATACTGGCTACTCTTGTCGGCCTACCGTATACAAACACGATGACACCATAATTTCAGTTTATACTGAAATCTTTTTTTCTAAAATTAACGTTCTCTTACAGGCTACCATTGTCAGCCTACCGTATAGAAACACGAAGACAGCATAATTTCAGTTTTTACTGAAAATTTTTTTCTCTCATATTAACGTTCTAATACAGGCTACCATTGTCAGCCTACTGTATACAAGCATGATGACACCATAATTTCTGTTTATACTGAAAATTTTTTTTTTCTTAAATTAACGTTCTCATACAGGCTACTCTTATCGGCCTACCGTATACAAACACGATGACACCATAATTTCAGTTTATACTGAATATTTTTTTTTCTCAAATTAACGTTCTCATACTGGCTACTCTTATCGGCCTACCGTATACAAACACGATGACACCATAATTTCAGTTTATACTGAATATTTTTTTTTCTCAAATTAACGTTCTCATACTGGCTACTCTTATCGGCCTACTGTATACAAACACGATGACACCATAATTTCAGTTTATACTGAATATTTTTTTCTTCTCAAATTAACGTTCTCATACTGGCTACTCTTATCGGTCTACCGTATACAAACACGATGACTCCATAATTTCAGTTTATACTGGAAATTTTTTTTTCTCAAATTAACGTTCTCTTACAGGCTACCATTGTCAGCCTACCGTATAGAAACACGAAGACACCATAATTTCAGTTTTTACTGAAAATTTTTTTCTCTCATATTAACGTTCTAATACAGGCTACCATTGTCAGCCTACTGTATACAAGCATGATGACACTATAATTTCTGTTTATACTGAAAATTTTTTTTTTCTTAAATTAACGTTCTCATACAGGCTACTCTTATCGGCCTACCGTATACAAACACGATGACACCATAATTTCAGTTTATACTGAATATTTTTTTTTCTAAAATTAACGTTCTCATACTGGCTACTCTTATCGGCCTACCGTATACAAACACGATGACACCATAATTTCAGTTTATACTGAATATTTTTTTTTTCTCAAATTAACGTTCTCATACTGGCTACTCTTATCGGTCTACCGTATAGAAACATGATGACACCATAATTTCTGTTTTTACTCAAAATTTTTTTTTCTCAAATTAACGTTCTCGTACAGGCTACTTTTATCGGCCTACCGTATACAAAAACGATGACACCATAATTTCAGTTTTTACTGAATTTTTTTTTCTCAAATTAACGTTCTCATACAGGCTACCATTGTCAGCCTACCGTATACAAACACGATGACATCATAATTTCAGTTTTTACTGTAAATTTTGTTTTTCTCAAATTAACGTTCACATACATGGTACTTTTATCGGCCTACAGTATACAAACACGATGACACCATAATTTCAGTTTATACTGGAAATTTTTTTTTCTCAAATTAACGTTCTCATACAGGCTACTCTTATCGGCCTACCGTATACAAACACAAACACACCATTATTTCTGTATTCACTGAAAAAAATTATTCCCCGAAATAGCTGTCTGATACTACCATTATCAGCCTACCGTATACAAACACGATGACACCATAACTTCAGTTTTCACTGAAACCTTTTTTTTTCTTAAACTAACGTTCTTATACAGGCTGCTCTTATCAGCTTACGGTAAACAAATATGGTGACACTATAATTTCAGTTTATACTGAATATTTTTTTTTCTTAAAATAACGTTCTCATACAGGCTACTCTTATCGGCCTACCGTATACAAACACGATGACACCATAATTTCAGTTTATACTGAATTTTTTTTTTTTTCTTAAATTAACGTTCTCATACTGGCTACTCTTATTGGTCTACCGTATACAAACACGATGACTCCATAATTTCAGTTTATACTGGAAATTTTTTTTCCTCAAATTAACGTTCTCATACAGGCTACTCTTAACGGCCTACCGTATACAAACACAAAGACACCATAATTTCAGTTTTTACTGAAAATTTTTTTTTCTCAAATTAACGTTCTCATACAGGCTACCCTTGTCAGCCTACCGTATAGAAACATGATGACACCATAATTTCTGTTTATACTGAAACTTTTTTTCTTAAATTAACGTTCTCATACAGGCTACTCTTATCGGCCTGCCGTATACAAACACGAAGACACCATAATTTCAGTTGTTACTGAAAATTTTTGTCTCTCATATTAACGTTCTAATACAGGCTACCATTGTCAGCCTACCGTATACAAACACGATGACACCATAATTTCAGTTTTTACTGTAAATTTTGTTTTTCTCAAATTAACGTTCACATACAGGGTACTTTTATCGGCCTACAGTATACAAACACGATGACACCATAATTTCAGTTTATACTGGAAATTTTTTTTTCTCAAATTGACGTTCTCATACAGGCTACTCTTATCGGCCTACCGTATACAAACACAAACACACCATTATTGCTGTATTCACTGAAAAAAATTATTCCCCGAAATAGCTGTCTGATACTACCATTATCGGCCTACCGTATACAAACACGATGACTCCATAATTTCAGTTTATACTGGTAATTTTTTTTTTCTCAAATTAACGTTCTCATACAGGCTACTCTTATCGGCCTACCGTATACAAACACAAAGACACCATAATTTCAGTTTTTACTGAAAATTTTTTTTTCTCAAATTAACGTTCTCATACAGGCTACCCTTGTCAGCCTACCGTATAGAAACATGATGACACCATAATTTCTGTTTATACTGAAAATTTTTTTTTTCTTAAATTAACGTTCTCATACAGGCTACTCTTATCGGCCTGCCGTATACAAACACGAAGACACCATAATTTCAGTTGTTACTGAAAATTTTTTTCTCTCATATTAACGTTCTAATACAGGCTACCATTGTCAGCCTACTGTATACATGCATGATAACACCATAATTTCTGTTTATACTGAAAATGTTTTTTTTCTTAAATTAACGTTCTCATACAGGCTACTCTTATCGGCCTACTGTATACAAGCATGATGATACCATAATTTCTGTTTATACTGAAAATGTTTTTTTTCTTAAATTAACGTTCTCATACAGGCTACTCTTATCGGCCTACCGTTTACAAACACGATGACACCATAATTTCAGTTTATACTGAATATTTTTTTTTCTCAAATTAACGTTCTCATACTGGCTACTCTTATCGGCCTACCGTATACAAACACGATGACACCATAATTTCAGTTTATACTGAATATTTTTTTTCTCAAATTAACGTTCTCATACTGGCTACTCTTATCGGTCTACCGTATACAAACACGATGACTTCATACTTTCAGTTTATACTGGAAATTTTTTTTTCTCAAATTAACGTTCTCTTACAGGCTACCATTGTCAGCCTACCGTATACAAACACGATGACTCCATAATTTCAGTTTATACTGGAAATTTTTTTTTCTCAAATTAACGTTCTCATACAGACTACTCTTATCGGCCTACCGTATACAAACACAAAGACACCATAATTTCAGTTTTTACTGAAAATTTTTTTTTCTCAAATTAACGTTCTCATACAGGCTTCTCTTATCGGCCTACCGCATACAAACGCGAAGACTCCATAATTTTAGTTTTTACTGAAAATTTTTTTTTTCTCAAATTAACGTTCTCATACAGGCTACTCTTTTTGGTCTACCGTATACAAACACGATTACACCATAATTTCAGTTTTTACTGAAAATTTTCTTTTTTCTCAAATTAACGTTCTCATACAGGCTACCATTGTCAGCCTACCGTATACAAACACTAAGACACCATAATTTCAGTTTTTACTGAAAACTTTATTTTTCTTAAATAAACGTTCTCATACAGGCTACTCTTATCAGCCTACCGTATACAAACACGATGACACCATTATTTCTGTTTTTACTGAAAATTTTTTTTTCTCAAATTAACGTTCTCGTACAGGCTACCATTGTCAGCCTACCGTATACAAACATGATGACACCATAATTTCTGTTTTTACCGAAAATTTTTTTTTCTGAAATTAACGTTCTCGTACAGGCTACTCTTATCGGTCTACTGTATATAAACACGATGACACCATAATTTCAGTTTTTACTGTAAATGCTGTTTTTCTCAAATTAACGTTCACATACAGGGTACTTTTATCGGCCTACAGTATACAAACACGATGACACCATAATTTCAGTTTTTACTGTAAATTTTGTTTTTCTCAAATTAACGTTCACATACAGGGTACTTTTATCGGCCTACAGTATACAAACACGATGACACCATAATTTCAGTTTTTACTGTAAATGCTGTTTTTCTCAAATTAACGTTCACATACAGGGTACTTTTATCGGCCTACAGTATACAAACACGATGACACCATAATTTCAGTTTTTACTGTAAATTTTGTTTTGCTCAAATTAACGTTCACATACAGGGTACTTTTATCGGCCTACAGTATACAAACACGATGACACCATAATTTCAGTTCATACTGGAATTTTTTTTTTCTCAAATTAACGTTCTCATACAGGCTACCATTGTCAGCCTACCGTATACAAACATGATGACACCATAATTTCTGTTTTTACTGGAAATTTTTTTTTCTGAAATTAACGTTCTCGTACAGGCTACTCTTATCGGTCTACTGTATACAAACACGATGACACCATAATTTCAGTTTTTACTGTAAATTTTGTTTTTCTCAAATTAACGTTCACATACAGGGTACTTTTATCGGCCTACAGTATACAAACACGATGACACCATAATTTCAGTTTTTACTGAAAATTTTTTTTTTCTCAAATTAACGTTCTCATACAGGCTACCATTATCAGCCTACCGTATACAAACATGATGACATCATAATTTTTGTTTTTCCTGAAAATTTTTTTTTTCTCAAATCATCGTTTTCATACAGGCTAAATTCATCAGCATACCGTATACAAACATGATGACACCATAATTTTAGTTTTTACTGAAAAATTTTTTTTCTCAAATTAACGTTCTCGTACAGGCTACTCTTATCGGCCTACCGTATACAAACACGATGACACCATAATTTTAGTTTTTGCTGAATTTTTTTTTCTCAAATTAACGTTCTCATACAGGCTACTATTGTCAGCCTGCCGTATACAAACATGATGACACCATAATTTCTGTTTTTACTGAAAATCTTGTTTTTCTTCTTAAATTAACGTTCTCATACAGGGTACTTTTATCGGCCTACCGTATACAAACACGATGACACCATAATTTTAGTTTTTGCTGAATTTTTTTTTCTCAAATTAACGTTCTCATACAGGCTACTATTGTCAGCCTACCGTATACAAACATGATGACACCATAATTTCTGTTTTCACTGAAAACTTTTTTTTTCTTAAACTAACGTTCTCATACAGGCTACTCTTATCAGCCTACCGTAAACAAATATGGTGACACTATAATTTTAATTTTTTCCCAAATTAGTGATCTGATACAAGCTAGTCTTATCAGCCTACCGTATTCCACCACTATGAGACCATAATTTCTGTATTCACTGGAAAAAATTATTTCCCCAAATAGCTGTCTGATACAGGCTACCATTGTCAGCCTACCGTATACAAACATGATGACACCATAATTTCTGTTTTTACTGAAAATCTTGTTTTTCTTCTTAAATTAACGTTCTCATACAGGGTACTTTTATCGGCCTACAGTATACAAACACGATGACACCATAATTTCAGTTCATACTGGAATTTTTTTTTTCTCAAATTAACGTTCTCATACAGGCTACCATTGTCAGCCTACCGTATACAAACATGATGACACCATAATTTCAGTTTTTACTGTAAATTTTGTTTTTCTCAAATTAACGTTCACATACAGGGTACTTTTATCGGCCTACAGTATACAAACACGATGACACCATAATTTCAGTTCATACTGGAATTTTTTTTTTCTCAAATTAACGTTCTCATACAGGCTACCATTGTCAGCCTACCGTATACAAACATGATGACACCATAATTTCTGTTTTTACTGGAAATTTTTTTTTCTGAAATTAACGTTCTCGTACAGGCTACTCTTATCGGTCTACTGTATACAAACACGATGACACCATAATTTCAGTTTTTACTGTAAATTTTGTTTTTCTCAAATTAACGTTCACATACAGGGTACTTTTATCGGCCTACAGTATACAAACACGATGACACCATAATTTCAGTTTTTACTGAAAATTTTTTTTTTCTCAAATTAACGTTCTCATACAGGCTACCATTATCAGCCTACCGTATACAAACATGATGACATCATAATTTCTGTTTTTCCTGAAAATTTTTTTTTTCTCAAATCATCGTTTTCATACAGGCTAAATTCATCAGCATACCGTATACAAACATGATGACACCATAATTTTAGTTTTTACTGAAAAATTTTTTTTCTCAAATTAACGTTCTCGTACAGGCTACTCTTATCGGCCTACCGTATACAAACACGATGACACCATAATTTTAGTTTTTGCTGAATTTTTTTTTCTCAAATTAACGTTCTCATACAGGCTACTATTGTCAGCCTACCGTATACAAACATGATGACACCATAATTTCTGTTTTTACTGAAAATTTTTTTTTTTGAAATTAACGTTCTCGTACAGGCTACTCTTATCGGCCTGCCGTATACAAACACAGTGACACCATAATTTCAGTTTTTACTGAATTTTTTTTTCTCAAATTAACGTTCTCATACAGGCTACCATTGTCAGCCAACCGTATACAAACATGATGACACCATAATTACTGTTTTTACTGAAAATTTTTTTTTCTGAAATTAACGTTCTCGTACAGGCTACTCTTATCGGTCAACTGTATACAAACACGATGGCACCATAATTTCAGTTTATACTGGAAATATTTTTTTCTCAAATTAACGTTCTCATACAGGCTACTTTTATCGGCCTACAGTATACAAACACGATGACACCATAATTTCAGTTTATACTGGAAATTTTTTTTTTCTCAAATAAACGTTCTCATACTGGCTACTCTTATCGGTCTACTGTATACAAACACGATGACACCATAATTTCAGTTGATACTGAAAATTTTTTTCTTTTTTAAAATAACGTTGTCATACAGGCTACTCTTATCAGCCTACCGTAAACAAATATGGTGACACTATAATTTCAATTTCTACCTAAAAAAAATTTTCTTCTCAAATTAGCAGTCTGATACAGGCTTAACTCATCAGCATACCGTATACAAACACGAAGACTCCATAATTTCAGGTTGTACTGAAAATTTTCTTCTCTCAAATTAGTGATCTGATACAAGCCTCTCTTATCAGCCTACCGTGAACAAACACGATGACACCATAATTTCAGTTTTCACTGAAAACTTTTTTTTTCTTAAACTAACGTTCTCATACAGGCTACTCTTATCAGCCTACCGTAAACAAATATGGTGACACTATAATTTTAATTTTTTCCCAAATTAGTGATCTGATACAAGCTAGTCTTATCAGCCTACCGTATTCCACCACTATGAGACCATAATTTCTGTATTCACTGGAAAAAATTATTTCCCCAAATAGCTGTCTGATACAGGCTACCATTGTCAGCATACCGTATACAAACATGATAACAACATAATTTCTGTTTTTACTGAAAATCTTGTTTTTCTTCTTAAATTAACGTTCTCATACTGGCTACTCTTATCGGTCTACCGTATACAAACACGATGACACCATAATTTCAGTTTATACTGGAAATTTTTTTTTTCTCAAATTAACGTTCTCATACAGGCTACTTTTATCGGCCTACAGTATACAAACACGATGACACCATAATTTCAGTTAATACTGGAAATTTTTTTTTTCTCAAATTAACGTTTTCATACTGGCTACTCTGATCGGTCTACTGTATACAAACATGATGACACCATAACTTCTGTTTTTACCGAAAATTTTTTTTTCTGAAATTAACGTTCTCGTACAGGCTACTCTTATCGGTCTACTGTATACAAACACGATGACACCATAATTTCAGTTTATACTGGTAATTTATTTTTTCTCAAATTAACGTTCTCATACAGGCTACCATTGTCAGCCTACCGTATACAAACACTAAGACACCATAATTTCAGTTTTTACTGAAAACTTTATTTTTCTTAAATAAACGTTCTCATACAGGCTACTCTTATCAGCCTACCGTATACAAACACGATGACACCATTATTTCTGTTTTTACTGTAAATTTTGTTTTTCTCAAATTAACGTTCACATACAGGGTACTTTTATCGGCCTACAGTGTACAAACACGATGACACCATAATTTCAGTTTATACTGGTAATTTATTTTCTCTCAAATTAACGTTCTCATACAGGCTACCATTGTCAGCCTACCGTATACAAACATGATGACACCATAATTTCTGTTTTTCCTGAAAATTTTTTTTTTCTCAAATCATCGTTTTCATACAGGCTAAATTCATCAGCATACCGTATACAAACATGATGACACCACAATTTCTGTTGTTACTGAAAATTTTTTTCTCTCATATTAACGTTCTAATACAGGCTAGTCTTATCGCCCTACCGTATACAAACACTATCACACCATAATTTCTGTTTTTACTGAAAAATTTTTTTTCTGAAATTAACGTTCTCGTACAGGCTACTCTTATCGGCCTACCGTATACAAACACGATGACACCATAATTTCAGTTTATACTGAAATCTTTTTTTCTTAAATTAACGTTCTCTTACAGGCTACCATTGTCAGCCTACCGTATAGAAACACGAAGACACCATAATTTCAGTTTTTACTGAAAACTTTTTTTTCTCTCATATTAACGTTCTAATACAGGCTACCATTGTCAGCCTACTGTATACAAGCATGATGACACCATAATTTCTGTTTATACTGAAAATTTTTTTTTTCTTAAATTAACGTTCTCATACAGGCTACTCTTATCGGCCTACCGTATACAAACACGATGACACCATAATTTCAGTTTATACTGAATATTTTTTTTTCTCAAATTAACGTTCTCATACTGGCTACTCTTATCGGCCTACCGTATACAAACACGATGACACCATAATTTTAGTTTTTACTGAAAATTTTTTTTTCTCAAATTAACGTTCTCATACTGGCTATTCTTATCGGTCTACTGTATACAAACATGATGACACAATAATTTCTGTTTTTACTGAAAATTTTTTTTTCTGAAATTAACGTTCTCGTACAGGCTACTTTTATCGGCCTACAGTATACAAACACGATGACACCATAATTTCAGTTTTTACTGAAAAATTTTTTTTTCTCAAATCATCGTTTTCATACAGGCTAAATTCATCAGCATACCGTATACAAACATGATGACACCATAATTTTTGTTTTTACTGAAAATTTTTTTTTCTCAAATTAACGTTCCCGTACAGGCTACTCTTATCGGCCTACCGTATACAAACACGATGACACCATAATTTCAGTTTTGACTGAATTTTTTTTTTCTCAAATAAACGTTCTCATACAGGCTACCATTGTCAGCCTACCGTATACAAACATGATGACATCATAATTTCTGTTTTTCCTGAAAATTTTTTTTTTCTCAAATCATCGTTTTCATACAGGCTAAATTCATCAGCATACCGTATACAAACATGATGACACCATAATTTTAGTTTTTACTGAAAATTTTTTTTTCTCAAATTAACGTTCTCGTACAGGCTAGTCTTATCGCCCTACCGTATACAAACACTATCACACCATAATTTCTGTTTTTACTGAAAAATTTTTTTTCTGAAATTAACGTTCTCGTACAGGCTACTCTTATCGGCCTGCCGTATACAAACACGGTGACACCATAATTTCAGTTTTAACTGAATTTTTTTTTTTCTCAAATTAACGTTCTCATACAGGCTACCATTGTCAGCCTACCGTATACAAACATGATGACACCATAATTTCTGTTTTTACTGAAAATTTTTTTTTTCTCAAATCATCGTTTTCATACAGGCTAAATTCATCAGCATACCGTATACAAACATGATGACACCATAATTTCTGTTGTTACTGAAAATTTTTTTCTCTCATATTAACGTTCTAATACAGGCTACCATTGTCAGCCTACCGTATACAAACACGATGACACCATAATTTCAGTTTATACTGAAATCTTTTTTTCTAAAATTAACGTTCTCTTACAGGCTACCATTGTCAGCCTACCGTATAGAAACACGAAGACACCATAATTTCAGTTTCTACTGAAAACTTTTTTTTCTCTCATATTAACGTTCTAATACAGGCTACCATTGTCAGCCTACTGTATACAAGCATGAAGACACCATAATTTCTGTTTATACTGAAAATTTTTTTTTCTTAAATTAACGTTCTCATACTGGTTACTCTTATCGGCCTACCGTATACAAACACGATGACACCATAATTTCAGTTTATACTGAATATTTTTTTTTTCTCAAATTAACGTTCTCATACTGGCTACTCTTATCGGTCTACCGTATACAAACACGATGACTCCATAATTTCAGTTTATACTGGAAATTTTTTTTTCTCAAATTAACGTTCTCATACAGGTTTGTCTTATCGGCCTACCGCATACAAACGCGAAGACTCCATAATTTTAGTTTTTACTGAAAATTTTTTTTTCTCAAATTAACGTTCTCATACAGGCTACCATTGTCAGCCTACCGTATACAAACACTAAGACACCATAATTTCAGTTTTTACTGAAAACTTTATTTTTCTTAAATAAACGTTCTCATACAGGCTACTCTTATCAGCCTACCGTATACAAACACGATGACACCATTATTTCTGTTTTTACTGAAAATTTTTTTTTCTCAAATTAACGTTCTCGTACAGGCTACCATTGTCAGTCTACCGTATACAAACATGATGACACCATAATTTCTGTTTTTACCGAAAATTTTTTTTTTCTGAAATTAACGTTCTCGTACAGGCTACTCTTATTGGTCTACTGTATATAAACACGATGACACCATAATTTCAGTTTTTACTGTAAATTTTGTTTTTCTCAAATTAACGTTCACATACAGGGTACTTTTATCGGCCTACAGTATACAAACACGATGACACCATAATTTCAGTTCATACTGGAATTTTTTTTTTCTCAAATTAACGTTCTCATACAGGCTACCATTGTCAGCCTACCGTATACAAACATGATGACATCATAATTTCTGTTTTTCCTGAAAATTTTTTTTTCTGAAATTAACGTTCTCGTACAGGCTACTCTTATCGGTCTACTGTATACAAACACGATGACACCATAATTTCAGTTTTTACTGTAAATTTTGTTTTTCTCAAATTAACGTTCACATACAGGGTACTTTTATCGGCCTACGGTATACAAACACGATGACACCATAATTTCAGTTTTTACTGAAAATTTTTTTTTTTCTCAAATTACGGTCTCATACAGGCTACCATTATCAGCCTACCGTATACAAACATGATGACATCATAATTTCTGTTTTTCCTGAAAATTTTTTTTTTCTCAAATCATCGTTTTCATACAGGCTAAATTCATCAGCATACCGTATACAAACATGATGACACCATAATTTTAGTTTTTACTGAAAATTTTTTTTTCTCAAATGAACGTTCTCGTACAGGCTACTCTTATCGGCCTACCGTATACAAACACGATGACACCATAATTTCAGTTTTTACTGAATTTTTTTTTTCTCAAATTAACGTTCTCATACAGGCTACCATTGTCAGCCTACCGTATACAAACATGATGACACCATAATTTCTGTTTTTACTGAAAATTTTTTTTTCTGAAATTAACGTTCTCGTACAGGCTACTCTTATCGGCCTGCCGTATACAAACACGGTGACACCATAATTTCAGTTTTTACTGAATTTTTTTTTTCTCGAATTAACGTTCTCATACAGGCTACCATTGTCAGCCTACTGTATACAAACACGATGGCACCATAATTTCAGTTTATACTGGAAATATTTTTTTCTCAAATTAACGTTCTCATACAGGCTACTTTTATCGGCCTACAGTATACAAACACGATGACACCATAATTTCAGTTTATACTGGAAATTTTTTTTTTTTTAATTCAACGTTCTCATACTGGCTACTCTTATCGGTCTACTGTATACAAACACGATGACACCATAATTTCAGTTGATACTGAAAATTTTTTTCTTTTTTAAAATAACGTTGTCATACAGGCTACTCTTATCAGCCTACCGTAAACAAATATGGTGACACTATAATTTCAATTTCTACCTAAAAAAAATTTTCTTCTCAAATTAGCAGTCTGATACAGGCTAAACTCATCAGCATACCGTATACAAACACGAAGACTCCATAATTTCAGGTTTTACTGAAAATTTTCTTCTCTCAAATTAGTGATCTGATACAAGCCTCTCTTATCAGCCTACCGTGAACAAACACGATGACACCATAATTTCAGTTTTCACTAAAAATTTTTTTTTTCTCAAATTAACGTTCTCATATAGGCTACCATTGTCAGCCTACCGTATTCCACCACTATGACACCATAATTTCTGTATTCACTGGAAAAAATTATTTCCCCAAATAGCTGTCTGATACAGGCTACCATTGTCAGCATACCGTATACAAACATGATGACACCATAATTTCTGTTTTTACTGAAAATCTTGTTTTTCTTCTTAAATTAACGTTCTCATACTGGCTACTCTTATCGGTCTACCGTATACAAACACGATGACACCATAATTTCAGTTTATACTGGAAATTTTTTTTTTTCTCAAATTAACGTTCTCATACAGGCTACTTTTATCGGCCTACAGTATACAAACACGATGACTCCATAATTTCAGTTTATACTGGAAATTTTTTTTTTTTTAATTAAACGTTCTTATACTGGCTACTCTTATCGGTCTACTGTATACAAACATGATGACACCATAATTTCTGTTTTTACCGAAAATTTTTTTTTCTGAAATTAACGTTCTCGTACAGGCTACTCTTATCGGTCTACTGTATACAAACACGATGGCACCATAATTTCAGTTTATAGTGGAAATATTTTTTTCTCAAATTAACGTTCTCATACAGGCTACTTTTATCGGCCTACAGTATACAAACACGATGACACCATAATTTCAGTTTATACTGGAAATTTTTTTTTTTTTAATTCAACGTTCTCATACTGGCTACTCTTATCGGTCTACTGTATACAAACACGATGACACCATAATTTCAGTTGATACTGAAAATTTTTTTCTTTTTTAAAATAACGTTGTCATACAGGCTACTCTTATCAGCCTACCGTAAACAAATATGGTGACACTATAATTTCAATTTCTACCTAAAAAAAATTTTCTTCTCAAATTAGCAATCTGATACAGGTCAAACTCATCAGCATACCGTATACAAACACGAAGACTCCATAATTTCAGGTTTTACTGAAAATTTTCTTCTCTCAAATTAGTGATCTGATACAAGCCTCTCTTATCAGCCTACCGTGAACAAACACGATGACACCATAATTTCAGTTTTCACTAAAAATTTTTTTTTTCTTAAATTAACGTTCTCATACAGGCTACTCTTATCGGCCTACCGTATACAAACACGATGACACCATAATTTCAGTTTATACTGAATTTTTTTTTTTCTGAAATTAACGTTCTCGTACAGGCGACTCTTATCGGCCTGCCGTATACAAACACGATGACACCATAATTTCAGTTTTCACTAAAAAATTTTTTTTTCTCAAATTAACGTTCTCATACAGGCTACCATTGTCAGCCTACCGTATTCCACCACTATGACACCATAATTTCTGTTTATACTGGAAATTTGTTTTTTCTGAAATTAACGTTCTCGTACAGGCTACTCTTATCGGTCTACTGTATACAAACACGATGACACCATAATTTCAGTTTATACTGGAAATTTTTTTTTTTTTAATTCAACGTTCTCATACTGGCTACTCTTATCGGTCTACTGTATACAAACATGATGACACCATTATTTCTGTTTTTACCGAAAATCTTGTTTTTCTTCTTAAATTAACGTTCTCATACTGGCTACTCTTATCGGTCTACCGTATACAAACACGATGACACCATAATTTCAGTTTATACTGGAAATTTTTTTTTTTCTCGAATTAACGTTCTCATACAGGCTACTTTTATCGGCCTACAGTATACAAACACGATGACACCATAATTTCAGTTTATACTGGAAATTTTTTTTTTTTTAATTCAACGTTCTCATACTGGCTACTCTTATCGGTCTACTGTATACAAACATGATGACACCATTATTTCTGTTTTTACCGAAAATTTTTTTTTCTGAAATTAACGTTCTCGTACAGGCTACTCTTATCGGTCTACTGTATACAAACACGATGACACCATAATTTCAGTTTTTACTGTAAATTTTGTTTTTCTCAAATTAACGTTCACATACAGGGTACTTTTATCGGCCTACAGTATACAAACACGATGACACCATAATTTCAGTTTTTACTGTAAATTTTGTTTTTCTCAAATTAACGTTCACAAACAGGGTACTTTTATCGGCCTACAGTATACAAACACGATGACACCATAATTTCAGTTTATACTGGAAATTTATTTTTTCTCAAATTAACGTTCTCATACAGGCTACCATTGTCAGCCTACCGTATACAAACATGATGACACCATAATTTCTGTTTTTACCGAAAATTTTTTTTTCTGAAATTAACGTTCTCGTACAGGCTACTCTTATCGGTCTACTGTATATAAACACGATGACACCATAATTTCAGTTTTTACTGTAAATGCTGTTTTTCTCAAATTAACGTTCACATACAGGGTACTTTTATCGGCCTACAGTATACAAACACGATGACACCATAATTTCAGTTTTTACTGTAAATTTTGTTTTTCTCAAATTAACGTTCACATACAGGGTACTTTTATCGGCCTACAGTATACAAACACGATGACACCATAACTTCAGTTTTTACTGTAAATGCTGTTTTTCTCAAATTAACGTTCACATACAGGGTACTTTTATCGGCCTACAGTATACAAACACGATGACACCATAATTTCAGTTTTTACTGTAAATTTTGTTTTTCTCAAATTAACGTTCACATACAGGGTACTTTTATCGGCCTACAGTATACAAACACGATGACACCATAATTTCAGTTCATACTGGAATTTTTTTTTTCTCAAATTAACGTTCTCATACAGGCTACCATTGTCAGCCTACCGTATACAAACATGATGACACCATAATTTCTGTTTTTACTGGAAATTTTTTTTTCTGAAATTAACGTTCTCGTACAGGCTACTCTTATCGGTCTACTGTATACAAACACGATGACACCATAATTTCAGTTTTTACTGTAAATTTTGTTTTTCTCAAATTAACGTTCACATACAGGGTACTTTTATCGGCCTACAGTATACAAACACGATGACACCATAATTTCAGTTTTTACTGAAAATTTTTTTTTCTCAAATTAACGTTCTCATACAGGCTACCATTATCAGCCTACCGTATACAAACATGATGACATCATAATTTTTGTTTTTCCTGAAAATTTTTTTTTTCTCAAATCATCGTTTTCATACAGGCTAAATTCATCAGCATACCGTATACAAACATGATGACACCATAATTTTAGTTTTTACTGAAAAATTTTTTTTCTCAAATTAACGTTCTCGTACAGGCTACTCTTATCGGCCTACCGTATACAAACACGATGACACCATAATTTTAGTTTTTGCTGAATTTTTTTTTCTCAAATTAACGTTCTCATACAGGCTACTATTGTCAGCCTACCGTATACAAACATGATGACACCATAATTTCTGTTTTTACTGAAAATCTTGTTTTTCTTCTTAAATTAACGTTCTCATACAGGGTACTTTTATCGGCCTACCGTATACAAACACGATGACACCATAATTTTAGTTTTTGCTGAATTTTTTTTTCTCAAATTAACGTTCTCATACAGGCTACTATTGTCAGCCTACCGTATACAAACATGATGACACCATAATTTCTGTTTTCACTGAAAACTTTTTTTTTCTTAAACTAACGTTCTCATACAGGCTACTCTTATCAGCCTACCGTAAACAAATATGGTGACACTATAATTTTAATTTTTTCCCAAATTAGTGATCTGATACAAGCTAGTCTTATCAGCCTACCGTATTCCACCACTATGAGACCATAATTTCTGTATTCACTGGAAAAAATTATTTCCCCAAATAGCTGTCTGATACAGGCTACCATTGTCAGCCTACCGTATACAAACATGATGACACCATAATTTCTGTTTTTACTGAAAATCTTGTTTTTCTTCTTAAATTAACGTTCTCATACAGGGTACTTTTATCGGCCTACAGTATACAAACACGATGACACCATAATTTCAGTTCATACTGGAATTTTTTTTTTCTCAAATTAACGTTCTCATACAGGCTACCATTGTCAGCCTACCGTATACAAACATGATGACACCATAATTTCAGTTTTTACTGTAAATTTTGTTTTTCTCAAATTAACGTTCACATACAGGGTACTTTTATCGGCCTACAGTATACAAACACGATGACACCATAATTTCAGTTCATACTGGAATTTTTTTTTTCTCAAATTAACGTTCTCATACAGGCTACCATTGTCAGCCTACCGTATACAAACATGATGACACCATAATTTCTGTTTTTACTGGAAATTTTTTTTTCTGAAATTAACGTTCTCGTACAGGCTACTCTTATCGGTCTACTGTATACAAACACGATGACACCATAATTTCAGTTTTTACTGTAAATTTTGTTTTTCTCAAATTAACGTTCACATACAGGGTACTTTTATCGGCCTACAGTATACAAACACGATGACACCATAATTTCAGTTTTTACTGAAAATTTTTTTTTTCTCAAATTAACGTTCTCATACAGGCTACCATTATCAGCCTACCGTATACAAACATGATGACATCATAATTTCTGTTTTTCCTGAAAATTTTTTTTTTCTCAAATCATCGTTTTCATACAGGCTAAATTCATCAGCATACCGTATACAAACATGATGACACCATAATTTTAGTTTTTACTGAAAAATTTTTTTTCTCAAATTAACGTTCTCGTACAGGCTACTCTTATCGGCCTACCGTATACAAACACGATGACACCATAATTTTAGTTTTTGCTGAATTTTTTTTTCTCAAATTAACGTTCTCATACAGGCTACTATTGTCAGCCTACCGTATACAAACATGATGACACCATAATTTCTGTTTTTACTGAAAATTTTTTTTTTTGAAATTAACGTTCTCGTACAGGCTACTCTTATCGGCCTGCCGTATACAAACACAGTGACACCATAATTTCAGTTTTTACTGAATTTTTTTTTTCTCAAATTAACGTTCTCATACAGGCTTCCATTGTCAGCCAACCGTATACAAACATGATGACACCATAATTTCTGTTTTTACTGAAAATTTTTTTTTTTGAAATTAACGTTCTCGTACAGGCTACTCTTATCGGCCTGCCGTATACAAACACAGTGACACCATAATTTCAGTTTTTACTGAATTTTTTTTTCTCAAATTAACGTTCTCATACAGGCTACCATTGTCAGCCAACCGTATACAAACATGATGACACCCTAATTACTGTTTTTACTGAAAATTTTTTTTTCTGAAATTAACGTTCTCGTACAGGCTACTCTTATCGGTCAACTGTATACAAACACGATGGCACCATAATTTCAGTTTATACTGGAAATATTTTTTTCTCAAATTAACGTTCTCATACAGGCTACTTTTATCGGCCTACAGTATACAAACACGATGACACCATAATTTCAGTTTATACTGGAAATTTTTTTTTTTTTAATTCAACGTTCTCATACTGGCTACTCTTATCGGTCTACTGTATACAAACACGATGACACCATAATTTCAGTTGATACTGAAAATTTTTTTCTTTTTTAAAATAACGTTGTCATACAGGCTACTCTTATCAGCCTACCGTAAACAAATATGGTGACACTATAATTTCAATTTCTACTTAAAAAAAATTTTCTTCTCAAATTAGCAGTCTGATACAGGCTTAACTCATCAGCATACCGTATACAAACACGAAGACTCCATAATTTCAGGTTGTACTGAAAATTTTCTTCTCTCAAATTAGTGATCTGATACAAGCCTCTCTTATCAGCCTACCGTGAACAAACACGATGACACCATAATTTCAGTTTTCACTGAAAACTTTTTTTTTCTTAAACTAACGTTCTCATACAGGCTACTCTTATCAGCCTACCGTAAACAAATATGGTGACACTATAATTTTAATTTTTTCCCAAATTAGTGATCTGATACAAGCTAGTCTTATCAGCCTACCGTATTCCACCACTATGAGACCATAATTTCTGTATTCACTGGAAAAAATTATTTCCCCAAATAGCTGTCTGATACAGGCTACCATTGTCAGCATACCGTATACAAACATGATAACAACATAATTTCTGTTTTTACTGAAAATCTTGTTTTTCTTCTTAAATTAACGTTCTCATACTGGCTACTCTTATCGGTCTACCGTATACAAACACGATGACACCATAATTTCAGTTTATACTGGAAATTTTTTTTTTCTCAAATTAACGTTCTCATACAGGCTACTTTTATCGGCCTACAGTATACAAACACGATGACACCATAATTTCAGTTTATACTGGAAATTTTTTTTTTTTAATTCAACGTTCTCATACTGGCTACTCTTATCGGTCTACTGTATACAAACACGATGACACCATAATTTCAGTTTTTACTGTAAATTTTGTTTTTCTCAAATTAACGTTCACATACAGAGTACTTTTATCGGCCTACAGTATACAAACACGATGACACCATAATTTCAGTTTATACTGGAAATTTTTTTTTTTTTAATTCAACGTTCTCATACAGGCTACTCTTATCAGCCTACTGTAAACAAATATGGTGACACTCTAATTTCAATTTCTACCTAAAAAAAATTTTCTTCTCAAATTAGCAGTCTGATACAGGCTAAACTCATCAGCATACCGTATACAAACACGAAGACTCCATAATTTCAGGTTTTACTGAAAATTTTCTTCTCTCAAATTAGTGATCTGATACAAGCCTCTCTTATCAGCCTACCGTGAACAAACACGATGACACCATAATTTCAGTTTTCACTGAAAACTTTTTTTTTCTTAAACTAACGTTCTCATACAGGCTACTCTTATCAGCCTACCGTAAACAAATATGGTGAAACTATAATTTTAATTTTTTCTCAAATTAGTGATCTGATACAAGCTAGTCTTATCAGCCTACCGTATTCCACCACTATGAGACCATAATTTCTGTATTCACTGGAAAAAATTATTTCCCCAAATAGCTGTCTGATACAGGCTACCATTGTCAGCATACCGTATACAAACATGATGACACCATAATTTCTGTTTTTACTAAAAATCTTGTTATTCTTCTTAAATTAACGTTCTCATACTGGCTACTCTTATCGGTCTACCGTATACAAACACGATGACACCATAATTTCAGTTTATACTGGAAATTTTTTTTTTCTCAAATTAACGTTCTCATACAGGCTACTTTTATCGGCCTACAGTATACAAACACGATGACACCATAATTTCAGTTAATACTGGAAATTTTTTTTTTCTCAAATTAACGTTTTCATACTGGCTACTCTGATTGGTCTACTGTATACAAACATGATGACACCATAACTTCTGTTTTTACCGAAAATTTTTTTTTCTGAAATTAACGTTCTCGTACAGGCTACTCTTATCGGTCTACTGTATACAAACACGATGACACCATAATTTCAGTTTATACTGGTAATTTATTTTTTCTCAAATTAACGTTCTCATACAGGCTACCATTGTCAGCCTACCGTATACAAACACTAAGACACCATAATTTCAGTTTTTACTGAAAACTTTATTTTTCTTAAATAAACGTTCTCATACAGGCTACTCTTATCAGCCTACCGTATACAAACACGATGACACCATTATTTCTGTTTTTACTGTAAATTTTGTTTTTCTCAAATTAACGTTCACATACAGGGTACTTTTATCGGCCTACAGTGTACAAACACGATGACACCATAATTTCAGTTTATACTGGTAATTTATTTTTTCTCAAATTAACGTTCTCATACAGGCTACCATTGTCAGCCTACCGTATACAAACATGATGACACCATAATTTCTGTTTTTCCTGAAAATTTTTTTTTTCTCAAATCATCGTTTTCATACAGGCTAAATTCATCAGCATACCGTATACAAACATGATGACACCACAATTTCTGTTGTTACTGAAAATTTTTTTCTCTCATATTAACGTTCTAATACAGGCTACCATTGTTAGCCTACCGTATACAAACACGATGACACCATAATTTCAGTTTATACTGAAATCTTTTTTTCTTAAATTAACGTTCTCTTACAGGCTACCATTGTCAGCCTACCGTATAGAAACACGAAGACACCATAATTTCAGTTTTTACTGAAAACTTTTTTTTCTCTCATATTAACGTTCTAATACAGGCTACCATTGTCAGCCTACTGTATACAAGCATGATGACACCATAATTTCTGTTTATACTGAAAATTTTTTTTTTCTTAAATTAACGTTCTCATACAGGCTACTCTTATCGGCCTACCGTATACAAACACGATGACACCATAATTTCAGTTTATACTGAATATTTTTTTTTCTCAAATTAACGTTCTCATACTAGCTACTCTTATCGGCCTACCGTATACAAACACGATGACACCATAATTTTAGTTTTTACTGAAAATTTTTTTTTCTCAAATTAACGTTCTCATACTGGCTATTCTTATCGGTCTACTGTATACAAACATGATGACACAATAATTTCTGTTTTTACTGAAAATTTTTTTTTCTGAAATTAACGTTCTCGTACAGGCTACTTTTATCGGCCTACAGTATACAAACACGATGACACCATAATTTCAGTTTTTACTGAAAAATTTTTTTTTCTCAAATCATCGTTTTCATACAGGCTAAATTCATCAGCATACCGTATACAAACATGATGACACCATAATTTTTGTTTTTACTGAAAATTTTTTTTTCTCAAATTAACGTTCTCGTACAGGCTACTCTTATCGGCCTACCGTATACAAACACGATGACACCATAATTTCAGTTTTGACTGAATTTTTTTTTTCTCAAATAAACGTTCTCATACAGGCTACCATTGTCAGCCTACCGTATACAAACATGATGACATCATAATTTCTGTTTTTCCTGAAAATTTTTTTTTTCTCAAATCATCGTTTTCATACAGGCTAAATTCATCAGCATACCGTATACAAACATGATGACACCATAATTTTAGTTTTTACTGAAAATTTTTTTTTCTCAAATTAACGTTCTCGTACAGGCTAGTCTTATCGCCCTACCGTATACAAACACTATCACACCATAATTTCTGTTTTTACTGAAAAATTTTTTTTCTGAAATTAACGTTCTCGTACAGGCTACTCTTATCGGCCTGCCGTATACAAACACGGTGACACCATAATTTCAGTTTTAACTGAATTTTTTTTTTTCTCAAATTAACGTTCTCATACAGGCTACCATTGTCAGCCTACCGTATACAAACATGATGACACCATAATTTCTGTTTTTACTGAAAATTTTTTTTTTCTCAAATCATCGTTTTCATACAGGCTAAATTCATCAGCATACCGTATACAAACATGATGACACCATAATTTCTGTTGTTACTGAAAATTTTTTTCTCTCATATTAACGTTCTAATACAGGCTACCATTGTCAGCCTACCGTATACAAACACGATGACACCATAATTTCAGTTTATACTGAAATCTTTTTTTCTAAAATTAACGTTCTCTTACAGGCTACCATTGTCAGCCTACCGTATAGAAACACGAAGACACCATAATTTCAGTTTCTACTGAAAACTTTTTTTTCTCTCATATTAACGTTCTAATACAGGCTACCATTGTCAGCCTACTGTATACAAGCATGAAGACACCATAATTTCTGTTTATACTGAAAATTTTTTTTTCTTAAATTAACGTTCTCATACAGGCTACTCTTATCGGCCTACCGTATACAAACACGATGACACCATAATTTCAGTTTATACTGAATATTTTTTTTTTCTCAAATTAACGTTTTCATACTGGTTACTCTTATCGGCCTACCGTATACAAACACGATGACACCATAATTTCAGTTTATACTGAATATTTTTTTTTTCTCAAATTAACGTTCTCATACTGGCTACTCTTATCGGTCTACCGTATACAAACACGATGACTCCATAATTTCAGTTTATACTGGAAATTTTTTTTTCTCAAATTAACGTTCTCATACAGGTTTGTCTTATCGGCCTACCGCATACAAACGCGAAGACTCCATAATTTTAGTTTTTACTGAAAATTTTTTTTTCTCAAATTAACGTTCTCATACAGGCTACCATTGTCAGCCTACCGTATACAAACACTAAGACACCATAATTTCAGTTTTTACTGAAAACTTTATTTTTCTTAAATAAACGTTCTCATACAGGCTACTCTTATCAGCCTACCGTATACAAACACGATGACACCATTATTTCTGTTTTTACTGAAAATTTTTTTTTCTCAAATTAACGTTCTCGTACAGGCTACCATTGTCAGTCTACCGTATACAAACATGATGACACCATAATTTCTGTTTTTACCGAAAATTTTTTTTTTCTGAAATTAACGTTCTCGTACAGGCTACTCTTATTGGTCTACTGTATATAAACACGATGACACCATAATTTCAGTTTTTACTGTAAATTTTGTTTTTCTCAAATTAACGTTCACATACAGGGTACTTTTATCGGCCTACAGTATACAAACACGATGACACCATAATTTCAGTTCATACTGGAATTTTTTTTTTCTCAAATTAACGTTCTCATACAGGCTACCATTGTCAGCCTACCGTATACAAACATGATGACATCATAATTTCTGTTTTTCCTGAAAATTTTTTTTTCTGAAATTAACGTTCTCGTACAGGCTACTCTTATCGGTCTACTGTATACAAACACGATGACACCATAATTTCAGTTTTTACTGTAAATTTTGTTTTTCTCAAATTAACGTTCACATACAGGGTACTTTTATCGGCCTACGGTATACAAACACGATGACACCATAATTTCAGTTTTTACTGAAAAATTTTTCTTTCTCAAATTAACGTTCTCATACAGGCTACCATTATCAGCCTACCGTATACAAACATGATGACATCATAATTTCTGTTTTTCCTGAAAATTTTTTTTTTCTCAAATCATCGTTTTCATACAGGCTAAATTCATCAGCATACCGTATACAAACATGATGACACCATAATTTTAGTTTTTACTGAAAATTTTTTTTTCTCAAATGAACGTTCTCGTACAGGCTACTCTTATCGGCCTACCGTATACAAACACGATGACACCATAATTTCAGTTTTTACTGAAAATCTTGTTTTTCTTCTTAAATTAACGTTCTCATACTGGCTACTCTTATCGGTCTACCGTATACAAACACGATGACACCATAATTTCAGTTTATACTGGAAATTTTTTTTTCTCAAATTAAAGTTCTCATACAGGCTACTTTTATCGGCCTACAGTATACAAACACGATGACACCATAATTTCAGTTTATACTGGAAATTTTTTTTTTTTTAATTCAACGTTCTCATACTGGCTACTCTTATCGGTCTACTGTATACAAACACGATGACACCATAATTTCAGTTGATACTGAAAATTTTTTTCTTTTTTAAAATAACGTTGTCATACAGGCTACTCTTATCAGCCTACCGTAAACAAATATGGTGACACTATAATTTCAATTTCTACCTAAAAAAAATTTTCTTCTCAAATTAGCAGTCTGATACAGGCTAAACTCATCAGCATACCGTATACAAACACGAAGACTCCATAATTTCAGGTTTTACTGAAAATTTTCTTCTCTCAAATTAGTGATCTGATACAAGCCTCTCTTATCAGCCTACCGTGAACAAACACGATGACACCATAATTTCAGTTTTCACTAAAAATTTTTTTTTTCTCAAATTAACGTTCTCATATAGGCTACCATTGTCAGCCTACCGTATTCCACCACTATGACACCATAATTTCTGTATTCACTGGAAAAAATTATTTCCCCAAATAGCTGTCTGATACAGGCTACCACTGTCAGCACACCGTATACAAACATGATGACACCATAATTTCTGTTTTTACTGAAAATCTTGTTTTTCTTCTTAAATTAACGTTCTCATACTGGCTACTCTTATCGGTCTACCGTATACAAACACGATGACACCATAATTTCAGTTTATACTGGAAATTTTTTTTTTTCTCAAATTAACGTTCTCATACAGGCTACTTTTATCGGCCTACAGTATACAAACACGATGACTCCATAATTTCAGTTTATACTGGAAATTTTTTTTTTTTTAATTAAACGTTCTTATACTGGCTACTCTTATCGGTCTACTGTATACAAACATGATGACACCATAATTTCTGTTTTTACCGAAAATTTTTTTTTCTGAAATTAACGTTCTCGTACAGGCTACTCTTATCGGTCTACTGTATACAAACACGATGACACCATAATTTCAGTTTTTACTGTAAATTTTGTTTTTCTCAAATTAACGTTCACATACAGGGTACTTTTATCGGCCTACAGTATACAAACACGATGACACCATAATTTCAGTTTATACTGGAAATTTATTTTTTCTCAAATTAACGTTCTCATACAGGCTACCATTGTCAGCCTACCGTATACAAACATGATGACACCATAATTTCTGTTTTTACTGAAAATTTTTTTTTCTGAAATTTACGTTCTCGTACAGGCTACTCTTATCGGTCTACTGTATACAAACACGATGATACCATAATTTCAGTTTTTACTGTAAATTTTGTTTTTCTCAAATTAACGTTCACATACAGGGTTCTTTTATCGGCCTACAGTATACAAACACGATGACACCATAATTTCGGTTTTTACTGAAAAATTTTTCTTTCTCAAATTAACGTTCTCATACAGGCTACCATTATCAGCCTACCGTATACAAACATAATGACATCATAATTTCTGTTTTTCCTGAAAATTTTTTTTTTCTCAAATCATCGTTTTCATACAGGCTAAATTCATCAGCATACCGTATACAAACATGATGACACCATAATTTTAGTTTTTACTGAAAATTTTTTTTTCTCAAATTAACGTTCTCGTACAGGCTACTCTTATCGGCCTACCGTATACAAACACGATGACACCATAATTTCAGTTTTTACTGAATTTTTTTTTTCTCAAATTAACGTTCTCATACAGGCTACCATTGTCAGCCTACCGTATACAAACATGATGACACCATAATTTCTGTTTTTACTGAAAATTTTTTTTTCTGAAATTAACGTTCTCGTACAGGCTACTCTTATCGGCCTGCCGTATACAAACACGGTGACACCATAATTTCAGTTTTTACTGAATTTTTTTTTTCTCGAATTAACGTTCTCATACAGGCTACCATTGTCAGCCTACTGTATACAAACACGATGGCACCATAATTTCAGTTTATAGTGGAAATATTTTTTTCTCAAATTAAAGTTCTCATACAGGCTACTTTTATCGGCCTACAGTATACAAACACGATGACACCATAATTTCAGTTTATACTGGAAATTTTTTTTTTTTTAATTCAACGTTCTCATACTGGCTACTCTTATCGGTCTACTGTATACAAACACGATGACACCATAATTTCAGTTGATACTGAAAATTTTTTTCTTTTTTAAAATAACGTTGTCATACAGGCTACTCTTATCAGCCTACCGTAAACAAATATGGTGACACTATAATTTCAATTTCTACCTAAAAAAAATTTTCTTCTCAAATTAGCAGTCTGATACAGGCTAAACTCATCAGCATACCGTATACAAACACGAAGACTCCATAATTTCAGGTTTTACTGAAAATTTTCTTCTCTCAAATTAGTGATCTGATACAAGCCTCTCTTATCAGCCTACCGTGAACAAACACGATGACACCATAATTTCAGTTTTCACTAAAAATTTTTTTTTTCTCAAATTAACGTTCTCATATAGGCTACCATTGTCAGCCTACCGTATTCCACCACTATGACACCATAATTTCTGTATTCACTGGAAAAAATTATTTCCCCAAATAGCTGTCTGATACAGGCTACCACTGTCAGCACACCGTATACAAACATGATGACACCATAATTTCTGTTTTTACTGAAAATCTTGTTTTTCTTCTTAAATTAACGTTCTCATACTGGCTACTCTTATCGGTCTACCGTATACAAACACGATGACACCATAATTTCAGTTTATACTGGAAATTTTTTTTTTTCTCAAATTAACGTTCTCATACAGGCTACTTTTATCGGCCTACAGTATACAAACACGATGACTCCATAATTTCAGTTTATACTGGAAATTTTTTTTTTTTTAATTAAACGTTCTTATACTGGCTACTCTTATCGGTCTACTGTATACAAACATGATGACACCATAATTTCTGTTTTTACCGAAAATTTTTTTTTCTGAAATTAACGTTCTCGTACAGGCTACTCTTATCGGTCTACTGTATACAAACACGATGACACCATAATTTCAGTTTTTACTGTAAATTTTGTTTTTCTCAAATTAACGTTCACATACAGGGTACTTTTATCGGCCTACAGTATACAAACACGATGACACCATAATTTCAGTTTATACTGGAAATTTATTTTTTCTCAAATTAACGTTCTCATACAGGCTACCATTGTCAGCCTACCGTATACAAACATGATGACACCATAATTTCTGTTTTTACTGAAAATTTTTTTTTCTGAAATTAACGTTCTCGTACAGGCTACTCTTATCGGTCTACTGTATACAAACACGATGATACCATAATTTCAGTTTTTACTGTAAATTTTGTTTTTCTCAAATTAACGTTCACATACAGGGTTCTTTTATCGGCCTACAGTATACAAACACGATGACACCATAATTTCGGTTTTTACTGAAAAATTTTTCTTTCTCAAATTAACGTTCTCATACAGGCTACCATTATCAGCCTACCGTATACAAACATAATGACATCATAATTTCTGTTTTTCCTGAAAATTTTTTTTTTCTCAAATCATCGTTTTCATACAGGCTAAATTCATCAGCATACCGTATACAAACATGATGACACCATAATTTTAGTTTTTACTGAAAATTTTTTTTTCTCAAATTAACGTTCTCGTACAGGCTACTCTTATCGGCCTACCGTATACAAACACGATGACACCATAATTTCAGTTTTTACTGAATTTTTTTTTTCTCAAATAAACGTTCTCATACAGGCTACCATTGTCAGCCTACCGTATACAAACATGATGACATCATAATTTCTGTTTTTCCTGGAAATTTTTTTTTTCTCAAATCATCGTTCTCATACAGGCTACCATTGTCAGCCTACCGTATACAAACACTAAGACACCATAATTTCAGTTTATACTGGAAATTTTTTTTTTTTTAATTCAACGTTCTCATACTGGCTACTCTTATCGGTCTACTGTATACAAACATGATGACACCATTATTTCTGTTTTTACCGAAAATTTTTTTTTCTGAAATTAACGTTCTCGTACAGGCTACTCTTATCGGTCTACTGTATACAAACACGATGACACCATAATTTCAGTTTTTACTGTAAATTTTGTTTTTCTCAAATTAACGTTCACTAACAGGGTACTTTTATCGGCCTACAGTATACAAACACGATGACACCATAATTTCAGTTTTTACTGTAAATTTTGTTTTTCTCAAATTAACGTTCACATACAGGGTACTTTTATCGGCCTACAGTATACAAACACGATGACACCATAATTTCAGTTTATACTGGAAATTTATTTTTTCTCAAATTAACGTTCTCATACAGGCTACCATTGTCAGCCTACCGTATACAAACATGATGACACCATAATTTCTGTTTTTACTGAAAATTTTTTTTCTGAAATTAACGTTCTCGTACAGGCTACTCTTATCGGTCTACTGTATACAAACACGATGACACCATAACTTCAGTTTTTACTGTAAATTTTGTTTTTCTCAAATTAACGTTCACATACAGGGTACTTTTATCGGCCTACAGTATACAAACACGATGACACCATAATTTCAGTTTATACTGGAAATTTATTTTTTCTCAAATTAACGTTCTCATACAGGCTACCATTATCAGCATACCGTATACAAACATGATGACACCATAATTTTAGTTTTTACTGAAAATTTTTTTTTCTCAAATTAACGTTCTCGTACAGGCTACTCTTATCGGCCTACCGTATACAAACACGATGACACCATAATTTCAGTTTTTACTGAATTTTTTTTTCTCAAATTAACGTTCTCATACAGGCTACCATTGTCAGCCTACCGTATACAAACATGATGACATCATAATTTCTGTTTTTACTGAAAATTTTTTTTTCTCAAATTAACGTTCTCGTACAGGCTACTCTTATCGGCCTGCCGTATACAAACACGGTGACACCATAATTTCAGTTTTTACTGAATTTTTTTTTTCTCGAATTAACGTTCTCATACAGGCTACCATTGTCAGCCTACCGTATACAAACATGATGACACCATAATTTCTGTTTTTACCGAAAATTTTTTTTTCTGAAATTAACGTTCTCGTACAGGCTACTCTTATCGGTCTACTGTATACAAACACGATGACACCATAATTTCAGTTTTTACTGTAAATTTTGTTTTTCTCAAATTAACGTTCACATACAGGGTACTTTTATCGGCCTACAGTATACAAACACGATGACACCATAATTTCAGTTTTTACTGTAAATTTTGTTTTTCTCAAATTAACGTTCACATACAGGGTACTTTTATCGGCCTACAGTATACAAACACGATGACACCATAATTTCAGTTTATACTGGAAATTTATTTTTTCTCAAATTAACGTTCTCATACAGGCTACCATTGTCAGCCTACCGTATACAAACATGATGACACCATAATTTCTGTTTTTACTGAAAATTTTTTTTTCTGAAATTAACGTTCTCGTACAGGCTACTCTTATCGGTCTACTGTATACAAACACGATGATACCATAATTTCAGTTTTTACTGTAAATTTTGTTTTTCTCAAATTAACGTTCACATACAGGGTAATTTTATCGGCCTACAGTATACAAACACGATGACACCATAATTTCAGTTTTTACTGAAAAATTTTTTTTTCTCAAATTAACGTTCTCATACAGGCTACCATTATCAGCCTACCGTATACAAACATGATGACACCATAATTTCTGTTTTTACTGAAAATTTTTTTTTCTGAAATTAACGTTCTCGTACAGGCTACTCTTATCGGTCTACTGTATACAAACACGATGATACCATAATTTCAGTTTTTACTGTAAATTTTGTTTTTCTCAAATTAACGTTCACATACAGGGTACTTTTATCGGCCTACAGTATACAAACACGATGACACCATAATTTCAGTTCATACTGGAATTTTTTTTTTCTCAAATTAACGTTCTCATACAGGCTACCATTGTCAGCCTACCGTATACAAACATGATGACACCATAATTTCTGTTTTTACTGAAAATTTTTTTTTCTGAAATTAACGTTCTCGTACAGGCTACTCTTATCGGTCTACTGTATACAAACACGATGACACCATAATTTCAGTTTTTACTGTAAATTTTGTTTTTCTCAAATTAACGTTCACATACAGGGTACTTTTATCGGCCTACAGTATACAAACACGATGACACCATAATTTCAGTTTTTACTGAAAATTTTTTTTTTCTCAAATTAACGTTCTCATACAGGCTACCATTATCAGCCTACCGTATACAAACATGATGACATCATAATTTCTGTTTTTCCTGAAAATTTTTTTTTTCTCAAATCATCGTTTTCATACAGGCTAAATTCATCAGCATACCGTATACAAACATGATGACACCATAATTTTAGTTTTTACTGAAAATTTTTTTTTCTCAAATTAACGTTCTGGTACAGGCTACTCTTATCGGCCTGCCGTATACAAACACGGTGACACCATATTTTCAGTTTTTACTGAATTTTTTTTTTCTCGAATTAACGTTCTCATACAGGCTACCATTGTCAGCCTACCGTATACAAACATGATGACACCATAATTTCTGTTTTTACCGAAAATTTTTTTTTCTGAAATTAACGTTCTCGTACAGGCTACTCTTATCGGTCTACTGTATACAAACACGATGACACCATAATTTCAGTTTTTACTGTAAATTTTGTTTTTCTCAAATTAACGTTCACATACAGGGTACTTTTATCGGCCTACAGTATACAAACACGATGACACCATAATTTCAGTTTTTACTGTAAATTTTGTTTTTCTCAAATTAACGTTCACATACAGGGTACTTTTATCGGCCTACAGTATACAAACACGATGACATCATAATTTCAGTTTATACTGGAAATTTATTTTTTCTCAAATTAACGTTCTCATACAGGCTACCATTGTCAGCCTACCGTATACAAACATGATGACACCATAATTTCTGTTTTTACTGAAAATTTTTTTTTCTGAAATTAACGTTCTCATACTGGCTACTCTTATCGGTCTACTGTATACAAACACGATGACACCATAATTTCAGTTTATACTGGAAATTTTTTTTTTTCTCGAATTAACGTTCTCATACAGGCTACTTTTATCGGCCTACAGTATACAAACACGATGACACCATAATTTCAGTTTATACTGGAAATTTTTTTTTTTTTAATTCAACGTTCTCATACTGGCTACTTTTATCGGCCTACAGTATACAAACACGATGACACCATAATTTCAGTTTTTACTGTAAATTTTGTTTTTCTCAAATTAACGTTCACATACAGGGTACTTTTATCGGCCTACAGTATACAAACACGATGACACCATAATTTCAGTTTATACTGGAAATTTATTTTTTCTCAAATTAACGTTCTTATACAGGCTACCATTGTCAGCCTACCGTATACAAACATGATGACACCATAATTTCTGTTTTTACTGAAAATTTTTTTTCTGAAATTAACGTTCTCGTACAGGCTACTCTTATCGGTCTACTGTATACAAACACGATGGCACCATAATTTCAGTTTATAGTGGAAATATTTTTTTCTCAAATTAACGTTCTCATACAGGCTACTTTTATCGGCCTACAGTATACAAACACGATGACACCATAATTTCAGTTTATACTGGAAATTTTTTTTTTTTTAATTCAACGTTCTCATACTGGCTACTCTTATCGGTCTACTGTATACAAACACGATGACACCATAATTTCAGTTGATACTGAAAATTTTTTTCTTTTTTAAAATAACGTTGTCATACAGGCTACTCTTATCAGCCTACCGTAAACAAATATGGTGACACTATAATTTCAATTTCTACCTAAAAAAAATTTTCTTCTCAAATTAGCAATCTGATACAGGTCAAACTCATCAGCATACCGTATACAAACACGAAGACTCCATAATTTCAGGTTTTACTGAAAATTTTCTTCTCTCAAATTAGTGATCTGATACAAGCCTCTCTTATCAGCCTACCGTGAACAAACACGATGACACCATAATTTCAGTTTTCACTAAAAATTTTTTTTTTCTTAAATTAACGTTCTCATACAGGCTACTCTTATCGGCCTACCGTATACAAACACGATGACACCATAATTTCAGTTTATACTGAATATTTTTTTTTCTGAAATTAACGTTCTCGTACAGGCGACTCTTATCGGCCTGCCGTATACAAACACGATGACACCATAATTTCAGTTTTCACTAAAAAATTTTTTTTTCTGAAATTAACGTTCTCATACAGGCTACCATTGTCAGCCTACCGTATTCCACCACTATGACACCATAATTTCTGTATTCACTGGAAAAAATTATTTCCCCAAATAGCTGTCTGATACAGGCTACCATTTTCAGCATACCGTATACAAACATGATGACACCATAATTTCTGTTTTTACTGAAAATCTTGTTTTTCTTCTTAAATTAACGTTCTCATACTGGCTACTCTTATCGGTCTACCGTATACAAACACGATGACACCATAATTTCAGTTTATACTGGAAATTTTTTTTTTTCTCGAATTAACGTTCTCATACAGGCTACTTTTATCGGCCTACAGTATACAAACACGATGACACCATAATTTCAGTTTATACTGGAAATTTTTTTTTTTTTAATTCAACGTTCTCATACTGGCTACTCTTATCGGTCTACTGTATACAAACATGATGACACCATTATTTCTGCTTTTACCGAAAATTTTTTTTTCTGAAATTAACGTTCTCGTACAGGCTACTCTTATCGGTCTACTGTATACAAACACGATGAAACCATAATTTCAGTTTTTACTGTAAATTTTGTTTTTCTCAAATTAACGTTCACATACAGGGTACTTTTATCGGCCTACAGTATACAAACACGATGACACCATAATTTCAGTTTTTACTGTAAATTTTGTTTTTCTCAAATTAACGTTCACATACAGGGTACTTTTATCGGCCTACAGTATACAAACACGATGACACCATAATTTCAGTTTTTACTGTAAATTTTGTTTTTCTCAAATTAACGTTCACATACAGGGTACTTTTATCGGCCTACAGTATACAAACACGATGACACCATAATTTCAGTTTATACTGGAAATTTATTTTTTCTCAAATTAACGTTCTCATACAGGCTACCATTGTCAGCCTACCGTATACAAACATGATGACACCATAATTTCTGTTTTTACTGAAAATTTTTTTTCTGAAATTAACGTTCTCGTACAGGCTACTCTTATCGGTCTACTGTATACAAACACGATGATACCATAATTTCAGTTTTTACTGTAAATTTTGTTTTTCTCAAATTAACGTTCACATACAGGGTTCTTTTATCGGCCTACAGTATACAAACACGATGACACCATAATTTCAGTTTTTACTGAAAAATTTTTTTTTCTCAAATTAACGTTCTCATACAGGCTACCATTATCAGCCTACCGTATACAAACATGATGACATCATAATTTCTGTTTTTCCTGAAAATTTTTTTTTTCTCAAATCATCGTTTTCATACAGGCTAAATTCATCAGCATACCGTATACAAACATGATGACACCATAATTTTAGTTTTTACTGAAAAATTTTTTTCTCAAATTAACGTTCTCGTACAGGCTACTCTTATCGGCCTACCGTATACAAACACGATGACACCATAATTTCAGTTTTTACTGAATTTTTTTTTCTCAGATTAACGTTCTCATACAGGCTACCATTGTCAGCCTACCGTATACAAACATGATGACATCATAATTTCTGTTTTTACTGAAAATTTTTTTTTTCTCAAATTAACGTTCTCGTACAGGCTACTCTTATCGGCCTGCCGTATACAAACACGGTGACACCATAATTTCAGTTTTTACTGAATTTTTTTTTTCTCGAATTAACGTTCTCATACAGGCTACCATTGTCAGCCTACCGTATACAAACATGATGACACCATAATTTCTGTTTTTACCGAAAATTTTTTTTTCTGAAATTAACGTTCTCGTACAGGCTACTCTTATCGGTCTACTGTATACAAACACGATGACACCATAATTTCAGTTTTTACTGTAAATTTTGTTTTTCTCAAATTAACTTTCACATACAGGGTACTTTTATCGGCCTACAGTATACAAACACGATGACACCATAATTTCAGTTTTTACTGAAAATTTTTTTTTTCTCAAATTAACGTTCTCATACAGGCTACCATTATCAGCCTACCGTATACAAACATGATGACATCATAATTTCTGTTTTTCCTGAAAATTTTTTTTTTCTCAAATCATCGTTTTCATACAGGCTAAATTCATCAGCATACCGTATACAAACATGATGACACCATAATTTTAGTTTTTACTGAAAATTTTTTTTTCTCAAATTAACGTTCTGGTACAGGCTACTCTTATCGGCCTGCCGTATACAAACACGGTGACACCATAATTTCAGTTTTTACTGAATTTTTTTTTTCTCGAATTAACGTTCTCATACAGGCTACCATTGTCAGCCTACCGTATACAAACATGATGACACCATAATTTCTGTTTTTACCGAAAATTTTTTTTTCTGAAATTAACGTTCTCGTACAGGCTACTCTTATCGGTCTACTGTATACAAAAACGATGACACCATAATTTCAGTTTTTACTGTAAATTTTGTTTTTCTCAAATTAACGTTCACATACAGGGTACTTTTATCGGCCTACAGTATACAAACACGATGACACCATAATTTCAGTTTATACTGGAAATTTTTTTTTTCTCAAATTAACGTTCACATACAGGGTACTTTTATCGGCCTACAGTATACAAACACGATGACACCATAATTTCAGTTTATACTGGAAATTTATTTTTTCTCAAATTAACGTTCTCATACAGGCTACCATTGTCAGCCTACCGTATACAAACATGATGACACCATAATTTCTGTTTTTACTGAAAATTTTTTTTTCTGAAATTAACGTTCTCATACTGGCTACTCTTATCGGTCTACTGTATACAAACACGATGACACCATAATTTCAGTTTATACTGGAAATTTTTTTTTTCTCGAATTAACGTTCTCATACAGGCTACTTTTATCGGCCTACAGTATACAAACACGATGACACCATAATTTCAGTTTATACTGGAAATTTTTTTTTTTTTAATTCAACGTTCTCATACTGGCTACTTTTATCGGCCTACAGTATACAAACACGATGACACCATAATTTCAGTTTTTACTGTAAATTTTGTTTTTCTCAAATTAACGTTCACATACAGGGTACTTTTATCGGCCTACAGTATACAAACACGATGACACCATAATTTCAGTTTATACTGGAAATTTATTTTTTCTCAAATTAACGTTCTCATACAGGCTACCATTGTCAGCCTACCGTATACAAACATGATGACACCATAATTTCTGTTTTTACTGAAAATTTTTTTTCTGAAATTAACGTTCTCGTACAGGCTACTCTTATCGGTCTACTGTATACAAACACGATGACACCATAATTTCAGTTGATACTGAAAATTTTTTTCTTTTTTAAAATAACGTTGTCATACAGGCTACTCTTATCAGCCTACCGTAAACAAATATGGTGAGACTATAATTTCAATTTCTACCTAAAAAAAATTTTCTTCTCAAATTAGCAATCTGATACAGGTCAAACTCATCAGCATACCGTATACAAACACGAAGACTCCATAATTTCAGGTTTTACTGAAAATTTTCTTCTCTCAAATTAGTGATCTGATACAAGCCTCTCTTATCAGCCTACCGTGAACAAACACGATGACACCATAATTTCAGTTTTCACTAAAAATTTTTTTTTTCTTAAATTAACGTTCTCATACAGGCTACTCTTATCGGCCTACCGTATACAAACACGATGACACCATAATTTCAGTTTATACTGAATATTTTTTTTTCTGAAATTAACGTTCTCGTACAGGCGACTCTTATCGGCCTGCCGTATACAAACACGATGACACCATAATTTCAGTTTATACTGGAAATTTTTTTTTTTCTCGAATTAACGTTCTCATACAGGCTACTTTTATCGGCCTACAGTATACAAACACGATGACACCATAATTTCAGTTTTCACTAAAAAATTTTTTTTTCTGAAATTAACGTTCTCATACAGGCTACCATTGTCAGCCTACCGTATTCCACCACTATGACACCATAATTTCTGTATTCACTGGAAAAAATTATTTCCCCAAATAGCTGTCTGATACAGGCTACCATTTTCAGCATACCGTATACAAACATGATGACACCATAATTTCTGTTTTTACTGAAAATCTTGTTTTTCTTCTTAAATTAACGTTCTCATACTGGCTACTCTTATCGGTCTACCGTATACAAACACGATGACACCATAATTTCAGTTTATACTGGAAATTTTTTTTTTTCTCGAATTAACGTTCTCATACAGGCTACTTTTATCGGCCTACAGTATACAAACACGATGACACCATAATTTCAGTTTATACTGGAAATTTTTTTTTTTTTAATTCAACGTTCTCATACTGGCTACTCTTATCGGTCTACTGTATACAAACATGATGACACCATTATTTCTGTTTTTACCGAAAATTTTTTTTTCTGAAATTAACGTTCTCGTACAGGCTACTCTTATCGGTCTACTGTATACAAACACGATGACACCATAATTTCAGTTTTTACTGTAAATTTTGTTTTTCTCAAATTAACGTTCACATACAGGGTACTTTTATCGGCCTACAGTATACAAACACGATAACACCATAATTTCAGTTTTTACTGTAAATTTTGTTTTTCTCAAATTAACGTTCACATACAGGGTACTTTTATCGGCCTACAGTATACAAACACGATGACACCATAATTTCAGTTTATACTGGAAATTTATTTTTTCTCAAATTAACGTTCTCATACAGGCTACCATTGTCAGCCTACCGTATACAAACATGATGACACCATAATTTCTGTTTTTACTGAAAATTTTTTTTCTGAAATTAACGTTCTCGTACAGGCTACTCTTATCGGTCTACTGTATACAAACACGATGATACCATAATTTCAGTTTTTACTGTAAATTTTGTTTTTCTCAAATTAACGTTCACATACAGGGTTCTTTTATCGGCCTACAGTATACAAACACGATGACACCATAATTTCAGTTTTTACTGAAAAATTTTTTTTTCTCAAATTAACGTTCTCATACAGGCTACCATTATCAGCCTACCGTATACAAACATGATGACATCATAATTTCTGTTTTTCCTGAAAATTTTTTTTTTCTCAAATCATCGTTTTCATACAGGCTAAATTCATCAGCATACCGTATACAAACATGATGACACCATAATTTTAGTTTTTACTGAAAATTTTTTTTTCTCAAATTAACGTTCTCGTACAGGCCACTCTTATCGGCCTACCGTATACAAACACGATGACACCATAATTTCAGTTTTTACTGAATTTTTTTTTCTCAAATTAACGTTCTCATACAGGCTACCATTGTCAGCCTACCGTATACAAACATGATGACATCATAATTTCTGTTTTTACTGAAAATTTTTTTTTCTCAAATTAACGTTCTCGTACAGGCTACTCTTATCGGCCTGCCGTATACAAACACGGTGACACCATAATTTCAGTTTTTACTGAATTTTTTTTTTCTCGAATTAACGTTCTCATACAGGCTACCATTGTCAGCCTACCGTATACAAACATGATGACACCATAATTTCTGTTTTTACCGAAAATTTTTTTTTCTGAAATTAACGTTCTCGTACAGGCTACTCTTATCGGTCTACTGTATACAAACACGATGACACCATAATTTCAGTTTTTACTGTAAATTTTGTTTTTCTCAAATTAACGTTCACATACAGGGTACTTTTATCGGCCTACAGTATACAAACACGATGACACCATAATTTCAGTTTTTACTGTAAATTTTGTTTTTCTCAAATTAACGTTCACATACAGGGTACTTTTATCGGCCTACAGTATACAAACACGATGACACCATAATTTCAGTTTATACTGGAAATTTTTTTTTTCTCAAATTAACGTTCACATACAGGGTACTTTTATCGGCCTACAGTATACAAACACGATGACACCATAATTTCAGTTTATACTGGAAATTTATTTTTTCTCAAATTAACGTTCTCATACAGGCTACCATTGTCAGCCTACCGTATACAAACATGATGACACCATAATTTCTGTTTTTACTGAAAATTTTTTTTTCTGAAATTAACGTTCTCATACTGGCTACTCTTATCGGTCTACTGTATACAAACACGATGACACCATAATTTCAGTTTATACTGGAAATTTTTTTTTTCTCGAATTAACGTTCTCATACAGGCTACTTTTATCGGCCTACAGTATACAAACACGATGACACCATAATTTCAGTTTATACTGGAAATTTTTTTTTTTTTAATTCAACGTTCTCATACTGGCTACTTTTATCGGCCTACAGTATACAAACACGATGACACCATAATTTCAGTTTTTACTGTAAATTTTGTTTTTCTCAAATTAACGTTCACATACAGGGTACTTTTATCGGCCTACAGTATACAAACACGATGACACCATAATTTCAGTTTATACTGGAAATTTATTTTTTCTCAAATTAACGTTCTCATACAGGCTACCATTGTCAGCCTACCGTATACAAACATGATGACACCATAATTTCTGTTTTTACTGAAAATTTTTTTTCTGAAATTAACGTTCTCGTACAGGCTACTCTTATCGGTCTACTGTATACAAACACGATGACACCATAATTTCAGTTGATACTGAAAATTTTTTTCTTTTTTAAAATAACGTTGTCATACAGGCTACTCTTATCAGCCTACCGTAAACAAATATGGTGAGACTATAATTTCAATTTCTACCTAAAAAAAATTTTCTTCTCAAATTAGCAATCTGATACAGGTCAAACTCATCAGCATACCGTATACAAACACGAAGACTCCATAATTTCAGGTTTTACTGAAAATTTTCTTCTCTCAAATTAGTGATCTGATACAAGCCTCTCTTATCAGCCTACCGTGAACAAACACGATGACACCATAATTTCAGTTTTCACTAAAAATTTTTTTTTTCTTAAATTAACGTTCTCATACAGGCTACTCTTATCGGCCTACCGTATACAAACACGATGACACCATAATTTCAGTTTATACTGAATATTTTTTTTTCTGAAATTAACGTTCTCGTACAGGCGACTCTTATCGGCCTGCCGTATACAAACACGATGACACCATAATTTCAGTTTATACTGGAAATTTTTTTTTTTCTCGAATTAACGTTCTCATACAGGCTACTTTTATCGGCCTACAGTATACAAACACGATGACACCATAATTTCAGTTTTCACTAAAAAATTTTTTTTTCTGAAATTAACGTTCTCATACAGGCTACCATTGTCAGCCTACCGTATTCCACCACTATGACACCATAATTTCTGTATTCACTGGAAAAAATTATTTCCCCAAATAGCTGTCTGATACAGGCTACCATTTTCAGCATACCGTATACAAACATGATGACACCATAATTTCTGTTTTTACTGAAAATCTTGTTTTTCTTCTTAAATTAACGTTCTCATACTGGCTACTCTTATCGGTCTACCGTATACAAACACGATGACACCATAATTTCAGTTTATACTGGAAATTTTTTTTTTTCTCGAATTAACGTTCTCATACAGGCTACTTTTATCGGCCTACAGTATACAAACACGATGACACCATAATTTCAGTTTATACTGGAAATTTTTTTTTTTTTAATTCAACGTTCTCATACTGGCTACTCTTATCGGTCTACTGTATACAAACATGATGACACCATTATTTCTGTTTTTACCGAAAATTTTTTTTTCTGAAATTAACGTTCTCGTACAGGCTACTCTTATCGGTCTACTGTATACAAACACGATGACACCATAATTTCAGTTTTTACTGTAAATTTTGTTTTTCTCAAATTAACGTTCACATACAGGGTACTTTTATCGGCCTACAGTATACAAACACGATAACACCATAATTTCAGTTTTTACTGTAAATTTTGTTTTTCTCAAATTAACGTTCACATACAGGGTACTTTTATCGGCCTACAGTATACAAACACGATGACACCATAATTTCAGTTTATACTGGAAATTTATTTTTTCTCAAATTAACGTTCTCATACAGGCTACCATTGTCAGCCTACCGTATACAAACATGATGACACCATAATTTCTGTTTTTACTGAAAATTTTTTTTCTGAAATTAACGTTCTCGTACAGGCTACTCTTATCGGTCTACTGTATACAAACACGATGATACCATAATTTCAGTTTTTACTGTAAATTTTGTTTTTCTCAAATTAACGTTCACATACAGGGTTCTTTTATCGGCCTACAGTATACAAACACGATGACACCATAATTTCAGTTTTTACTGAAAAATTTTTTTTTCTCAAATTAACGTTCTCATACAGGCTACCATTATCAGCCTACCGTATACAAACATGATGACATCATAATTTCTGTTTTTCCTGAAAATTTTTTTTTTCTCAAATCATCGTTTTCATACAGGCTAAATTCATCAGCATACCGTATACAAACATGATGACACCATAATTTTAGTTTTTACTGAAAATTTTTTTTTCTCAAATTAACGTTCTCGTACAGGCTACTCTTATCGGCCTACCGTATACAAACACGATGACACCATAATTTCAGTTTTTACTGAATTTTTTTTTCTCAAATTAACGTTCTCATACAGGCTACCATTGTCAGCCTACCGTATACAAACATGATGACATCATAATTTCTGTTTTTACTGAAAATTTTTTTTTCTCAAATTAACGTTCTCGTACAGGCTACTCTTATCGGCCTGCCGTATACAAACACGGTGACACCATAATTTCAGTTTTTACTGAATTTTTTTTTTCTCGAATGAACGTTCTCATACAGGCTACCATTGTCAGCCTACCGTATACAAACATGATGACACCATAATTTCTGTTTTTACCGAAAATTTTTTTTTCTGAAATTAACGTTCTCGTACAGGCTACTCTTATCGGTCTACTGTATACAAACACGATGACACCATAATTTCAGTTTTTACTGTAAATTTTGTTTTTCTCAAATTAACGTTCACATACAGGGTACTTTTATCGGCCTACAGTATACAAACACGATGACACCATAATTTCAGTTTTTACTGAAAATTTTTTTTTTCTCAAATTAACGTTCTCATACAGGCTACCATTATCAGCCTACCGTATACAAACATGATGACATCATAATTTCTGTTTTTCCTGAAAATTTTTTTTTTCTCAAATCATCGTTTTCATACAGGCTAAATTCATCAGCATACCGTATACAAACATGATGACACCATAATTTTAGTTTTTACTGAAAATTTTTTTTTCTCAAATTAACGTTCTGGTACAGGCTACTCTTATCGCCCTGCCGTATACAAACACGGTGACACCATAATTTCAGTTTTTACTGAATTTTTTTTTTCTCGAATTAACGTTCTCATACAGGCTACCATTGTCAGCCTACCGTATACAAACATGATGACACCATAATTTCTGTTTTTACCGAAAATTTTTTTTTCTGAAATTAACGTTCTCGTACAGGCTACTCTTATCGGTCTACTGTATACAAACACGATGACACCATAATTTCAGTTTTTACTGTAAATTGTGTTTTTCTCAAATTAACGTTCACATACAGGGTACTTTTATCGGCCTACAGTATACAAACACGATGACACCATAATTTCAGTTTTTACTGTAAATTTAGTTTTTCTCAAATTAACGTTCACATACAGGGTACTTTTATCGGCCTACAGTATACAAACACGATGACACCATAATTTCAGTTTATACTGGAAATTTATTTTTTCTCAAATTAACGTTCTCATACAGGCTACCATTGTCAGCCTACCGTATACAAACATGATGACACCATAATTTCTGTTTTTACTGAAAATTTTTTTTTCTGAAATTAACGTTCTCATACTGGCTACTCTTATCGGTCTACTGTATACAAACACGATGACACCATAATTTCAGTTTATACTGGAAATTTTTTTTTTTCTCGAATTAACGTTCTCATACAGGCTACTTTTATCGGCCTACAGTATACAAACACGATGACACCATAATTTCAGTTTATACTGGAAATTTTTTTTTTTTTAATTCAACGTTCTCATACTGGCTACTTTTATCGGCCTACAGTATACAAACATGATGACACCATAATTTCAGTTTTTACTATAAATTTTGTTTTTCTCAAATTAACGTTCACATACAGGGTACTTTTATCGGCCTACAGTATACAAACACGATGACACCATAATTTCAGTTTATACTGGAAATTTATTTTTTCTCAAATTAACGTTCTCATACAGGCTACCATTGTCAGCCTACCGTATACAAACATGATGACACCATAATTTCTGTTTTTACTGAAAATTTTTTTTCTGAAATTAACGTTCTCGTACAGGCTACTCTTATCGGTCTACTGTATACAAACACGATGGCACCATAATTTCAGTTTATAGTGGAAATATTTTTTTCTCAAATTAACGTTCTCATACAGGCTACTTTTATCGGCCTACAGTATACAAACACGATGACACCATAATTTCAGTTTATACTGGAAATTTTTTTTTTTTTAATTCAACGTTCTCATACTGGCTACTCTTATCGGTCTACTGTATACAAACACGATGACACCATAATTTCAGTTGATACTGAAAATTTTTTTCTTTTTTAAAATAACGTTGTCATACAGGCTACTCTTATCAGCCTACCGTAAACAAATATGGTGACACTATAATTTCAATTTCTACCTAAAAAAAAATTTCTTCTCAAATTAGCAATCTGATACAGGTCAAACTCATCAGCATACCGTATACAAACACGAAGACTCCATAATTTCAGGTTTTACTGAAAATTTTCTTCTCTCAAATTAGTGATCTGATACAAGCCTCTCTTATCAGCCTACCGTGAACAAACACGATGACACCATAATTTCAGTTTTCACTAAAAATTTTTTTTTTCTTAAATTAACGTTCTCATACAGGCTACTCTTATCGGCCTACCGTATACAAACACGATGACACCATAATTTCAGTTTATACTGAAAATTTATTTTTTCTCAAATTAACGTTCTCATACAGGCTACCATTGTCAGCCTACCGTATACAAACATGATGACACCATAATTTCTGTTTTTACTGAAAATTTTTTTTCTGAAATTAACGTTCTCGTACAGGCTACTCTTATCAGTCTACTGTATACAAACACGATGATACCATAATTTCAGTTTTTACTGTAAATTTTTTTTTTCTCAAATTAACGTTCACATACAGGGTACTTTTATCGGCCTACAGTATACAAACACGATGACACCATAATTTCAGTTTTTACTGTAAATTTTGTTTTTCTCAAATTAACGTTCACATACAGGGTACTTTTATCGGCCTACAGTATACAAACACGATGACACCATAATTTCAGTTTATACTGGAAATTTATTTTTTCTCAAATTAACGTTCTCATACAGGCTACCATTATCAGCCTACCGTATACAAACATGATGACACCATAATTTCTGTTTTTACTGAAAATTTTTTTTCTGAAATTAACGTTCTCGTACAGGCTACTCTTATCAGTCTACTGTATACAAACACGATGATACCATAATTTCAGTTTTTACTGTAAATTTTGTTTTTCTCAAATTAACGTTCACATACAGGGTTCTTTTATCGGCCTACAGTAAACAAACACGATGACACCATTATTTCAGGTTTTACTGAAAATTTTCTTCTCTCAAATTAGTGATCTGATACAAGCCTCTCTTATCAGCCTACCGTGAACAAACACGATGACACCATAATTTCAGTTTTCACTAAAAATTTTTTTTTTCTTAAATTAACGTTCTCATACAGGCTACTCTTATCGGCCTACCGTATACAAACACGATGACACCATAATTTCAGTTTATACTGAATATTTTTTTTTCTGAAATTAACGTTCTCGTACAGGCGACTCTTATCGGCCTGCCGTATACAAACACGATGACACCATAATTTCAGTTTTCACTAAAAAATTTTTTTTTCTCAAATTAACGTTCTCATACAGGCTACCATTGTCAGCCTACCGTATTCCACCACTATGACACCATAATTTCTGTATTCACTGGAAAAAATTATTTCCCCAAATAGCTGTCTGATACAGACTACCATTGTCAGCATACCGTATACAAACATGATGACACCATAATTTCTGTTTTTACTGAAAATCTTGTTTTTCTTCTTAAATTAACGTTCTCATACTGGCTACTCTTATCGGTCTACCGTATACAAACATGATGACACCATTATTTCTGTTTTTACCGAAAATTTTTTTTTCTGAAATTAACGTTCTCGTACAGGCTACTCTTATCGGTCTACTGTATACAAACACGATGACACCATAATTTCAGTTTTTACTGTAAATTTTTTTTTTCTCAAATTAACGTTCACATACAGGGTACTTTTATCGGCCTACAGTATACAAACACGATGACACCATAATTTCAGTTTTTACTGTAAATTTTGTTTTTCTCAAATTAACGTTCACATACAGGGTACTTTTATCGGCCTACAGTATACAAACACGATGACACCATAATTTCAGTTTATACTGGAAATTTATTTTTTCTCAAATTAACGTTCTCATACAGGCTACCATTGTCAGCCTACCGTATACAAACATGATGACACCATAATTTCTGTTTTTACTGAAAATTTTTTTTCTGAAATTAACGTTCTCGTACAGGCTACTCTTATCAGTCTACTGTATACAAACACGATGATACCATAATTTCAGTTTTTACTGTAAATTTTGTTTTTCTCAAATTAACGTTCACATACAGGGTTCTTTTATCGGCCTACAGTAAACAAACACGATGACACCATTATTTCAGTTTTTACTGAAAAATTTTTTTTTCTCAAATTAACGTTCTCATACAGGCTACCATTATCAGCCTACCGTATACAAACATGATGACATCATAATTTCTGTTTTTTCTGAAAATTTTTTTTTTCTCAAATCATCGTTTTCATACAGGCTAAATTCATCAGCATACCGTATACAAACATGATGACACCATAATTTTAGTTTTTACTGAAAATTTTTTTTTCTCAAATTAACGTTCTCGTACAGGCTACTCTTATCGACCTACCGTATACAAACACGATGACACCATAATTTCAGTTTTTACTGAATTTTTTTTTCTCAAATTAACGTTCTCATACAGGCTACCATTGTCAGCCTACCGTATACAAACATGATGACATCATAATTTCTGTTTTTACTGAAAATTTTTTTTTCTCAAATTAACGTTCTCGTACAGGCTACTCTTATCGGCCTGCCGTATACAAACACGGTGACACCATAATTTCAGTTTTTACTGAATTTTTTTTTTCTCGAATTAACGTTCTCATACAGGCTACCATTGTCAGCCTACCGTATACAAACATGATGACACCATAATTTCTGTTTTTACCGAAAATTTTTTTTCTGAAATTAACGTTCTCGTACAGGCTACTCTTATCGGTCTACTGTATACAAACACGATGACACCATAATTTCAGTTTTTACTGTAAATTTTGTTTTTCTCAAATTAACGTTCACATACAGGGTACTTTTATCGGCCTACAGTATACAAACACGATGACACCATAATTTCAGTTTTTACTGTAAATTTTGTTTTTCTCAAATTAACGTTCACATACAGGGTACTTTTATCGGCCTACAGTATACAAACACGATGACACCATAATTTCAGTTTATACTGGAAATTTATTTTTTCTCAAATTAACGTTCTCATACAGGCTACCATTGTCAGCCTACCGTATACAAACATGATGACACCATAATTTCTGTTTTTACTGAAAATTTTTTTTTCTGAAATTAACGTTCTCGTACAGGCTACTCTTATCGGTCTACTGTATACAAACACGATGATACCATAATTTCAGTTTTTACTGTAAATTTTGTTTTTCTCAAATTAACGTTCACATACAGGGTAATTTTATCGGCCTACAGTATACAAACACGATGACACCATAATTTCAGTTTTTACTGAAAAATTTTTTTTTCTCAAATTAACGTTCTCATACAGGCTACCATTATCAGCCTACCGTATACAAACATGATGACACCATAATTTCTGTTTTTACTGAAAATTTTTTTTTCTGAAATTAACGTTCTCGTACAGGCTACTCTTATCGGTCTACTGTATACAAACACGATGATACCATAATTTCAGTTTTTACTGTAAATTTTGTTTTTCTCAAATTAACGTTCACATACAGGGTACTTTTATCGGCCTACAGTATACAAACACGATGACACCATAATTTCAGTTCATACTGAAATTTTTTTTTTCTCAAATTAACGTTCTCATACAGGCTACCATTGTCAGCCTACCGTATACAAACATGATGACACCATAATTTCTGTTTTTACTGAAAATTTTTTTTTCTGAAATTAACGTTCTCGTACAGGCTACTCTTATCGGTCTACTGTATACAAACACGATGACACCATAATTTCAGTTTTTACTGTAAATTTTGTTTTTCTCAAATTAACGTTCACATACAGGGTACTTTTATCGGCCTACAGTATACAAACACGATGACACCATAATTTCAGTTTTTACTGAAAATTTTTTTTTTCTCAAATTAACGTTCTCATACAGGCTACCATTATCAGCCTACCGTATACAAACATGATGACATCATAATTTCTGTTTTTCCTGAAAATTTTTTTTGTCTCAAATCATCGTTTTCATACAGGCTAAATTCATCAGCATACCGTATACAAACATGATGACACCATAATTTTAGTTTTTAGTGTAAATTTTGTTTTTCTCAAATTAACGTTCTGGTACAGGCTACCATTGTCAGCCTACCGTATACAAACATGATGACACCATAATTTCTGTTTTTACCGAAAATTTTTTTTTCTGAAATTAACGTTCTCGTACAGGCTACTCTTATCGGTCTACTGTATACAAACACGATGACACCATAATTTCAGTTTTTACTATAAATTTTGTTTTTCTCAAATTAACGTTCACATACAGGGTACTTTTATCGGCCTACAGTATACAAACACGATGACACCATAATTTCAGTTTTTACTGTAAATTTTGTTTTTCTCAAATTAACGTTCACATACAGGGTACTTTTATCGGCCTACAGTATACAAACACGATGACACCATAATTTCAGTTTATACTGGAAATTTATTTTTTCTCAAATTAACGTTCTCATACAGGCTACCATTGTCAGCCTACCGTATACAAACATGATGACACCATAATTTCTGTTTTTACTGAAAATTTTTTTTTCTGAAATTAACGTTCTCGTACAGGCTACTCTTATCGGTCTACTGTATACAAACACGATGATACCATAATTTCAGTTTTTACTGTAAATTTTGTTTTTCTCAAATTAACGTTCTCGTACAGGCTACTCTTATCGGTCTACTGTATACAAACACGATGACACCATAATTTCAGTTTTTACTGAAAAATTTTTTTTTCTCAAATTAACGTTCTCATACAGGCTACCATTATCAGCCTACCGTATACAAACATGATGACACCATAATTTCTGTTTTTACTGAAAATTTTTTTTTCTGAAATTAACGTTCTCGTACAGGCTACTCTTATCGGTCTACTGTATACAAACACGATGATACCATAATTTCAGTTTTTACTGTAAATTTTGTTTTTCTCAAATTAACGTTCACATACAGGGTACTTTTATCGGCCTACAGTATACAAACACGATGACACCATAATTTCAGTTCATACTGGAATTTTTTTTTTCTCAAATTAACGTTCTCATACAGGCTACCATTGTCAGCCTACCGTATACAAACATGATGACACCATAATTTCTGTTTTTACTGAAAATTTTTTTTTCTGAAATTAACGTTCTCGTACAGGCTACTCTTATCGGTCTACTGTATACAAACACGATGACACCATAATTTCAGTTTTTACTGTAAATTTTGTTTTTCTCAAATTAACGTTCACATACAGGGTACTTTTATCGGCCTACAGTATACAAACACGATGACACCATAATTTCAGTTTTTACTGAAAATTTTTTTTTTCTCAAATTAACGTTCTCGTACAGGCTACCATTATCAGCCTACCGTATACAAACATGATGACATCATAATTTCTGTTTTTCCTGAAAATTTTTTTTTTCTCAAATCATCGTTTTCATACAGGCTAAATTCATCGGCCTACCGTATACAAACATGATGACACCATAATTTCTGTTTTCACTGAAAATTTTTTTTTCTGAAATTACCGTTCTCGTACAGGCTACTCTTATCGGTCTACTGTATACAAACACGATGGCACCATAATTTCAGTTTATACTGGAAATATTTTTTTCTCAAATTAACGTTTTCATACAGGCTACTTTTATCGGCCTACAGTATACAAACACGATGACACCATAATTTCAGTTTATACTGGAAATTTTTTTTTTTTTAATTCAACGTTCTCATACTGGCTACTCTTATCGGTCTACTGTATACAAACACGATGACACCATAATTTCAGTTGATACTGAAAATTTTTTTCTTTTTTAAAATAACGTTGTCATACAGGCTACTCTTATCAGCCTACCGTAAACAAATATGGTGAGACTATAATTTCAATTTCTACCTAAAAAAAATTTTCTTCTCAAATTAGCAGTCTGATACAGGCTAAACTCATCAGCATACCGTATACAAACACGAAGACTCCATAATTTCAGGTTTTACTGAAAATTTTCTTCTCTCAAATTAGTGATCTGATACAAGCCTCTCTTATCAGCCTACCGTGAACAAACACGATGACACCATAATTTCTGTATTCACTGGAAAAAATTATTTCCCCAAATAGCTGTCTGATACAGGCTACCATTGTCAGCATACCGTATACAAACATGATGACACCATAATTTCTGTTTTTACTGAAAATCTTGTTTTTCTTCTTAAATTAACGTTCTCATACTGGCTACTCTTATCGGTCTACCGTATACAAACACGATGACACCATAATTTCAGTTTATACTGGAAATTTTTTTTTTTCTCAAATTAACGTTCTTATACAGGGTTCTTTTATCGGCCTACAGTATACAAATACGATGACACCATAATTTCAGTTTTTACTGAAAAATTTTTTTTTTCTCAAATTAACGTTCTCATACAGGCTACCATTATCAGGCTACCGTATACAAACATGATGACATCATAATTTCTGTTTTTCCTGAAAATTTTTTTTCTCAAATCATCGTTTTCATACAGGCTAAATTCATCAGCATACCGTATACAAACATGATGACACCATAATTTTAGTTTTTACTGTAAATTTTGTTTTTCTCAAATTAACGTTCACATACAGGGTACTTTTATCGGCCTACAGTATACAAACACGATGACACCATAATTTCAGTTTATACTGGAAATTTATTTTTTCTCAAATTAACGTTCTCATACAGGCTACCATTATCAGGCTACCGTATACAAACATGATGACATCATAATTTCTGTTTTTCCTGAAAATTTTTTTTTTCTCAAATCATCGTTTTCATACAGGCTAAATTCATCAGCATACCGTATACAAACATGATGACACCATAATTTTAGTTTTTACTGAAAATTTTGTTTTTCTCAAATTAACGTTCACATACAGGGTACTTTTATCGGCCTACAGTATACAAACACGATGACACCATAATTTCAGTTTTTACTGTAAATTTTGTTTTTCTCAAATTAACGTTCTGGTACAGGTTACTCTTATCGGCCTGCCGTATACAAACACGGTGACACCATAATTTCAGTTTTTACTGAATTTTTTTTTTCTCGAATTAACGTTCTCATACAGGCTACCATTGTCAGCCTACCGTATACAAACATGATGACACCATAATTTCTGTTTTTACCGAAAATTTTTTTTTCTGAAATTAACGTTCTCGTACAGGCTACTCTTATCGGTCTACTGTATACAAACACGATGACACCATAATTTCAGTTTTTACTGTAAATTTTGTTTTTCTCAAATTAACGTTCACATACAGGGTACTTTTATCGGCCTACAGTATACAAACACGATGACACCATAATTTCAGTTTTTACTGTAAATTTTGTTTTTCTCAAATTAACGTCCACATACAGGGTACTTTTATCGGCCTACAGTATACAAACACGATGACACCATAATTTCAGTTTATACTGGAAATTTATTTTTTCTCAAATTAACGTTCTCATACAGGCTACCATTGTCAGCCTACCGTATACAAACATGATGACACCATAATTTCTGTTTTTACTGAAAATTTTTTTTTCTGAAATTAACGTTCTCGTACAGGCTACTCTTATCGGTCTACTGTATACAAACACGATGATACCATAATTTCAGTTTTTACTGTAAATTTTGTTTTTCTCAAATTAACGTTCTCGTACAGGCTACTCTTATCGGACTACTGTATACAAACACGATGACACCATAATTTCTGTTTTTACTGAAAATTTTTTTTTCTGAAATTAACGTTCTCGTACAGGCTACTCTTATCGGTCTACTGTATACAAACACGATGATACCAAAATTTCAGTTTTTACTGTAAATTTTGTTTTTCTCAAATTAACGTTCACATACAGGGTACTTTTATCGGCCTACAGTATACAAACACGATGACACCATAATTTCAGTTCATACTGGAATTTTTTTTTTCTCAAATTAACGTTCTCATACAGGCTACCATTGTCAGCCTACCGTATACAAACATTATGACACCATAATTTCTGTTTTCACTGAAAATTTTTTTTTCTGAAATTACCGTTCTCGTACAGGCTACTCTTATCGGTCTACTGTATACAAACACGATGGCACCATAATTTCAGTTTATACTGGAAATATTTTTTTCTCAAATTAACGTTCTCATACAGGCTACTTTTATCGGCCTACAGTATACAAACACGATGACACCATAATTTCAGTTTATACTGGAAATTTTTTTTTTTTTAATTCAACGTTCTCATACTGGCTACTCTTATCGGTCTACTGTATACAAACACGATGACACCATAATTTCAGTTGATACTGAAAATTTTTTTCTTTTTTAAAATAACGTTGTCATACAGGCTACTCTTATCAGCCTACCGTAAACAAATATGGTGAGACTATAATTTCAATTTCTACCTAAAAAAAATTTTCTTCTCAAATTAGCAGTCTGATACAGGCTAAACTCATCAGCATACCGTATACAAACACGAAGACTCCATAATTTCAGGTTTTACTGAAAATTTTCTTCTCTCAAATTAGTGATCTGATACAAGCCTCTCTTATCAGCCTACCGTGAACAAACACGATGACACCATAATTTCAGTTTTCACTAAAAAATTTTTTTTTCTTAAATTAACGTTCTCATACAGGCTACTCTTATCGGCCTACCGTATACAAACACGATGACACCATAATTTCAGTTTATACTGAATATTTTTTTTTCTGAAATTAACGTTCTCGTACAGGCGACTCTTATCGGCCTGCCGTATACAAACACGATGACACCATAATTTCAGTTTTCACTAAAAATTTTTTTTTTCTCAAATTAACGTTCTCATACAGGCTACCATTGTCAGCCTACCGTATTCCACCACTATGACACCATAATTTCTGTATTCACTGGAAAAAATTATTTCCCCAAATAGCTGTCTGATACAGGCTACCATTGTCAGCATACCGTATACAAACATGATGACACCATAATTTTTGTTTTTACTGAAAATCTTGTTTTTCTTCTTAAATTAACGTTCTCATACTGGCTACTCTTATCGGTCTACCGTATACAAACACGATGACACCATAATTTCAGTTTATACTGGAAATTTTTTTTTTTCTCAAATTAACGTTCTTATACAGGCTACTCTTATCGGTCTACTGTATACAAACACGATGATACCATAATTTCAGTTTTTACTGTAAATTTTGTTTTTCTCAAATTAACGTTCACATACAGGGTTCTTTTATCGGCCTACAGTATACAAACACGATGACACCATAATTTCAGTTTTTACTGAAAAATTTTTTTTTTCTCAAATTAACGTTCTCATACAGGCTACCATTATCAGGCTACCGTATACAAACATGATGACATCATAATTTCTGTTTTTCCTGAAAATTTTTTTTTTCTCAAATCATCGTTTTCATACAGGCTAAATTCATCAGCATACCGTATACAAACATGATGACACCATAATTTTAGTTTTTACTGAAAATTTTTTTTTCTCAAATTAACGTTCTCGTACAGGCTACTCTTATCGGCCTACCGTATACAAACACGATGACACCATAATTTCAGTTTTTACTGAATTTTTTTTTTCTCAAATAAACGTTCTCATACAGGCTACCATTGTCAGCCTACCGTATACAAACATGATGACATCATAATTTCTGTTTTTCCTGAAAATTTTTTTTTTCTCAAATCATCGTTTTCATACAGGCTAAATTCATCAGCATACCGTATACAAACATGATGACACCATAATTTTAGTTTTTACTGAAAATTTTTTTTTCTCAAATTAACGTTCTCGTACAGGCTACTCTTATCGGCCTACCGTATACAAACACGATGACACCATAATTTCTGTTTTCACTGAAAAATTTTTTTTCTGAAATTAACGTTCTCGTACAGGCTAAATTCATCAGCATACCGTATACAAACATGATGACACCATAATTTTAGTTTTTACTGAAAATTTTTTTTTCTGAAATTAACGTTCTCGTACAGGCTACTCTTATCGGTCTACTGTATACAAACACGATGATACCATAATTTTAGTTTTTACTGAAATTTTTTGTTTCTCAAATTAACGTTCTCATACTGGCTACACTTATCGGTCTACTGTATACAAACATGATGACACCATAATTTCTGTTTTTACCGAAAAATTTTCTTTCTGAAATTAACGTTCTCGTACAGGCTACTCTTATCGGTCTACTGTATACAAACACGATGACACCATAATTTCAGGTTTTACTGTAAATTTTGTTTTTCTCAAATTAACGTTCACATACAGTACAGGCTACTCTTATCGGCCTGCCGTATACAAACACGGTGACACCATAATTTCTGTTTTTCCTGAAAATTTTTTTTTTCTCAAATCATCGTTTTCATACAGGCTAAATTCATCAGCATACCGTATACAAACATGATGACACCATAATTTTAGTTTGTACTGAAAATTTTTTTTTCTCAAATTAACGTTCTCGTACAGGCTACTCTTATCGGCCTACCGTATACAAACACGATGACACCATAATTTCAGTTTTTGCTGAATTTTTTTTTTCTCAAATTAACGTTCTCATACAGGCTACCATTGTCAGCCTACCGTATACAAACATGATGACACCATAATTTCTGTTTTTACTGAAAATTTTTTTTTCTGAAATTAACGTTCTCGTACAGGCTACTCTTATCGGCCTGCCGTATACAAACACGGTGACACCATAATTTCAGTTTTTACTGAATTTTTTTTTTCTCGAATTAACGTTCTCATACAGGCTACCATTGTCAGCCTACCGTATACAAACATGATGACACCATAATTTCTGTTTTCACTGAAAAGTTTTTTTTCTGAAATTAACGTTCTCGTACAGGCTACTCTTATCGGTCTACTGTACACAAACACGATGGCACCATAATTTCAGTTTATACTGGAAATATTTTTTTCAAATTAACGTTCTCATACAGGCTACTTTTATCGGCCTACAGTATACAAACACTATGACACCATAATTTCAGTTTATACTGGAAATTTTTTTTTTTTAATTCAACGTTCTCATACTGGCTACTCTTATCGGTCTACTGTATACAAACACGATGACACCATAATTTCAGTTGATACTGAATATTTTTTTTCCTGAAATTAACGTTCTCGTACAGGCGACTCTTATCGGCCTGCCGTATACAAATACGATGACACCATAATTTCAGTTTTCACTAAAAATTTTTTTTTTCTTAAAATAACGTTGTCATACAGGCTACTCTTATCAGCCTACCGTAAACAAATATGGTGACACTATAATTTCAATTTCTACCTAAAAAAAATTTTCTTCTCAAATTAGCAGTCTGATACAGGCTAAACTCATCAGCATACCGTATACAAACACGAAGACTCCATAATTTCAGGTTTTACTGAAAATTTTCTTCTCTCAAATTAGTGATCTGATACAAGCCTCTCTTATCAGCCTACCGTGAACAAACACGATGACACCATAATTTCAGTTTTCACTAAAAATTTTTTTTTTCTTAAATTAACGTTCTCATACAGGCTACTCTTATCGGCCTACCGTATACAAACACGATGACACCATAATTTCAGTTTATACTGAATATTTTTTTTTCTGAAATTAACGTTCTCGTACAGGCGACTCTTATCGGCCTGCCGTATACAAATACGATGACACCATAATTTCAGTTTTCACTAAAAATTTTTTTTCTCTCAAATTAACGTTCTCATACAGGCTACTTTTATCGGCCTACAGTATACAAACACGATGACACCATAATTTCAGTTTATACTGGAAATTTTTTTTTTTTTAATTCAACGTTCTCATACTGGCTACTCTTATCGGTCTACTGTATACAAACATGATGACACCATAATTTCTGTTTTTACCGAAAATTTTTTTTTCTGAAATTAACGTTCTCGTACAGGCTACTCTTATCGGTCTACTGTATACAAACACGATGACACCATAATTTCAGTTTTTACTGTAAATTTTGTTTTTCTCAAATTAACGTTCACATACAGGGTACTCTTATCGGCCTACAGTATACAAACACGATGACACCATAATTTCTGTTTTCACTGAAAAATTTTTTTTCTGAAATTAACGTTCTCGTACAGGCTAAATTCATCAGCATACCGTATACAAACATGATGACACCATAATTTTAGTTTTTACTGAAAATTTTTTTTTCTGAAATTAACGTTCTCGTACAGGCTACTCTTATCGGTCTACTGTATACAAACACGATGATACCATAATTTTAGTTTTTACTGAAATTTTTTGTTTCTCAAATTAACGTTCTCATACTGGCTACACTTATCGGTCTACTGTATACAAACATGATGACACCATAATTTCTGTTTTTACCGAAAAATTTTCTTTCTGAAATTAACGTTCTCGTACAGGCTACTCTTATCGGTCTACTGTATACAAACACGATGACACCATAATTTTAGTTTTTAATGAAAATTTTTTTTTCTGAAATTAACGTTCTCGTACAGGCTACTCTTATCGGTCTACTGTATACAAACACGATGATACCATAATTTTAGTTTTTACTGAAAATTTTTTTTTCTCAAATTAACGTTCTCATACTGGCTACTCTTATCGGTCTACTGTATACAAACATGATGACACCATAATTTCTGTTTTTACCGAAAAATTTTCTTTCTGAAATTAACGTTCTCGTACAGGCTACTCTTATCGGTCTACTGTATACAAACACGATGACACCATAATTTCAGGTTTTACTGTAAATTTTGTTTTTCTCAAATTAACGTTCACATACAGTACAGGCTACTCTTATCGGCCTGCCGTATACAAACACGGTGACACCATAATTTCAGTTTTTACTGAATTTTTTTTTTTCTCAAATTAACGTTCTCATACTGGCTACTCTTATCGGTCTACTGTATACAAAGATGATGACACCATAATTTCTGTTTTTACCGAAAATTTTTTTTTCTGAAATTAACGTTCTCATACTGGCTACTCTTATCGGTCTACCGTATACAAACACGATGGCACCATAATTTCAGTTTATACTGAAATTTTTTTTTTTCAAATTAACGTTCTCATACAGGCTACTCTTATTGGTCTACCGTATACAAATATGATGACACCATAATTTCAGTTTATACTGGAAATTTTTTTTTTCTCAAATTAACGTCCTCATACTGGCTACTCTTATCGGTCTACCGTATACAAACACGATGACACCATAATTTCAGTTTATACTGGAAATTTTTTTTTTCAAATTAACGTTCTCATACAGGCTACTCTTATCGGCCTACCGTATACAAACACGATGACACCATAATTTCAGTTTTTACTGAATTTTTTTTTTCTCAAATTAACGTTCTCATACAGGCTACCATTGTCAGCCTACCGTATACAAACATGATGACACCATAATTTCTGTTTTTACTGATAAATTTTTTTTCTGAAATAAACGTTCTCGTACAGGCTACTCTTATCGGCCTGCCGTATACAAACACGGTGACACCATAATTTCAGTTTTTACTGAATTTTTTTTTTCTCAAATTAACGTTCTCATACAGGCTACCATTGTCAGCCTACCGTATACAAACATGATGACAACATAATTTCTGTTTTTACTGAAAATTTTTTTTTCTGAAATTAACGTTCTCGTACAGGCTACTCTTATCGGTCTACTGTATACAAACATGATGGCACCATAATTTCAGTTTATACTGGAAATTTTTTTTTTCTCAAATTAACGTTCTCATACAGGCTACTTTTATCAGCCTACAGTATACAAACACGATGACACCATAATTTCAGTTTATACTGGAAATTTTGTTTTTTTTAATTCAACGTTCTCATACTGGCTACTCTTATCGGTCTACTGTATACAAACACGATGACACCATAATGTCAGTTGATACTGAAAATTTTTTTCTTTCTTAAAATAACGTTCTCATACAGGCTACTCTTATCGGCCTACCGTAAACAAATATGGTGACACTATAATTTCAATTTCTACCTAAAAAAAATTTTCTTCTCAAATTAGCAGTCTGATACAGGCTAAACTCATCAGCATACCGTATACAAACACGAAGACTCCATAATTTCAGGTTTTACTGAAAATTTTCTTCTCTCAAATTAGTGATCTGATACAAGCCTCTCTTATCAGCCTACCGTGAAAAAACACGATGACACCATAATTTCAGTTTTCACTAAAAATTTTTTTTTTCTTAAATTAACGTTCTCATACAGGCTACTCTTATCGGCCTACCGTATACAAACACGATGACACCATAATTTCAGTTTATACTGAATATTTTTTTTTCTGAAATTAACGTTCTCGTACAGGCGACTCTTATCGGCCTGCCGTATACAAATACGATGACACCATAATTTCAGTTTTCACTAAAAATTTTTTTTTTCTCAAATTAACGTTCTCATACAGGCTACTTTTATCGGCCTACAGTATACAAACACGATGACACCATAATTTCAGTTTATACTGGAAATTTTTTTTTTTTTAATTCAACGTTCTCATACTGGCTACTCTTATCGGTCTACTGTATACAAACATGATGACACCATAATTTCTGTTTTTACCGAAAATTTTTTTTTCTGAAATTAACGTTCTCATACTGGCTACTCTTATCGGTCTACTGTATACAAACATGATGACACCATAATTTCTGTTTTTACCGAAAATTTTTTTTTCTGAAATTAACGTTCTCGTACAGGCTACTCTTATCGGTCTACTGTATACAAACACGATGACACCATAACTTCAGTTTTTACTGAAAATTTTTTTTTCTTAAATTAACGTTCTCATACAGGCTACTCTTATCAGCCTACCGTAAACAAATATGGTGAAACTATAATTTTAATTTTTTCTCAAATTAGTGATCTGATACAAGCTACTCTTATCAGCCTACCGTATTCCACCACGATGACACCATAATTTCTGTATTCACTGGAAAAAATTATTTCCCGAAATAGCTGTCTGATACAAGCTACCATTGTCAGCATACCGTATACAAACATGATGACACCATAATTTCAGTTTTTACTGAAAAATTTTTTTTTCTCAAATTAAAGTTCTCATACAGGCTACCATTCTCAGCCTACCGTATACAAACATGATGACACCATAATTTCAGTTTTTACTGTAAATTTTGTTTTTCTCAAATTAACGTTCACATACAAAGTACTTTTATCGGCCTACAGTATACAAACACGATGACACCATAATTTCAGTTTATACTGGAAATTTATTTTTTCTCAAATTAACGTTCTCATACTGGCTACTCTTATCGGTCTACCGTATACAAACACGATGGCACCATAATTTCAGTTTATACTGAAATTTTTTTTTTTCAAATTAACGTTCTCATACAGGCTACTCTTATTGGTCTACCGTATACAAATATGATGACACCATAATTTCAGTTTATACTGGAAATTTTTTTTTTCTCAAATTAACGTCCTCATACTGGCTACTCTTATCGGTCTACCGTATACAAACACGATGACACCATAATTTCAGTTTATACTGGAAATTTTTTTTTTCAAATTAACGTTCTCATACAGGCTACTCTTATCGGCCTACCGTATACAAACACGATGACACCATAATTTCAGTTTTTACTGAATTTTTTTTTTCTCAAATTAACGTTCTCATACAGGCTACCATTGTCAGCCTACCGTATACAAACATGATGACACCATAATTTCTGTTTTTACTGATAAATTTTTTTTCTGAAATAAACGTTCTCGTACAGGCTACTCTTATCGGCCTGCCGTATACAAACACGGTGACACCATAATTTCAGTTTTTACTGAATTTTTTTTTTCTCAAATTAACGTTCTCATACAGGCTACCATTGTCAGCCTACCGTATACAAACATGATGACAACATAATTTCTGTTTTTACTGAAAATTTTTTTTTCTGAAATTAACGTTCTCGTACAGGCTACTCTTATCGGTCTACTGTATACAAACATGATGGCACCATAATTTCAGTTTATACTGGAAATTTTTTTTTTCTCAAATTAACGTTCTCATACAGGCTACTTTTATCAGCCTACAGTATACAAACACGATGACACCATAATTTCAGTTTATACTGGAAATTTTGTTTTTTTTAATTCAACGTTCTCATACTGGCTACTCTTATCGGTCTACTGTATACAAACACGATGACACCATAATGTCAGTTGATACTGAAAATTTTTTTCTTTCTTAAAATAACGTTCTCATACAGGCTACTCTTATCGGCCTACCGTAAACAAATATGGTGACACTATAATTTCAATTTCTACCTAAAAAAAATTTTCTTCTCAAATTAGCAGTCTGATACAGGCTAAACTCATCAGCATACCGTATACAAACACGAAGACTCCATAATTTCAGGTTTTACTGAAAATTTTCTTCTCTCAAATTAGTGATCTGATACAAGCCTCTCTTATCAGCCTACCGTGAAAAAACACGATGACACCATAATTTCAGTTTTCACTAAAAATTTTTTTTTTCTTAAATTAACGTTCTCATACAGGCTACTCTTATCGGCCTACCGTATACAAACACGATGACACCATAATTTCAGTTTATACTGAATATTTTTTTTTCTGAAATTAACGTTCTCGTACAGGCGACTCTTATCGGCCTGCCGTATACAAATACGATGACACCATAATTTCAGTTTTCACTAAAAATTTTTTTTTTCTCAAATTAACGTTCTCATACAGGCTACTTTTATCGGCCTACAGTATACAAACACGATGACACCATAATTTCAGTTTATACTGGAAATTTTTTTTTTTTTAATTCAACGTTCTCATACTGGCTACTCTTATCGGTCTACTGTATACAAACATGATGACACCATAATTTCTGTTTTTACCGAAAATTTTTTTTTCTGAAATTAACGTTCTCGTACAGGCTACTCTTATCGGTCTACTGTATACAAACACGATGACACCATAACTTCAGTTTTTACTGAAAATTTTTTTTTCTTAAATTAACGTTCTCATACAGGTTACTCTTATCGGCCTGCCGTATACAAACACGGTGTCACCATAATTTCAGTTTTTACTCAAAATTTTTTTTTCTCAAATTAACGTTCTTTTACAGGCTACTCTTATCAGCCTACCGTAAACAAATATGGTGAAACTATAATTTTAATTTTTTCTCAAATTAGTGATCTGATACAAGCTACTCTTATCAGCCTACCGTATTCCACCACGATGACACCATAATTTCTGTATTCACTGGAAAAAATTATTTCCCGAAATAGCTGTCTGATACAAGCTACCATTGTCAGCATACCGTATACAAACATGATGACACCATAATTTCAGTTTTTACTGAAAAATTTTTTTTTCTCAAATTAAAGTTCTCATACAGGCTACCATTCTCAGCCTACCGTATACAAACATGATGACACCATAATTTCAGTTTTTACTGTAAATTTTGTTTTTCTCAAATTAACGTTCACATACAGGGTACTTTTATCGGCCTACAGTATACAAACACGATGACACCATAATTTCAGTTTATACTGGAAATTTATTTTTTCTCAAATTAACGTTCTCATACAGGCTACCATTGTCAGCCTACCGTATACAAACATGATGACACCATAATTTCTGTTTTTACTGAAAATTTTTTTTTCTGAAATTAACGTTCTCGTACAGGCTACTCTTATCGGCCTGCCGTATACAAATACGATGACACCATAATTTCAGTTTTCACTAAAAATTTTTTTTTTCTCAAATTAACGTTCTCATACAGGGTTCTTTTATCGGCCTACAGTATACAAACACGATGACACCATAATTTTAGTTTTTACTGAAAAATTTTTTTTTCTCAAATTAACGTTCTCATACAGGCTACCATTATCAGCCTACCGTATACAAACATGATGACATCATAATTTCTGTTTTTCCTGAAAATTTTTTTTTCTCAAATCATCGTTTTCATACAGGCTAAATTCATCAGCATACCGTATACAAACATGATGACACCATAATTTCTGTTTTTACTGAAAATTTTTTTTTCTCAAATTAACGTTCTCGTACAGGCTACTCTTATCGGCCTACCGTATACAAACACGGTGACACCATAATTTCAGTTTTTACTGAATTTTTTTTTTCTCAAATTAACGTTCTCATACAGGCTACCATTGTCAGCCTACCGTATACAAACATGATGACATCATAATTTCTGTTTTTCCTGAAAATTTTTTTTTTCTCAAATCATCGTTTTCATACAGGCTAAATTCATCAGCATACCGTATACAAACATGATGACACCATAATTTTAGTTTTTACTGAAAATTTTTTTTTCTCAAATTAACGTTCTCATACTGGCTACTCTTATCGGTCTACTGTATACAAACATGATGACACCATAATTTCTGTTTTTACCGAAAAATTTTCTTTCTGAAATTAACGTTCTCGTACAGGCTACTCTTATCGGTCTACTGTATACAAACACGATGACACCATAATTTCAGGTTTTACTGTAAATTTTGTTTTTCTCAAATTAACGTTCACATACAGTACAGGCTACTCTTATCGGCCTGCCGTATACAAACACGGTGACACCATAATTTCAGTTTTTACTGAATTTTTTTTTTTCTCAAATTAACGTTCTCATACTGGCTACTCTTATCGGTCTACTGTATACAAACATGATGACACCATAATTTCTGTTTTTACCGAAAAATTTTCTTTCTGAAATTAACGTTCTCGTACAGGCTACTCTTATCGGTCTACTGTATACAAACACGATGACACCATAATTTCAGGTTTTACTGTAAATTTTGTTTTTCTCAAATTAACGTTCACATACAGTACAGGCTACTCTTATCGACCTGCCGTATACAAACACGGTGACACCATAATTTCAGTTTTTACTGAATTTTTTTTTTTCTCAAATTAACGTTCTCGTACAGGCTACTCTTATCGGCCTACCGTATACAAACACGGTGACACCATAATTTCAGTTTTTACTGAATTTTTTTTTTCTCAAATTAACGTTCTCATACTGGCTACTCTTATCGGTCTACTGTATACAAACATGATGACACCATAATTTCTGTTTTTACCGAAAAATTTTCTTTCTGAAATTAACGTTCTCGTACAGGCTACTCTTATCGGTCTACCGTATACAAACACGATGGCACCATAATTTCAGTTTATACTGAAATTTTTTTTTTCAAATTAACGTTCTCATACAGGCTACTCTTATCGGCCTACCGTATACAAACACGATGACACCATAATTTCTGTTTTCACTGAAAAATTTTTTTTCTGAAATTAACGTTCTCGTACAGGCTAAATTCATCAGCATACCGTATACAAACATGATGACACCATAATTTTAGTTTTTACTGAAAATTTTTTTTTCTCAAATTAACGTTCTCGTACAGGCTACTCTTATCGGCCTACCGTATACAAACACGATGACACCATAATTTCTGTTTTCACTGAAAAATTTTTTTTCTGAAATTAACGTTCTCGTACAGGCTAAATTCATCAGCATACTGTATACAAACATGATGACACCATAATTTTAGTTTTTACTGAAAATTTTTTTTTCTGAAATTAACGTTCTCGTACAGGCTACTCTTATCGGTCTACTGTATACAAACACGATGATACCATAATTTTAGTTTTTACTGAAAATTTTTTTTTCTCAAATTAACGTTCTCATACTGGCTACTCTTATCGGTCTACTGTATACAAACATGATGACACCATAATTTCTGTTTTTACCGAAAAATTTGCTTTCTGAAATTAACGTTCTCGTACAGGCTACTCTTATCGGTCTACCGTATACAAACACGATGGCACCATAATTTCAGTTTATAGTGAAATTTTTTTTTTTCAAATTAACGTTCTCATACAGGCTACTCTTATTGGTCTACCGTATACAAATATGATGACACCATAATTTCAGTTTATACTGGAAATTTTTTTTTTCTCAAATTAACGTCCTCATACTGGCTACTCTTATCGGTCTACCGTATACAAACACGATGACACCATAATTTCAGTTTATACTGGAAATTTTTTTTTTCAAATTAACGTTCTCATACAGGCTACTCTTATCGGCCTACCGTATACAAACACGATGACACCATAATTTCAGTTTTTACTGAATTTTTTTTTTCTCAAATTAACGTTCTCATACAGGCTACCATTGTCAGCCTACCGTATACAAACATGATGACACCATAATTTTTGTTTTTACTGATACATTTTTTTTCTGAAATAAACGTTCTCGTACAGGCTACTCTTATCGGCCTGCCGTATACAAACACGGTGACACCATAATTTCAGTTTTTACTGAATTTTTTTTTTCTCAAATTAACGTTCTCATACAGGCTACCATTGTCAGCCTACCGTATACAAACATGATGACACCATAATTTCTGTTTTTACTGAAAATTTTTTTTTCTGAAATTAACGTTCTCGTACAGGCTACTCTTATCGGTCTACTGTATACAAACACGATGGCACCATAATTTCAGTTTATACTGGAAATTTTTTTTTTCTCAAATTAACGTTCCCATACAGGCTACTTTTATCAGCCTACAGTATACAAACACGATGACACCATAATTTCAGTTTATACTGGAAATTTTGTTTTTTTTAATTCAACGTTCTCATACTGGCTACTCTTATCGGTCTACTGTATACAAACACGATGACACCATAATTTCAGTTGATACTGAAAATTTTTTTCTTTCTTAAAATAACGTTCTCATACAGGCTACTCTTATCGGCCTACCGTAAACAAATATGGTGACACTATAATTTCAATTTCTACCTAAAAAAAATTTTCTTCTCAAATTAGCAGTCTGATACAGGCTAAACTCATCAGCATACCGTATACAAACACGAAGACTCCATAATTTCAGGTTTTACTGAAAATTTTCTTTTCTCAAATTAGTGATCTGATACAAGCCTCTCTTATCAGCCTACCGTGAACAAACACGATGACACCATAACTTCAGTTTTCACTGAAAACTTTTTTTTTTTTAAACTAACGTTCTCATACAGGCTACTCTTATCAGCCTAACGTAAACAAATATGGTGACACTATAATTTTAATTTTTTCTCAAATTAGTGATCTGATACAAGCTAGTCTTATCAGCCTACCGTATTCCACCACTATGACACCATAATTTCTGTATTCACTGGAAAAAATTATTTCCCGAAATAGCTGTCTGATACAGGCTACCATTGTCAGCCTACCGTATACAAACATGATGACACCATAATTTCTGTTTTTACTGAAACTCTTGTTTTTCTTCTTAAATTAACGTTCTCATACTGGCTACTCTTATCGGTCTACCGTATACAAACACGATGGCACCATAATTTCAGTTTATACTGGAAATTTTTTTTTTCTCAAATTAACGTTCTCATACAGGCTACTTTTATCGGCCTACAGTATACAAACACGATGACACCATAATTTCAGTTTATACTGGAAATTTTTTTTTTTTTAATTCAACGTTCTCATACTGGCTACTCTTATCGGTCTACTGTATACAAACACGATGACACCATAATTTCAGCTGATACTGAAAATTTTTTTCTTTTTTAAAATAACGTTGTCATACAGGCTACTCTTATCAGCCTACCGTAAACAAATATGGTGACACTATAATTTCAATTTCTACCTAAAAAAAATTTTCTTCTCAAATTAGCAGTCTGATACAGGCTAAATTCATCAGCATACCGTATACAAACACGAAGACTCCATAATTTCAGGTTTTACTGAAAATTTTCTTCTCTCAAATTAGTGATCTGATACAAGCCTCTCTTATCAGCCTACCGTGAAAAAACACGATGACACCATAATTTCAGTTTTCACTAAAAATTTTTTTTTTCTTAAATTAACGTTCTCATACAGGCTACTCTTATCGGCCTACCGTATACAAACACGATGACACCATAATTTCAGTTTATACTGAATATTTTTTTTTCTGAAATTAACGTTCTCGTACAGGCGACTCTTATCGGCCTGCCGTATACAAATACGATGACACCATAATTTCAGTTTTCACTAAAAATTTTTTTTTTCTCAAATTAACGTTCTCATACAGGCTACTTTTATCGGCCTACAGTATACAAACATGATGACACCATAATTTCTGTTTTCACTGAAAACTTTTTTTTTTTTAAACTAACGTTCTCATACAGGCTACTCTTATCAGCCTAACGTAAACAAATATGGTGACACTATAATTTTAATTTTTTCTCAAATTAGTGATCTGATACAAGCTAGTCTTATCAGCCTACCGTATTCCACCACTATGACACCATAATTTCTGTATTCACTGGAAAAAATTATTTCCCCAAATAGCTGTCTGATACAGGCTACCATTGTCAGCATACCGTATACAAACATGATGACACCATAATTTCTGTTTTTACTGAAAATCTTGTTTTTCTTCTTAAATTAACGTTCTCATACTGGCTACTCTTATCGGTCTACCGTATACAAACACGATGACACCATAATTTCAGTTTATACTGGAAATTTTTTTTTTTCTCGAATTAACGTTCTCATACAGGCTACTTTTATCGGCCTACAGTATACAAACACGATGACACCATAATTTCAGTTTATACTGGAAATTTTTTTTTTTTTAATTCAACGTTCTCATACTGGCTACTCTTATCGGTCTACTGTATACAAACATGATGACACCATTATTTCTGTTTTTACCGAAAATTTTTTTTTCTGAAATTAACGTTCTCGTACAGGCTACTCTTATCGGTCTACTGTATACAAACACGATGACACCATAATTTCAGTTTTTACTGTAAATTTTGTTTTTCTCAAATTAACGTTCACATACAGGGTACTTTTATCGGCCTACAGTATACAAACACGATGACACCATAATTTCAGTTTTTACTGTAAATTTTGTTTTTCTCAAATTAACGTTCACATACAGGGTACTTTTATCGGCCTACAGTATACAAACACGATGACACCATAATTTCAGTTTATACTGGAAATTTATTTTTTCTCAAATTAACGTTCTCATACAGGCAACCATTGTCAGCCTACCGTATACAAACATGATGACACCATAATTTCTGTTTTTACTGAAAATTTTTTTTCTGAAATTAACGTTCTCGTACAGGCTACTCTTATCGGTCTACTGTATACAAACACGATGATACCATAATTTCAGTTTTTACTGTAAATTTTGTTTTTCTCAAATTAACGTTCACATACAGGGTTCTTTTATCGGCCTACAGTATACAAACACGATGACACCATAATTTCAGTTTTTACTGAAAAATTTTTTTTTCTCAAATTAACGTTCTCATACAGGCTACCATTATCAGCCTACCGTATACAAACATGATGACATCATAATTTCTGTTTTTCCTGAAAATTTTTTTTTTCTCAAATCATCGTTTTCATACAGGCTAAATTCATCAGCATACCGTATACAAACATGATGACACCATAATTTTAGTTTTTACTGAAAATTTTTTTTTCTCAAATTAACGTTCTCGTACAGGCTACTCTTATCGGCCTACCGTATACAAACACGATGACACCATAATTTCAGTTTTTACTGAATTTTTTTTTCTCAAATTAACGTTCTCATACAGGCTACCATTGTCAGCCTACCGTATACAAACATGATGACATCATAATTTCTGTTTTTACTGAAAATTTTTTTTTCTCAAATTAACGTTCTCGTACAGGCTACTCTTATCGGCCTGCCGTATACAAACACGGTGACACCATAATTTCAGTTTTTACTGAATTTTTTTTTTCTCGAATTAACGTTCTCATACAGGCTACCATTGTCAGCCTACCGTATACAAACATGATGACACCATAATTTCTGTTTTTACCGAAAATTTTTTTTTCTGAAATTAACGTTCTCGTACAGGCTACTCTTATCGGTCTACTGTATACAAACACGATGACACCATAATTTCAGTTTTTACTGTAAATTTTGTTTTTCTCAAATTAACGTTCACATACAGGGTACTTTTATCGGCCTACAGTATACAAACACGATGACACCATAATTTCAGTTTTTACTGAAAATTTTTTTTTTCTCAAATTAACGTTCTCATACAGGCTACCATTATCAGCCTACCGTATACAAACATGATGACATCATAATTTCTGTTTTTCCTGAAAATTTTTTTTTTCTCAAATCATCGTTTTCATACAGGCTAAATTCATCAGCATACCGTATACAAACATGATGACACCATAATTTTAGTTTTTACTGAAAATTTTTTTTTCTCAAATTAACGTTCTGGTACAGGCTACTCTTATCGGCCTGCCGTATACAAACACGGTGACACCATAATTTCAGTTTTTACTGAATTTTTTTTTTCTCGAATTAACGTTCTCATACAGGCTACCATTGTCAGCCTACCGTATACAAACATGATGACACCATAATTTCTGTTTTTACCGAAAATTTTTTTTTCTGAAATTAACGTTCTCGTACAGGCTACTCTTATCGGTCTACTGTATACAAACACGATGACACCATAATTTCAGTTTTTACTGTAAATTTTGTTTTTCTCAAATTAACGTTCACATACAGGGTACTTTTATCGGCCTACAGTATACAAACACGATGACACCATAATTTCAGTTTTTACTGTAAATTTAGTTTTTCTCAAATTAACGTTCACATACAGGGTACTTTTATCGGCCTACAGTATACAAACACGATGACACCATAATTTCAGTTTATACTGGAAATTTATTTTTTCTCAAATTAACGTTCTCATACAGGCTACCATTGTCAGCCTACCGTATACAAACATGATGACACCATAATTTCTGTTTTTACTGAAAATTTTTTTTTCTGAAATTAACGTTCTCATACTGGCTACTCTTATCGGTCTACTGTATACAAACACGATGACACCATAATTTCAGTTTATACTGGAAATTTTTTTTTTTCTCGAATTAACGTTCTCATACAGGCTACTTTTATCGGCCTACAGTATACAAACACGATGACACCATAATTTCAGTTTATACTGGAAATTTTTTTTTTTTTAATTCAACGTTCTCATACTGGCTACTTTTATCGGCCTACAGTATACAAACACGATGACACCATAATTTCAGTTTTTACTGTAAATTTTGTTTTTCTCAAATTAACGTTCACATACAGGGTACTTTTATCGGCCTACAGTATACAAACACGATGACACCATAATTTCAGTTTATACTGGAAATTTATTTTTTCTCAAATTAACGTTCTCATACAGGCTACCATTATCAGCCTACCGTATACAAACATGATGACACCATAATTTCTGTTTTTACTGAACATTTTTTTTCTGAAATTAACGTTCTCGTACAGGCTACTCTTATCGGTCTACTGTATACAAACACGATGGCACCATAATTTCAGTTTATAGTGGAAATATTTTTTTCTCAAATTAACGTTCTCATACAGGCTACTTTTATCGGCCTACAGTATACAAACACGATGACACCATAATTTCAGTTTATACTGGAAATTTTTTTTTTTTTAATTCAACGTTCTCATACTGGCTACTCTTATCGGTCTACTGTATACAAACACGATGACACCATAATTTCAGTTGATACTGAAAATTTTTTTCTTTTTTAAAATAACGTTGTCATACAGGCTACTCTTATCAGCCTACCGTAAACAAATATGGTGACACTATAATTTCAATTTCTACCTAAAAAAAAATTTCTTCTCAAATTAGCAATCTGATACAGGTCAAACTCATCAGCATACCGTATACAAACACGAAGACTCCATAATTTCAGGTTTTACTGAAAATTTTCTTCTTTCAAATTAGTGATCTGATACAAGCCTCTCTTATCAGCCTACCGTGAACAAACACGATGACAATATAATTTCAGTTTTCACTAAAAATTTTTTTTTTCTTAAATTAACGTTCTCATACAGGCTACTCTTATCGGCCTACCGTATACAAACACGATGACACCATAATTTCAGTTTATACTGAATATTTTTTTTTCTGAAATTAACGTTCTCGTACAGGCGACTCTTATCGGCCTGCCGTATACAAACACGATGACACCATAATTTCAGTTTTTACTGAATTTTTTTTTTCTCAAATTAACGTTCTCATACAGGCTACCATTGTCAGCCTACCGTATACAAACATGATGACACCATAATTTCTGTTTTTACTGATAAATTTTTTTTCTGAAATAAACGTTCTCGTACAGGCTACTCTTATCGGCCTGCCGTATACAAACACGGTGACACCATAATTTCAGTTTTTACTGAATTTTTTTTTTCTCAAATTAACGTTCTCATACAGGCTACCATTGTCAGCCTACCGTATACAAACATGATGACAACATAATTTCTGTTTTTACTGAAAATTTTTTTTTCTGAAATTAACGTTCTCGTACAGGCTACTCTTATCGGTCTACTGTATACAAACATGATGGCACCATAATTTCAGTTTATACTGGAAATTTTTTTTTTCTCAAATTAACGTTCTCATACAGGCTACTTTTATCAGCCTACAGTATACAAACACGATGACACCATAATTTCAGTTTATACTGGAAATTTTGTTTTTTTTAATTCAACGTTCTCATACTGGCTACTCTTATCGGTCTACTGTATACAAACACGATGACACCATAATTTCAGTTGATACTGAAAATTTTTTTCTTTTTTAAAATAACGTTCTCATACAGGCTACTCTTATCGGCCTACCGTAAACAAATATGGTGACACTATAATTTCAATTTCTACCTAAAAAAAATTTTCTTCTCAAATTAGCAGTCTAAACTCATCAGCATACCGTATACAAACACGAAGACTCCATAATTTCAGGTTTTACTGAAAATTTTCTTCTCTCAAATTAGTGATCTGATACAAGCCTCTCTTATCAGCCTACCGTGAAAAAACACGATGACACCATAATTTCAGTTTTCACTAAAAATTTTTTTTTTCTTAAATTAACGTTCTCATACAGGCTACTGGCTACTCTTATCGGCCTACCGTATACAAACACGATGACACCATAATTTCAGTTTATACTGAATATTTTTTTTTCTGAAATTAACGTTCTCGTACAGGCGACTCTTATCGGCCTGCCGTATACAAATACGATGACACCATAATTTCAGTTTTCACTAAAAATTTTTTTTTTCTCAAATTAACGTTCTCATACAGGCTACTTTTATCGGCCTACAGTATACAAACACGATGACACCATAATTTCAGTTTTTACTGAAAATTTTTTTTTTTTTAATTCAACGTTCTCATACTGGCTACTCTTATCGGTCTACTGTATACAAACATGATGACACCATAATTTCTGTTTTTACCGAAAATTTTTTTTTCTGAAATTAACGTTCTCGTACAGGCTACTCTTATCGGTCTACTGTATACAAACACGATGACACCATAACTTCAGTTTTTACTGAAAATTTTTTTTTCTTAAATTAACGTTCTCATACAGGTTACTCTTATCGGCCTGCCGTATACAAACACGGTGTCACCATAATTTCAGTTTTTACTCAAAATTTTTTTTTCTCAATTTAACGTTCTTCTACAGGCTACTCTTATCAGCCTACCGTAAACAAATATGGTGAAACTATAATTTTAATTTTTTCTCAAATTAGTGATCTGATACAAGCTACTCTTATCAGCCTACCGTATTCCACCACGATGACACCATAATTTCTGTATTCACTGGAAAAAATTATTTCCCGAAATAGCTGTCTGATACAAGCTACCATAGTCAGCATACCGTATACAAACATGATGACACCATAATTTCAGTTTTTACTGAAAAATTTTTTTTTCTCAAATTAACGTTCTCATACAGGCTACCATTCTCAGCCTACCGTATACAAACATGATGACACCATAATTTCAGTTTTTACTGTAAATTTTGTTTTTCTCAAATTAACGTTCACATACAGGGTACTTTTATCGGCCTACAGTATACAAACACGATGACACCATAATTTCAGTTTATACTGGAAATTTATTTTTTCTCAAATTAACGTTCTCATACAGGCTACCATTGTCAGCCTACCGTATACAAACATGATGACACCATAATTTCTGTTTTTACTGAAAATTTTTTTTTCTGAAATTAACGTTCTCGTACAGGCTACTCTTATCGGCCTGCCGTATACAAATACGATGACACCATAATTTCAGTTTTCACTAAAAATTTTTTTTTTCTCAAATTAACGTTCTCATACAGGGTTCTTTTATCGGCCTACAGTATACAAACACGATGACACCATAATTTCAGTTTTTACTGAAAAATTTTTTTTTCTCAAATTAACGTTCTCATACAGGCTACCATTATCAGCCTACCGTATACAAACATGATGACATCATAATTTCTGTTTTTCCTGAAAATTTTTTTTTCTCAAATCATCGTTTTCATACAGGCTAAATTCATCAGCATACCGTATACAAACATGATGACACCATAATTTCTGTTTTTACTGAAAATCTTGTTTTTCTTCTTAAATTAACGTTCTCATACTGGCTACTCTTACCGGTCTACCGTATACAAACACAAACACACCATAATTTCTGTATTCACTGATAACAATTATTTCCCGAAATAGCTGTCTGATACAGGCTACCATTCTCAGCCTACCGTATACAAACATGATGACACCATAATTTCAGTTTTTACTGAAAAATTTTTTTTTCTCAAATTACGTTCTCATACAGGCTACCATTATCAGCCTACCGTATACAAACATGATGACATCATAATTTCTGTTTTTCCTGAAAATTTTTTTTTCTCAAATCATCGTTTTCATACAGGCTAAATTCATCAGCATACCGTATACAAACATGATGACACCATAATTTTAGTTTTTACTGAAAATTTTTTTTTCTCAAATTAACGTTCTCATACTGGCTACTCTTATCGGTCTACTGTATACAAACATGATGACACCATAATTTCTGTTTTTACCGAAAAATTTTCTTTCTGAAATTAACGTTCTCGTACAGGCTACTCTTATCGGTCTACTGTATACAAACACGATGACACCATAATTTCAGGTTTTACTGTAAATTTTGTTTTTCTCAAATTAACGTTCACATACAGTACAGGCTACTCTTATCGGCCTGCCGTATACAAACACGGTGACACCATAATTTCAGTTTTCACTGAATTTTTTTTTTTCTCAAATTATCGTTCTCATACTGGCTACTCTTATCGGTCTACTGTATACAAACATGATGACACCATAATTTCTGTTTTTACCGAAAAATTTTCTTTCTGAAATTAACGTTCTCGTACAGGCTACTCTTATCGGTCTACTGTATACAAACACGATGACACCATAATTTCAGGTTTTACTGTAAATTTTGTTTTTCTCAAATTAACGTTCACATACAGTACAGGCTACTCTTATCGGCCTGCCGTATACAAACACGGTGACACCATAATTTCAGTTTTTACTGAATTTTTTTTTTTCTCAAATTAACGTTCTCGTACAGGCTACTCTTATCGGCCTACCGTATACAAACACGGTGACACCATAATTTCAGTTTTTACTGAATTTTTTTTTTCTCAAATTAACGTTCTCATACTGGCTACTCTTATCGGTCTACTGTATACAAACATGATGACACCATAATTTCTGTTTTTACCGAAAAATTTTCTTTCTGAAATTAACGTTCTCGTACAGGCTACTCTTATCGGTCTACCGTATACAAACACGATGGCACCATAATTTCAGTTTATACTGAAATTTTTTTTTTTCAAATTAACGTTCTCATACAGGCTACTCTTATCGGCCTACCGTATACAAACACGATGACACCATAATTTCTGTTTTCACTGAAAAATTTTTTTTCTGAAATTAACGTTCTCGTACAGGCTAAATTCATCAGCATACCGTATACAAACATGATGACACCATAATTTTAGTTTTTACTGAAAATTTTTTTTCTCAAATTAACGTTCTCGTACAGGCTACTCTTATCGGCCTACCGTATACAAACACGATGACACCATAATTTCTGTTTTCACTGAAAAATTTTTTTTCTGAAATTAACGTTCTCGTACAGGCTAAATTCATCAGCATACCGTATACAAACATGATGACACCATAATTTTAGTTTTTACTGAAAATTTTTTTTTCTCAAATTAACGTTCTCATACTGGCTACTCTTATCGGTCTACTGTATACAAACATGATGACACCATAATTTCTGTTTTTACCGAAAAATTTTCTTTCTGAAATTAACGTTCTCGTACAGGCTACTCTTATCGGTCTACCGTATACAAACACGATGGCACCATAATTTCAGTTTATACTGAAATTTTTTTTTTTCAAATTAACGTTCTCATACAGGCTACTCTTATTGATCTACCGTATACAAATATGATGACACCATAATTTCAGTTTATACTGGAAATTTTTTTTTTCTCAAATTAACGTCCTCATACTGGCTACTCTTATCGGTCTACCGTATACAAACACGATGACACCATAATTTCAGTTTATACTGGAAATTTTTTTTTTCAAATTAACGTTCTCATACAGGCTACTCTTATCGGCCTACCGTATACAAACACGATGACACCATAATTTCAGTTTTTACTGAATTTTTTTTTTCTCAAATTAACGTTCTCATACAGGCTACCATTGTCAGCCTACCGTATACAAACATGATGACACCATAATTTTTGTTTTTACTGATAAATTTTTTTTCTGAAATAAACGTTCTCGTACAGGCTACTCTTATCGGCCTGCCGTATACAAACACGGTGACACCATAATTTCAGTTTTTACTGAATTTTTTTTTTCTCAAATTAACGTTCTCATACAGGCTACCATTGTCAGCCTACCGTATACAAACATGATGACACCATAATTTCTGTTTTTACTGAAAATTTTTTTTTCTGAAATTAACGTTCTCGTACAGGCTACTCTTATCGGTCTACTGTATACAAACACGATGGCACCATAATTTCAGTTTATACTGGAAATTTTTTTTTTCTCAAATTAACGTTCTCATACAGGCTACTTTTATCAGCCTACAGTATACAAACACGATGACACCATAATTTCAGTTTATACTGGAAATTTTGTTTTTATTAATTCAACGTTCTCATACTGGCTACTCTTATCGGTCTACTGTATACAAACACGATGACACCATAATTTCAGTTGATACTGAAAATTTTTTTCTTTCTTAAAATAACGTTCTCATACAGGCTACTCTTATCGGCCTACCGTAAACAAATATGGTGACACTATAATTTCAATTTCTACCTAAAAAAAATTTTCTTCTCAAATTAGCAGTCTGATACAGGCTAAACTCATCAGCATACCGTATACAAACACGAAGACTCCATAATTTCAGGTTTTACTGAAAATTTTCTTTTCTCAAATTAGTGATCTGATACAAGCCTCTCTTATCAGCCTACCGTGAACAAACACGATGACACCATAACTTCAGTTTTCACTGAAAACTTTTTTTTTTTTAAACTAACGTTCTCATACAGGCTACTCTTATCAGCCTAACGTAAACAAATATGGTGACACTATAATTTTAATTTTTTCTCAAATTAGTGATCTGATACAAGCTAGTCTTATCAGCCTACCGTATTCCACCACTATGACACCATAATTTCTGTATTCACTGGAAAAAATTATTTCCCGAAATAGCTGTCTGATACAGGCTACCATTGTCAGCCTACCGTATACAAACATGATGACACCATAATTTCTGTTTTTACTGAAAATCTTGTTTTTCTTCTTAAATTAACGTTCTCATACTGGCTACTCTTATCGGTCTACCGTATACAAACACGATGACACCATAACTTCAGTTTTCACTGAAAACTTTTTTTTTTTTAAACTAACGTTCTCATACAGGCTACTCTTATCAGCCTAACGTAAACAAATATGGTGACACTATAATTTTAATTTTTTCTCAAATTAGTGATCTGATACAAGCTAGTCTTATCAGCCTACCGTATTCCACCACTATGACACCATAATTTCTGTATTCACTGGAAAAAATTATTTCCCCAAATAGCTGTCTGATACAGGCTACCATTGTCAGCATACCGTATACAAACATGATGACACCATAATTTCTGTTTTTACTGAAAATCTTGTTTTTCTTCTTAAATTAACGTTCTCATACAGGCTACTCTTATCAGCCTACCGTAAACAAATATGGTGACACTATAATTTTAATTTTTTCTCAAATTAGTGATCTGATACAAGCTAGTCTTATCAGCCTACCGTATTCCACCACTATGACACCATAATTTCTGTATTCACTGGAAAAAATTATTTCCCCAAATAGCTGTCTGATACAGGCTACCATTGTCAGCATACCGTATACAAACATGATGACACCATAATTTCTGTTTTTACTGAAAATCTTGTTTTTCTTCTTAAATTAACGTTCTCATACTGGCTACTCTTACCGGTCTACCGTATACAAACACAAACACACCATAATTTCTGTATTCACTGATAACAATTATTTCCCGAAATAGCTGTCTGATACAGGCTACCATTCTCAGCCTACCGTATACAAACATGATGACACCATAATTTCAGTTTTTACTGAAAAATTTTTTTTTCTCAAATTAACGTTCTCATACAGGCTACCATTATCAGCCTACCGTATAAAAACATGATGACATCATAATTTCTGTTTTTCCTGAAAATTTTTTTTTTCTCAAATCATCGTTTTCATACAGGCTAAATTCATCAGCATACCGTATACAAACATGATGACACCATAATTGTAGTTTATACTGAAATTTTTTTTTTCTCAAATTAACGTTCTCGTACAGGCTACTCTTATCGGCCTACCGTATTCAAACACGATGACACCATAATTTCAGTTTTTACTGAATTTTTTTTTTCTCAAATTAACGTTCTCATACAGGCTACCATTGTCAGCCTACCGTATACAAACATGATGACACCATAATTTCTGTTTTTACTGAAAATCTTGTTTTTCTTCTTAAATTAACGTTCTCATACTGGCTACTCTTACCGGTCTACCGTATACAAACACAAACACACCATAATTTCTGTATTCACTGATAACAATTATTTCCCGAAATAGCTGTCTGATACAGGCTACCATTCTCAGCCTACCGTATACAAACATGATGACACCATAATTTCAGTTTTTACTGAATTTTTTTTTTCTCAAATTAACGTTCTCATACAGGCTACCATTATCAGCCTACCGTATACAAACATGATGACATCATAATTTCTGTTTTTCCTGAAAATTTTTTTTTTCTCAAATCATCGTTTTCATACAGGCTAAATTCATCAGCATACCGTATACAAACATGATGACACCATAATTTCTGTTTTTACTGACAAATTTTTTTTCTGAAATTAACGTTCTCGTACAGGCTACTCTTATCGGCCTGCCGTATACAAAAACGGTCACACTATAATTTCAGTTTTTACTGAATTTTTTTTTTCTCAAATTAACGTTCTCATATAGGCTACCATTTTCAGCCTACCGTATACAAACGTGATGACACCATAATTTCTGTTTTTACTGAAAATTTTTTTTTCTGAAATTAACGTTCTCGTACAGGCTACTCTTATCGGTCTACTGTATACAAACACGATGGCACCATAATTTCAGTTTATACTGGAAATTTTTTTTTTCTCAAATTAACGTTCTCATACAGGCTACTTTTATCGGCCTACAGTATACAAACACGATGACACCATAATTTCAGTTTATACTGGAAATTTTTTTTTTTTTAATTCAACGTTCTCATACTGGCTACTCTTATCGGTCTACTGTATACAAACACGAAGACACCATAATTTCAGTTGATACTGAAAATTTTTTTCTTTCTTAAAATAACGTTGTCATACAGGCTACTCTTATCAGCCTACCGTAAACAAATATGGTGACACTATAATTTCAATTTCTACCTAAAAAAAATTTTCTTCTCAAATTAGCAGTCTGATACAGGCTAAACTCATCAGCATACCGTATACAAACACGAAGACTCCATAATTTCAGGTTTTACTGAAAATTTTCTTCTCTCAAATTAGTGATCTGATACAAGCCTCTCTTATCAGCCTACCGTGAACAAACACGATGAAACCATAATTTCAGTTTTTACTGAAAACTTTTTTTTCCTTAAACTAACGTTCTCATACAGGCTACTCTTATCAGCCTACCGTAAACAAATATGGTGACACTATAATTTTAATTTTTTCTCAAATTAGTGATCTGATACAAGCTAGTCTTATCAGCCTACCGTATTCCACCACTATGACACCATAATTTCTGTATTCACTGGAAAAAATTATTTCCCCAAATAGCTGTCTGATACAGGCTACCATTGTCAGCATACCGTATACAAACATGATGACACCATAATTTCTGTTTTTACTGAAAATCTTGTTTTTCTTCTTAAATTAACGTTCTCATACAGGCTACTCTTATCAGCCTACCGTAAACAAATATGGTGACACTATAATTTTAATTTTTTCTCAAATTAGTGATCTGATACAAGCTAGTCTTATCAGCCTACCGTATTCCACCACTATGACACCATAATTTCTGTATTCACTGGAAAAAATTATTTCCCCAAATAGCTGTCTGATACAGGCTACCATTGTCAGCATACCGTATACAAACATGATGACACCATAATTTCTGTTTTTACTGAAAATCTTGTTTTTCTTCTTAAATTAACGTTCTCATACTGGCTACTCTTACCGGTCTACCGTATACAAACACAAACACACCATAATTTCTGTATTCACTGATAACAATTATTTCCCGAAATAGCTGTCTGATACAGGCTACCATTCTCAGCCTACCGTATACAAACATGATGACACCATAATTTCAGTTTTTACTGAAAAATTTTTTTTTCTCAAATTAACGTTCTCATACAGGCTACCATTATCAGCCTACCGTATAAAAACATGATGACATCATAATTTCTGTTTTTCCTGAAAATTTTTTTTTTCTCAAATCATCGTTTTCATACAGGCTAAATTCATCAGCATACCGTATACAAACATGATGACACCATAATTGTAGTTTATACTGAAATTTTTTTTTTCTCAAATTAACGTTCTCGTACAGGCTACTCTTATCGGCCTACCGTATACAAACACAAACACACCATAATTTCTGTATTCACTGATAACAATTATTTCCCGAAATAGCTGTCTGATACAGGCTACCATTCTCAGCCTACCGTATAAAAACATGATGACATCATAATTTCTGTTTTTACTGAAAATCTTGTTTTTCTTCTTAAATTAACGTTCTCATACTGGCTACTCTTACCGGTCTACCGTATACAAACACAAACACACCATAATTTCTGTATTCACTGATAACAATTATTTCCCGAAATAGCTGTCTGATACAGGCTACCATTCTCAGCCTACCGTATACAAACATGATGACACCATAATTTCAGTTTTTACTGAAAAATTTTTTTTTCTCAAATTAACGTTCTCATACAGGCTACCATTATCAGCCTACCGTATAAAAACATGATGACATCATAATTTCTGTTTTTCCTGAAAATTTTTTTTTTCTCAAATCATCGTTTTCATACAGGCTAAATTCATCAGCATACCGTATACAAACATGATGACACCATAATTTCAGTTTTTACTGAAAAATTTTTTTTTCTCAAATTAACGTTCTCATACAGGCTACCATTATCAGCCTACCGTATAAAAACATGATGACATCATAATTTCTGTTTTTCCTGAAAATTTTTTTTTTCTCAAATCATCGTTTTCATACAGGCTAAATTCATCAGCATACCGTATACAAACATGATGACACCATAATTGTAGTTTATACTGAAATTTTTTTTTTCTCAAATTAACGTTCTCATACAGGCTACCATTGTCAGCCTACCGTATACAAACATGATGACACCATAATTTCTGTTTTTACTGAAAATCTTGTTTTTCTTCTTAAATTAACGTTCTCATACTGGCTACTCTTACCGGTCTACCGTATACAAACACAAACACACCATAATTTCTGTATTCACTGATAACAATTATTTCCCGAAATAGCTGTCTGATACAGGCTACCATTCTCAGCCTACCGTATACAAACATGATGACACCATAATTTCAGTTTTTACTGAATTTTTTTTTTCTCAAATTAACGTTCTCATACAGGCTACCATTATCAGCCTACCGTATACAAACATGATGACATCATAATTTCTGTTTTTCCTGAAAATTTTTTTTTTCTCAAATCATCGTTTTCATACAGGCTAAATTCATCAGCATACCGTATACAAACATGATGACACCATAATTTCTGTTTTTACTGACAAATTTTTTTTCTGAAATTAACGTTCTCGTACAGGCTACTCTTATCGGCCTGCCGTATACAAACACGGTGACACTTTAAATTTCAGTTTTTACTGAATTTTTTTTTTCTCAAATTAACGTTCTCATATAGGCTACCATTTTCAGCCTACCGTATACAAACGTGATGACACCATAATTTCTGTTTTTACTGAAAATTTTTTTTTCTGAAATTAACGTTCTCGTACAGGCTACTCTTATCGGTCTACTGTATACAAACACGATGGCACCATAATTTCAGTTTATACTGGAAATTTTTTTTTTCTCAAATTAACGTTCTCATACAGGCTACTTTTATCGGCCTACAGTATACAAACACGATGACACCATAATTTCAGTTTATACTGGAAATTTTTTTTTTTTTAATTCAACGTTCTCATACTGGCTACTCTTATCGGTCTACTGTATACAAACACGAAGACACCATAATTTCAGTTGATACTGAAAATTTTTTTCTTTCTTAAAATAACGTTGTCATACAGGCTACTCTTATCAGCCTACCGTAAACAAATATGGTGACACTATAATTTCAATTTCTACCTAAAAAAAATTTTCTTCTCAAATTAGCAGTCTGATACAGGCTAAACTCATCAGCATACCGTATACAAACACGAAGACTCCATAATTTCAGGTTTTACTGAAAATTTTCTTCTCTCAAATTAGTGATCTGATACAAGCCTCTCTTATCAGCCTACCGTGAACAAACACGATGAAACCATAATTTCAGTTTTTACTGAAAACTTTTTTTTCCTCAAACTAACGTTCTCATACAGGCTACTCTTATCAGCCTACCGTAAACAAATATGGTGACACTATAATTTTAATTTTTTCTCAAATTAGTGATCTGATACAAGCTAGTCTTATCAGCCTACCGTATTCCACCACTATGACACCATAATTTCTGTATTCACTGGAAAAAATTATTTCCCCAAATAGCTGTCTGATACAGGCTACCATTGTCAGCATACCGTATACAAACATGATGACACCATAATTTCTGTTTTTACTGAAAATCTTGTTTTTCTTCTTAAATTAACGTTCTCATACAGGCTACTCTTATCAGCCTACCGTAAACAAATATGGTGACACTATAATTTTAATTTTTTCTCAAATTAGTGATCTGATACAAGCTAGTCTTATCAGCCTACCGTATTCCACCACTATGACACCATAATTTCTGTATTCACTGGAAAAAATTATTTCCCCAAATAGCTGTCTGATACAGGCTACCATTGTCAGCATACCGTATACAAACATGATGACACCATAATTTCTGTTTTTACTGAAAATCTTGTTTTTCTTCTTAAATTAACGTTCTCTTACAGGCTACCATTATCAGCCTACCGTATACAAACATGATGACATCATAATTTCTGTTTTTCCTGAAAATTTTTTTTTTCTCAAATCATCGTTTTCATACAGGCTAAATTCATCAGCATACCGTATACAAACATGATGACACCATAATTGTAGTTTTTACTGAAATTTTTTTTTTCTGAAATTAACGTTCTCGTACAGGCTACTCTTATCGGCCTACCGTATTCAAACACGATGACACCATAATTTCAGTTTTTACTGAATTTTTTTTTTCTCAAATTAACGTTCTCATACAGGCTTCTTTTATCGGCCTACAGTATACAAACACGATGACACCATAATTTCAGTTTATACTGGAAATTTTTTTTTTTTTAATTCAACGTTCTCATACTGGCTACTCTTATCGGTCTACTGTATACAAACACGAAGACACCATAATTTCAGTTGATACTGAAAATTTTTTCTTTCTTAAAATAACGTTGTCATACAGGCTACTCTTATCAGCCTACCGTAAACAAATATGGTGACACTATAATTTCAATTTCTACCTAAAAAAAATTTTCTTCTGAAATTAGCAGTCTGATACAGGCTAAACTCATCAGCATACCGTATACGAACACGAAGACTCCATAATTTCAGGTTTTACTGAAAATTTTCTTTTCTCAAATTAGTGATCTGATACAAGCCTCTCTTATCAGCCTACCGTGAACAAACACGATGAAACCATAATTTCAGTTTTCACTGAAAACTTTTTTTTTCTTAAACTAACGTTCTCATACAGGCTACTCTTATCGCCCTACCGTATACAAACATGATGACACCATAATTTCTGTATTCACTGAAACAAATTATTTCCTGAAATAGCTGTCTGATACAGGCTACCATTGTCAGCATACCGTATACAAACATGATGACACCATAATTTCTGTTTTTACTGAAAATCTTGTTTTTCTTCTTAAATTAACGTTCTCATACTGGCTACTCTTACCGGTCTACCGTATACAAACACAAACACACCATAATTTCTGTATTCACTGATAACAATTATTTCCCGAAATAGCTGTCTGATACAGGCTACCATTCTCAGCCTACCGTATACAAACATGATGACACCATAATTTCAGTTTTTACTGAAAAATTTTTTTTTCTCAAATTACGTTCTCATACAGGCTACCATTATCAGCCTACCGTATACAAACATGATGACATCATAATTTCTGTTTTTCCTGAAAATTTTTTTTTCTCAAATCATCGTTTTCATACAGGCTAAATTCATCAGCATACCGTATACAAACATGATGACACCATAATTGTAGTTTTTACTGAAATTTTTTTTTTCTCAAATTAACGTTCTCCTACAGGCTACTCTTATCGGCCTACCGTATTCAAACACGATGACACCATAATTTCAGTTTTTACTGAATTTTTTTTTTCTCAAATTAACGTTCTCATACAGCCTACCATTGTCAGCCTACCGTATACAAACATGATGACACCATAATTGTAGTTTTTACTGAAATTTTTTTTTTCTCAAATTAACGTTCTCGTACAGGCTACTCTTATCGGCCTACCGTATTCAAACACGATGACACCATAATTTCAGTTTTTACTGAATTTTTTTTTTCTCAAATTAACGTTCTCATACAGGCTACCATTGTCAGCCTACCGTATACAAACATGATGACACCATAATTTCTGTTTTTACTGACAAATTTTTTTTCTGAAATTAACGTTCTCGTACAGGCTACTCTTATCGGCCTGCCGTATACAAACACGGTGACACTATAATTTCAGTTTTTACTGAATTTTTTTTTTCTCAAATTAACGTTCTCATATAGGCTACCATTTTCAGCCTACCGTATACAAACGTGATGACACCATAATTTCTGTTTTTACTGAAAATTTTTTTTTCTGAAATTCACGTTCTCGTACAGGCTACTCTTATCGGTCTACTGTATACAAACACGATGGCACCATAATTTCAGTTTATACTGGAAATTTTTTTTTTCTCAAATTAACGTTCTCATACAGGCTACTTTTATCGGCCTACAGTATACAAACACGATGACACCATAATTTCAGTTTATACTGGAAATTTTTTTTTTTTTAATTCAACAGTCACATACTGGCTACTCTTATCTGTCTACTGTATACAAACACGAAGACACCATAATTTCAGTTGATACTGATAATTTTTTTCTTTCTTAAAATAACGTTGTCATACAGGCTACTCTTATCAGCCTACCGTAAACAAATATGGTGACACTATAATTTCAATTTCTACCTAAAAAAAATTTTCTTCTCAAATTAGCAGTCTGATACAGGCTAAACTCATCAGCATACCGTATACAAACACGAAGACTCCATAATTTCAGGTTTTACTGAAAATTTTCTTTTCTCAAATTAGTGATCTGATACAAGCCCCTCTTATCAGCCTACCGTGAACAAACACGATGACACCATAATTTCAGTTTTCACTGAAAACTTTTTTTTTCTTGAACTAACTTTCTCATACAGGCTACCCTTATCAGCCTACCGTAAACAAATATGGTGACACTATAATTTTAATTTTTTCTCAAATTAGTGATCTGATACAAGCTAGTCTTATCAGCCTACCGTATTCCACCACTATGACACCATAATTTCTGTATTCACTGGAAAAAATTATTTCCCGAAATAGCTGTCTGATATAGGCTACAATTGTCAGCATACTGTATACAAACACGATGACACCATAATTTCAGTTGATACTGAAAATTTTTTTCTTTCTTAAAATAACGTTGTCATACAGGCTACTCTTATCAGCCTACCGTAAACAAATATGGTGACACTATAATTTCAATTTCTACCTAAAAAAAATTTTCTTCTCAAATTAGCAGTCTGATACAGGCTAAACTCATCAGCATACCGTATACAAACACGAAGACTCCATGATTTCAGGTTTTACTGAAAATTTTCTTTTCTCAAATTAGTGATCTGATACAAGCCTCTCTCATCAGCCTACCGTGAACAAACACGATGACATCATAACTTCAGTTTTCACTGAAAACTTTTTTTTTTTTAAACTAACGTTCTCATACAGGCTACTCTTATCAGCCTAACGTAAACAAATATGGTGACACTATAATTTTAATTTTTTCTCAAATTAGTGATCTGATACAAGCTAGTCTTATCAGCCTACCGTATTCCACCACTATGACACCATAATTTCTGTATTCACTGGAAAAAATTATTTTCCGAAATAGCTGTCTGATACAGGCTACCATTCTCAGCCTACCGTATACAAACATGATGACACCATAATTTCAGTTTTTACTGAAAAATTTTTTTTCTCAAATTACGTTCTCATACAGGCTACCATTATCAGCCTACCGTATACAAACATGATGACATCATAATTTCTGTTTTTCCTGAAAATTTTTTTTTTCTCAAATCATCGTTTTCATACAGGCTAAATTCATCAGCATACCGTATACAAACATGATGACACCATAATTGTAGTTTTTACTGAAATTTTTTTTTTCTCAAATCAACGTTCTCCTACAGGCTACTCTTATCGGCCTACCGTATTCAAACACGATGACACCATAATTTCAGTTTTTACTGAATTTTTTTTTTCTCAAATTAACGTTCTCTTACAGGCTACCATTGTCAGCCTACCGTATACAAACATGATGACACCATAATTGTAGTTTTTACTGAAATTTTTTTTTTCTCAAATTAACGTTCTCGTACAGGCTACTCTTATCGGCCTACCGTATTCAAACACGATGACACCATAATTTCAGTTTTTACTGAATTTTTTTTTTCTCAAATTAACGTTCTCATACAGGCTACCATTGTCAGCCTACCGTATACAAACATGATGACACCATAATTTCTGTTTTTACTGACAAATTTTTTTTCTGAAATTAACGTTCTCGTACAGGCTACTCTTATCGGCCTGCCGTATACAAACACGGTGACACTATAATTTCAGTTTTTACTGGATTTTTTTTTTCTCAAATTAACGTTCTCATATAGGCTACCATTTTCAGCCTACCGTATACAAACGTGATGACACCATAATTTCTGTTTTTACTGAAAATTTTTTTTTCTGAAATTCACGTTCTCGTACAGGCTACTCTTATCGGTCTACTGTATACAAACACGATGGCACCATAATTTCAGTTTATACTGGAAATTTTTTTTTTCTCAAATTAACGTTCTCATACAGGCTACTTTTATCGGCCTACAGTATACAAACACGAAGACACCATAATTTTAGTTGATACTGAAAATTTTTTTCTTTCTTAAAATAACGTTGTCATACAGGCTACTCTTATCAGCCTACCGTAAACAAATATGGTGACACTATAATTTCAATTTCTACCTAAAAAAAATGTTCTTCTCAATTTAGCAGTCTGATACAGGCTAAACTCATCAGCATACCGTATACAAACACGAAGACTCCATAATTTCAGGTTTTACTGAAAATTTTCTTTTCTCAAATTAGTGATCTGATACAAGCCTCTCTTATCAGCCTACCGTGAACAAACACGATGACACCATAATTTCAGTTTTCACTGAAAACTTTTTTTTTCTTGAACTAACGTTCTCATACAGGCTACTCTTATCAGCCTACCGTAAACAAATATGGTGACACTATAATTTTAATTTTTTCTCAAATTAGTGATCTGATACAAGCTAGTCTTATCAGCCTACCGTATTCCACCACTATGACACCATAATTTCTGTATTCACTGGAAAAAATTATTTCCCGAAATAGCTGTCTGATACAGGCTACAATTGTCAGCATACTGTATACAAACACGATGACACCATAATTTCAGTTGATACTGAAAATTTTTTTCTTTCTTAAAATAACGTTGTCATACAGGCTACTCTTATCAGCCTACCGTAAACAAATATGGTGACACTATAATTTCAATTTCTACCTAAAAAAAATTTTCTTCTCAAATTAGCAGTCTGATACAGGCTAAACTCATCAGCATACCGTATACAAACACGAAGACTCCATAATTTCAGTTTTTACTGAATTTTTTTTTTCTCAAATTAACGTTCTCATACAGGCTACCATTGTCAGCCTACCGTATACAAACATGATGACACCATAATTGTAGTTTTTACTGAAATTTTTTTTTTCTCAAATTAACGTTCTCGTACAGGCTACTCTTATCGGCCTACCGTATTCAAACACGATGACACCATAATTTCAGTTTTTACTGAATTTTTTTTTTTCTCAAATTAACGTTCTCATACAGGCTACCATTTTCAGCCTACCGTATACAAACGTGATGACACCATAATTTCTGTTTTTACTGAAAATTTTTTTTTCTGAAATTCACGTTCTCGTACAGGCTACTCTTATCGGTCTACTGTATACAAACACGATGGCACCATAATTTCAGTTTATACTGGAAATTTTTTTTTTCTCAAATTAACGTTCTCATACAGGCTACTTTTATCGGCCTACAGTATACAAACACGATGACACCATAATTTCAGTTTATACTGGAAATTTTTTTTTTTTTAATTCAACGTTCTCATACTGGCTACTCTTATCGGTCTACTGTATACAAACACGAAGACACCATAATTTCAGTTGATACTGAAAATTTTTTTCTTTCCTAAAAAAACGTTGTCATACAGGCTACTCTTATCAGCCTACCGTAAACAAATATGGTGACACTATAATTTCAATTTCTACCTAAAAAAAATTTTCTTCTCAAATTAGCAGTCTGATACAAGCTAAACTCATCAGCATACCGTATACAAACACGAAGACTCCATAATTTCAGGTTTTACTGAAAATTTTCTTTTCTCAAATTAGTGATCTGATACAAGCCCCTCTTATCAGCCTACCGTGAACAAACACGATGACACCATAATTTCAGTTTTCACTGAAAACTTTTTTTTTCTTGAACTAACGTTCTCATACAGGCTACTCTTATCAGCCTACCGTAAACAAATATGGTGACACTATAATTTTAATTTTTTCTCAAATTAGTGATCTGATACAAGCTAGTCTTATCAGCCTACCGTATTCCACCACTATGACACCATAATTTCTGTATTCACTGGAAAAAATTATTTCCCGAAATAGCTGTCTGATACAGGCTACAATTGTCAGCATACTGTATACAAACACGATGACACCATAATTTCAATTGATACTGAAAATTTTTTTCTTTCTTAAAATAACGTTGTCATACAGGCTACTCTTATCAGCCTACCGTAAACAAATATGGTGACACTATAATTTCAATTTCTACCTAAAAAAAATTTTCTTCTCAAATTAGCAGTCTGATACAGGCTAAACTCATCAGCATACCGTATACAAACACGAAGACTCCATGATATCAGGTTTTACTGAAAATTTTCTTTTCTCAAATTAGTGATCTGATACAAGCCTCTCTCATCAGCCTACCGTGAACAAACACGATGACATCATAACTTCAGTTTTCACTGAAAACTTTTTTTTTTTTTTAACTAACGTTCTCATACAGGCTACTCTTATCAGCCTAACGTAAACAAATATGGTGACACTATAATTTTAATTTTTTCTCAAATTAGTGATCTGATACAAGCTAGTCTTATCAGCCTACCGTATTCCACCACTATGACACCATAATTTCTGTATTCACTGGAAAAAATTATTTCCCGAAATAGCTGTCTGATACAGGCTACCATTCTCAGCCTACCGTATACAAACATGATGACACCATAATTCCAGTTTTTACTGAAAAATTTTTTTTTCTCAAATTACGTTCTCATACAGGCTACCATTATCAGCCTACCGTATACAAACATGATGACATCATAATTTCTGTTTTTCCTGAAAATTTTTTTTTTCTCAAATCATCGTTTTTATACAGGCTAAATTCATCAGCATACCGTATACAAACATGATGACACCATAATTGTAGTTTTTACTGAAATTTTTTTTTTCTCAAATTAACGTTCTCCTACAGGCTACTCTTATCGGCCTACCGTATTCAAACACGATGACACCATAATTTCAGTTTTTACTGAATTTTTTTTTTCTCAAATTAACGTTCTCATACAGGCTACCATTGTCAGCCTACCGTATACAAACATGATGACACCATAATTGTAGTTTTTACTGAAATTTTTTTTTTCTCAAATTAACGTTCTCGTACAGGCTACTCTTATCGGCCTACCGTATTCAAACACGATGACACCATAATTTCAGTTTTTACTGAATTTTTTTTTCTCAAATTAACGTTCTCATACAGGCTACTATTGTCAGCCTACCGTATACAAACATGATGACACCATAATTTCTGTTTTTACTGACAAATTTTTTTTCTGAAATTAACGTTCTCGTACAGGCTACTCTTATCGGCCTGCCGTATACAAACACGGTGACACTATAATTTCAGTTTTTACTGAATTTTTTTTTTCTCAAATTAACGTTCTCATATAGGCTGCCATTTTCGGCCTACCGTATACAAACGTGATGACACCATAATTTCTGTTTTTACTGAAAATTTTTTTTTCTGAAATTCACGTTCTCGTACAGGCTACTCTTATCGGTCTACTGTATACAAACACGATGGCACCATAATTTCAGTTTATACTGGAAATTTTTTTTTTCTCAAATTAACGTTCTCATACAGGCTACTTTTATCGGCCTACAGTATACAAACACGATGACACCATAATTTCAGTTTATACTGGAAATTTTTTTTTTTTTAATTCAACGTTCTCATACTGGCTACTCTTATCGGTCTACTGTATACAAACACGAAGACACCATAATTTCAGTTGATACTGGAAATTTTTTTCTTTCTTAAAATAACGTTGTCATACAGGCTACTCTTATCAGCCTACCGTAAACAAATATGGTGACACTATAATTTCAATTTCTACCTAAAAAAAATTTTCTTCTCAAATTAGCAGTCTGATACAGGCTAAACTCATCAGCATACCGTATACAAACACGAAGACTCCATAATTTCAGGTTTTACTGAAAATTTTCTTTTCTCAAATTAGTGGTCTGATACAAAACTCTCTTTTATCAGCCTACCGTGAACAAACACGATGACACCATAATTTCAGTTTTCACTGAAAACTTTTTTTTTCTTGAACTAACGTTCTCATACAGGCTACTCTTATCAGCCTACTGTAAACAAATATGGTGACACTATAATTTTAATTTTTTCTCAAATTAGTGATCTGATACAAGCTAGTCTTATCAGCCTACCGTATTCCACCACTATGACACCATAATTTCTGTATTCACTGGAAAAAATTATTTCCCGAAATAGCTGTCTGATACAGGCTACAATTGTCAGCATACTGTATACAAACACGATGACACCATAATTTCAGTTGATACTGAAAATTTTTTTCTTTCTTAAAATAACGTTGTCATACAGGCTACTCTTATCAGCCTACCGTAAACAAATATGGTGACACTATAATTTCAATTTCTACCTAAAAAAAATTTTCTTCTCAAATTAGCAGTCTGATACAGGCTAAACTCATCAGCATACCGTATACAAACACGAAGACTCCATAATTTCAGGTTTTACTGAAAATTTTCTTTTCTCAAATTAGTGATCTGATACAAGCCTCTCTCATCAGCCTACCGTGAACAAACACGATGACATCATAACTTCAGTTTTGACTGTAAACTTTTTTTTTTTTAAACTAACGTTCTCATACAGGCTACTCTTATCAGCCTAACGTAAACAAATATGGTGACACTATAATTTTAATTTTTTCTCAAATTAGTGATCTGATACAAGCTAGTCTTATCAGCCTACCGTATTCCACCACTATGACACCATAATTTCTGTATTCACTGGAAAAAATTATTTCCCGAAATAGCTGTCTGATACAGGCTACCATTGTCAGCCTACCGTATACAAACATGATGACACCATAATTTCTGTTTTTACTGAAAATCTTGTTTTTCTTCTTAAATTAACGTTCTCATACTGGCTACTCTTATCGGTCTACCGTATACAAACACGATGGCACCATAATTTCAGTTTATACTGGAAATTTTTTTTTCTCAAATTAACGTTCTCATACAGGCTACTTTTATCGGCCTACAGTATACAAACACGATGACACCATAATTTCAGTTTATACTGGAAATTTTTTTTTTTTTAATTCAACGTTCTCATACTGGCTACTCTTATCGGTCTACTGTATACAAACACGATGACACCATAATTTCAGTTGATACTGAAAATTTTTTTCTTTTTTAAAATAACGTTGTCATACAGGCTACTCTTATCAGCCTACCGTAAACAAATATGGTGACACTATAATTTCAATTTCTACCTAAAAATAATTTTCTTCTCAAATTAGCAGTCTGATACAGGCTAAACTCATCAGCATACCGTATACAAACACGAAGACTCCATAATTTCAGGTTTTACTGAAAATTTTCTTCTCTCAAATTAGTGATCTGATACAAGCCTCTCTTATCAGCCTACCGTGAACAAACACGATGACACCATAATTTCAGTTTTCACTGAAAACTTTTTTTTCCTTAAACTAACGTTCTCATACAGGCTACTCTTATCAGCCTACCGTAAACAAATATGGTGACACTATAATTTTAATTTTTTCTCAAATTAGTGATCTGATACAAGCTAGTCTTATCAGCCTACCGTATTCCACCACTATGACACCATAATTTCTGTATTCACTGGAAAAAATTATTTCCCCAAATAGCTGTCTGATACAGGCTACCATTGTCAGCATACCGTATACAAACATGATGACACCATAATTTCTGTTTTTACTGAAAATCTTGTTTTTCTTCTTAAATTAACGTTCTCATACAGGCTACTCTTATCAGCCTACCGTAAACAAAAATGGTGACACTATAATTTTAATTTTTTCTCAAATTAGTGATCTGATACAAGCTAGTCTTATCAGCCTACCGTATTCCACCACTATGACACCATAATTTCTGTATTCACTGGAAAAAATTATTTCCCGAAATAGCTGTCTGATACAGGCTACCATTGTCAGCATACCGTATACAAACATGATGACACCATAATTTCTGTTTTTACTGAAAATCTTGTTTTTCTTCTTAAATTAACGTTCTCATACTGGCTACTCTTACCGGTCTACCGTATACAAACACAAACACACCATAATTTCTGTATTCACTGATAACAATTATTTCCCGAAATAGCTGTCTGATACAGGCTACCATTCTCAGCCTACCTTATACAAACATGATGACACCATAATTTCAGTTTTTACTGAAAAATTTTTTTTTCTCAAATTAACGTTCTCATACAGGCTACCATTATCAGCCTACCGTATACAAACATGATGACATCATAATTTCTGTTTTTCCTGAAAATTTTTTTTTTCTCAAATCATCGTTTTCATACAGGCTAAATTCATCAGCATACCGTATACAAACATGATGACACCATAATTGTAGTTTTTACTGAAATTTTTTTTTTCTCAAATTAACGTTCTCGTACAGGCTACTCTTATCGGCCTGCCGTATACAAACACGGTGACACCATAATTTCAGTTTTTACTGAATTTTTTTTTTCTCAAATTAACGTTCTCATACAGGCTACCATTGTCAGCATACCGTATACAAACATGATGACACCATAATTTCTGTTTTTACTGAAAATCTTGTTTTTCTTCTTAAATTAACGTTCTCATACTGGCTACTCTTACCGGTCTACCGTATACAAACACAAACACACCATAATTTCTGTATTCACTGATAACAATTATTTCCCGAAATAGCTGTCTGATACAGGCTACCATTCTCAGCCTACCTTATACAAACATGATGACACCATAATTTCAGTTTTTACTGAATTTTTTTTTTCTCAAATTAACGTTCTCATACAGGCTACCATTGTCAGCCTACCGTATACAAACATGATGACACCATAATTTCTGTTTTTACTGACAAATTTTTTTTCTGAAATTAACGTTCTCGTACAGGCTACTCTTATCGGCCTGCCGTATACAAACACGGTGACACCATAATTTCAGTTTTTACTGAATTTTTTTTTTCTCAAATTAACGTTCTCATATAGGCTACCATTTTCAGCTTACCGTATACAAACGTGATGACACCATAATTTCTGTTTTTACTGAAAATTTTTTTTTTCTCAAATCATCGTTTTCATACAGGCTAAATTCATCAGCATACCGTATACAAACATGATGACACCATAATTGTAGTTTTTACTGAAATTTTTTTTTTCTCAAATTAACGTTCTCCTACAGGCTACTCTTATCGGCCTACCGTATTCAAACACGATGACACCATAATTTCAGTTTTTACTGAATTTTTTTTTTCTCAAATTAACGTTCTCATACATGCTACCATTGTCAGCCTACCGTATACAAACATGATGACACCATAATTGTAGTTTTTACTGAAATTTTTTTTTTCTCAAATTAACGTTCTCGTACAGGCTACTCTTATCGGCCTACCGTATTCAAACAGGATGACACCATAATTTCAGTTTTTACTGAATTTTTTTTTTCTCAAATTAACGTTCTCATACAGGCTACTATTGTCAGCCTACCGTATACAAACATGATGACACCATAATTTCTGTTTTTACTGAATTTTTTTTTTCTCAAATTAACGTTCTCATATAGGCTACCATTTTCAGCCTACCGTATACAAACGTGATGACACCATAATTTCTGTTTTTACTGAAAATTTTTTTTTCTGAAATTCACGTTCTCGTACAGGCTACTCTTATCGGTCTACTGTATACAAACACAATGGCACCATAATTTCAGTTTATACTGGAAATTTTTTTTTTCTCAAATTAACGTTCTCATACAGGCTACTTTTATCGGCCTACAGTATACAAACACGATGACACCATAATTTCAGTTTATACTGGAAATTTTTTTTTTTTTAATTCAACGTTCTCATACTGGCTACTCTTATCGGTCTACTGTATACAAACACGAAGACACCATAATTTCAGTTGATACTGAAAATTTTTTTCTTTCTTAAAATAACGTTGTCATACAGGCTACTCTTATCAGCCTACCGTAAACAAATATGGTGACACTATAATTTCAATTTCTACCTAAAAAAAATTTTCTTCTCAAATTAGCAGTCTGATACAGGCTAAACTCATCAGCATACCGTATACAAACACGAAGACTCCATAATTTCAGGTTTTACTGAAAATTTTCTTTTCTCAAATTAGTGATCTGATACAAGCCTCTCTTATCAGCCTACCGTGAACAAACACGATGACACCATAATTTCAGTTTTCACTGAAAACTTTTTTTTTCTTGAACTAACGTTCTCATACAGGCTACTCTTATCAGCCTACCGTAAACAAATATGGTGACACTATAATTTTAATTTTTTCTCAAATTAGTGATCTGATACAAGCTAGTCTTATCAGCCTACCGTATTCCACCACTATGACACCATAATTTCTGTATTCACTGGAAAAAATTATTTCCCGAACTAGCTGTCTGATACAGGCTACAATTGTCAGCATACTGTATACAAACACGATGACACCATAATTTCAGTTGATACTGAAAATTTTTTTCTTTCTTAAAATAACGTTGTCATACAGGCTACTCTTATCAGCCTACCGTAAACAAATATGGTGACACTATAATTTCAATTTCTACCTAAAAAAAATTTTCTTCTCAAATCAGCAGTCTGATACAGGCTAAACTCATCAGCATACCGTATACAAACACGAAGACTCCATAATTTCAGGTTTTACTGAAAATTTTCTTTTCTCAAATTAGTGATCTGATACAAGCCTCTTCTATCAGCCTACCGTGAACAAACACGATGACATCATAACTTCAGTTTTCACTGAAAACTTTTTTTTTTTTAAACTAACGTTCTCATACAGGCTACTCTTATCAGCCTAACGTAAACAAATATGGTGACACTATAATTTTAATTTTTTCTCAAATTAGTGATCTGATACAAGCTAGTCTTATCAGCCTACCGTATTCCACCACTATGACACCATAATTTCTGTATTCACTGGAAAAAATTATTTCCCGAAATAGCTGTCTGATACAGGCTACCATTGTCAGCCTACCGTATACAAACATGATGACACCATAATTTCAGTTGATACTGAAAATTTTTTTCTTTTTTAAAATAACGTTGTCATACAGGCTACTCTTATCAGCCCACCGTAAACAAATATGGTGAGACTATAATTTCAATTTCTACCTAAAAAAAATTTTCTTCTCAAATTAGCAGTCTGATACAGGCTAAACTCATCAGCATACCGTATACAAACACGAAGACTCCATAATTTCAGGTTTTACTGAAAATTTTCTTCTCTCAAATTAGTGATCTGATACAAGCCTCTCTTATCAGCCTACCGTATTCCACCACTATGACACCATAATTTCTGTATTCACAGGAAAAAATTATTTCCCGAAATAGCTGTCTGATACAGGCTACCATTATCAGCCTACCGTATACAAACATGATGACATCATAATTTCTGTTTTTCCTGAAAATTTTTTTTTTCTCAAATCATCGTTTTCATACAGGCTAAATTCATCAGCATACCGTATACAAACATGATGACACCATAATTGTAGTTTTTACTGAAATTTTTTTTTTCTCAAATTAACGTTCTCATACAGGCTACCATTGTCAGCCTACCGTATACAAACATGATGACACCATAATTTCTGTTTTTACTGACAAATTTTTTTTCTGAAATTAACGTTCTCGTACAGGCTACTCTTATCGGCCTGCCGTATACAAACACGGTGACACCATAATTTCAGTTTTTACTGAATTTTTTTTTTCTCAAATTAACGTTCTCATATAGGCTACCATTTTCAGCCTACCGTATACAAACGTGATGACACCATAATTTCTGTTTTTACTGAAAATTTTTTTTTCTGAAATTAACGTTCTCGTACAGGCTACTCTTATCGGTCTACTGTATACAAACACGATGGCACCATAATTTCAGTTTATACTGGAAATTTTTTTTTTCTCAAATTAACGTTCTCATACAGGCTACTTTTATCGGCCTACAGTATACAAACACGATGACACCATAATTTCAGTTTATACTGGAAATTTTTTTTTTTTTAATTCAACGTTCTCATACTGGCTACTCTTATCGGTCTACTGTATACAAACACGATGACACCATAATTTCAGTTGATACTAAAAATTTTTTTCTTTCTTAAAATAACGTTGTCATACAGGCTACTTTTATCAGCCTACCGTAAACAAATATGGTGACACTATAATTTCAATTTCTACCTAAAAAAAATTTTCTTCTCAAATTAGCAGTCTGATACAGGCTAAACTCATCAGCATACCGTATACAAACACGAAGACTCCATAATTTCAGGTTTTACTGAAAATTTTCTTCTCTCAAATTAGTGATCTGATACAAGCCTCTCTTATCAGCCTACCGTGAACAAACACGATGACACCATAATTTCAGTTTTCACTGAAAACTTTTTTTTTCTTAAACTAACGTTCTCATACAGGCTACTCTTATCAGCCTACCGTAAACAAATATGGTGACACTATAATTTTAATTTTTTCTCAAATTAGTGATCTGATACAAGCTAGTCTTATCAGCCTACCGTATTCCACCACTATGACACCATAATTTCTGTATTCACTGGAAAAAATTATTTCCCGAAATAGCTGTCTGATACAGGCTACCATTGTCAGCATACCGTATACAAACATGATGACACCATAATTTCTGTTTTTACTGAAAATCTTGTTTTTCTTCTTAAATTAACGTTCTCATACTGGCTACTCTTATCGGTCTACCGTATACAAACACGATGACACCATAATTTCAGTTTATACTGGAAATTTTTTTTTTCTCAAATTAACGTTCTCATACAGGCTACTTTTATCGGCCTACAGTATACAAACACGATGACACCATAATTTCAGTTTATACTGGAAATTTTTTTTTTTTTAATTCAACGTTCTCATACTGGCTACTCTTATCGGTCTACTGTATACAAACACGATGACACCATAATTTCAGTTTTTACTGTAAATTTTGTTTTTCTCAAATTAACGTTTACATACAGTTTACTTTTATCGGCCTACAGTATACAAACACGATGACACCATAATTTCAGTTTATACTGGAAATTTTTTTTTTCTCAAATTAACGTTCTCATACTGGCTACTCTTATCGGTCTACCGTATACAAACACAAACACACCATAATTTCTGTATTCACTGATAACAATTATTTACCGAAATAGCTGTCTGATACAGGCTACCATTCTCAGCCTACCGTATACAAACATGATGACACCATAACTTCAGTTTTCACTGAAAACTTTTTTTTTTTAAACTAACGTTCTCATACAGGCTACTCTTATCAGCCTAACGTAAACAAATATGGTGACACTATAATTTTATTTTTTCTCAAATTAGTGATCTGATACAAGCTAGTCTTATCAGCCTACCGTATTCCACCACTATGACACCATAATTTCTGTATTCACTGGAAAAAATTATTTCCCGAAATAGCTGTCTGATACAGGCTACCATTGTCAGCCTACCGTATACAAACATGATGACACCATAATTTCTGTTTTACTGAAAATTTTTTTTTCTCAAATTAACGTTCTCATACAGGCTACTCTTTTTGGTCTACCGTATACAAACACGATTACACCATAATTTCAGTTTTTACTGAAAATTTTCTTTTTTCTCAAATTAACGTTCTCATACAGGCTACCATTGTCAGCCTACCGTATACAAACATGATGACACCATAATTTCTGTTTGTACTAAAAAATTTTTTTTTCTCAAATTAACGTTGTCATACAGACTACTCTTATCGGCCTTCCGTATACAAACACGGTGACACCATAACTTCAGTTTTCACTGAAAACTTTTTTTTTTTTAAACTAACGTTCTCATACAGGCTACTCTTATCAGCCTAACGTAAACAAATATGGTGACACTATAATTTTAATTTTTTCTCAAATTAGTGATCTGATACAAGCTAGTCTTATCAGCCTACCGTATTCCACCACTATGACACCATAATTTCTGTATTCACTGGAAAAAATTATTTCACGAAATAGCTGTCTGATACAGGCTACCATTGTCAGCCTACCGTATACAAACATGATGACACCATAATTTCTGTTTTACTGAAAATTTTTTTTTCTCAAATTAACGTTCTAATACAGGCTACTCTTTTTGGTCTACCGTATACAAACACGATTACACCATAATTTCAGTTTTTACTGAAAATTTTCTTTTTTCTCAAATTAACGTTCTCATACAGGCTACCATTGTCAGCCTACCGTATACAAACATGATGACACCATAATTTCTGTTTTTACTAAAAATTTTTTTTTCTCAAATTAACGTTCTTCTACAGGCTACTCTTATCAGCCTACCGTAAACAAATATGGTGACACTATAATTTTAATTTTTTCTCAAATTAGTGATCTGATACAAGCTACTCTTATCAGCCTACCGTATTCCACCACGATGACACCATAATTTCTATATTCACTGGAAAAAATTATTTCCCGAAATAGCTGTCTAATACAGGCTACCATTGTCAGCATACCGTATACAAACATGATGACACCATAATTTCAGTTTTTACTGAAAATTTAGTTTTTCTCAAATTAACGTTCTCACACAGGGTATTTTTATCGGCCTACAATATACAAACACGATGACACCATAATTTCAGTTTATACTGAAAATTTTTTTTTTTCTCAAATTAACGTTCTCATACTGGCTACTTTTATCGGCCTACCGTATACAAACACGGTGACACTATAATTTCTGTTTTTACTGAAAATTTTTTTTTTCTCAAATTAACGTTCTCATACAGGCTACTCTTATCGGCCTGCCGTATACAAACACGGTTACACCATAATTTCAGTTTTTACTCAAAATATTTTTTTTCTCAAATGAACGTTCTCGTACAGCCTACTCTTATCGGCCTACCGTATACAAAAACGATGACACCATAATTTCAGTTTTTACTGAATTTTTTTTTTCTCAAATTAACTTTCTCATACAGGCTACCATTGTCAGCCTACCGTACACAAACATGATGACACCATAATTTCTGTTTTTACTGAAAATTTTTTTTCTGAAATTAACGTTCTCGAACAGGCTACTCTTATCGGCCTACGGTATACAAACACGATGACACCATAATTTCTGTTTTTACTGAAAATTTTTTTTTCTCAAATTAACGTTCTCGTACAGGCTACCATTATCAGCCTACCGTATACAAATATGGTGACACCATAATTTCTGTTTTTACTGAAAATTTTTTTCTTTCTTAAAATAACGTTCTCATACAGGCTACTCTTATCAGCCTACCGTAAACAAATAAAGTGACACTATAATTTCAATTTCTACCTATAAAAATTTTCTTCTTAAATTAGCAGTCTGATACAGGCTAAACTCATCAGCATACCGTATACAAACAAGAAGACTCCATAATTTCAGGTTTTACTGAAAATTTTCTTCTCTCAAATTAGTGATCTGATACAAGCCTCTCTTATCAGCCTACCGTGAACAAACACGATGACACCATAATTTCAGTTTTCACTGAAAACTTTTTTTTCCTTAAACTAACGTTCTCATACAGGCTACTCTTATCAGCCTATCGTAAACAAATATGGTGACACTATAATTTTAATTTTTTCTCAAATTAGTGATCTGATACAAGCTAGTCTTATCAGCCTACCGTATTCCACCACTATGACACCGTAATTTCTGTATTCACTGGAAAAAATTATTTCCCCAAATAGCTGTCTGATACAGGCTACCATTGTCAGCATACCGTATACAAACATGATGACACCATAATTTCTGTTTTTACTGAAAATCTTGTTTTTCTTCTTAAATTAACGTTCTCATACAGGCTACTCTTATCAGCCTACCGTAAACAAATATGGTGATACTATAATTTTAATTTTTTCTCAAATTAGTGATCTGATACAAGCTAGTCTTATCAGCCTACCGTATTCCACCACTATGACACCATAATTTCTGTATTCACTGGAAAAAATTATTTCCCCAAATAGCTGTCTGATACAGGCTACCATTGTCAGCATACCGTATACAAACATGATGACACCATAATTTCTGTTTTTACTGAAAATCTTGTTTTTCTTCTTAAATTAACGTTCTCATACTGGCTACTCTTACCGGTCTACCGTATACAAACACAAACACACCATAATTTCTGTATTCACTGATAACAATTATTTCCCGAAATAGCTGTCTGATACAGGCTACCATTCTCAGCCTACCTTATACAAACATGATGACACCATAATTTCAGTTTTTACTGAAAAATTTTTTTTTCTCAAATTAACGTTCTCATACAGGCTACCATTATCAGCCTACCGTATACAAACATGATGACATCATAATTTCTGTTTTTCCTTAAAATTTTTTTTTTCTCAAATCATCGTTTTCATAAAGGCTAAATTCATCAGCATACCGTATACAAACATGATGACACCATAATTGTAGTTTTTACTGAAATTTTTTTTTCTCAAATTAACGTTCTCGTACAGGCTACTCTTATCGGCCTACCGTATTCAAACACGATGACACCATAATTTCAGTTTTTACTGAATTTTTTTTTTCTAAAATTAACGTTCTCATACAGGCTACCATTGTCAGCCTACCGTATACAAACATGATGACACCATAATTTCTGTTTTTACTGACAAATTTTTTTTCTGAAATTAACGTTCTCGTACAGGCTACTCTTATCGGCCTGCCGTATACAAACACGGTGACACCATTATTTCAGTTTTTACTGAATTTTTTTTTTCTCAAATTAACGTTCTCATATAGGCTACCATTTTCAGCCTACCGTATACAAACGTGATGACACCATAATTTCTGTTTTTACTAAAAATTTTTTTTTCTGAAGTTAACGTTCTCGTACAGGCTACTCTTATCGGTCTACTGTATACAAACACGATGGCACCATAATTTCAGTTTATACTGGAAATTTTTTTTTTCTCAAATTAACGTTCTCATACAGGCTACTTTTATCGGCCTACAGTATACAAACACGATGACACCATAATTTCAGTTTATACTGGAAATTTTTTTTTTTTTAATTCAACGTTCTCATACTGGCTACTCTTATCGGTCTACTGTATACAAACACGATGACACCATAATTTCAGTTGATACTAAAAATTTTTTTCTTTCTTAAAATAACGTTGTCATACAGGCTACTTTTATCAGCCTACCGTAAACAAATATGGTGACACTTTAATTTCAATTTCTACCTAAAAAAAATTTTCTTCTCAAATTAGCAGTCTGATACAGGCTAAACTCATCAGCATACCGTATACAAACACGAAGACTCCATAATTTCAGGTTTTACTGAAAATTTTCTTTTCTCAAATTAGTGATCTGATACAAGCCTCTCTTATCAGCCTACCGTGAACAAACACGATGACACCATAATTTCAGTTTTCACTGAAAACTTTTTTTTTCTTAAACTAACGTTCTCATACAGGCTACTCTTATCAGCCTACCGTAAACAAATATGGTGACACTATAATTTTAATTTTTTCTCAAATTAGTGATCTGATACAAGCTAGTCTTATCAGCCTACCGTATTCCACCACTATGACACCATAATTTCTGTATTCACTGGAAAAAATTATTTCCCGAAATAGCTGTCTGATACAGGCTACCATTGTCAGCATACCGTATACAAACATGATGACACCATAATTTCTGTTTTTACTGAAAATCTTGTTTTTCTTCTTAAATTAACGTTCTCATACTGGCTACTCTTATCGGTCTACCGTATACAAACACGATGACACCATAATTTCAGTTTATACTGGAAATTTTTTTTTTCTCAAATTAACGTTCTCATACAGGCTACTTTTATCGGCCTACAGTATACAAACACGATGACACCATAATTTCAGTTTATACTGGAAATTTTTTTTTTTTTAATTCAACGTTCTCATACTGGCTACTATTATCGGTCTACTGTATACAAACACGATGACACCATAATTTCAGTTTTTACTGTAAATTTTGTTTTTCTCAAATTAACGTTTACATACAGTTTACTTTTATCGGCCTACAGTATACAAACACGATGACACCATAATTTCAGTTTATACTGGAAATTTTTTTTTTCTCAAATTAACGTTCTCATACTGGCTACTCTTATCGGTCTACCGTATACAAACACAAACACACCATAATTTCTGTATTCACTGATAACAATTATTTCCCGAAATAGCTGTCTGATACAGGCTACCATTCTCAGCCTACCGTATACAAACATGATGACACCATAACTTCAGTTTTCACTGAAAACTTTTTTTTTTTTAAACTAACGTTCTCATACAGGCTACTCTTATCAGCCTAACGTAAACAAATATGGTGACACTATAATTTTAATTTTTTCTCAAATTAGTGATCTGATACAAGCTAGTCTTATCAGCCTACCGTATTCCACCACTATGACACCATAATTTCTGTATTCACTGGAAAAAATTATTTCCCGAAATAGCTGTCTGATACAGGCTACCATTGTCAGCATACCGTATACAAACATGATGACACCATAATTTCTGTTTTTACTGAAAATCTTGTTTTTCTTCTTAAATTAACGTTCTCATACTGGCTACTCTTATCGGTCTACCGTATACAAACACGATGACACCATAATTTCAGTTTATACTGGAAATTTTTTTTTTCTCAAATTAACGTTCTCATACAGGCTACTTTTATCGGCCTACAGTATACAAACACGATGACACCATAATTTCAGTTTATACTGGAAATTTTTTTTTTTTTAATTCAACGTTCTCATACTGGCTACTCTTATCGGTCTACTGTATACAAACACGATGACACCATAATTTCAGTTTTTACTGTAAATTTTGTTTTTCTCAAATTAACGTTTACATACAGTTTACTTTTATCGGCCTACAGTATACAAACACGATGACACCATAATTTCAGTTTATACTGGAAATTTTTTTTTTCTCAAATTAACGTTCTCATACTGGCTACTCTTATCGGTCTACCGTATACAAACACAAACACACCATAATTTCTGTATTCACTGATAACAATTATTTCCCGAAATAGCTGTCTGATACAGGCTACCATTGTCAGCCTACCGTATACAAACATGATGACACCATAATTTCTGTTTTACTGAAAATTTTTTTTTCTCAAATTAACGTTCTCATACAGGCTACTCTTTTTGGTCTACCGTATACAAACACGATTACACCATAATTTCAGTTTTTACTGAAAATTTTTTTTTTCTCAAATTAACGTTCTCATACAGGCTACCATTGTCAGCCTACCGTATACAAACATGATGACACCATAATTTCTGTTTTTACTAAAAAATTTTTTTTTCTCAAATTAACGTTGTCATACAGACTACTCTTATCGGCCTTCCGTATACAAACACGGTGACACCATAACTTCAGTTTTCACTGAAAACTTTTTTTTTTTTAAACTAACGTTCTCATACAGGCTACTCTTATCAGCCTAACGTAAACAAATATGGTGACACTATAATTTTAATTTTTTCTCAAATTAGTGATCTGATACAAGCTAGTCTTATCAGCCTACCGTATTCCACCACTATGACACCATAATTTCTGTATTCACTGGAAAAAATTATTTCACGAAATAGCTGTCTGATACAGGCTACCATTGTCAGCCTACCGTATACAAACATGATGACACCATAATTTCTGTTTTACTGAAAATTTTTTTTTCTCAAATTAACGTTCTCATACAGGCTACTCTTTTTGGTCTACCGTATACAAACACGATTACACCATAATTTCAGTTTTTACTGAAAATTTTCTTTTTTCTCAAATTAACGTTCTCATACAGGCTACCATTGTCAGCCTACCGTATACAAACATGATGACACCATAATTTCTGTTTTTACTAAAAATTTTTTTTTCTCAAATTAACGTTCTTCTACAGGCTACTCTTATCAGCCTACCGTAAACAAATATGGTGACACTATAATTTTAATTTTTTCTCAAATTAGTGATCTGATACAAGCTACTCTTATCAGCCTACCGTATTCCACCACGATGACACCATAATTTCTATATTCACTGGAAAAAATTATTTCCCGAAATAGCTGTCTGATACAGGCTACCATTGTCAGCATACCGTATACAAACATGATGACACCATAATTTCAGTTTTTACTGAAAATTTAGTTTTTCTCAAATTAACGTTCTCACACAGGGTATTTTTATCGGCCTACAATATACAAACACGATGACACCATAATTTCAGTTTATACTGGAAATTTTTTTTTTTCTCAAATTAACGTTCTCATACTGGCTACTTTTATCGGCCTACCGTATACAAACACGGTGACACCATAATTTCTGTTTTTACTGAAAATTTTTTTTTTCTCAAATTAACGTTCTCATACAGGCTACTCTTATCGGCCTGCCGTATACAAACACGGTTACACCATAATTTCAGTTTTTACTCAAAATATTTTTTTTCTCAAATGAACGTTCTCGTACAGCCTACTCTTATCGGCCTACCGTATACAAAAACGATGACACCATAATTTCAGTTTTTACTGAATTTTTTTTTTCTCAAATTAACTTTCTCATACAGGCTACCATTGTCAGCCTACCGTACACAAACATGATGACACCATAATTTCTGTTTTTACTGAAAATTTTTTTTCTGAAATTAACGTTCTCGAACAGGCTACTCTTATCGGCCTACGGTATACAAACACGATGACACCATAATTTCTGTTTTTACTGAAAATTTTTTTTTCTCAAATTAACGTTCTCGTACAGGCTACCATTATCAGCCTACCGTATACAAATATGGTGACACCATAATTTCTGTTTTTACTGAAAATTTTTTTCTTTCTTAAAATAACGTTCTCATACAGGCTACTCTTATCAGCCTACCGTAAACAAATAAAGTGACACTATAATTTCAATTTCTACCTATAAAAATTTTCTTCTTAAATTAGCAGTCTGATACAGGCTAAACTCATCAGCATACCGTATACAAACACGAAGACTCCATAATTTCAGGTTTTACTGAATTTTTTTTTTCTCAAATTAGTGATCTGATACAAGCCTCTCTTATCAGCCTACCGTGAACAAACACGATGACACCATAATTTCATTTTTCACTGAAAACTTTTTTTTTCTTAAACTAACGTTCTCATACAGGCTACTCTTATCGGCCTGCCGTATACAAACACAGTGACACCATAATTTCTGTTTTTACTGAAAATTTTTTTTTTCTCAAATTAACGTTCTCGTACAGGCTACTCTTATCGGCCTACTGTATACAAACACGATGACACCATAATTTCAGTTTTTACTGTAAATTTTGTTTTTCTCAAATTAACGTTTACATACAGTTTACTTTTATCGGCCTACAGTATACAAACACGATGACACCATAATTTCAGTTTATACTGGAAATTTTTTTTTTCTCAAATTAACGTTCTCATACTGGCTACTCTTATCGGTCTACCGTATACAAACACAAACACACCATAATTTCTGTATTCACTGATAACAATTATTTCCCGAAATAGCTGTCTGATACAGGCTACCATTGTCAGCCTACCGTATACAAACATGATGACACCATAATTTCTGTTTTACTGAAAATTTTTTTTTCTCAAATTAACGTTCTCATACAGGCTACTCTTTTTGGTCTACCGTATACAAACACGATTACACCATAATTTCAGTTTTTACTGAAAATTTTCTTTTTTCTCAAATTAACGTTCTCATACAGGCTACCATTGTCAGCCTACCGTATACAAACATGATGACACCATAATTTCTGTTTTTACTAAAAATTTTTTTTTCTCAAATTAACGTTCTTCTACAGGCTACTCTTATCAGCCTACCGTAAACAAATATGGTGACACTATAATTTTAATTTTTTCTCAAATTAGTGATCTGATACAAGCTACTCTTATCAGCCTACCGTATTCCACCACGATGACACCATAATTTCTATATTCACTGGAAAAAATTATTTCCCGAAATAGCTGTCTGATACAGGCTACCATTGTCAGCATACCGTATACAAACATGATGTAACCATAATTTCAGTTTTTACTGAAAATTTAGTTTTTCTCAAATTAACGTTCTCACACAGGCTACTCTTATCGGCCTACGGTATACAAACACGATGACACCATAATTTCTGTTTTTACTGAAAATTTTTTTTTCTCAAATTAACGTTCTCGTACAGGCTACCATTATCAGCCTACCGTATACAAATATGGTGACACCATAATTTCTGTTTTTACTGAAAATTTTTTTCTTTCTTAAAATAACGTTCTCATACAGGCTACTCTTATCAGCCTACCGTAAACAAATAAAGTGACACTATAATTTCAATTTCTACCTATAAAAATTTTCTTCTTAAATTAGCAGTCTGATACAGGCTAAACTCATCAGCATACCGTATACAAACATGATGACACCATAATATCTGTATTCACTGGAAAAAATTATTTCCCGAAATAGCTGTCTGATACAGGCTACCATTGTCAGCCTACCGTATACAAACATGATGACACCATAATTTCTGTTTTACTGAAAATTTTTTTTTCTCAAATTAACGTTCTCATACAGGCTACTCTTTTTGGTCTACCGTATACAAACACGATTACACCATAATTTCAGTTTTTACTGAAAATTTTCTTTTTTCTCAAATTAACGTTCTCATACAGGCTACCATTGTCAGCCTACCGTATACAAACATGATGACACCATAATTTCTGTTTTTACTAAAAAATTTTTTTTTCTCAAATTAACGTTGTCATACAGACTACTCTTATCGGCCTTCCGTATACAAACACGGTGACACCATAACTTCAGTTTTCACTGAAAACTTTTTTTTTTTTAAACTAACGTTCTCATACAGGCTACTCTTATCAGCCTAACGTAAACAAATATGGTGACACTATAATTTTAATTTTTTCTCAAATTAGTGATCTGATACAAGCTAGTCTTATCAGCCTACCGTATTCCACCACTATGACACCATAATTTCTGTATTCACTGGAAAAAATTATTTCACGAAATAGCTGTCTGATACAGGCTACCATTGTCAGCCTACCGTATACAAACATGATGACACCATAATTTCTGTTTTACTGAAAATTTTTTTTTCTCAAATTAACGTTCTCATACAGGCTACTCTTTTTGGTCTACCGTATACAAACACGATTACACCATAATTTCAGTTTTTACTGAAAATTTTCTTTTTTCTCAAATTAACGTTCTCATACAGGCTACCATTGTCAGCCTACCGTATACAAACATGATGACACCATAATTTCTGTTTTTACTAAAAATTTTTTTTTCTCAAATTAACGTTCTTCTACAGGCTACTCTTATCAGCCTACCGTAAACAAATATGGTGACACTATAATTTTAATTTTTTCTCAAATTAGTGATCTGATACAAGCTACTCTTATCAGCCTACCGTATTCCACCACGATGACACCATAATTTCTATATTCACTGGAAAAAATTATTTCCCGAAATAGCTGTCTGATACAGGCTACCATTGTCAGCATACCGTATACAAACATGATGTAACCATAATTTCAGTTTTTACTGAAAATTTAGTTTTTCTCAAATTAACGTTCTCACACAGGCTACTCTTATCGGCCTGCCGTATACAAACACGGTTACACCATAATTTCAGTTTTTACTCAAAATATTTTTTTTCTCAAATGAACGTTCTCGTACAGCCTACTCTTATCGGCCTACCGTATACAAAAACGATGACACCATAATTTCAGTTTTTACTGAATTTTTTTTTTCTCAAATTAACTTTCTCATACAGGCTACCATTGTCAGCCTACCGTACACAAACATGATGACACCATAATTTCTGTTTTTACTGAAAATTTTTTTTCTGAAATTAACGTTCTCGAACAGGCTACTCTTATCGGCCTACGGTATACAAACACGATGACACCATAATTTCTGTTTTTACTGAAAATTTTTTTTTCTCAAATTAACGTTCTCGTACAGGCTACCATTATCAGCCTACCGTATACAAATATGGTGACACCATAATTTCTGTTTTTACTGAAAATTTTTTTCTTTCTTAAAATAACGTTCTCATACAGGCTACTCTTATCAGCCTACCGTAAACAAATAAAGTGACACTATAATTTCAATTTCTACCTATAAAAATTTTCTTCTTAAATTAGCAGTCTGATACAGGCTAAACTCATCAGCATACCGTATACAAACACGAAGACTCCATAATTTCAGGTTTTACTGGAAATTTTTTTTTCTCAAATTATTGATCTGATACAAGCCTCTCTTATCAGCCTACCGTGTACAAACACGATGACACCATAATTTCATTTTTCACTGAAAACTTTTTTTTTCTTAAACTAACGTTCTCATACAGGCTACTCTTATCGGCCTGCCGTATACAAACACAGTGACACCATAATTTCAGTTTTTACTCAAAATTTTTTTTTCTCAAATTAACGTTCTTCTACAGGCTACTCTTATCAGCCTACCGTAAACAAATATGGTGACACTATAATTTTAATTTTTTCTCAAATTAGTGATCTGATACAAGCTACTCTTATCAGCCTACCGTATTCCATCACGATGACACCATAATTTCTATATTCACTGGAAAAAATTATTTCCCGAAATAGCTGTCTGATACAGGCTACCATTGTCAGCATACCGTATACAAACACGATGACACCATAATTTCAGTTTATACTGGAAATTTTTTTTCTTCTCAAATAAACGTTCTTATACAGGCTACTTTTATCGGCCTACAGTATACAAACACGATGACACCATAATTTCAGTTTATACTGGAAATTTTTTTTTTTAATTCATAGTTCTCATACTGGCTACTTTTATCGGTCTACCGTATACAAACACAAACACACCAAAATTTCTGTATTCACTGATAAAAATTATTTCCCGAAATAGCTGTCTGATACAGGCTACCATTCTCAGCCTACCGTATACAAACATGATGACACCATAAGTTCTGTATTTACTGAAAATTTTGTTTTTCTTCTTAAATTAACGTTCTCTTACTGGCTACTTTTATCGGCCTACAGTATACAAACATGATGACACCATAATTTCAGTTTATACTGAATATTTTTTTTTCTCAAATTAACGTTCTCATACAGGCTACTCTTATCGGCCTACCGTATACAAACACGATGACTCCATAATTAAAGTTTATACTGGAAATTTTTTTTTCTCAAATTAACGTTCTCATACAGACTACTCTTATCGGGCTACCGTATACAAACACAAAGACACCATAATTTCAGTTTTTACTGAAAATTTTTTTTTCTCAAATTAACGTTCTCATACAGGCTACTCTTATCGGCCTACCGCATACAAACGCGAAGACTCCATAATTTCAGTTTTTACTGAAAATTTTTTTTTCTCAAATTAACGTTCTCATACAGGCTACTCTTATCGGCCTACCGCATACAAACGCGAAGACTCCATAATTTCAGTTTTTACTGAAAATTTTTTTATCTCAAATTAACGTTCTCATACAGGCTACTCTTTTTGGTCTACCGTATACAAACACGATTACACCATAATTTCAGTTTTTACTGAAAATTTTCTTTTTTCTCAAATTAACGTTCTCATACAGGCTACCATTGTCAGCCTACCGTATACAAACACGAAGACACCATAATTTCAGTTTTTACTGAAAACTTTATTTTTCTTAAATAAACGTTCTCGTACAGGCTACACTTATCAGCCTACCGTATACAAACACGATGACACCATAATTTCTGTTTTTACTGAAAATTTTTTTTTCTCAAATTAACGTTCTCGTACAGGCTACCATTGTCAGCCTACCGTATACAAACACGAAGACACCATAATTTCAGTTTTTACTGAAAACTTTTTTTTTCTTAAACTAACGTTCTCATACAGGCTACTCTTATCGGCCTGCCGTATACCAACACAGTGACACCATAATTTCAGTTTTACTCAAAATTTTTTTTTCTCAAATTAACGTTCTTCTACAGGCTACTCTTATCAGCCTACCGTGAACAAATATGGTGACACTATAATTTTAATTTTTTCTCAAATTAGTGATCTGATACAAGCTACTCTTATCAGCCTGCCGTATTCCACCACGATGACACCATAATTTCTATATTCACTGATAAGAATTATTTCCCCAAAAAGCTGTCTGATACAGGCTACCATTCTCAGCATACCGTATACAAACATGATGACACCATATTTCTGTTTTTACTGAAAATTTTGTTTTTCTTCTTAAATTAACGTTCTCATACTGGCTACTTTTATCGGCCTACAGTATACAAACATGATGACACCATAATTTCAGTTTATACTGGAAATTTTTTTTTTATTCTTAAATTAACGTTCTCATACTGGCTACTCTTATCGGCCTACAGTATACAAACACGATGACACCATAATTTCAGTTTTTAATGAAAATTTTTTTTTTCTTAAATTAAAGTTCTCATACAGGCTACTCTTATCGGCCTACCGTCTACAAACACGATTACACCATAATTTCATTTTTTACTGAACATTTTCTTTTTTCTCAAATTAACGTTCTCATACAGGCTACCATTGTCAGCCTACCGTATACAAACACGAAGACACCACAATTTCAGTTTTTACTGAAAACTTCATTTTTCTTAAATAAACGTTCTCATACAGGCTACTCTTATCAGCCTACCGTATACAAACACGATGACACCATAATTTCTGTTTTTACTGAAAATTTTTTTTTCTCAAATTAACGTTCTCGTACAGGCTACCATTGTCAGCCTACCGAATACAAACATGATGACACCATAATTTCTTTTTTACCGAAAACTTTTTTTTCTCAAATTAACGTTCTCGTACAGGCTACTCTTATTGGCCTACTGTATACAAACACGATGACACCATAATTTCAGTTTATACTGGAAATTTTTTTTTTTTTTAAATCAACGTTCTCATACTGGCTACTCTTATCGGTCTACCGTATACAAACACGATGACACCATAATTTCAGTTTTTACTGAAAATTTTGTTTTTCTCAAATTAACGTTCTCACACAGGGTATTTTTATCGGCCTACCGTATAAAAACACAAACACACCATAATTTCTGTATTCACTGATAAAAATTATTCCCCAAAATAGCTGTCTGATACAGGCTACCATTCTCAGCATACCGTATACAAACATGATGACACCATAATTTCTGTTTTACTGAAAATTTTTTTTTCTCAAATTAACGTTCTCGTACAGGCTACTCTTATCGGCCTACTGTATACAAACACGATGACACCATAATTTCAGTTTATACTGGAAATTTGTTTTTTCTCAAATTAACGTTCTCATACAGGCTACTTTTATCGGCCTACAGTATACAAACACGATGTTACCATAATTTCAGTTTTCACTGGAAATTTTTTTTTCTGAAATTAACGTTCTCGTACAGGCTACTCTTATCGGTCTACTGTATACAAACAATATGACACCATAATTTCAGTTTATACTGGAAATTTTTTTTTTTTTTAAATCAACGTTCTCATACTGGCTACTCTTATCGGTCTACCGTATACAAACACGATGACACCATAATTTCAGTTTTTACTGCAAATTTTGTTTTTCTCAAATTAACGTTCTCACACAGGGTATTTTTATCGGCCTACAATATACAAACACGATGACACCATAATTTCAGTTTATACTGGAAATTTTTTTTTTCTCAAATTAACGTTCTCATACTGGCTACTCTTATCGGTCTACCGTATACAAACACGATGACACCATAATTTCAGTTTTTACTGAAAAATTTTTTTCTGAAATTAACGTTCTCATACAGGCTACTCTTATCGGCCTGCCATATACAAACACGGTGACACCATAATTTCAGTTTTTACTCAAAATTTTTTTTTCTCAAATTAACGTTCTCGTACAGGCTACTCTTATCGGCCTACCGTATACAAACACGATGACACCATAATTTCAGTTTTTACTGAATTTTTTTTTCTCAAATTAACGTTCTCATACAGGCTACCATTGTCAGCCTACCGTATACAAACATGATGACACCATAATTTCTGTTTTTACTAAAAATTTTTTTTTTCTTAAATTAACGTTCTCATACAGGCTACTCTTATCGGCCTACCGTCTACAAACACGATTACACCATAATTTCAGTTTTTACTGAACATTTTCTTTTTTCTCAAATTAACGTTCTCATACAGGCTACCATTGTCAGCCTACCGTATACAAACACGAAGACACCACAATTTCAGTTTTTACTGAAAACTTCATTTTTCTTAAATAAACGTTCTCATACAGGCTACTCTTATCAGCCTACCGTATACAAACACGATGACACCATAATTTCTGTTTTTACTGAAAATTTTTTTTTCTCAAATTAACGTTCTCGTACAGGCTACCATTGTCAGCCTACCGAATACAAATATGATGACACCATAATTTCTTTTTTACCGAAAACTTTTTTTTCTCAAATTAACGTTCTCGTACAGGCTACTCTTATTGGCCTACTGTATACAAACACGATGACACCATAATTTCAGTTTATACTGGAAATTTTTTTTTTTTTTAAATCAACGTTCTCATACTGGCTACTCTTATCGGTCTACCGTATACAAACACGATGACACCATAATTTCAGTTTTTACTGAAAATTTTGTTTTTCTCAAATTAACGTTCTCACACAGGGTATTTTTATCGGCCTACCGTATAAAAACACAAACACACCATAATTTCTGTATTCACTGATAAAAATTATTCCCCAAAATAGCTGTCTGATACAGGCTACCATTCTCAGCATACCGTATACAAACATGATGACACCATAATTTCTGTTTTACTGAAAATTTTTTTTTCTCAAATTAACGTTCTCGTACAGGCTACTCTTATCGGCCTACTGTATACAAACACGATGACACCATAATTTCAGTTTATACTGGAAATTTGTTTTTTCTCAAATTAACGTTCTCATACAGGCTACTTTTATCGGCCTACAGTATACAAACACGATGTTACCATAATTTCAGTTTTCACTGGAAATTTTTTTTTCTGAAATTAACGTTCTCGTACAGGCTACTCTTATCGGTCTACTGTATACAAACACTATGACACCATAATTTCAATTTTTACTCAAAATTTTTTTTTCTCAAATTAACGTTCTCGTACAGGCTACTCTTATCGGCCTGCCGTATACAAACACGGTGACACCATAATTTCAGTTCTTACTCAAAATTTTTTTTTCTCAAATTAATGTTCTCGTACAGGCTACTCTTATCGGCCTACCGTATACAAACACGATGACACCATAATTTCAGTTTTTACTGAATTTTATTTTTCTCAAATTAACGTTCTCATACTGGCTACTCTTATCGGTCTACCGTATACAAACACGATGACACCATAATTTCAGTTTTTACTGAAAAATTTTTTTCTGAAATTAACGTTCTCATACAGGCTACTCTTATCGGCCTGCCATATACAAACACGGTGACACCATAATTTCAGTTTTTACTCAAAATTTTTTTTTCTCAAATTAACGTTCTCGTACAGGCTACTCTTATCGGCCTACCGTATACAAACACGATGACACCATAATTTCAGTTTTTACTGAATTTTTTTTTCTCAAATTAACGTTCTCATACAGGCTACCATTGTCAGCCTACCGTATACAAACATGATGACACCATAATTTCTGTTTTTACTAAAAATTTTTTTTTTCTCAAATTAACGTTCTCATACAGGCTACTCTTATCGGCCTGCCGTATACAAACACGGTGACACCATAATTGCAGTTTTTACTCAAAATTTTTTTTTCTCAAATTAACGTTCTCGTACAGGCTACTCTTATCGGCCTACCGTATACAAAAACGATGACACCATAATTTCAGTTTTTACTGAATTTTTTTTTTTCTCAAATTAACGTTCTCATACAGGCTACTTTTATTGGCCTACAGTATACAAACACGATGACACCATAATTTCAGTTTATACTGGACATTTCTTTTTTAAATCAAAGTTCTCATACTGGCTACTCTTATCGGTCTACCGTATACAAACATGATGACACCATAATTTCTGTTTTTACTGAAAATTTTTTTTTTCTCAAATTAACGTTCTCATACAGGCTACTCTTATCGGCCTGCCGTATACAAACACGGTGACACCATAATTTCAGTTTTTACTCAAAATTTTTTTTTTCTCAAATTAACGTTCTCGTACAGGCTACTCTTATCGGCCTACTGTATACAAACACGATGACACCATAATTTCAGTTTTTACTGTAAATTTTGTTTTTCTCAAATTAACGTTTACATACAGTTTACTTTTATCGGCCTACAGTATACAAACACGATGACACCATAATTTCAGTTTATACTGGAAATTTTTTTTTTCTCAAATTAACGTTCTCATACTGGCTACTCTTATCGGTCTACCGTATACAAACACAAACACACCATAATTTCTGCATTCACTGATAACAATTATTTCCCGAAATAGCTGTCTGATACAGGCTACCATTCTCAGCCTACCGTATACAAACATGATGACACCATAATTTCTGTTTTTACTGAAAATTTTTTTTCTGAAATTAACGTTCTCGAACAGGCTACTCTTATCGGCCTACGGTATACAAACACGATGACACCATAATTTCTGTTTTTACTGAAAATTTTTTTTTCTCAAATTAACGTTCTCGTACAGGCTACCATTATCAGCCTACCGTATACAAATATGGTGACACCATAATTTCTGTTTTTACTGAAAATTTTTTTCTTTCTTAAAATAACGTTCTCATACAGGCTACTCTTATCAGCCTACCGTAAACAAATAAAGTGACACTATAATTTCAATTTCTACCTATAAAAATTTTCTTCTTAAATTAGCAGTCTGATACAGGCTAAACTCATCAGCATACCGTATACAAACACGAAGACTCCATAATTTCAGGTTTTACTGGAAATTTTTTTTTCTCAAATTAACGTTCTCATACAGGCTACTCTTATCGGCCTGCCGTATACAAACACGGTGACACCATAATTTCAGTTTTTACTCAAAATTTTTTTTCTCAAATTAACGTTCTCGTACAGGCTACTATTATCGGCCTACCGTATACAAACACGATGAGACCATAATTTCAGTTTTTACTGAATTTTTTTTTTCTCAAATTAACGTTCTCATATAGGCTACCATTGTCAGCCTACCGTATACAAACATGATGACACCATAATTTCTGTTTTTACTGAAAATTTTTTTTTTTCAAATTAACGTTCTCATACAGGCTACTCTTATCGGCCTGCCGTATACAAACACGGTGACACCATAATTTCAGTTTTTACTCAAAATTTTTTTTTCTCAAATTAACGTTCTCGTACAGGCTACTCTTATCGGCCTACCGTATACAAAAACGATGAAACCATAATTTCAGTTTTTACTGAATTTTTTTTTTCTCAAATTAACGTTCTCGTACAGGCTACTCTTATCGGCCTACCGTATACAAAAACGCTGACACCATAATTTCAGTTTTTACTGAATTTTTTTTTTCTCAAATTAACGTTCTCATACAAGCTACTCTTATCGGCCTACCATATACAAAAACGATGACACCATAATTTCAGTTTTTACTGAATTTTTTTTTTCTCAAATTAACGTTCTCATACAGGCTACTCTTATCGACCTGCCGTATACAAACACGGTGACACCATAATTTCAATTTTTACTCAAAATTTTTTTTTCTCAAATTAACGTTCTCGTACAGGCTACTCTTATCGGCCTGCCGTATACAAACACGGTGACACCATAATTTCAGTTCTTACTCAAAATTTTTTTTTCTCAAATTAATGTTCTCGTACAGGCTACTCTTATCGGCCTACCGTATACAAACACGATGACACCATAATTTCAGTTTTTACTGAAAATTTTCTTTTTTCTCAAATTAACGTTCTCATACAGGCTACCATTGTCAGCCTACCGTATACAAACATGATGACACCATAATTTCTGTTTTTACTAAAAATTTTTTTTTCTCAAATTAACGTTCTTCTACAGGCTACTCTTATCAGCCTACCGTAAACAAATATGGTGACACTATAATTTCAATTTCTACCTATAAAAATTTTCTTCTTAAATTAGCAGTCTGATACAGGCTAAACTCATCAGCATACCGTATACAAACACGAAGACTCCATAATTTCAGGTTTTACTGGAAATTTTTTTTTCTCAAATTAACGTTCTCATACAGGCTACTCTTATCGGCCTGCCGTATACAAACACGGTGACACCATAATTTCAGTTTTTACTCAAAATTTTTTTTCTCAAATTAACGTTCTCGTACAGGCTACTATTATCGGCCTACCGTATACGAACACGATGAGACCATAATTTCAGTTTTTACTGAATTTTTTTTTTCTCAAATTAACGTTCTCATATAGGCTACCATTGTCAGCCTACCGTATACAAACATGATGACACCATAATTTCTGTTTTTACTGAAAATTTTTTTTTTTCAAATTAACGTTCTCATACAGGCTACTCTTATCGGCCTGCCGTATACAAACACGGTGACACCATAATTTCAGTTTTTACTCAAAATTTTTTTTTCTCAAATTAACGTTCTCGTACAGGCTACTCTTATCGGCCTACCGTATACAAAAACGATGAAACCATAATTTCAGTTTTTACTGAATTTTTCTTTTCTCAAATTAACGTTCTCGTACAGGCTACTCTTATCGGCCTACCGTATACAAAAACGCTGACACCATAATTTCAGTTTTTACTGAATTTTTTTTTTCTCAAATTAACGTTCTCATACAAGCTACTCTTATCGGCCTACCATATACAAAAACGATGACACCATAATTTCAGTTTTTACTGAATTTTTTTTTTCTCAAATTAACGTTCTCATACAGGCTACTCTTATCGACCTGCCGTATACAAACACGGTGACACCATAATTTCAATTTTTACTCAAAATTTTTTTTTCTCAAATTAACGTTCTCGTACAGGCTACTCTTATCGGCCTGCCGTATACAAACACGGTGACACCATAATTTTAGTTCTTACTCAAAATTTTTTTTTCTCAAATTAATGTTCTCGTACAGGCTACTCTTATCGGCCTACCGTATACAAACACGATGACACCATAATTTCAGTTTTTACTGAATTTTATTTTTCTCAAATTAACGTTCTCATACTGGCTACTCTTATCGGTCTACCGTATACAAACACGATGACACCATAATTTCAGTTTTTACTGAAAAATTTTTTTCTGAAATTAACGTTCTCATACAGGCTACTCTTATCGGCCTGCCATATACAAACACGGTGACACCATAATTTCAGTTTTTACTCAAAATTTTTTTTTCTCAAATTAACGTTCTCGTACAGGCTACTCTTATCGGCCTACCGTATACAAACACGATGACACCATAATTTCAGTTTTTACTGAATTTTTTTTTCTCAAATTAACGTTCTCATACAGGCTACCATTGTCAGCCTACCGTATACAAACATGATGACACCATAATTTCTGTTTTTACTAAAAATTTTTTTTTTCTCAAATTAACGTTCTCATACAGGCTACTCTTATCGGCCTGCCGTATACAAACACGGTGACACCATAATTGCAGTTTTTACTCAAAATTTTTTTTTCTCAAATTAACGTTCTCGTACAGGCTACTCTTATCGGCCTACCGTATACAAAAACGATGACACCATAATTTCAGTTTTTACTGAATTTTTTTTTTCTCAAATTAACGTTCTCATACAGGCTACTTTTATTGGCCTACAGTATACAAACACGATGACACCATAATTTCAGTTTATACTGGACATTTCTTTTTTAAATCAAAGTTCTCATACTGGCTACTCTTATCGGTCTACCGTATACAAACATGATGACACCATAATTTCTGTTTTTACTGAAAATTTTTTTTTTCTCAAATTAACGTTCTCATACAGGCTACTCTTATCGGCCTGCCGTATACAAACACGGTGACACCATAATTTCAGTTTTTACTCAAAATTTTTTTTTTCTCAAATTAACGTTCTCGTACAGGCTACTCTTATCGGCCTACTGTATACAAACACGATGACACCATAATTTTAGTTTTTACTGTAAATTTTGTTTTTCTCAAATTAACGTTTACATACAGTTTACTTTTATCGGCCTACAGTATACAAACACGATGACACCATAATTTCAGTTTATACTGGAAATTTTTTTTTTCTCAAATTAACGTTCTCATACTGGCTACTCTTATCGGTCTACCGTATACAAACACAAACACACCATAATTTCTGCATTCACTGATAACAATTATTTCCCGAAATAGCTGTCTGATACAGGCTACCATTCTCAGCCTACCGTATACAAACATGATGACACCATAATTTCTGTTTTTACTGAAAATTTTTTTTCTGAAATTAACGTTCTCGAACAGGCAACTCTTATCGGCCTACGGTATACAAACACGATGACACCATAATTTCTGTTTTTACTGAAAATTTTTTTTTCTCAAATTAACGTTCTCGTACAGGCTACCATTATCAGCCTACCGTATACAAATATGGTGACACCATAATTTCTGTTTTTACTGAAAATTTTTTTCTTTCTTAAAATAACGTTCTCATACAGGCTACTCTTATCAGCCTACCGTAAACAAATAAAGTGACACTATAATTTCAATTTCTACCTATAAAAATTTTCTTCTTAAATTAGCAGTCTGATACAGGCTAAACTCATCAGCATACCGTATACAAACACGAAGACTCCATAATTTCAGGTTTTACTGGAAATTTTTTTTTCTCAAATTAACGTTCTCATACAGGCTACTCTTATCGGCCTGCCGTATACAAACACGGTGACACCATAATTTCAGTTTTTACTCAAAATTTTTTTTCTCAAATTAACGTTCTCGTACAGGCTACTATTATCGGCCTACCGTATACAAACACGATGAGACCATAATTTCAGTTTTTACTGAATTTTTTTTTTCTCAAATTAACGTTCTCATATAGGCTACCATTGTCAGCCTACCGTATACAAACATGATGACACCATAATTTCTGTTTTTACTGAAAATTTTTTTTTTTCAAATTAACGTTCTCATACAGGCTACTCTTATCGGCCTGCCGTATACAAACACGGTGACACCATAATTTCAGTTTTTACTCAAAATTTTTTTTTCTCAAATTAACGTTCTCGTACAGGCTACTCTTATCGGCCTACCGTATACAAAAACGATGAAACCATAATTTCAGTTTTTACTGAATTTTTTTTTTCTCAAATTAACGTTCTCGTACAGGCTACTCTTATCGGCCTACCGTATACAAAAACGCTGACACCATAATTTCAGTTTTTACTGAATTTTTTTTTTTCTCAAATTAACGTTCTCATACAAGCTACTCTTATCGGCCTACCATATACAAAAACGATGACACCATAATTTCAGTTTTTACTGAATTTTTTTTTTTCTCAAATTAACGTTCTCATACAGGCTACTCTTATCGACCTGCCGTATACAAACACGGTGACACCATAATTTCAATTTTTACTCAAAATTTTTTTTTCTCAAATTAACGTTCTCGTACAGGCTACTCTTATCGGCCTGCCGTATACAAACACGGTGACACCATAATTTCAGTTCTTACTCAAAATTTTTTTTTCTCAAATTAATGTTCTCGTACAGGCTACTCTTATCGGCCTACCGTATACAAACACGATGACACCATAATTTCAGTTTTTACTGAATTTTTTTTTTCTCAAATTAACGTTCTCATACTGGCTACTCTTATCGGTCTACCGTATACAAACACGATGACACCATAATTTCAGTTTTTACTGAAAATTTTTTTTTCTGAAATTAACGTTCTCATACAGGCTACTCTTATCGGCCTGTCGTATACAAACACGGTGACACCATAATTTCAGTTTTTACTCAAAATTTTTTTTTCTCAAATTAACGTTCTCGTACAGGCTACTCTTATCGGCCTACCGTATACAAACACGATGACACCATAATTTCAGTTTTTACTGAATTTTTTTTTTCTCAAATTACCGTTCTCATATAGGCTACCATTGTCAGCCTACCGTATACAAATATGATGACACCATAATTTCTGTTTTTACTGAAAATTTTTTTTTTCTCAAATTAACGTTCTCATACAGGCTACTCTTATCGGCCTGCCGTATACAAACACGGTGACACCATAATTTCAGTTTTTACTCAAAATTTTTTTTTCTCAAATTAACGTTCTCGTACAAGCTACTCTTATCGGCCTACCGTATACAAAAACGATGACACCATAATTTCAGTTTTTACTGAAAATTTTTTTTTTCTCAAATTAACGTTCTCATAAAGGCTACTCTTATCGGCCTGCCGTATACAAACACGGTGACACCATAATTTCAGTTTTTACTCAAAATTATTTTTTCTCAAATTAACGTTCTCGTACAGGCTACTCTTATCGGCCTACCGTATACAAACACGATGACACCATAATTTCTGTTTTTACTGAAAATTTTTTTTTTCTCAAATTAATGTTCTCATATAGGCTACCATTGTCAGCCTACCGTATACAAACATGATGACACCATAATTTCTGTTTTTACTGAAAATTTTTTTTTTCTCAAATTAACGTTCTCATACAGGCTACTCTTATCGGCCTGCCGTATACAAACACGGTGACACCATAATATCTGTATTCACTGGAAAAAATTATTTTCCGAAATAGCTGTCTGATACAGGCTACCGTTGTCAGCATACCGTATACAAACATGATGACACCATAATTTCTGTTTTAACTGAAAATTTTGTTTTTCTTCTTAAATTAACGTTCTCATACTGGCTACTCTTATCGGCCTACAGTATACAAACACGATGACACCAAAATTTCAGTTTATACTGGAAATTTTTTTTTATCAAATTAACGTTCTCATACAGGCTACTTTTATTGGCCTACAGAATACAAACACGATGACACCATAATTTCAGTTTATACTGGACATTTTTTTTTTTTAAAACAACGTTCTCATACTGGCTACTCTTATCGGTCTACCGTATACAAACACGATGACACCATAATTTCAGTTTTTACTGAAAATTTTTTTTTTCTCAAATTAACGTTCTCATATAGGCAACCATTGTCAGCCTACCGTAAACAAATATGGTGACACCATAATTTCTGTTTTTATTGAAAATTTTGTTTTTCTTCTTTAATTAACGTTCTCATACTGGCTACACTTATCGGCCTACCGTATACAACCACGATGACAACATAATATCTGTATTCACTGGAAAAAATTATTTTCCGAAATAGCTGTCTGATACAGGCTACCGTTGTCAGCATACCGTATACAAACACGATGACACCATAATTTCAGTTTTTACTGAATTTTTTTTTTCTCAAATTAACGTTCTCATACTGGCTACTCTTATCGGTCTACCGTATACAAACACGATGACACCATAATTTCAGTTTTTACTGAAAATTTTTTTTTCTGAAATTAACGTTCTCATACAGGCTACTCTTATCGGCCTGTCGTATACAAACACGGTGACACCATAATTTCAGTTTTTACTCAAAATTTTTTTTTCTCAAATTAACGTTCTCGTAGAGGCTACTCTTATCGGCCTACCGTATGCAAACACGATGACACCATAATTTCAGTTTTTACTGAATTTTTTTTTTCTCAAATTAACGTTCTCATATAGGCTACCATTGTCAGCCTACCGTATACAAACATGATGACACCATAATTTCTGTTTTTACTGAAAATTTTTTTTTTCTCAAATTAACATTCTCATACAGGCTACTCTTATCGGCCTGCCGTATACAAACACGGTGACACCATAATTTCAGTTTTTACTCAAAATTTTTTTTTCTCAAATTAACGTTCTCGTACAAGCTACTCTTATCGGCCTACCGTATACAAAAACGATGACACCATAATTTCAGTTTTTACTGAAAAATTTTTTTTTTCTCAAATTAACGTTCTCATACAGGCTACTCTTATCGGCCTGCCGTATACAAACACGGTGACACCATAATTTCAGTTTTTACTCAAAATTTTTTTTTCTCAAATTAACATTCTCGTACAGGCTAGTCTTATCGGCCTACCGTATACAAACACGATGACACCATAATTTCAGTTTTTACTGAATTTTTTTTTTCTCAAATTAACGTTCTCATATAGGCTACCATTGTCAGCCTACCGTATACAAACATGATGACACCATAATTTCTGTTTTTACTGAAAATTTTTTTTTTCTCAAATTAACGTTCTCATACAGGCTACTCTTATCGGCCTGCCGTATACAAACACGGTGACACCATAATATCTGTATTCACTGGAAAAAATTATTTTCCGAAATAGCTGTCTGATACAGGCTACCGTTGTCAGCATACCGTATACAAACATGATGACACCATAATTTCTGTTTTAACTGAAAATTTTGTTTTTCTTCTTAAATTAACGTTCTCATACTGGCTACTCTTATCGGCCTACAGAATACAAACACGATGACACCATAATTTCAGTTTATACTGGACATTTTTTTTTTTTAAAACAGCGTTCTCATACTGGCTACTCTTATCGGTCTACCGTATACAAACACGATGACACCATAATTTCAGTTTTTACTGAAAATTTTGTTTTTCTCAAATTAACGTTCTCATACAGGGTACTTTTATCGGCCTACAGTATACAAACACGATGACACCATAATTTCAGTTTATACTGGAAATTTTTTTTTCTGAAATTAACGTTCTCATACAGGCTACTCTTATCGGCCTGTCGTATACAAACACAGTGACACCATAATTTCAGTTTTTACTCAAAATTTTTTTTTCTCAAATTAACGTTCTCGTACAGGCTACTCTTATCGGCCTACCGTATACAAACACGATGACACCATAATTTCAGTTTTTACTGAATTTTTTTTTTCTCAAATTAACGTTGTCATACAGGCTACCATTGTCAGCCTACCGTATACAAACATGATGACACAATAATTTCTGTTTTTACTGAAAATTTTTTTTTTCTCAAATTAACGTTCTCATACAGGCTACTCTTATCGGCCTGCCGTATACAAACACGGTGACACCATAATTTCAGTTTTTACTCAAAATTTTTTTTTCTCAAATTAACGTCCCCGTACAAGCTACTCTTATCGGCCTACCGTATACAAAAACGATGACACCATAATTTCAGTTTTTACTGAATTTTTTTTTTCTCAAATTAACGTTCTCATACAGGCTACTCTTATCGGCCTGCCGTATACAAACACGGTGACACCATAATTTCAGTTTATACTCAAAATTTTTTTTTCTCAAATTAACGTTCTCGTACAGGCTACTCTTATCGGCCTACCGTATACAAAAACGATGACACCATAATTTCAGTTTTTACTGAATTTTTTTTTTCTCAAATTAACGTTCTCGTACAGGCTACTCTTATCGGCCTACCGTATACAAAAACGCTGACACCATAATTTCAGTTTTTACTGAATTTTTTTTTTCTCAAATTAACGTTCTCATACAGGCTACCATTGTCAGCCTACCGTACACAAACATGATGACACCATAATTTCTGTTTTTACTGAAAATTTTTTTTCCTTTTAAAATAACGTTGTCATACAGGCTACTCTTATCAGCCTACCGTAAACAAATATGGTGACACTATAATTTCAATTTCTACCTAAAAAAATTTTCTTCTCAAATTAGCAGTCTGATACAGGCTAAACTCATCAGCATACCGTATACAAACACGAAGACTCCATAATTTCAGGTTTTACTGAAAATTTTTTTTTCTCAAATGAGTGATCTGATACAAGCCTCGCTTATCAGCCTACCGTGAACAAACACGATGACACCAAAATTTCATTTTTCACTGAAAACTTTTTTTTTCTTAAACTAACGTTCTCATACAGGCTACTCTTATCGGCCTGCCGTATACCAACACAGTGACACCATAATTTCAGTTTTTATTCAAAATTTTTTTTTCTCAAATTAACGTTCTTCTACAGGCTACTCTTATCAGCCTACCGTAAACAAATATGGTGAAACTATAATTTTAATTTTTTTTTCAAATTAGTGATCTGATACAAGCTACTCTTATCAGCCTACCGTATTCCACCACGATGACACCATAATTTCTGTATTCACTGGAAAAAATTATTTCCCGAAATAGCTGTCTGATACAGGCTACCATTGTCAGCATACCGTATACAAACATGATGACACCATAAGTTCTGTATTTACTGAAAATTTTGTTTTTCTTCTTAAATTAACGTTCTCATACTGGCTAATTTATTCGGCCTACAGTATACAAACATGATGACACCATAATTTCAGTTTATACTGGACATTTTTTTTTTTTCAAATCAACGTTCTCATACTTGCTACTCTTATCGGTCTACCGTATACAAACACGATGACACCATATTTTCTGTTTTAACTGAAAATTTTGTTTTTCTTCTTAAATTAACGTTCTCATACAGGGTACTTTTATCGGCCTACAGTATACAAACACGATGACACCATAATTTCAGTTTATACTGGAAATTTTTTTTTTTCTCAAATTAACGTTCTCATACTGGCTACTCTTATCGGTCTACCGTATACAAACACGGTGACACCATAATTTCAGTTTTTACTCAAAATTTTTTTTTCTCAAATTAACGTTCTCGTACAGGCTACTCTTATCGGCCTACCGTATACAAAAACGATGACACCATAATTTCAGTTTTTACTGAATTTTTTTTTTCTCAAACTAACGTTCTCATAAAGGCTACCATTGTCAGCCTACCGTATACAAACATGATGACACCATAATTTCTGTTTTTACTGAAAATTTTTTTTTCTGAAATTAACGTTCTCGTACAGGCTACTCTTATCGGTCTACTGTATACAAACACGATGACACCATAATTTCAGTTTATACTGGAAATTTGTTTTTTCTCAAATTAACGTTCTCATACAGGCTACTTTTATCGGCCTACAGTATACAAACACGATGTTACCATAATTTCAGTTTTTACTGAAAATTTTTTTTTCTGAAATTAACGTTCTCGTACAGGCTACTCTTATCGGTCTACTGTATACAAACACGATGGCACCATAATTTCAGTTTATACTGGAAATTTTTTTTTTTTTTTAAATCAACGTTCTCATACTGGCTACTCTTATCGGTCTACCGTATACAAACACGATGACACCATAATTTCAGTTTTTACTGAAAATTTTGTTTTTCTCAAATTAACGTTCTCACACAGGGTATTTTTATCGGCCTACAATATACAAACACGATGACACCATAATTTCAGTTTTTACTCAAAATAACGTTCTCATACAGGCTACTCTTATCAACCTACCGTATACAAACATGATGACACCATAATTTCTGTTTTTACTGAAAATTTTTTTTTTCTCAAATTAACGTTCTAATACTGGCTACTCTTATCGGTCTACCGTATACAAACACGATGACACCATAATTTCAGTTTTTACTGAAAATTTTGTTTTTCTCAAATTAACGTTCTCATACAGGGTATTTTTATCGGCCTACAATATACAAACACGATGACACCATAATTTCAGTTTTTACTCGAAATAACGTTCTCATACAGGCTACTCTTATGAACCTACCGTATACAAACATGATGACACCATAATTTCTGTTTTTACTGAAAATTTTTTTTTTCTCAAATTAACGTTCTCATACAGGCTACTCTTATCGGCCTGCCGTATACAAACACGGTGACACCATAATTTCAGTTTTTACTCAAAATTTTTTTTTCTCAAATTAACGTTCTCGTACAAGCTACTCTTATCGGCCTACCGTATACAAAAACGATGACACCATAATTTCAGTTTTTACTGAATTTGTTTTTTCTCAAATTAACGTTCTCATACAGGCTACTCTTATCGGCCTGCCGTATACAAACACAGTGACACCGTAATTTCAGTTTTTATTCAAAATTTTTTTTTCTCAAATTAACGTTCTTCTACAGGCTACTCTTATCAGCCTACCGTAAACAAATATGGTGACACTATAATTTTAATTTTTATTTCAAATTAGTGATCTGATACAAGCTACTCTTATCAGCCTACCGTATTCCACCACGATGACACCATAATTTCTGTATTCACTGGAAAAAATTATTTCCTGAAATAGCTGTCTGATACAGGCTACCATTGTCAGCATACCGTATACAAACATGATGACACCATAAGTTCTGTATTTACTGGAAATTTTGTTTTTCTTCTTAAATTAACGTTCTCATACTGGCTACTTTATTCGGCCTACAGTATACAAACATGATGACACCATAATTTCAGTTTATACTGGACATTTTTTTTTTTTAAATCAACGCTCTCATACTTGCTACTCTTATCGGTCTACCGTATACAAACACGATGACACCATAATTTCAGTTTTTACTGAAAATTTTGTTTTTCTCAAATTAACGTTCTCATACAGGGTACTTTTATCGGCCTACAGTATACAAACACGATGACACCATAATTTCAGTTTATACTGGAAATTTTTTTTTTCTCAAATTAACGTTCTCATACTGGCTACTCTTATCGGTCTACCGTATACAAACACGGTGACACCATAATTTCAGTTTTTACTCAAAATTTATTTTTCTCAAATTAACGTTCTCGTACAGGCTACTCTTATCGGCCTACCGTATACAAAAACGCTGACACCATAATTTCAGTTTTTACTGAATTTTTTTTTTCTCAAATTAACGTTCTTCTACAGGCTACTCTTATCAGCCTACCGTAAACAAATATGGTGACACTATAATTTTAATTTTTTTTTCAAATTAGTGATCTGATACAAGCTACTCTTATCAGCCTACCGTATTCCACCACGATGACACCATAATTTCTGTATTCACTGGAAAAAATTATTTCCCGAAATAGCTGTCTGATACAGGCTACCATTGTCAGCATACCGTATACAAACATGATGACACCATAAGTTCTGTATTTACTGGAAATTTTGTTTTTCTTCTTAAATCAACGTTCTCATACTTGCTACTCTTATCGGTCTACCGTATACAAACACGATGACACCATAATTTCAGTTTTTACTTAAAATTTTGTTTTTCTCAAATTAACGTTCTCATACTGGCTACTCTTATCGGTCTACCGTATACAAACACGGTGACACCATAATTTCAGTTTTTACTCAAAATTTATTTTTCTCAAATTAACGTTCTCGTACAGGCTACTCTTATCGGCCTGCCGTATACAAACACAGTGACACCGTAATTTCAGTTTTTATTCAAAATTTTTTTTTCTCAAATTAACGTTCTTCTACAGGCTACTCTTATCAGCCTACCGTAAACAAATATGGTGACACTATAATTTTAATTTTTTTTTCAAATTAGTGATCTGATACAAGCTACTCTTATCAGCCTACCGTATTCCACCACGATGACACCATAATTTCTGTATTCACTGGAAAAAATTATTTCCCGAAATAGCTGTCTGATACAGGCTACCATTGTCAGCATACCGTATACAAACATGATGACACCATAAGTTCTGTATTTACTGGAAATTTTGTTTTTCTTCTTAAATTAACGTTCTCATACTGGCTACTTTATTCGGCCTACAGTATACAAACATGATGACACCATAATTCCAGTTTATACTGGACATTTTTTTTTTTTTAAATCAACGTTCTCATACTTGCTACTCTTATCGGTCTACCGTATACAAACACGATGACACCATAATTTCAGTTTTTACTGAAAATTTTGTTTTTCTCAAATTAACGTTCTCATACAGGGTACTTTTATCGGCCTACCGTACACAAACATGATGACACCATAATTTCTGTTTTTACTGAAAATTTTTTTCTTTCTTAAAATAACGTTCTCATACAGGCTACTCTTATCAGCCTACCGTAAACAAATATGGTGACACTATAATATCAATTTCTACCTAAAAAAATTTTCTTCTCAAATTAGCAGTCTGATACAGGCTAAACTCAGCAGCATACCGTATACAAACACGAAGACTCCATAATTTCAGGTTTTACTGAAAATTTTTTTTTCTCAAATTAGTGATCTGATACAAGCCTCTCTTATCAGCCTACCGTGAACAAACACGATGACACCATAATTTCATTTTTCACTGAAAACTTTTTTTTTCTTAAACTAACGTTCTCATACAGGCTACTCTTATCGGCCTGCCGTATACCAACACAGTGACACCATAATTTCAGTTTTTATTCAAAATTTTTTTTTCTCAAATTAACGTTCTTCTACAGGCTACTCTTAGCAGCCTACCGTAAACAAATATGGTGACACTATAATTTTAATTTTTTTTTCAAATTAGTGATCTGATACAAGCTACTCTTATCTGCCTGCCGTATTCCACCACGATGACACCATAATTTCTGTATTCACTGGAAAAAATTATTTCCCGAAATAGCTGTCTGATACAGGCTACCATTGTCAGCATACCGTATACAAACATGATGACACCATAAGTTCTGTATTTACTGAAAATTTTGTTTTTCTTCTTAAATTAACGTTCTCATACTGGCTAATTTATTCGGCCTACAGTATACAAACATGATGACACCATAATTTCAGTTTATACTGGACATTTTTTTTTTTTCAAATCAACGTTCTCATACTTGCTACTCTTATCGGTCTACCGTATACAAACACGATGACAACATATTTTCTGTTTTAACTGAAAATTTTGTTTTTCTTCTTAAATTAACGTTCTCATACAGGGTACTTTTATCGGCCTACAGTATACAAACACGATGACACCATAATTTCAGTTTATACTGGAAATTTATTTTTTTTCTCAAATTAACGTTCTCATACTGGCTACTCTTATCGGTCTACCGTATACAAACACGGTGACACCATAATTTCAGTTTTTACTCAAAATTTTTTTTTCTCAAATTAACGTTCTCGTACAGGCTACTCTTATCGGCCTACCGTATACAAAAACGATAACACCATAATTTCAGTTTTTACTGAATTTTTTTTTTCTCAAACTAACGTTCTCATAAAGGCTACCATTGTCAGCCTACCGTATACAAACATGATGACACCATAATTTCTGTTTTTACTGAAAATTTTTTTTTCTGAAATTAACGTTCTCGTACAGGCTACTCTTATCGGTCTACTGTATACAAACACGATGACACCATAATTTCAGTTTATACTGGAAATTTGTTTTTTCTCAAATTAACGTTCTCATACAGGCTACTTTTATCGGCCTACAGTATACAAACACGATGTTACCATAATTTCAGTTTTTACTGAAAATTTTTTTTTCTGAAATTAACGTTCTCGTACAGGCTACTCTTATCGGTCTACTGTATACAAACACGATGGCACCATAATTTCAGTTTATACTGGAAATTTTTTTTTTTTTTTAAATCAACGTTCTCATACTGGCTACTCTTATCGGTCTACCGTATACAAACACGATGACACCATAATTTCAGTTTTTACTGAAAATTTTGTTTTTCTCAAATTAACGTTCTCACACAGGGTATTTTTATCGGCCTACAATATACAAACACGATGACACCATAATTTCAGTTTTTACTCAAAATAACGTTCTCATACAGGCTACTCTTATCAACCTACCGTATACAAACATGATGACACCATAATTTCTGTTTTTACTGAAAATTTTTTTTTTCTCAAATTAACGTTCTAATACTGGCTACTCTTATCGGTCTACCGTATACAAACACGATGACACCATAATTTCAGTTTTTACTGAAAATTTTGTTTTTCTCAAATTAACGTTCTCATACAGGGTATTTTTATCGGCCTACAATATACAAACACGATGACACCATAATTTCAGTTTTTACTCGAAATAACGTTCTCATACAGGCTACTCTTATCAACCTACCGTATACAAACATGATGACACCATAATTTCTGTTTTTACTGAAAATTTTTTTTTTCTCAAATTAACGTTCTCATACAGGCTACTCTTATCGGCCTGCCGTATACAAACACGGTGACACCATAATTTCAGTTTTTACTCAAAATAACGTTCTCATACAGGCTACTCTTATCAACCTACCGTATACAAACATGATGACACCATAATTTCAGTTTTTACTCAAAATTTTTTTTTCTCAAATTAACGTTCTCGTACAAGCTACTCTTATCGGCCTACCGTATACAAAAACGATGACACCATAATTTCAGTTTTTACTGAATTTGTTTTTTCTCAAATTAACGTTCTCATACAGGCTACTCTTATCGGCCTGCCGTATACAAACACAGTGACACCGTAATTTCAGTTTTTATTCAAAATTTTTTTTTCTCAAATTAACGTTCTTCTACAGGCTACTCTTATCAGCCTACCGTAAACAAATATGGTGACACTATAATTTTAATTTTTTTTCCAAATTAGTGATCTGATACAAGCTACTCTTATCAGCCTACCGTATTCCACCACGATGACACCATAATTTCTGTATTCACTGGAAAAAATTATTTCCCGAAATAGCTGTCTGATACAGGCTACCATTGTCAGCATACCGTATACAAAGATGATGACACCATAAGTTCTGTATTTACTGGAAATTTTGTTTTTCTTCTTAAATCAACGTTCTCATACTTGCTACTCTTATCGGTCTACCGTATACAAACACGATGACACCATAATTTCAGTTTTTACTGAAAATTTTGTTTTTCTCAAATTAACGTTCTCATACTGGCTACTCTTATAGGTCTACCGTATACAAACACGGTGACACCATAATTTCAGTTTTTACTCAAAAATTATTTTTCTCAAATTAACGTTCTCGTACAGGCTACTCTTATCGGCCTGCCGTATACGAACACAGTGACACCGTAATTTCAGTTTTTATTCAAAATTTTTTTTTCTCAAATTAACGTTCTTCTACACGCTACTCTTATCAGCCTACCGTAAACAAATATGGTGACACTATAATTTTAATTTTTTTTTCAAATTAGTGATCTGATACAAGCTACTCTTATCAGCCTACCGTATTCCACCACGATGACACCATAATTTCTGTATTCACTGGAAAAAATTATTTCCCGAAATAGCTGTCTGATACAGGCTACCATTGTCAGCATACCGTATACAAACATGATGACACCATAAGTTCTGTATTTACTGGAAATTTTGTTTTTCTTCTTAAATTAACGTTCTCATACTGGCTACTTTATTCGGCCTACAGTATACAAACATGATGACACCATAATTTCAGTTTATACTGGACATTTTTTTTTTTTTAAATCAACGTTCTCATACTTGCTACTCTTATCGGTCTACCGTATACAAACACGATGACACCATAATTTCAGTTTTTACTGAAAATTTTGTTTTTCTCAAATTAACGTTCTCATACAGGGTACTTTTATCGGCCTACCGTACACAAACATGATGACACCATAATTTCTGTTTTTACTGAAAATTTTTTTCTTTCTTAAAATAACGTTCTCATACAGGCTACTCTTATCAGCCTACCGTAAACAAATATGGTGACACTATAATTTCAATTTCTACCTAAAAAAATTTTCTTCTCAAATTAGCAGTCTGATACAGGCTAAACTCAGCAGCATACCGTATACAAACACGAAGACTCCATAATTTCAGGTTTTACTGAAAATTTTTTTTTCTCAAATTAGTGATCTGATACAAGCCTCTCTTATCAGCCTACCGTGAACAAACACGATGACACCATAATTTCATTTTTCACTGAAAACTTTTTTTTTCTTAAACTAACGTTCTCATACAGGCTACTCTTATCGGCCTGCCGTATACCAACACAGTGACACCATAATTTCAGTTTTTATTCAAAATTTTTTTTTCTCAAATTAACGTTCTTCTACAGGCTACTCTTAGCAGCCTACCGTAAACAAATATGGTGACACTATAATTTTAATTTTTTTTTCAAATTAGTGATCTGATACAAGCTACTCTTATCTGCCTGCCGTATTCCACCACGATGACACCATAATTTCTGTATTCACTGGAAAAAATTATTTCCCGAAATAGCTGTCTGATACAGGCTACCATTGTCAGCATACCGTATACAAACATGATGACACCATAAGTTCTGTATTTACTAAAAATTTTGTTTTTCTTCTTAAATTAACGTTCTCATACTGGCTACTTTATTCGGCCTACAGTATACAAACATGATGACACCATAATTTCAGTTTATACTGGACATTTTTTTTTTTAAATCAACGTTCTCATACTTGCTACTCTTATCGGTCTACCGTATACAAACACGATGACACCATAATTTCAGTTTTTACTGAAAATTTTGTTTTTCTCAAATTAACGTTCTCATACAGGGTACTTTTATCGGCCTACAGTATACAAACACGATGACACCATAATTTCAGTTTTTACTCAAAATTTTTTTTTCTCAAATTAACGTTCTCGTACAGGCTACTCTTATCGGCCTACCGTATACAAAAACGATGACACCATAATTTCTGTTTTATCTGAAAATTTTTTTTTCTCAAATTAACGTTCTCGTACAGGCTACTCTTATCAGCCTACCGTAAACAAATATGGTGACACTATAATTTCAATTTCTACCTAAAAAAATTTTCTTCTCAAATTAGCAGTCTGATACAGGCTAAATTCATCAGCATACCGTATACAAACACGAAGACTCCATAATTTCAGGTTTTACTGAAAATTTTTTTTTCTCAAATGAGTGATCTGATACAAGCCTCTCTTATCAGCCTACCGTGAACAAACACGATGACACCATAATTTCATTTTTCACTGAAAACTTTTTTTTTCTTCAACTAACGTTCTCATACAGGCTACTCTTATCGGTCTACTGTATACAAACACGATGACACTATAATTTCAGTTTATACTGGAAATTTGTTTTTTCTCAAATTAACGTTCTCATACAGGCTACTTTTATCGGCCTACAGTATACAAACACGATGTTACCATAATTTCAGTTTTTACTGAAAATTTTTTTTTCTGAAATTAACGTTCTCGTACAGGCTATTCTTATCGGTCTACTGTATACAAACACGATGACACTATAATTTCAGTTTATACTGGAAATTTGTTTTTTCTGAAATTAACGTTCTCGTACAGGCTACTCTTATCGGTCTACTGTATACAAACACGATGACACCATAATTTCAGTTTATACTGGAAATTTTTTTTTTTTTTAAATCAACGTTCTCATACTGGCTACTCTTATCGGTCTACCGTATACAAACACGATGACACCATAATTTCAGTTTTTACTGAAAATTTTGTTTTCTCAAATTAACGTTCTCGTACAGGCTACTCTTATCGGCCTACCGTATACAAAAACGATGACACCATAATTTCAGTTTTTACTGAATTTTTTTTTTCTCAAATTAACGTTCTCATACAGACTACCATTGTCAGCCTACCGTATACAAACATGATGACACCATAATTTCTGTTTTATCTGAAAATTTTTTTTTCTGAAATTAACGTTCTCGTACAGGCTACTCTTATCGGTCTACTGTATACAAACACGATGACACCATAATTTCAGTTTATACTGGAAATTTGTTTTTTCTCAAATTAACGTTCTCATACAGGCTACTTTTATCGGCCTACAGTATACAAACACGATGTTACCATAATTTCAGTTTTTACTGAAAATTTTTTTTTCTGAAATTAACGTTCTCGTACAGGCTACTCTTATCGGTCTACTGTATACAAACACGATGACACCATAATTTCAGTTCATACTGGAAATTTTTTTTTTTTTAAATCAACGTTCTCATACTGGCTACTCTTATCCGTCTACCGTATACAAACACGATGACACCATAATTTCAGTTTTTACTGAAAATTTTGTTTTTCTCAAATTAACGTTCTCACACAGGGTATTTTTATCGGCCTACAATATACAAACACGATGACACCATAATTTCAGTTTATACTGAAAATTTTTTTTTTTCTCAAATTAACGTTCTCATACTGGCTACTCTTATCGGTCTACCGTATACAAACAAGATGACACCATAATTTCATTTTTCACTGAAAACTTTTTTTTTCTTAAACTAACGTTCTCATACAGGCTACTCTTATCGGCCTGCCCTATACCAACACAGTGACACCATAATTTCAGTTTTTACTCAAAATTTTTTTTTCTCAAATCAACGTTCTTCTACAAGCTACTCTTATCAGCCTACCGTAAACAAATATGGTGAAACTATAATTTTAATTTTTTCTCAAATTAGTGATCTGATACAAGCTACTCTTATCAGCCTACCGTATTCCACCACGATGACACCATAATTTCTGTATTCACTGGAAAAAATTATTTCCCGAAATAGCTGTCTGATACAAGCTACCATTGTCAGCATACCGTATACAAACATGATGACACCATAATTTCAGTTTTTACTGAAAAATTTTTTTTTCTCAAATTAACGTTCTCATACAGGCTACCATTATCAGCCTACCGTATACAAACATGATGACACCATAACTTCAGTTTTTACTGAAAATTTTTTTTTCTTAAATTAACGTTCTCATACAGGTTACTCTTATCGGCCTGCCGTATACAAACACGGTGTCACCATAATTTCAGTTTTTACTGAAAATTTTGTTTTTCTCAAATTAACGTTCTTCTACAGGCTACTCTTATCAGCCTACCGTAAACAAATATGGTGAAACTATAATTTTAATTTTTTCTCAAATTAGTGATCTGAAACAAGCTACTCTTATCAGCCTACCGTATTCCACCACGATGACACCATAATTTCTGTATTCACTGGAAAAAATTATTTCCCGAAATAGCTGTCTGATACAAGCTACCATTGTCAGCATACCGTATACAAACATGATGACACCATAATTTCAGTTTCTACTGAAAAATTTTTTTTTCTCAAATTAACGTTCTCATACAGGCTACCATTCTCAGCCTACCGTATACAAACATGATGACACCATAAGTTCTGTATTTACTGAAAATTTTGTTTTTCTTCTAAAATTAACGTTCTCATACTGGCTACTTTTATCGGCCTACAGTATACAAACATGATGACACCATAATTTCAGTTTTTACTGAAAAATTTTTTTTTCTCAAATTAACGTTCTCATACAGACTAAACTCATCAGCATACCGTATACAAACATGATGACACCATAATTTTAGTTTTTACTAAAAATTTTTTTTTCTCAAAAATTAACGTTCTCATACAGGTTACTCTTATCGGCCTGCCGTATACAAACACGGTGTCACCATAATTTCAGTTTTTACTCAAAATTTTTTTTTCTCAAATTAACGTTCTTCTACAGGCTACTCTTATCAGCCTACCGTAAACAAATATGGTGACACCATAATTTCTGTTTTTACTAAAAATTTTGTTTTTCTTCTTAAATTAACATTCTAATACTGGCTACTTTTATCGGTCTACCGTATACAAACACGATGACACCATAATTTTAGTTTTTACTAAAAATTTTTTTTTCTCAAATTAACGTTCTTCTACAGGCTACTCTTATCAGCCTACCGTAAACAAATATGGTGACACCATAATTTCTGTTTTTACTAAAAATTTTGTTTTTCTTCTTAAATTAACGTTCTCATACTGGCTACTTTTATCGGCCTACAGTATACAAACATGATGACACCATAATTTCAGTTTATACTGGAAATTTTTTTTTTCTTCTTAAATTAACGTTCTCATACTGGCTACTCTTATCGGCCTACAGTATACAAACACGATGACACCATAATTTCAGTTTTTACTGAAAAATTTTTTTTTCTCAAATTAACGTTCTCATACAGACTAAACTCATCAGCATACCGTATACAAACATGATGACACCATAATTTTAGTTTTTACTAAAAATTTTTTTTTCTCAAATTAACGTTCTCATACAGGCTACTTTTATCGGCCTACCGTATACAAACACAAACACTCCATAATTTCTGTATTCACTGATAAAAATTATTTCACGAAATAGCTGTCTGATACAGGCTACCATTCTCAGCCTACCGTATACAAACATGATGACACCATAATTTCAGTTTTCACTGAAAACTTTTTTTTTCTTGAACTAACGTTCTCATACAGGCTACTCTTATCGGCCTGCCGTATACAAACACGGTGTCACCATAATTTCAGTTTTTACTCAAAATTTTTTTTTCTCAAATTAACCTTCTCATACTGGCTACTCTTATCGGCCTACAGTATACAAACACGATGACACCATAATTTCAGTTTTTACTGAAAAATTTTTTTTTCTCAAATTAACGTTCTCATACAGACTAAACTCATCAGCATACCGTATACAAACATGATGACACCATAATTTTAGTTTTTACTAAAAATTTTTTTTTCTCAAATTAACGTTCTCATACAGGCTACTTTTATCGGCCTACCGTATACAAACACAAACACTCCATAATTTCTGTATTCACTGATAAAAATTATTTCACGAAATAGCTGTCTGATACAGGCTACCATTCTCAGCCTACCGTATACAAACATGATGACACCATATGTTCTGTATTTACTGAAAATTTTGTTTTTCTTCTTAAATTAACGTTCTCATACTGGCTACTTTTATCGGCCTACAGTATACAAACATGATGACACCATAATTTCAGTTTTTACTGAAAATTTTTTTTTTCTCAAATTAACGTTCTAATACCGACTAAACTTATCAGCATACCGTATACAAACATGATGACACCATAATTTTAGTTTTTACTAAAAATTTTTTTTTCTCAAATTAACGTTCTCATACAGGCTACTTTTATCGGCCTACCATATACAAACACAAACACACCATAATTTCTGTATTCACTGATAAAAATTATTTTACGAAATAACTGTCTGATACAGGCTACCATTCTCAGCTCACCGTATACAAACATGATGACACCATAATTTCAGTTTTCACTGAAAGCTTTTTTTTTCTTAAACTAACGTTCTCATACAGGCTACTCTTATCGGCCTGCCGTATACAAACACGGTGACACCATAATTTCAGTTTATACTGGAAATTTTTTTTTTCTTCTTAAATTAACGTTCTCATACTGGCTACTCTTATCGGCCTACAGTATACAAACACGATGACACCATAATTTCAGTTTTTACTGAAAAATTTTTTTTTCTCAAATTAACGTTCTCATACAGACTAAACTCATCAGCATACCGTATACAAACATGATGACACCATAATTTTAGTTTTTACTAAAAATTTTTTTTTCTCAAATTAACGTTCTCATACAGGCTACCATTATCAGCCTACCGTATACAAACATGATGACACCATAACTTCAGTTTTTACTGAAAATTTTTTTTTCTTAAATTAACGTTCTCATACGGGTTACTCTTATCGGCCTGCCGTATACAAACACGATGACACCACAATATCTGTATTCACTGGAAAAAATTATTTTCCGAAATAGCTGTCTGATACAGGCTACCGTTGTCAGCATACCGTATACAAACATGATGACACCACAATATCTGTATTCACTGGAAAAAATTATTTTCCGAAATAGCTGTCTGATACAGGCTACCGTTGTCAGCATACCGTATACAAACATGATGACACCATAATTTCAGTTTTTACTGAAAAATTTTTTTTTCTCAAATTAACGTTCTCATACAGGCTACCATTATCAGCCTACCGTATACAAACATGATGACACCATAACTTCAGTTTTTACTCAAAATTTTTTCTTCTCAAATTAACGTTCTCGTACAGGCTACTCTTATCAGCCTACCGTAAACAAATATGGTGACACCATAATTTCTGTTTTTATTGAAAATTTTGTTTTTCTTCTTTAATTAACGTTCTCATACTGGCTACTCTTATCGGCCTACCGTATAAAACCACGATGACACCACAATATCTGTATTCACTGGAAAAAATTATTTTCCGAAATAGCTGTCTGATACAGGCTACCGTTGTCAGCATACCGTATACAAACATGATGACACCATAATTTCAGTTTTTACTGAAAAATTTTTTTTTCTCAAATTAACGTTCTCATACAGGCTACCATTATCAGCCTACCGTATACAAACATGATGACACCATAACTTCAGTTTTTACTGAAAATTTTTTTTTCTTAAATTAACGTTCTCATACGGGTTACTCTTATCGGCCTGCCGTATACAAACACGGTGTCACCATAATTTCAGTTTTTACTCAAAATTTTTTTTTCTCAAATTAACGTTCTTCTACAGGCTACTCTTATCAGCCTACCGTAAACAAATATGGTGAAACTATAATTTTAATTTTTTCTCAAATTAGTGATCTGATACAAGCTACTCTTATCAGCCTACCGTATTCCACCACGATGACACCATAATTTCTGTATTCACTGGAAAAAATTATTTCCCGAAATAGCTGTCTGATACAAGCTACCATTGTCAGCATACCGTATACAAACATGATGACACCATAATTTCAGTTTTTACTGAAAAATTTTTTTTTCTCAAATTAACGTTCTCATACAGGCTACCATTCTCAGCCTACCGTATACAAACATGATGACACCATAAGTTCTGTATTTACTGAAAATTTTGTTTTTCTTCTTAAATTAACGTTCTCATACTGGCTACTTTTATCGGCCTACAGTATACAAACATGATGACCCCATAATTTAAGTTTTTACTGAAAAATTTTTTTTTCTCAAATTAACGTTCTCATACAGACTAAACTCATCAGCATACCGTATACAAACATGATGACACTATAATTTTAGTTTTTACTGAAAAATTTTTTTTTCTCAAATTAACGTTCTCATACAGGCTATTTTTATCGGCCTACCGTATACAGACACAAACACTCCATAATTTCTGTATTCACTGATAAAAATTATTTCACGAAATAGCTGTCTGATACAGGCTACCATTCTCAGCCTACCGTATACAAACATGATGACACCATAAGTTCTGTATTTACTGAAAATTTTGTTTTTCTTCTTAAATTAACGTTCTCATACTGGCTACTTTTATCGGCCTACAGTATACAAACATGATGACACCATAATTTCAGTTTATACTGGAAATTTTTTTTTTCTTCTTAAATTAACGTTCTCATACTGGCTACTCTTATCGGCCTACAGTATACAAACACGATGACACCATAATTTCAGTTTTTACTGAAAAATTTTTTTTTCTCAAATTAACGTTCTCATACAGACTAAACTCATCAGCATACCGTATACAAACATGATGACACCATAATTTTAGTTTTTACTAAAAATTTTTTTTTCTCAAATTAACGTTCTCATACAGGCTACTTTTATCGGCCTACCGTATACAAACACAAACACTCCATAATTTCTGTATTCACTGATAAAAATTATTTCACGAAATAGCTGTCTGATACAGGCTACCATTCTCAGCCTACCGTATACAAACATGATGACACCATAATTTCAGTTTTCACTGAAAACTTTTTTTTTCTTGAACTAACGTTCTCATACAGGCTACTCTTATCGGCCTGCCGTATACAAACACGGTGTCACCATAATTTCAGTTTTTACTCAAAATTTTTTTTTCTCAAATTAACGTTCTTCTACAGGCTACTCTTATCAGCCTACCGTAAACAAATATGGTGACACCATAATTTCTGTTTTTACTGAAAATTTTGTTTTTCTTCTTAAATTAACGTTCTCATACTGGCTACTCTTATCGGCCTACCGTATACAACCACGATGTCACCATAATTTCTGTATTCACTGGAAAAAATTATTTCCCGAAATAGCTGTCTGATACAGGCTACCATTGTCAGCATACCGTAAACAAATATGGTGACACCATAATTTCTGTTTTTACTAAAAATTTTGTTTTTCTTCTTAAATTAACATTCTCATACTGGCTACTTTTATCGGTCTACCGTATACAAACACGATGACACCATAATTTCAGTTTATACTGGAAATTTTTTTTCTTCTGAAATTAACGTTGTCATACAGGCTACTTTTATCGGCCTACAGTATACAAACACGGTGTCACCATAATTTCAGTTTTTACTCAAAATTTTTTTTTCTCAAATTAACGTTCTTCTACAGGCTACTCTTATCAGCCTACCGTAAACAAATATGGTGACACCATAATTTCTGTTTTTACTGAAAATTTTGTTTTTCTTCTTAAATTAACGTTCTCATACTGGCTACTCTTATCAACCTACCGTATACAACCACGATGTCACCATAATTTCTGTATTCACTGATAAAAATTATTTCCCGAAATAGCTGTCTGATACAGGCTACCATTCTCAGCCTACCGTATACAAACATGATGACACCATATGTTCTGTATTTACTGAAAATTTTGTTTTTCTTCTTAAATTAACGTTCTCATACTGGCTACTTTTATCGGCCTACAGTATACAAACATGTTGACACCATAATTTCAGTTTTTACTGAAAAATTTTTTTTTCTCAAATTAACGTTCTCATACACGCTACTTTTATCGGCCTACCATATACAAACACAAACACACCATAATTTCTGTATTCACTGATAAAAATTATTTCACGAAATAACTGTCTGATACAGGCTACCATTCTCAGCCTACCGTATACAAACATGATGACACCATAATTTCAGTTTTCACTCAAAATTTTTTCTTCTCAAATTAACGTTCTCGTACAGGCTACTCTCATCAGCCTACCGTAAACAAATATGGTGACACCATAATTTCTGTATTTACTGAAAATTTTGTTTTTCTTCTTAAATTAACGTTCTCATACTGGCTACTTTTATCGGCCTACAGTATACAAACATGATGACACCATAATTTCAGTTTATACTGGAATTTTTTTTTTTTTTCTTAAACTAACGTTCTCATACAGGCTACTCTTATCGGCCTGCCGTATACAAACACGGTGACACCATATTTTCAGTTTTTACTCAAAATTTTTTCTTCTCAAATTAACGTTCTCGTACAGGCTACTCTCATCAGCCTACCGTAAACAAATATGGTGACACCATAATTTCTGTTTTTATTGAAAATTTTGTTTTTCTTCTTTAATTAACGTTCTCATACTGGCTACTCTTATCGGCCTACCGTATAAAACCACGATGACAGCACAATATCTGTATTCACTGGAAAAAATTATTTTCCGAAATAGCTGTCTGATACAGGCTACCGTTGTCAGCATACCGTATACAAACATGATGACACCATATTTTCTGTTTTAACTGAAAATTTTGTTTTTCTTCTTAAATTAACGTTCTCATACTGGCTACTCTTATCGGTCTACCGTATACAAACACGATGACACCATAATTTCCGTTTTTACTGAAAATTTTATTTTTCTTTAATTAACGTTCTCATACAGGCTACACTTATCGGGCTACCGTATACAAACACAAACACAGCATAATTTCTGTATTCACTGAAAAAAATTATTTCCCGAAATAGCTGTCTGATACAGGCTACCATTATCAGCCTACCGTATAAAAAAACGAAGACACCATAATTTCAGTTTATACTGGAAATTTTTTTTTTCTTAAATTAACATTCTCATACTGGCTACTCTTATCGGTCTACCGTATACAAACACGATGACACCATAATTTCAGTTTATACTGGAAATTTTTTTTTCTCAAATTAACGTTCTCATACAGGCTACTTTTATTGGCCTACAGAACACAAACACGATGACACCATAATTTCAGTTTATACTGGACATTTTTTTTTTTTTAAATCAACGTTGTCATACTGGCTACTCTTATCGGTCTACCGTATACAAACACGATGACACCATAATTTCCGTTTTTACTGAAAATTTTATTTTTCTTTAATTAACGTTCTCATACAGGCTACACTTATCGGGCTACCGTATACAAACACAAACACAGCATAATTTCTGTATTCACTGAAAAAAATTATTTCCCGAAATAGCTGTCTGATACAGGCTACCATTATCAGCCTACCGTATAAAAAAACGAAGACACCATAATTTCAGTTTATACTGGAAATTTTTTTCTTCTTAAATTAACGTTCTCATACTGGCTACTCTTATCGGTCTACCGTATACAAACACGATGACACCATAATTTCCGTTTTTACTGAAAATTTTATTTTTCTTTAATTAACGTTCTCATACAGGCTACACTTATCGGGCTACCGTATACAAACACGATGACACCATAATTTCCGTTTTTACTGAAAATTTTTTTTTTTTAATTCAACGTTCTCATACTGGCTACTTTTATTGGCCTACAGAATACAAACACGATGACACCATAATTTCAGTTTATACTGGACATTTTTTTTTTTTTAAATCAACGTTGTCATACTGGCTACTCTTATCGGTCTACCGTATACAAACACGATGACACCATAATTTTCGTTTTTACTGAAAATTTTATTTTTCTTTAATTAACGTTCTCATACAGGCTACACTTATCGGGCTACCGTATACAAACACAAACACAGCATAATTTCTGTATTCACTGAAAAAAATTATTTCCCGAAATAGCTGTCTGATACAGGCTACCATTATCAGCCTACCGTATAAAAAAACGAAGACACCATAATTTCAGTTTATACTGGAAATTTTTTTCTTCTTAAATTAACGTTCTCATACTGGCTACTCTTATCGGTCTACCGTATACAAACACGATGACACCATAATTTCCGTTTTTACTGAAAATTTTATTTTTCTTTAATTAACGTTCTCATACAGGCTACACTTATCGGGCTACCGTATACAAACACGATGACACCATAATTTCCGTTTTTACTGAAAATTTTTTTTTTTTAATTCAACGTTCTCATACTGGCTACTTTTATTGGCCTACAGAATACAAACACGATGACACCATAATTTCAGTTTATACTGGACATTTTTTTTTTTTTAAATCAACGTTGTCATACTGGCTACTCCTATCGATCTACCGTATACAAACACGATGACACCATAATTTCCGTTTTTACTGAAAATTTTATTTTTCTTTAATTAACGTTCTCATAAAGGGTACTTTTATCGGCCTACAGTATACAAACACGATGACACCATAATTTCAGTTTTTACTGAAAATTTTTTTTTTTCTCAAATTAACGTTCTCATACTGGCTACTCTTATCGGGCTACCGTATACAAACACAAACACAGCATAATTTCTGTATTCACTGAAAAAAATTATTTCCCGAAATAGCTGTCTGATACAGGCTACCATTATCAGCCTACCGTATAAAAAAACGAAGACACCATAATTTCAGTTTATACTGGAAATTTTTTTCTTCTTAAATTAACGTTCTCATACTGGCTACTCTTATCGGTCTACCGTATACAAACACGATGACACCATAATTTCCGTTTTTACTGAAAATTTTATTTTTCTTTAATTAACGTTCTCATACAGGCTACACTTATCGGGCTACCGTATACAAACACAAACACAGCATAATTTCTGTATTCACTGAAAAAAATTATTTCCCGAAATAGCTGTCTGATACAGGCTACCATTATCAGCCTACCGTATAAAAAAACGAAGACATCATAATTTCAGTTTATACTGGAAATTTTTTTCTTCTTAAATTAACGTTCTCATACTGGCTACTCTTATCGGTCTACCGTATACAAACACGATGACACCATAATTTCCGTTTTTACTGAAAATTTTATTTTTTTTTAATTAACGTTCTCATACAGGCTACACTTATCGGGCTACCGTATACAAACACGATGACACCATAATTTCCGTTTTTACTGAAAATTTTTTTTTTTTAATTCAACGTTCTCATACTGGCTACTTTTATTGGCCTACCGTATACAAACACGATGACACCATAATTTCCGTTTTTACTGAAAATTTTATTTTTCTTTAATTAACGTTCTCATACAGGCTACACTTATCGGGCTACCGTATACAAACACAAACACAGCATAATTTCTGTATTCACTGAAAAAAATTATTTCCCGAAATAGCTGTCTGATACAGGCTACCATTATCAGCCTACCGTATAAAAAAACGAAGACACCATAATTTCAGTTTATACTGGAAATTTTTTTTTTCTTAAATTAGCATTCTCATACTGGCTACTCTTATCGGTCTACCGTATACAAACACGATGACACCATAATTTCAGTTTATACTGGAAATTTTTTTTTTTTAATTCAACGTTCTCATACTGGCTACTTTTATCGGTCTACCGTATACAAACACAAACACACCATAATTTCTGTATTCACTGATAAAAATTATTTCCCGAAATAGCTGTCTGATAAAGGCTACCATTCTCAGCCTACCGTATACAAACATGATGACACCATATGTTCTGTATTTACTGAAAATTTTGTTTTTCTTCTTAAATTAACGTTCTCATACTGGCTACTTTTATCGGCCTACAGTATACAAACATGATGACACCATAATTTCAGTTTTTACTGAAAAATTTTTTTTTCTCAAATTAACGTTCTCATACAGACTAAACTCATCAGCATACCGTATACAAACATGATGACACCATAATTTTAGTTTATACTAAAAATTTTTTTTTCTCAAATTAACGTTCTCATACAGGCTACTTTTATCGGCCTACCGTATACAAACACAAACACACCATAATTTCTGTATTCACTGATAAAAATTATTTCATGAAATAGCTATCTGATACAGGCTACCATTCTCAGCCTACCGTATACAAACATGATGACACCATAATTTTAGTTTTTACTAAAAATTTTTTTTTCTCAAATTAACGTTCTCATACAGGCTACTTTTATCGGCCTACCATATACAAACACAAACACACCATAATTTCTGTATTCACTGATAATAATTATTTCACGAAATAACTGTCTGATACAGGCTTCCATTCTCAGCCTACCGTATACAAACATGATGACACCATAATTTCAGTTTTCACTGAAAGCTTTTTTTTTCTTAAACTAAGGTTCTCATACAGGCTACTCTTATCGGACTGCCGTATACAAACACGGTGACACCATATTTTCAGTTTTTACTCAAAATTTTTTCTTCTCAAATTAACGTTCTCGTACAGGCTACTCTTATCAGCCTACCGTAAACAAATATGGTGACACCATAATTTCTGTTTTTACTGAAAATTTTGTTTTTCTTCTTAAATTAACGTTCTCATACTGGCTACTCTTATCAACCTACCGTATACAACCACGATGTCACCATAATTTCAGTTTTTACTGAAAAATTTTTTTTTCTCAAATTAACGTTCTCATACAGACTAAACTCATCAGCATACCGTATACAAACATGATGACACCATAATTTTAGTTTATACTAAAAATTTTTTTTTCTCAAATTAACGTTCTCATACAGGCTACTTTTATCGGCCTACCGTATACAAACACAAACACACCATAATTTCTGTATTCACTGATAAAAATTATTTCATGAAATAGCTATCTGATACAGGCTACCATTCTCAGCCTACCGTATACAAACATGATGACACCATAATTTTAGTTTTTACTAAAAATTTTTTTTTCTCAAATTAACGTTCTCATACAGGCTACTTTTATCGGCCTACCATATACAAACACAAACACACCATAATTTCTGTATTCACTGAAAAAAATTATTTCCCGAAATAGCTGTCTGATACAGGCTACCATTCTCAGCCTACCGTATACAAACATGATGACACCATAATTTCAGTTTTCACTGAAAACTTTTTTTTTCTTGAACTAACGTTCTCATACAGGCTACTCTTATCGGACTGCCGTATACAAACACGGTGACACCATATTTTCAGTTTTTACTCAAAATTTTTTCTTCTCAAATTAACGTTCTCGTACAGGCTACTCTTATCAGCCTACCGTAAACAAATATGGTGACACCATAATTTCTGTTTTTACTGAAAATTTTGTTTTTCTTCTTAAATTAACGTTCTCATACTGGCTACTCTTATCAACCTACCGTATACAACCACGATGTCACCATAATTTCAGTTTTTACTGAAAAATTTTTTTTTCTCAAATTAACGTTCTCATACAGACTAAACTCATCAGCCTACCGTAAACAAATATGGTGACACCATAATTTCTGTTTTTATTGAAAATTTTGTTTTTCTTCTTTACAGGCTACACTTATCGGCCTACCATATACAAACACAAACACACCATAATTTCTGTATTCACTGATAATAATTATTTCACGAAATAACTGTCTGATACAGGCTTCCATTCTCAGCCTACCGTATACAAACATGATGACACCATAATTTCAGTTTTCACTGAAAGCTTTTTTTTTCTTAAACTAAGGTTCTCATACAGGCTACTCTTATCGGACTGCCGTATACAAACACGGTGACACCATATTTTCAGTTTTTACTCAAAATTTTTTCTTCTCAAATTAACGTTCTCGTACAGGCTACTCTTATCAGCCTACCGTAAACAAATATGGTGACACCATAATTTCTGTTTTTACTGAAAATTTTGTTTTTCTTCTTAAATTAACGTTCTCATACTGGCTACTTTTATCGGCCTACAGTATACAAACATGATGACACCATAATTTCAGTTTTTACTGAAAAATTTTTTTTTCTCAAATTAACGTTCTCATACAGACTAAACTCATCAGCATACCGTATACAAACATGATGACACCATAATTTTAGTTTATACTAAAAATTTTTTTTTCTCAAATTAACGTTCTCATACAGGCTACTTTTATCGGCCTACCGTATACAAACACAAACACACCATAATTTCTGTATTCACTGATAAAAATTATTTCATGAAATAGCTATCTGATACAGGCTACCATTCTCAGCCTACCGTATACAAACATGATGACACCATAATTTTAGTTTTTACTAAAAATTTTTTTTTCTCAAATTAACGTTCTCATACAGGCTACTTTTATCGGCCTACCATATACAAACACAAACACACCATAATTTCTGTATTCACTGAAAAAAATTATTTCCCGAAATAGCTGTCTGATACAGGCTACCATTATCAGCCTACCGTATAAAAAAACGAAGACACCATAATTTCAGTTTATACTGGAAATTTTTTTCTTCTTAAATTAACGTTCTCATACTGGCTACTCTTATCGGTCTACCGTATACAAACACGATGACACCATAATTTCCGTTTTTACTGAAAATTTTATTTTTCTTTAATTAACGTTCTCATACAGGCTACACTTATCGGGCTACCGTATACAAACACAAACACAGCATAATTTCTGTATTCACTGAAAAAAATTATTTCCCGAAATAGCTGTCTGATACAGGCTACCATTATCAGCCTACCGTATAAAAAAACGAAGACATCATAATTTCAGTTTATACTGGAAATTTTTTTCTTCTTAAATTAACGTTCTCATACTGGCTACTCTTATCGGTCTACCGTATACAAACACGATGACACCATAATTTCCGTTTTTACTGAAAATTTTATTTTTTTTTAATTAACGTTCTCATACAGGCTACACTTATCGGGCTACCGTATACAAACACGATGACACCATAATTTCCGTTTTTACTGAAAATTTTTTTTTTTTAATTCAACGTTCTCATACTGGCTACTTTTATTGGCCTACAGAATACAAACACGATGACACCATAATTTCAGTTTATACTGGACATTTTTTTTTTTTTAAATCAACGTTGTCATACTGGCTACTCTTATCGGTCTACCGTATACAAACACGATGACACCATAATTTCCGTTTTTACTGAAAATTTTATTTTTCTTTAATTAACGTTCTCATACAGGCTACACTTATCGGGCTACCGTATACAAACACAAACACAGCATAATTTCTGTATTCACTGAAAAAAATTATTTCCCGAAATAGCTGTCTGATACAGGCTACCATTATCAGCCTACCGTATAAAAAAACGAAGACACCATAATTTCAGTTTATACTGGAAATTTTTTTTTTCTTAAATTAGCATTCTCATACTGGCTACTCTTATCGGTCTACCGTATACAAACACGATGACACCATAATTTCAGTTTATACTGGAAATTTTTTTTTTTTAATTCAACGTTCTCATACTGGCTACTTTTATCGGTCTACCGTATACAAACACAAACACACCATAATTTCTGTATTCACTGATAAAAATTATTTCCCGAAATAGCTGTCTGATAAAGGCTACCATTCTCAGCCTACCGTATACAAACATGATGACACCATATGTTCTGTATTTACTGAAAATTTTGTTTTTCTTCTTAAATTAACGTTCTCATACTGGCTACTTTTATCGGCCTACAGTATACAAACATGATGACACCATAATTGCAGTTTTTACTGAAAAATTTTTTTTTCTCAAATTAACGTTCTCATACAGACTAAACTCATCAGCATACCGTATACAAACATGATGACACCATAATTTTAGTTTATACTAAAAATTTTTTTTTCTCAAATTAACGTTCTCATACAGGCTACTTTTATCGGCCTACCGTATACAAACACAAACACACCATAATTTCTGTATTCACTGATAAAAATTATTTCATGAAATAGCTATCTGATACAGGCTACCATTCTCAGCCTACCGTATACAAACATGATGACACCATAATTTTAGTTTTTACTAAAAATTTTTTTTTCTCAAATTAACGTTCTCATACAGGCTACTTTTATCGGCCTACCATATACAAACACAAACAAACCATAATTTCTGTATTCACTGATAATAATTATTTCACGAAATAACTGTCTGATACAGGCTTCCATTCTCAGCCTACCGTATACAAACATGATGACACCATAATTTCAGTTTTCACTGAAAGCTTTTTTTTTCTTAAACTAAGGTTCTCATACAGGCTACTCTTATCGGACTGCCGTATACAAACACGGTGACACCATATTTTCAGTTTTTACTCAAAATTTTTTCTTCTCAAATTAACGTTCTCGTACAGGCTACTCTTATCAGCCTACCGTAAACAAATATGGTGACACCATAATTTCTGTTTTTATTGAAAATTTTGTTTTTCTTCTTTAATTAACGTTCTCATACTGGCTACTCTTATCAGCCTACCGTATTCCACCACTATGACACCATAATTTCTGTATTCACTGGAAAAAATTATTTCCCGAAATAGCTGTCTGATACAGGCTACCATTATCAGCCTACCGTATAAAAAAACGAAGACACCATAATTTCAGTTTATACTGGAAATTTTTTTTTTCTTAAATTAACATTCTCATACTGGCTACTCTTATCGGTCTACCGTATACAAACACGATGACACCATAATTTCAGTTTATACTCGAAATTTTTTTTTTTTAATTCAACGTTCTCATACTGGCTACTTTTATCGGTCTACCGTATACAAACACAAACACACCATAATTTCTGTAATCACTGATAAAAATTATTTCCCGAAATAGCTTTCTGATACAGGCTACCATTCTCAGCCTACCGTATACAAACATGATGACACCATATGTTCTGTATTTACTGAAGATTTTGTTTTTCTTCTTAAATTAACGTTCTCATACTGGCTACTTTTATCGGCCTACAGTATACAAACATGATGACACCATAATTTCAGTTTTTACTGAAAAATTTTTTTTTCTCAAATTAACGTTCTCATACAGACTAAACTCATCAGCATACCGTATACAAACATGATGACACCATAATTTTAGTTTATACTAAAAATTTTTTTTTCTCAAATTAACGTTCTCATACAGGCTACTTTTATCGGCCTACCGTATACAAACACAAACACACCATAATTTCTGTATTCACTGATAAAAATTATTTCATGAAATAGCTATCTGATACAGGCTACCATTCTCAGCCTACCGTATACAAACATGATGACACCATAATTTTAGTTTTTACTAAAAATTTTTTTTTCTCAAATTAACGTTCTCATACAGGCTACTTTTATCGGCCTACCATATACAAACACAAACACACCATAATTTCTGTATTCACTGATAATAATTATTTCACGAAATAACTGTCTGATACAGGCTTCCATTCTCAGCCTACCGTATACAAACATGATGACACCATAATTTCAGTTTTCACTGAAAGCTTTTTTTTTCTTAAACTAAGGTTCTCATACAGGCTACTCTTATCGGCCTGCCGTATACAAACACGGTGACACCATATTTTCAGTTTTTACTCAAAATTTTTTCTTCTCAAATTAACGTTCTCGTACAGGCTACTCTTATCAGCCTACCGTAAACAAATATGGTGACACCATAATTTCTGTTTTTATTGAAAATTTTGTTTTTCTTCTTTAATTAACGTTCTCATACTGGCTACTCTTATCGGCCTACCGTATAAAACCACGATGACACCACAATATCTGTATTCACTGGAAAAAATTATTTTCCGAAATAGCTGTCTGATACAGGCTACCGTTGTCAGCATACCGTATACAAACATGATGACACCATAATTTCTGTTTTAACTGAAAATTTTGTTTTTCTTCTTAAATTACGATCTCATACTGGCTACTCTTATCGGTCTACCGTATACAAACACGATGACACCATAATTTCCGTTTTTACTGAAAATTTTATTTTTCTTTAATTAACGTTCTCATACAGGCTACACTTATCGGGCTACCGTATACAAACACAAACACAGCATAATTTCTGTATTCACTGAAAAAAATTATTTCCCGAAATAGCTGTCTGATACAGGCTACCATTATCAGCCTACCGTATAAAAAAACGAAGACACCATAATTTCAGTTTATACTGGAAATTTTGTTTTTCTTAAATTAACATTCTCATACTGGCTACTCTTATCGGTCTACCGTATACAAACACAAACACACCATAATTTCTGTATTCACTGATAAAAATTATTTCCCGAAATAGCTGTCTGATACAGGCTACCATTCTCAGCCTACCGTATACAAACATGATGACACCATATGTTCTGTATTTACTGAAAATTTTGTTTTTCTTCTTAAATTAACGTTCTCATACTGGCTACTTTTATCGGCCTACAGTATACAAACATGATGACACCATAATTTCAGTTTTTACTGAAAAATTTTTTTTTCTCAAATTTACGTTCTCATACAGACTAAACTCATCAGCCTACCGTAAACAAATATGGTGACACCATAATTTCTGTTTTTATTGAAAATTTTGTTTTTCTTCTTTACAGGCTACACTTATCGGGCTACCGTATACAAACACAAACACAGCATAATTTCTGTATTCACTGAAAAAAATTATTTCCCGAAATAGCTGTCTGATACAGCCTACCATTATCAGCCTACCGTATAAAAAAACGAAGACACCATAATTTCAGTTTATACTGGAAATTTTTTTTTTCTTAAATTAACATTCTCATACTGGCTACTCTTATCGGTCTACCGTATACAAACACGATGACACCATAATTTCAGTTTATACTCGAAATTTTTTTTTTTTAATTCAACGTTCTCATACTGGCTACTTTTATCGGTCTACCGTATACAAACACAAACACACCATAATTTCTGTATTCCCTGATAAAAATTATTTCCCGAAATAGCTGTCTGATACAGGCTACCATTCTCAGCCTACCGTATACAAACATGATGACACCATATGTTCTGTATTTACTGAAAATTTTGTTTTTCTTCTTAAATTAACGTTCTCATACTGGCTACTTTTATCGGCCTACAGTATACAAACATGATGACACCATAATTTCAGTTTTTACTGAAAAATTTTTTTTTCTCAAATTAACGTTCTCATACAGACTAAACTCATCAGCATACCGTATACAAACATGATGACACCATAATTTTAGTTTATACTAAAAATTTTTTTTTCTCAAATTAACGTTCTCATACAGGCTACTTTTATCGGCCTACCGTATACAAACACAAACACACCATAATTTCTGTATTCACTGATAAAAATTATTTCATGAAATAGCTATCTGATACAGGCTACCATTCTCAGCCTACCGTATACAAACATGATGACACCATAATTTTAGTTTTTACTAAAAATTTTTTTTTCTCAAATTAACGTTCTCATACAGGCTACTTTTATCGGCCTACCATATACAAACACAAACACACCATAATTTCTGTATTCACTGATAATAATTATTTCACGAAATAACTGTCTGATACAGGCTTCCATTCTCAGCCTACCGTATACAAACATGATGACACCATAATTTCAGTTTTCACTGAAAGCTTTTTTTTTCTTAAACTAAGGTTCTCATACAGGCTACTCTTATCGGCCTGCCGTATACAAACACGGTGACACCATATTTTCAGTTTTTACTCAAAATTTTTTCTTCTCAAATTAACGTTCTCGTACAGGCTACTCTTATCAGCCTACCGTAAACAAATATGGTGACACCATAATTTCTGTTTTTATTGAAAATTTTGTTTTTCTTCTTTAATTAACGTTCTCATACTGGCTACTCTTATCGGCCTACCGTATAAAACCACGATGACACCACAATATCTGTATTCACTGGAAAAAATTATTTTCCGAAATAGCTGTCTGATACAGGCTACCGTTGTCAGCATACCGTATACAAACATGATGACACCATAATTTCTGTTTTAACTGAAAATTTTGTTTTTCTTCTTAAATTACGATCTCATACTGGCTACTCTTATCGGTCTACCGTATACAAACACGATGACACCATAATTTCCGTTTTTACTGAAAATTTTATTTTTCTTTAATTAACGTTCTCATACAGGCTACACTTATCGGGCTACCGTATACAAACACAAACACAGCATAATTTCTGTATTCACTGAAAAAAATTATTTCCCGAAATAGCTGTCTGATACAGGCTACCATTATCAGCCTACCGTATAAAAAAACGAAGACACCATAATTTCAGTTTATACTGGAAATTTTGTTTTTCTTAAATTAACATTCTCATACTGGCTACTCTTATCGGTCTACCGTATACAAACACAAACACACCATAATTTCTGTATTCACTGATAAAAATTATTTCCCGAAATAGCTGTCTGATACAGGCTACCATTCTCAGCCTACCGTATACAAACATGATGACACCATATGTTCTGTATTTACTGAAAATTTTGTTTTTCTTCTTAAATTAACGTTCTCATACTGGCTACTTTTATCGGCCTACAGTATACAAACATGATGACACCATAATTTCAGTTTTTACTGAAAAATTTTTTTTTCTCAAATTAACGTTCTCATACAGACTAAACTCATCAGCCTACCGTAAACAAATATGGTGACACCATAATTTCTGTTTTTATTGAAAATTTTGTTTTTCTTCTTTACAGGCTACACTTATCGGGCTACCGTATACAAACACAAACACAGCATAATTTCTGTATTCACTGAAAAAAATTATTTCCCGAAATAGCTGTCTGATACAGCCTACCATTATCAGCCTACCGTATAAAAAAACGAAGACACCATAATTTCAGTTTATACTGGAAATTTTTTTTTTCTTAAATTAACATTCTCATACTGGCTACTCTTATCGGTCTACCGTATACAAACATGATGACACCATAATTTCAGTTTATACTCGAAATTTTTTTTTTTTAATTCAACGTTCTCATACTGGCTACTTTTATCGGTCTACCGTATACAAACACAAACACACCATAATTTCTGTATTCCCTGATAAAAATTATTTCCCGAAATAGCTGTCTGATACAGGCTACCATTCTCAGCCTACCGTATACAAACATGATGACTCCATATGTTCTGTATTTACTGAAAATTTTGTTTTTCTTCTTAAATTAACGTTCTCATACTGGCTACTTTTATCGGCCTACAGTATACAAACATGATGACACCATAATTTCAGTTTTTACTGAAAAATTTTTTTTTCTCAAATTAACGTTCTCATACAGACTAAACTCATCAGCATACCGTATACAAACATGATGACACCATAATTTTAGTTTATACTAAAAATTTTTTTTTCTCAAATTAACGTTCTCATACAGGCTACTTTTATCGGCCTACCGTATACAAACACAAACACACCATAATTTCTGTATTCACTGATAAAAATTATTTCATGAAATAGCTATCTGATACAGGCTACCATTCTCAGCCTACCGTATACAAACATGATGACACCATAATTTTAGTTTTTACTAAAAATTTTTTTTTCTCAAATTAACGTTCTCATACAGGCTACTTTTATCGGCCTACCATATACAAACACAAACACACCATAATTTCTGTATTCACTGATAATAATTATTTCACGAAATAACTGTCTGATACAGGCTTCCATTCTCAGCCTACCGTATACAAACATGATGACACCATAATTTCAATTTTCACTGAAAGCTTTTTTTTTCTTAAACTAACGTTCTCATACAGGCTACTCTTATCGGCCTGCCGTATACAAACACGGTGACACCATATTTTCAGTTTTTACTCAAAATTTTTTCTTCTCAAATTAACGTTCTCGTACAGGCTACTCTTATCAGCCTACCGTATACAAACATGATGACACCATAATTTCTGTTTTAACTGAAAATTTTGTTTTTCTTCTTAAATTAACGTTCTCATACTGGCTACTCTTATCGGTCTACCGTATACAAACACGATGACACCATAATTTCCGTTTTTACTGAAAATTTTATTTTTCTTTAATTAACGTTCTCATACAGGCTACACTTATCGGGCTACCGTATACAAACACAAACACAGCATAATTTCTGTATTCACTGAAAAAAATTATTTCCCGAAATAGCTGTCTGATACAGGCTACCATTATCAGCCTACCGTATAAAAAAACGAAGACACCATAATTTCAGTTTATACTGGAAATTTTGTTTTTCTTAAATTAACATTCTCATACTGGCTACTCTTATCGGTCTACCGTATACAAACACGATGACACCATAATTTCAGTTTATACTGGAAATTTTTTTTTCTCAAATTAACGTTCTCATACAGGCTACTTTTATTGGCCTACAGAATACAAACACGATGACACCATAATTTCAGTTTATACTGGACATTTTTTTTTTTTTAAATCAACGTTGTCATACTGGCTACTCTTATCGGTCTACCGTATACAAACACGATGACACCATAATATCTGTATTCACTGGAAAAAATTATTTTCCGAAATAGCTGTCTGATACAGGCTACCGTTGTCAGCATACCGTATACAAACATGATGACACCATAATTTCTGTTTTAACTGAAAATTTTGTTTTTCTTCTTAAATTAACGTTCTCATACTGGCTACTCTTATCGGTCTACCGTATACAAACACGATGACACCATAATTTCCGTTTTTACTGAAAATTTTATTTTTCTTTAATTAACGTTCTCATACAGGCTACACTTATCGGGCTACCGTATACAAACACAAACACAGCATAATTTCTGTATTCACTGAAAAAAATTATTTTCCGAAATAGCTGTCTGATACAGGCTACCATTATCAGCCTACCGTATAAAAAAACGAAGACACCATAATTTCAGTTTATACTGGAAATTTTTTTTTTCTTAAATTAACATTCTCATACTGGCTACTCTTATCGGTCTACCGTATACAAACACGATGACACCATAATTTCAGTTTTTACTGAAAATTTTTTTTTATCAAATTAACGTTCTCATACAGGCTACTTTTATTGGCCTACAGAATACAAACACGATGACACCATAATTTCAGTTTATACTGGACATTTTTTTTTTTTTAAATCAACGTTGTCATACTGGCTACTCTTATCGGCCTGCCGTATACAAACACGGTGACACCATAATTTCAGGTTTTACTCAAAATTTTTTTTTCTCAAATTAACGTTCTCGTACAAGCTACTCTTATCGGCCTACCGTATACAAAAACGATGACACCATAATTTCAGATTTTACTGAATTTTTTTTTTCTCAAATTAACGTTCTCATACAGGCTACTCTTATCGGCCTGCCGTATACAAACACGGTGACACCATAATTTCAGTTTTTACTCAAAATTTTTTTTTCTCAAATTAAGGTTCTCATACAGGCTACTCTTATCGGCCTACCGTATACAAAAACGATGACACCATAATTTCAGTTTATACTGGAAATTTTTTTTTTTCTTCTTAAATTAACGTTCTCATACAGGCTACCATTGTCAGCCTACCGTATACAAACATGATGACACCATAATTTCTGTTTTTACTGAAAATTTTTTTCTTTCTTAAAATAACGTTCTCATACAGGCTACTCTTATCAGCCTACCGTAAACAAACACGGTGACACCATAATTTCAGTTTTTACTCAAAATTTTTTTTTCTCAAATTAACGTTCTCGTACAGGCTACTCTTATCGGCCTACCGTATACAAACACGATGACACAATAATTTCAGTTTTTACTGAATTTTTTTTTTCTCAAATTAACGTTCTCATACAGGCTACCATTGTCAGCCTACCGTATACAAACATGATGACACCATAATTTCTGTTTTTACTGAAAATTTTTTTTTTTCTTAAAATAACGTTCTCATACAGGCTACTCTTATCAGCCTACCGTAAACAAACACGGTGACACCATAATTTCAGTTTTTACTCAAAATTTTTTTTTCTCAAATTAACGTTCTCGTACAGGCTACTCTTATCGGCCTGCCGTATACAAACACGGTGACACCATAATTTCAGTTTTTACTCAAAATTTTTTTTTCTCAAATTAACGTTCTCGTACAGGCTACTCTTATCGGCCTACCGTATACAAAAACGAATGACACCATAATTTCAGTTTTTACTGAATTTTTTTTTTTAAAATAACGTTCTCATACAGGCTACTCTTATCGGCCTGCCGTATACAAACACGGTGACACCATAATTTCAGTTTTTACTCAAAATTTTTTTTTCTCAAATTAACGTTCTCGTACAGGCTACTCTTATCGGCCTGCCGTATACAAACACGGTGACACCATAATTTCAGTTTTTACTCAAAATTTTTTTTTCTCAAATTAACGTTCTCGTACAAGCTACTCTTATCGGCCTACCGTATACAAAAACGATGACACCATAATTTCAGTTTTTACTCAAAATTTTTTTTTCTCAAATTAACGTTCTCATACAGGCTACCATTGTCAGCCTACCGTACACAAACATGATGACCCCATAATTTCTGTTTTTACTGAAAATTTTTTTCTTTCTTAAAATAACGTTCTCATACAGGCTACTCTTATCAGCCTACCGTAAACAAACACGGTGACACCATAATTTCATTTTTTACTCAAAATTTTTTTTTCTCAAATTAACGTTCTCATACAGGCTACCATTGTCAGCCTACCGTATACAAAAACGATGACACCATAATTTCAGTTTTTACTCAAAATTTTTTTTTCTCAAATTAACGTTCTCATACAGGCTACCATTGTCAGCCTACCGTACACAAACATGATGACCCCATAATTTCTGTTTTTACTGAAAATTTTTTTCTTTCTTAAAATAACGTTCTCATACAGGCTACTCTTATCGGCCTGCCGTATACAAACACGGTGACACCATAATTTCAGTTTTTACTCAAAATTTTTTTTTCTCAAATTAACGTTCTCGTACAGGCTACTCTTATCGGCCTACCGTAAACAAATATGGTGACACTATAATTTTAATTTTTTCTCAAATTAGTGATCTGATACAAGCTACTCTTATCAGCCTACCGTATTCCACCATGATGACACCATAATTTCTGTATTCACTGGAAAAAATTATTTCCCGAAATAGCTGTCTGATACAGGCTACCATTGTCAGCATACCGTATACAAACATGATGACATCATAATTTCTGTTTTTACTGAAAATTTTTTTTTTCTCAAATCATCGTTCTCATACAGACTAAACTCATCAGCATACCGTATACAAACATGATGATACCATAATTTTAGTTTTTACTGAAAATTTTTTTTTCTCAAATTAACGTTCTCAAACAGGCTACTTTTATCGGCCTACCGTATACAAACACAAACACACCATAATTTCTGTATTCACTGATAAAAATTATTTCACGAAATAGCTGTCTGATACAGGCTACTCTTATCAGCCTACCGTAAACAAATATGGTGACACCATAATTTCTGTTTTTACTGAAAATTTTGTTATTCTTCTTAAATTAACGTTCTCATACTGGCTACTCTTATCGGCCTACCGTATACAACCACGATGACACCATAATATCTGTATTCACTGGAAAAAATTATTTTCCGAAATAGCTGTCTGAATCAGGCTACCATTCTCAGCCTACCGTATACAAACATGATGACACCATAAGTTCTGTATTTACTGAAAGCTTTTTTTTTCTTAAACTAACGTTCTCATACAGGCTACTCTTATCGGCCTGCCGTATACAAACACGGTGACACCATATTTTCAGTTTTTACTCAAAATTTTTTCTTCTCAAATTAACGTTCTCGTACAGGCTACTCTTATCGGCCTACCGTATAAAACCACGATGACACCACAATATCTGTATTCACTGGAAAAAATTATTTTCCGAAATAGCTGTCTGATACAGGCTACCGTTGTCAGCATACCGTATACAAACATGATGACACCATAATTTCTGTTTTAACTGAAAATTTTGTTTTTCTTCTTAAATTAACGTTCTCATACTGGCTACTCTTATCGGTCTACCGTATACAAACACGATGACACCATAATTTCCGTTTTTACTGAAAATTTTATTTTCCTTTAATTAACGTTCTCATACAGGCTACACTTATCGGGCTACCGTATACAAACACAAACACAGCATAATTTCTGTATTCACTGAAAAAAATTATTTCCCGAAATAGCTGTCTGATACAGGCTACCATTATCAGCCTACCGTATAAAAAAACGAAGACACCATAATTTCAGTTTATACTGGAAATTTTGTTTTTCTTAAATTAACATTCTCATACTGGCTACTCTTATCGGTCTACCGTATACAAACACGATGACACCATAATTTCAGTTTATACTGGAAATTTTTTTTTCTCAAATTAACGTTCTCATACAGGCTACTTTTATTGGCCTACAGAATACAAACGCGATGACACCATAATTTCAGTTTATACTGGACATTTTTTTTTTTTTAAATCAACGTTGTCATACTGGCTACTCTTATCGGTCTACCGTATACAAACACGATGACACCATAATATCTGTATTCACTGGAAAAAATTATTTTCCGAAATAGCTGTCTGATACAGGCTACCGTTGTCAGCATACCGTATACAAACATGATGACACCATAATTTCTGTTTTAACTGAAAATTTTGTTTTTCTTCTTAAATTAACGTTCTCATACTGGCTACTCTTATCGGTCTACCGTATACAAACACGATGACACCATAATTTCCGTTTTTACTGAAAATTTTATTTTTCTTTAATTAACGTTCTCATACAGGCTACACTTATCGGGCTACCGTATACAAACACAAACACAGCATAATTTCTGTATTCACTGAAAAAAATTATTTTCCGAAATAGCTGTCTGATACAGGCTACCATTATCAGCCTACCGTATAAAAAAACGAAGACACCATAATTTCAGTTTATACTGGAAATTTTTTTTTTCTTAAATTAACGTTCTCATACTGGCTACTCTTATCGGTCTACCGTATACAAACACGATGACACCATAATTTCAGTTTATACTGGAAATTTTTTTTTCTCAAATTAACGTTCTCATACAGGCTACTTTTATTGGCCTACAGAATACAAACGCGATGACACCATAATTTCAGTTTATACTGGACATTTTTTTTTTTTTAAATCAACGTTGTCATACTGGCTACTCTTATCGGTCTACCGTATACAAACACGATGACACCATAATATCTGTATTCACTGGAAAAAATTATTTTCCGAAATAGCTGTCTGATACAGGCTACCGTTGTCAGCATACCGTATACAAACATGATGACACCATAATTTCTGTTTTAACTGAAAATTTTGTTTTTCTTCTTAAATTAACGTTCTCATACTGGCTACTCTTATCGGTCTACCGTATACAAACACGATGACACCATAATTTCCGTTTTTACTGAAAATTTTATTTTTCTTTAATTAACGTTCTCATACAGGCTACACTTATCGGGCTACCGTATACAAACACAAACACAGCATAATTTCTGTATTCACTGAAAAAAATTATTTTCCGAAATAGCTGTCTGATACAGGCTACCATTATCAGCCTACCGTATAAAAAAACGAAGACACCATAATTTCAGTTTATACTGGAAATTTTTTTTTTCTTAAATTAACGTTCTCATACTGGCTACTCTTATCGGTCTACCGTATACAAACACGATGACACCATAATTTCAGTTTTTACTGAAAATTTTTTTTTATCAAATTAACGTTCTCATACAGGCTACTTTTATTGGCCTACAGAATACAAACACGATGACACCATAATTTCAGTTTATACTGGACATTTTTTTTTTTTTAAATCAACGTTGTCATACTGGCTACTTTTATTGGCCTACAGAATACAAACACGATGACACCATAATTTCAGTTTATACTGGACATTTTTTTTTTTTTAAATCAACGTTGTCATACTGGCTACTCTTATCGGCCTGCCGTATACAAACACGGTGACACCATAATTTCAGGTTTTACTCAAAATTTTTTTTTCTCAAATTAACGTTCTCGTACAAGCTACTCTTATCGGCCTACCGTATACAAAAACGATGACACCATAATTTCAGATTTTACTGAATTTTTTTTTTCTCAAATTAACGTTCTCATACAGGCTACTCTTATCGGCCTGCCGTATACAAACACGGTGACACCATAATTTCAGTTTTTACTCAAAATTTTTTTTTCTCAAATTAAGGTTCTCATACAGGCTACTCTTATCGGCCTACCGTATACAAAAACGATGACACCATAATTTCAGTTTATACTGGAAATTTTTTTTTTCTTCTTAAATTAACGTTCTCATACAGGCTACCATTGTCAGCCTACCGTATACAAACATGATGACACCATAATTTCTGTTTTTACTGAAAATTTTTTTCTTTCTTAAAATAACGTTCTCATACAGGCTACTCTTATCAGCCTACCGTAAACAATCACGGTGACACCATAATTTCAGTTTTTACTCAAAATTTTTTTTTCTCAAATTAACGTTCTCGTACAGGCTACTCTTATCGGCCTACCGTATACAAACACGATGACACAATAATTTCAGTTTTTACTGAATTTTTTTTTTCTCAAATTAACGTTCTCATACAGGCTACCATTGTCAGCCTACCGTATACAAACATGATGACACCATAATTTCTGTTTTTACTGAAAATTTTTTTTTTTCTTAAAATAACGTTCTCATACAGGCTACTCTTATCAGCCTACCGTAAACAAACACGGTGACACCATAATTTCAGTTTTTACTCAAAATTTTTTTTTCTCAAATTAACGTTCTCGTACAGGCTACTCTTATCGGCCTGCCGTATACAAACACGGTGACACCATAATTTCAGTTTTTACTCAAAATTTTTTTTTCTCAAATTAACGTTCTCGTACAGGCTACTCTTATCGGCCTACCGTATACAAAAACGAATGACACCATAATTTCAGTTTTTACTGAATTTTTTTTTTTAAAATAACGTTCTCATACAGGCTACTCTTATCGGCCTGCCGTATACAAACACGGTGACACCATAATTTCAGTTTTTACTTAAAATTTTTTTTTCTCAAATTAACGTTCTCGTACAGGCTACTCTTATCGGCCTGCCGTATACAAACACGGTGACACCATAATTTCAGTTTTTACTCAAAATTTTTTTTTCTCAAATTAACGTTCTCGTACAAGCTACTCTTATCGGCCTACCGTATACAAAAACGATGACACCATAATTTCAGTTTTTACTCAAAATTTTTTTTTCTCAAATTAACGTTCTCATACAGGCTACCATTGTCAGCCTACCGTACACAAACATGATGACACCATAATTTCTGTTTTTACTGAAATTTTTTTCTTTCTTAAAATAACGTTCTCATGCAGGCTACTCTTATCAGCCTACCGTAAACAAACACGGTGACACCATAATTTCATTTTTTACTCAAAATTTTTTTTTCTCAAATTAACGTTCTCATACAGGCTACCATTGTCAGCCTACCGTATACAAACATGATGACACCATAATTTCTGCTTTTACTGAAAATTTTTTTTTTCTCCAATTTACGTTCTCATACAGGCTACTCTTATCGGCCTGCCGTATACAAACACGGTGACACCATAATTTCAGTTTTTACTCAAAATTTTTTTTTCTCAAATTAACGTTCTTGTACAGGCTACTCTTATCGGCCTACCGTAAACAAATATGGTGACACTATAATTTTAATTTTTTCTCAAATTAGTGATCTGATACAAGCTACTCTTATCAGCCTACCGTATTCCACCATGATGACACCATAATTTCTGTATTCACTGGAAAAAATTATTTCCCGAAATAGCTGTCTGATACAGGCTACCATTGTCAGCATACCGTATACAAACATGATGACATCATAATTTCTGTTTTTACTGAAAATTTTTTTTTTCTCAAATCATCGTTCTCATACAGACTAAACTCATCAGCATACCGTATACAAACATGATGATACCATAATTTTAGTTTTTACTGAAAATTTTTTTTTCTCAAATTAACGTTCTCAAACAGGCTACTTTTATCGGCCTACCGTATACAAACACAAACACACCATAATTTCTGTATTCACTGATAAAAATTATTTCACGAAATAGCTGTCTGATACAGGCTACCATTCTCAGCCTACCGTATACAAACATGATGACACCATAATTTCAGTTTTTACTCAAAATTTTTTCTTCTCAAATTAACGTTCTTCTACAGGCTACTCTTATCAGCCTACCGTAAACAAATATGGTGACACCATAATTTCTGTTTTACTGAAAATTTTGTTATTCTTCTTAAATTAACGTTCTCATACTGGCTACTCTTATCGGCCTACCGTATACAACCACGATGACACCATAATATCTGTATTCACTGGAAAAAATTATTTTCCGAAATAGCTGTCTGAATCAGGCTACCATTGTCAGCATACCGTATACAAACATGATGACACCATAATTTCAGTTTTTACTGAAAAATTTTTTTTTCTCAAATTAACGTTCTCATACAGGCTACCATTCTCAGCCTACCGTATACAAACATGATGACACCATAAGTTCTGTATTTACTGAAAGCTTTTTTTTTCTTAAACTAACGTTCTCATACAGGCTACTCTTATCGGCCTGCCGTATACAAACACGGTGACACCATATTTTCAGTTTTTACTCAAAATTTTTTCTTTTCAAATTAACGTTCTCGTACAGGCTACTCTTATCGGCCTACCGTATAAAACCACGATGACACCACAATATCTGTATTCACTGGAAAAAATTATTTTCCGAAATAGCTGTCTGATACAGGCTACCGTTGTCAGCATACCGTATACAAACATGATGACACCATAATTTCTGTTTTAACTGAAAATTTTGTTTTTCTTCTTAAATTAACGTTCTCATACTGGCTACTCTTATCGGTCTACCGTATACAAACACGATGACACCATAATTTCCGTTTTTACTGAAAATTTTATTTTTCTTTAATTAACGTTCTCATACAGGCTACACTTATCGGGCTACCGTATACAAACACAAACACAGCATAATTTCTGTATTCACTGAAAAAAATTATTTCCCGAAATAGCTGTCTGATACAGGCTACCATTATCAGCCTACCGTATAAAAAAACGAAGACACCATAATTTCAGTTTATACTGGAAATTTTGTTTTTCTTAAATTAACATTCTCATACTGGCTACTCTTATCGGTCTACCGTATACAAACACGTTGACACCATAATTTCAGTTTATACTGGAAATTTTTTTTTCTCAAATTAACGTTCTCATACAGGCTACTTTTATTGGCCTACAGAATACAAACGCGATGACACCATAATTTCAGTTTATACTGGACATTTTTTTTTTTTTAAATCAACGTTGTCATACTGGCTACTCTTATCGGTCTACCGTATACAAACACGATGACACCATAATATCTGTATTCACTGGAAAAAATTATTTTCCGAAATAGCTGTCTGATACAGGCTACCGTTGTCAGCATACCGTATACAAACATGATGACACCATAATTTCTGTTTTAACTGAAAATTTTGTTTTTCTTCTTAAATTAACGTTCTCATACTGGCTACTCTTATCGGTCTACCGTATACAAACACGATGACACCATAATTTCCGTTTTTACTGAAAATTTTATTTTTCTTTAATTAACGTTCTCATACAGGCTACACTTATCGGGCTACCGTATACAAACACAAACACAGCATAATTTCTGTATTCACTGAAAAAAATTATTTTCCGAAATAGCTGTCTGATACAGGCTACCATTATCAGCCTACCGTATAAAAAAACGAAGACACCATAATTTCAGTTTATACTGGAAATTTTTTTTTTCTTAAATTAACGTTCTCATACTGGCTACTCTTATCGGTCTACCGTATACAAACACGATGACACCATAATTTCAGTTTTTACTGAAAATTTTTTTTTATCAAATTAACGTTCTCATACAGGCTACTTTTATTGGCCTACAGAATACAAACACGATGACACCATAATTTCAGTTTATACTGGACATTTTTTTTTTTTTAAATCAACGTTGTCATACTGGCTACTCCTATCGGCCTGCCGTATACAAACACGGTGACACCATAATTTCAGGTTTTACTCAAAATTTTTTTTTCTCAAATTAACGTTCTCGTACAAGCTACTCTTATCGGCCTACCGTATACAAAAACGATGACACCATAATTTCATATTTTACTGAATTTTTTTTTTCTCAAATTAACGTTCTCATACAGGCTACTCTTATCGGCCTGCAGTATACAAACACGGTGACACCATAATTTCAGTTTTTACTCAAAATTTTTTTTTCTCAAATTAACGTTCTCATACAGGCTACTCTTATCGGCCTACCGTATACAAAAACGATGACACCATAATTTCAGTTTATACTGGAAATTTTTTTTTTCTTCTTAAATTAACGTTCTCATACTGGCTACTCTTATCGGCCTACAGTATACAAACACGGTGACACCATAATTTCAGTTTTTACTCAAAATTTTTTTTTCTCAAATTAACGTTCTTCTACAGGCTACTCTTATCAGCCTACCGTATACAAAAACGATGACACCATAATTTCAGTTTTTACTGAATTTTTTTTTTCTCAAATTAACGTTCTCATACAGGCTACTCTTATCGGCCTGCCGTATACAAACACGGTGACACCATAATTTCAGTTTTTACTCAAAATTTTTTTTTCTCAAATTAACGTTCTCGTACAGGCTACTCTTATCGGCCTACCGTATACAAAAACGATGACACCATAATTTCAGTTTTTACTGAATTTTTTTTTTCTCAAATTACCGTTCTCGTACAGGCTACTCTTATCAGCCTACCGTATACAAAAACGATGACACCATAATTTCAGTTTTTACTGAATTTTTTTTTCCTCAAATTAACGTTCTCATACAGGCCAGCATTGTCATCCTACCGTACACAAACATGATGACACCATAATTTCTGTTTTTACTGAAAATTTTTTTCTTTCTTTAAATAACGTTCTCATACAGGCTACTCTTATCAGCCTACCGTAAACAAACACGGTGACACCATAATTTCAGTTTTTACTCAAAATTTTTTTTTCTCAAATTAACGTTCTCGTACAGGCTACTCTTATCGGCCTACCGTATACAAACACGATGACACAATAATTTCAGTTTTTACTGAATTTTTTTTTTCTCAAAATAACGTTCTCATACAGGCTACCATTGTCAGCCTACCGTATACAAACATGATGACACCATAATTTCTGTTTTTACTGAAAATTTTTTTTTTTCTTAAAATAACGTTCTCATACAGGCTACTCTTATCAGCCTACCGTAAACAAACACGGTGACACCATAATTTCAGTTTTTACTCAAAATTTTTTTTTCTCAAATTAACGTTCTCGTACAGGCTACTCTTATCGGCCTGCCGTATACAAACACGGTGACACCATAATTTCAGTTTTTACTCAAAATTTTTTTTTCTCAAATTAACGTTCTCGTACAGGCTACTCTTATCGGCCTACCGTATACAAAAACGAATGAGACCATAATTTCAGTTTTTACTGAATTTTTTTTTTTAAAATAACGTTCTCATACAGGCTACTCTTATCGGCCTGCCGTATACAAACACGGTGACACCATAATTTCAGTTTTTACTCAAAATTTTTTTTTCTCAAATTAACGTTCTCGTACAGGCTACTCTTATCGGCCTGCCGTATACAAACACGGTGACACCATAATTTCAGTTTTTACTCAAAATTTTTTTTTCTCAAATTAACGTTCTCGTACAAGCTACTCTTATCGGCCTACCGTATACAAAAACGATGACACCATAATTTCAGTTTTTACTGAATTTTTTTTTTCTCAAATTAACGTTCTCATACAGGCTACCATTGTCAGCCTACCGTACACAAACATGATGACACCATAATTTCTGTTTTTACTGAAAATTTTTTTCTTTCTTAAAATAACGTTCTCATACAGGCTACTCTTATCAGCCTACCGTAAACAAACACGGTGACACCATAATTTCATTTTTTACTCAAAATTTTTTTTTCTCAAATTAACGTTCTCATACAGGCTACCATTGTCAGCCTACCGTATACAAACATGATGACACCATAATTTCTGTTTTTACTGAAAATTTTTTTTTTCTCAAATTTACGTTCTCATACAGGCTACTCTTATCGGCCTGCCGTATACAAACACGGTGACACCATAATTTCAGTTTTTACTCAAAATTTTTTTTTCTCAAATTAACGTTCTCATACAGGCTACTCTTATCGGCCTGCCGTATACAAACACGGTGACACCATAATTTCAGTTTTTACTCAAAATTTTTTTTTCTCAAATTAACGTTCTCATACAGGCTACTCTTATCGGCCTACCGTATACAAAAACGATGACACCATAATTTCAGTTTATACTGGAAATTTTTTTTTTCTTCTTAAATTAACGTTCTCATACTGGCTACTCTTATCGGCCTACAGTATACAAACACGGTGACACCATAATTTCAGTTTTTACTCAAAATTTTTTTTTCTCAAATTAACGTTCTTCTACAGGCTACTCTTATCAGCCTACCGTATACAAAAACGATGACACCATAATTTCAGTTTTTACTGAATTTTTTTTTTCTCAAATTAACGTTCTCATACAGGCTACTCTTATCGGCCTGCCGTATACAAACACGGTGACACCATAATTTCAGTTTTTACTCAAAATTTTTTTTTCTCAAATTAACGTTCTCGTACAGGCTACTCTTATCGGCCTACCGTATACAAAAACGATGACACCATAATTTCAGTTTTTACTGAATTTTTTTTTCTCAAATTACCGTTCTCGTACAGGCTACTCTTATCAGCCTACCGTATACAAAAACGATGACACCATAATTTCAGTTTTTACTGAATTTTTTTTTCCTCAAATTAACGTTCTCATACAGGCCAGCATTGTCATCCTACCGTACACAAACATGATGACACCATAATTTCTGTTTTTACTGAAAATTTTTTTCTTTCTTAAAATAACGTTCTCATACAGGCTACTCTTATCAGCCTACCGTAAACAAACACGGTGACACCATAATTTCAGTTTTTACTCAAAATTTTTTTTTCTCAAATTAACGTTCTCGTACAGGCTACTCTTATCGGCCTACCGTATACAAACACGATGACACAATAATTTCAGTTTTTACTGAATTTTTTTTTTCTCAAATTAACGTTCTCATACAGGCTACCATTGTCAGCCTACCGTATACAAACATGATGACACCATAATTTCTGTTTTTACTGAAAATTTTTTTTTTTCTTAAAATAACGTTCTCATACAGGCTACTCTTATCAGCCTACCGTAAACAAACACGGTGACACCATAATTTCAGTTTTTACTCAAAATTTTTTTTTCTTAAATTAACGTTCTCGTACAGGCTACTCTTATCGGCCTGCCGTATACAAACACGGTGACACCATAATTTCAGTTTTTACTCAAAATTTTTTTTTCTCAAATTAACGTTCTCGTACAGGCTACTCTTATCGGCCTACCGTATACAAAAACGAATGAGACCATAATTTCAGTTTTTACTGAATTTTTTTTTTTAAAATAACGTTCTCATACAGGCTACTCTTATCGGCCTGCCGTATACAAACACGGTGACACCATAATTTCAGTTTTTACTCAAAATTTTTTTTTCTCAAATTAACGTTCTCGTACAGGCTACTCTTATCGGCCTGCCGTATACAAACACGGTGACACCATAATTTCAGTTTTTACTCAAAATTTTTTTTTCTCAAATTAACGTTCTCGTACAAGCTACTCTTATCGGCCTACCGTATACAAAAACGATGACACCATAATTTCAGTTTTTACTGAATTTTTTTTTTCTCAAATTAACGTTCTCATACAGGCTACCATTGTCAGCCTACCGTACACAAACATGATGACACCATAATTTCTGTTTTTACTGAAAATTTTTTTCTTTCTTAAAATAACGTTCTCATACAGGCTACTCTTATCAGCCTACCGTAAACAAACACGGTGACACCATAATTTCATTTTTTACTCAAAATTTTTTTTTCTCAAATTAACGTTCTCATACAGGCTACCATTGTCAGCCTACCGTATACAAACATGATGACACCATAATTTCTGTTTTTACTGAAAATTTTTTTTTTCTCAAATTTACGTTCTCATACAGGCTACTCTTATCGGCCTGCCGTATACAAACACGGTGACACCATAATTTCAGTTTTTACTCAAAATTTTTTTTTCTCAAATTTACGTTCTCATACAGGCTACTCTTATCGGCCTGCCGTATACAAACACGGTGACACCATAATTTCAGTTTTTACTCAAAATTTTTTTTTCTCAAATTAACGTTCTCGTACAGGCTACTCTTATCGGCCTACCGTAAACAAATATGGTGACAATATAATTTTAATTTTTTCTCAAATTAGTGATCTGATACAAGCTACTCTTATCAGCCTACCGTATTCCACCATGATGACACCATAATTTCTGTATTCACTGGAAAAAATTATTTCCCGAAATAGCTGTCTGATACAGGCTACTCTTATCAGCCTACCGTGAACAAACACGATGACACCATAACTTCAGTTTTCACTGAAAACTTTTTTTTTCTCAAATCATCGTTCTCATACAGGCTAAACTCATCAGCATACCGTATACAAACATGATGACACCATAATTTTAGTTTTTACTGAAAATTTTTTTTTCTCAAATTAACGTTCTCATACAGGCTACTTTTATCGGCCTACCGTATACAAACACAAACACACCATAATTTCTGTATTCACTGATAAAAATTATTTCACGAAATAGCTGTCTGATACAGGCTACCATTCTCAGCCTACCGTATACAAACATGATGACACCATAATTTCAGTTTTCACTGAAAACTTTTTTTTTCTTGAACTAACGTTCTCATACAGGCAACTCTTATCAGCCTACCGTAAACAAATATGGTGACACCATAATTTCTGTTTTTACTGAAAATTTTGTTTTTCTTCTTAAATTAACGTTCTCATACTGGCTACTCTTATCGGCCTACCGTATACAACCACGATGACACCATAATTTCTGTGTTCACTGGAAAAAATTATTTCTCGAAATAGCTGTCTGATACAGGCTACCATTGTCAGCATACCGTATACAAACATGATGACACCATAATTTCTGTTTTCACTGAAAATTTTGATTTTCTTCTTAAATTACCGTTCTCGTACCGGCTACTCTTATCGGCATACAGTATACAAACACGATGACAACATAATTTCAGTTTATAATGGAAATTTTTTTTTTCTCAAATTAACGTTCTCATACAGGCTACTTTTATTGGCCTACAGTATACAAACACGATGACACCATAATTTCAGTTTATACTGGAAATTTTTTTTTTCTCAAATTAACGTTCTCATACTGGCTACTCTTATCGGTCCACCGTATACAAACACGATGACACCATAATTTCTGTTTTTACCGAAAATTTTGTTTTTCTCAAATTAACGTTCTCATACTGGCTACTCTTATCGGTCTACCGTATACAAACACGATGACACCATAATTTCAGTTTATACTGGAAATTTTTTTTTTTAAATTAACGTTCTCATACAGGCTACTTTTACCGGCCTACAGTATACAAACACGATGACATCATAATTTCAGTTTATACGGGAAATTTTTTTTTTATTTCAACGTTCTCATACTGGCTACTCTTATCGGTCTACTGTATACAAACACGATGACACCATAATTTCTGTTTTTACTGTAAATTTTGTTTTTCTCAAATTAACGTTCTTATACAGGGTACTTTTATCGGCCTACAGTATACAAACACGATGACACCATAATTTCAGTTTATACTGGAAATTTTTTTTTTCTCAATTTAACGTTCTCATACAGGCTACTCTTATCGCCCTACCGTAAACAAATATGGTGACACCATAATTTCAGTTTATACTAAAAATTTTCTTTTTCTTCTTAAATTAACGTTCTCATACTGGCTACTCTTATCGGCCTACAGTATACAAACACGATGACACCATAATTTCAGTTTTTACTGAAAAATTTTTTTTTCTCAAATTAACGTTCTTATACAGGCTACCATTATCAGCCTACCGTATACAAACATGATGACACCATAATTTTAGTTTTTACTGAAAATTTATTTTTCTCAAATTAACGTTCTCATACAGGCTACTTTTGTCGGCCTACCGTATACAAACACAAACACACCATAATTTCTCTATTCACTGATAAAAATTATTACACGAAATAGCTGTCCGATACAGGCTACTCTTATCGCCCTACCGTAAACAAATATGGTGACACCATAATTTCTGTTTTTACTGAAAATTTTGTTTTTCTTCTTAAATTAACGTTCTCATACTGACTACTATTATCGGCCTACCGTATACAACCACGATGACAGTATAATTTCTGTATTCACTGGAAAAAATTATTTCCCGAAATAGCTGTCTGATAAAGGCTACCATTTTCAGCATACCGTATACAAACATGATGACACCATAATTTCTGTTTTTACTGAAAATTTCGTTTTTCTTCTTAAATTAACGTTCTCATACTGGCTACTCTTATCGGCCTACAGTATACAAACACGATGACACCATAATTTCAGTTTATACTGGACATTTTTTTTTCTCAAATTACCGTTCTCATACAGGCTACTTTTATTGGGCTACAGTATACAAACACGATGACACCATAATTTCAGTTTATACTGGACATTTTTTTTTTTTTTAAATCAACGTTCTCATACTGGCTACTCTTATCAGTCTACCGTATACAAACACGATGACACCATAATTTCTGTTTTTACTGAAAATTTTTTTTTCTGAAATTAACGTTCTCATACAGGCTACTCTTATCGGCCTGCCGTATACAAACACGGTGACACCATAATTTCAGTTTTGACTCAAAATTTTTTTTTCTCAAATTAACGTTCTCGTACAGGCTACTCTTATCGGCCTACCGTATACAAACACGATGACACCATAATTTCAGTTTTTACTGAATTTTTTTTTTCTCAAATTAACGTTCTCATACAGGCTACCATTGTCAGCCTACTGTATACAAACATGATGACACCATAATTTCTGTTTTTACTGAAAATTTTTTTTTCTGAAATTAACGTTCTCGTACAGGCTACTCTTATCGGCCTACCGTATACAAACACGATTACACCATAATTTCTGTTTTTACTGAAAATTTTTTTTTCTCAAATTAACGTTCTCGTACAGGCTACCATTGTCAGCCTACCGTATACAAACATGATGACACCGAAATTTCTGTTTTTACTCAAAATTTTTTTCTTTCTCAAAATAACGTTCACATACAGGCTACTCTTATCAGCCTACCGTAAACAAATATGGTGACACTATAATTTCAATTTCTATCTAAAAAAAATTTTCTTCTCAAATTAGCAGTCTGATTCAGGCTAAACTCATCAGCATACCGTATACAAACACGAAGACTCCATAATTTCAGCTTTTACTGAAAATTTTTTTTTCTCAAATTATTGATCTGATACAAGCCTCTCTTATCAGCCTACCGTGAACAAACACGATGACACCACAATTTCAGTTTTCACTGAGAACTTTTTTTTCTTAAACTAACGTTCTCATACAGGCTACTCTTATCGGCCTGCCGTATACAAACACAGTGACACCATAATTTCAGTTTTTACTCTAAATTTTTTTTTCTCAAATTAACGTTCTTCTACAGGCTACTCTTATCAGCCTACCGTAATAAAAATATGGTGACACTATAATTTTAATTTTTTCTCAAATTAGTGATTTGATACAAGCTACTCTTATCAGCCTACCGTATTCCACCACGATGACACCATAATTTCTGTATTCACTGGAAAAAATTATTTACCGAAATAGCTGTCTGATACAGGCTACCATTGTTAGCATACCGTATTCAAACATGATGACACCATAATTTCTGTTTTTACTGAAAATTTTGTTTTTCTTCTTAAATTAACGTTCTCATACTGGCTACTCTTATCGGCCTACAGTATACAAACACGATGATACCATAATTTCAGTTTATACTGGAAATTTTTTTTTTTAATTCAACGTTCTCATACTGGCTACTCTTATCGGCCTACAGTATACAAACACGATGACACCATAATTTCAGTTTATACTGGAAATTTTTTTTTTCAAATTAACGTTCTCATACTGGCTACTCTTATCGGCCTACAGTATACAAACACGATGATACCATAATTTCAGTTTATACTGGAAATTTTTTTTTTTAATTCAACGTTCTCATACTGGCTACTCTTATCGGCCTACAGTATACAAACACGATGACACCATAATTTCAGTTTATACTGGAAATTTTTTTTTTCAAATTAACGTTCTCATACAGGCTACTTTTATTGGCCTACAGTATACAAACACGATGACACCATAATTTCAGTTTATACTGGACATTTTTTTTTTTTTTAAATCAACGTTCTCATACTGGCTACTCTTATCGGTCTACCGTATACAAACACAAACACACCATAATTTCTGTATTCACTGATAAAAATTATTTCACGAAATAGCTGTCTCATACAGGCTACCATTGTTAGCATACCGTATTCAAACATGATGACACCATAATTTCTGTTTTTACTGAAAATTTTGTTTTTCTTCTTAAATTAACGTTCTCATACTGGCTACTCTTATCGGCCTACAGTATACAAACACGATGATACCATAATTTCAGTTTATACTGGAAATTTTTTTTTTTAATTCAACGTTCTCATACTGGCTACTCTTATCGGCCTACAGTATACAAACACGATGACACCATAATTTCAGTTTATACTGGAAATTTTTTTTTTCAAATTAACGTTCTCATACTGGCTACTCTTATCGGCCTACAGTATACAAACACGATGATACCATAATTTCAGTTTATACTGGAAATTTTTTTTTTTAATTTAACGTTCTCATACTGGCTACTCTTATCGGCCTACAGTATACAAACACGATGACACCATAATTTCAGTTTATACTGGAAATTTTTTTTTTCAAATTAACGTTCTCATACAGGCTACTCTTATCGGCCTGCCGTATACAAACACGGTGACACCATAATTTCTGTTTTTACTGAAAATTTTGTTTTTCTTCTTAAATTAACGTTCTCATACTGGCTACTCTTATCGGCCTACCGTATACAACCACGATGATACCATAATTTCTGTATTTACTGGAAAAAATTATTTCCCGAAATAGCTGTCTGATACAGGCTACCATTGTCAGCATACCGTATACAAACATGATGACACCATAATTTCTGTTTTTACTGAAAATTTTGTTTTTCTTCTTAAATTAACGTTCTCATACAGGCTACTCTTATCGGCCTACCGTATACAAACACCAAAACACCATAATTTCTGTTTTCACTGAAATTTTTTTTTTTCTCAAATTAAAGTTCTCATACAGGCTACTCTTATCGGCCTGCCGTATACAAACACGGTGACACCATAATTTCAGTTTTTACTCAAAATTTTTTTTTCTCAAATTAACGTTTTCACACAGGCTACTTTTATTGGCCTACAGTATACAAACACGATGACACCATAATTTCAGTTTATACTGGAAATTTTTTTTTCTCTCAAATTAACGTTCTCATACTGGCTACTCTTTTCGGTCTACCGTATACAAACACGATGACACCATAATTTCAGTTTTTACTGAAAATTTTTTTTTTCTCAAATTAACGTTCTCATACAGGCTACTCTCATTGGCCTACCGTATACAAACACGAAGACTCCATAATTTTAGTTTTTACTGAAAATTTTTTTTTCTCAAATTAACGTTCTCATACAGGCTACTTTTATCGGCCTACCTTATACAAACACAAACACACCATAATTTCTGTATTCACTGATAAAAATTATTTCACGAAATAGCTGTCTGATACAGGCTACCATTGTCAGAATACCGTATACAAACATGATGACACCATAATTTCTGTTTTTACTGAAAATTTTGTTTTTCTTCTTAAATTAACGTTCTCATACAGGCTACTCTTATCGGCCTGCCGTATACAAACACGGTGACACCATAATTTCTGTTTTTACTGAAAATTTTGTTTTTCTTCTTAAATTAACGTTCTCATACTGGCTACTCTTATCGGCCTACCGTATACAACCACGATGATACCATAATTTCTGTATTTACTGGAAAAAATTATTTCCCGAAATAGCTGTCTGATACAGGCTACCATTGTCAGCATACCGTATACAAACATGATGACACCATAATTTCTGTTTTTACTGAAAATTTTGTTTTTCTTCTTAAATTAACGTTCTCATACAGGCTACTCTTATCGGCCTACCGTATACAAACACCAAAACACCATAATTTCTGTTTTCACTGAAATTTTTTTTTTTCTCAAATTAAAGTTCTCATACAGGCTACTCTTATCGGCCTGCCGTATACAAACACGGTGACACCATAATTTCAGTTTTTACTCAAAATTTTTTTTTCTCAAATTAACGTTTTCACACAGGCTACTTTTATTGGCCTACAGTATACAAACACGATGACACCATAATTTCAGTTTATACTGGAAATTTTTTTTTCTCTCAAATTAACGTTCTCATACTGGCTACTCTTTTCGGTCTACCGTATACAAACACGATGACACCATAATTTCAGTTTTTACTGAAAATTTTTTTTTTCTCAAATTAACGTTCTCATACAGGCTACTCTCATTGGCCTACCGTATACAAACACGAAGACTCCATAATTTTAGTTTTTACTGAAAATTTTTTTTTCTCAAATTAACGTTCTCATACAGGCTACTTTTATCGGCCTACCTTATACAAACACCAAAACACCATAATTTCTGTTTTCACTGAAATTTTTTTTTTTCTCAAATTAAAGTTCTCATACAGGCTACTCTTATCGGCCTGCCGTATACAAACACGGTGACACCATAATTTCAGTTTTTACTCAAAATTTTTTTTTCTCAAATTAACGTTTTCACACAGGCTACTTTTATTGGCCTACAGTATACAAACACGATGACACCATAATTTCAGTTTATACTGGAAATTTTTTTTTCTCTCAAATTAACGTTCTCATACTGGCTACTCTTTTCGGTCTACCGTATACAAACACGATGACACCATAATTTCAGTTTTTACTGAAAATTTTTTTTTTCTCAAATTAACGTTCTCATACAGGCTACTCTCATTGGCCTACCGTATACAAACACGAAGACTCCATAATTTTAGTTTTTACTGAAAATTTTTTTTTCTCAAATTAACGTTCTCATACAGGCTACCATTCTCAGCCTACCGTTTACAAACATGATGAGACCATAATTTCAGTTTTCACTGAAAACTTTTTTTTTTCTTAAACTAACGTTCTCATACAGGCTACTCTTATCGGCCTGCCGTATACAAACACGGTGACACCATAATTTCAGTTTTTACTCAAAATTTTTTTTTCTCAAATTAACCTTCTTCTACAGGCTACTCTTATCAGCCTACCGTAAACAAATATGGTGACACCATAATTTCTGTTTTTACTGAAAATTTTGTTTTTCTTCTTAAATTAACGTTCTCATACTGGCTACTCTTATCGGCCTACCGTATACAACCACGATGACACCATAATTTCTGTATTCACTGGAAAAAATTATTTCCCGAAATAGCTGTCTGATACAGGCTACCATTGTCAGCATACCGTATACAAACATGATGACACCATAATTTCTGTTTTTACTGAAAATTTTGTTTTTCTTCTTAAATTAACGTTCTCATACTGGCTACTCTTATCGGCCTACAGTATACAAACACGATGACACCATAATTTCTGTTTTTACTGAAAATTTTGTTTTTCTCAAATTAACGTTCTCATAAAGGGTACTTTTATCGGCCTACAGTATACAAACACGATGACACCATAATTTCAGTTTATACTGGAAATTTTATTTTCTCTCAAATTAACGTTCTCATACTGGCTACTCATATCGGTCTACCGTATACAAACACGATGACACCATAATTTCAGTTTTTACTGAAAATTTTTTTTTTTTCTCAAATTAACGTTCTCATACAGGCTACTCTCATTGGCCTACCGTATACAACACGAAGACTCCATAATTTTAGTTTTTACTGAAAATTTTTTTTTCTCAAATTAACGTTCTCATACAGGCTACTTTTATCGGCCTACCTTATACAAACACAAACACACAATAATTTCTGTATTCACTAGAAAAAATTATTTCCCGAAATAGCTGTCTGATACAGGCTACCCTTCTCAGCCTACCGTATACAAACACGAAGACACCATAATTTCAGTTTATACTGGAAATTTTTTTTTTCTTCTTAAATTAACGTTCTCATACTGGCTACTCTTATCGGCCTACAGTATACAAACACGGTGACACCATAATTTCAGTTTTTACTCAAAAATTTTTTTTCTCGAATTAACGTTCTTCTACAGGCTACTCTTATCAGCCTACCGTAAACAAATATGGTGACACCATAATTTCTGTTTTTACTGAAAATTTTGTTTTTCTTCTTAAATTAACGTTCTCATACTGGCTACTCTTATCGGCCTACCGTATACAACCACGATGTCACCATAATTTCTGTATTCACTGGAAAAAATTATTTCCCGAAATAGCTGTCTGATACAGGCTACCATTTTTAGCATACCGTATACAAACACGATGACACCATAATTTCTGTTTTTACTGAAAATTTTGTTTTTCTCAAATTAACGTTCTCATAAAGGGTACTTTTATCGGCCTACAGTATACAAACACGATGACACCATAATTTCAGTTTATACTGGAAATTTTTTTTTCTCTCAAATTAACGTTCTCATACTGGCTACTCTTATCGGTCTACCGTATACAAACACGATGACACCATAATTTCAGTTTTTACTGAAAATTTTTTTTTTTTTCTCAAATTAACGTTCTCATACAGGCTACTCTCATTGGCCTACCGTATACAAACACGAAGACTCCATAATTTTAGTTTTTACTGAAAATTTTTTTTTCTCAAATTAACGTTCTCATACAGGCTACTTTTATTGGCCTACAGTATACAAACACGATGACACCATAATTTCTGTTTTTACTGAAAATTTTGTTTTTCTCAAATTAACGTTCTCATAAAGGGTACTCTTATCGGTCTACCGTATACAAACACGATGACACCATAATTTCTGTTTTTACTGAAAATTTTGTTTTTCTCAAATCAACGTTCTCATAAAGGGTACTTTTATCGGCTTACAGTATACAAACACGATGACACCATAATTTCAGTTTTTACTGAAAATTTTTTTTTTTTCTCAAATTAACGTTCTCATACTGGCTACTCTTATCGGTCTACCGTATGCAACACGAAGACTCCATAATTTTAGTTTTTACTGAAAATTTTTTTTTCTCAAATTAACGTTCTCATACAGGCTACTTTTATCGGCCTACCTTATACAAACACAAACACACCATAATTTCTGTATTCACTAGAAAAAATTATTTCCCGAAATAGCTGTCTGATACAGGCTACCCTTCTCAGCCTACCGTATACAAACACGAAGACACCATAATTTCAGTTTATACTGGAAATTTTTTTTTTCTTCTTAAATTAACGTTCTCATACTGGCTACTCTTATCGGCCTACAGTATACAAACACGGTGATACCATAATTTCAGTTTTTACTCAAAAATTTTTTTTCTCAAATTAACGTTCTTCTACAGGCTACTCTTATCAGCCTACCGTAAACAAATATGGTGACACCATAATTTCTGTTTTTACTGAAAATTTTGTTTTTCTTCTTAAATTAACGTTCTCATACTGGCTACTCTTATCGGCCTACCGTATACAACCACGATGTCACCATAATTTCTGTATTCACTGGAAAAAATTATTTCCCGAAATAGCTGTCTGATACAGGCTACCATTTTTAGCATACCGTATACAAACATGATGACACCATAATTTCTGTTTTTACTAAAAATTTTGTTTTTCTTTTTAAATTAACGTTCTCATACTGGCTACTCTTATCGGCCTACAGTATACAAACACGATGACACCATAATTTCAGTTTATACTGGAAATTTTTTTTTCTCAAATTAACGTTCTCATACAGGCTACTTTTATTGGCCTACAGTATACAAACACGATGACACCATAATTTCAGTTTATACTGGAAATTTTTTTTTCTCTCAAATTAACGTTCTCATACTGGTTACTCTTATCGGTCTACCGTATACAAACACGATGACACCATAATTTCAGTTTTTACTGAAAATTTTTTTTTTCCTCAAATTAACGTTCTCATACAGGCTACTCTCATTGGCCTACCGTATACAAACACGAAGACTCCATAATATTAGTTTTTACTGAAAATTTTTTTTTCTCAAATTAACGTTCTCATACAGGCTACTTTTATCGGCCTACCTTATACAAAAACAAACACACGATAATTTCTGTATTCACTGATAAAAATTATTTCACGAAATAGCTGTCTCATACAGGCTACCATTCTCAGCCTACCGTATACAAACATGATGACACCATAATTTCAGTTTTCACTGAAAACTTTTTTTTTTCTTAAACTAACGTTCTCATACAGGCTACTCTTATCGGCCTGCCGTATACAAACACGGTGACACCATAATTTCAGTTTTTACTCAAAATTTTTTTTTCTCAAATCAACGTTCTTCTACAGGCTACTCTTATCAGCCTACCGTAAACAAATATGGTGACACCATAATTTCTGTATTCACTGGAAAAAATTATTTCCCGAAATAGCTGTCTGATACAGGCTACCATTGTCAGCATACCGTATACAAACATGACACCATAATTTCTGTTTTTACTGAAAATTTTGTTTTTCTTCTTAAATTAACGTTCTCATACTGGTTACTCTTATCGGCCTACAGTATACAAACACGATGACACCATAATTTCAGTTTATACTCGAAATTTTTTTTTCTCAAATCAACGTTCTTCTACAGGCTACTCTTATCAGCCTACCGTAAACAAATATGGTGACACGATAATTTCTGTATTCACTGATAAAAATTATTTCACGAAATAGCTGTCTCATACAGGCTACCATTCTCAGCCTACCGTATACAAACATGATGACACCATAATTTCAGTTTTCACTGAAAACTTTTTTTTTTCTTAAACTAACGTTCTCATACAGGCTACTCTTATCGGCCTGCCGTATACAAACACGGTGACACCATAATTTCAGTTTTTACTGAAAATTTTGTTTTTCTTCTTAAATTAACGTTCTCATACTGGCTACTCTTATCGGCCTACCGTATACAACCACGATGACACCATAATTTCTGTATTCACTGGAAAAAATTATTTCCCGAAATAGCTGTCTGATACAGGCTACCATTGTCAGCATACCGTATACAAACATGACACCATAATTTCTGTTTTTACTGAAAATTTTGTTTTTCTTCTTAAATTAACGTTCTCATACTGGCTACTCTTATCGGCCTACAGTATACAAACACGATGACACCATAATTTCAGTTTATACTCGAAATTTTTTTTTCTCAAATTAACGTTCTCATACAGGCTACTTTTATTGGCCTCCAGTATACAAACACGATGACACCATAATTTCAGTTTATACTGGACATTTTTTTTTTTTTTAAATCAACGTTCTCATACTGGCTACTCTTATCGGTCTACCGTATACAAACACGATGACACCATAATTTCTGTTTTTACTGAAAATTTTGTTTTTCTCAAATCAACGTTCTCATAAAGGGTACTTTTATCGGCCTACAGTATACAAACACGATGACACCATAATTTCAGTTTATACTGGAAATTTTTTTTTCTCTCAAATTAACGTTCTCATACTGGCTACTCTTATCGGTCTACCGTATACAAACACGATGACACCATAATTTCAGTTTTTACTGAAAATTTTTTTTTTTTTCTCAAATTAACGTTCTCATACTGGCTACTCTTATCGGCCTACAGTATACAAACACGATGACACCATAATTTCAGTTTATACTGGAAATTTTTTTTTCTCAAATTAACATTCTCATAAAGGGTACTTTTATCGGCCTACAGTATACAAACACGATGACACCATAATTTCAGTTTTTACTCAAAATTTTTTTTTCTCAAATTAACGTTCTTCTACAGGCTACTCTTATCAGCCTACCGTAAACAAATATGGTGACACCATAATTTCTGTTTTTACTGAAAATTTTGTTTTTCTTCTTAAATTAACGTTCTCATACTGGCTACTCTTATCGGCCTACCGTATACAACCACGATGTCACCATAATTTCTGTATTCACTAGAAAAAATTATTTCCCGAAATAGCTGTCTGATACAGGCTACCATTCTCAGCCTACCGTATACAAACACGAAGACACCATAATTTCAGTTTATACTGGAAATTTTTTTTTTCTTCTTAAATTAACGTTCTCATACTGGCTACTCTTATCGGCCTACAGTATACAAACACGGTGACACCATAATTTCTGTTTTTACTCAAAATTTTTTTTTCTCTAATTAACGTTCTTCTACAGGCTACTCTTATTAGCCTACCGTAAACAAATATGGTGACACCATAATTTCTGTTTTTACTGAAAATTTTGTTTTTCTTCTTAAATTAACGTTCTCATACTGGCTACTCTTATCGGCCTACCGTATACAACCACGATGTCACCATAAATTCTGTATTCACTGGAAAAAATTATTTCCCGAAATAGCTGTCTGATACAGGCTACCATTGTCAGCATACCGTATACAAACATGATGACACCATAATTTCTGTTTTTACTGAAAATTTTGTTTTTCTTCTTAAATTAACGTTCTCATACTGGCTACTCTTATCGGCCTACAGTATACAAACACGGTGACACCATAATTTCTGTTTTTACTCAAAATTTTTTTTTCTCTAATTAACGTTCTTCTACAGGCTACTCTTATCAGCCTACCGTAAACAAATATGGTGACACCATAATTTCTGTTTTTACTGAAAATTTTGTTTTTCTTCTTAAATTAACGTTCTCATACTGGCTACTCTTATCGGCCTACCGTATACAACCACGATGTCACAATAATTTCTGTATTCACTAGAAAAAATTATTTCCCGAAATAGCTGTCTGATACAGGCTACCATTGTCAGCATACCGTAAACAAATATGGTGACACCATAATTTCTGTTTTTACTGAAAATTTTGTTTTTCTTCTTAAATTAACGTTCTCATACTGGCTACTCTTATCGGCCTACCGTATACAACCACCATGTCACCATAATTTCTGTATTCACTAGAAAAAATTATTTCCCGTAATAGCTGTCTGATACAGGCTACCATTGTCAGCATACCGTATACAAACATGATGACACCATAATTTCTGTTTTTACTGAAAATTTTGTTTTTCTTCTTAAATTAACGTTCTCATACTGGCTACTCTTATCGGCCTACAGTATACAAACACGGTGACACCATAATTTCAGTTTTTACTCAAAATTTTTTTTTCTCAAATTAACGTTCTTCTACAGGCTACTTTTATCAGCCTACCGTATACAAACACGAAGACACCATTATTTCAGTTTATACTGGAAATTTTTTTTTTCTTCTTAAATTAACGTTCTCATACTGGCTACTCTTATCGGCCTACAGTATACAAACACGATGACACCATAATTTCAGTTTTTACTTAAAAATTTTTTTCTCTCAAATTAATGTTCTCATAGAGGCTACCATTATCAGCCTACCGTATACAAACATGATGACACCATAATTTCAGTTTTCACTGAGAACTTTTTTTTCTTAAACTAACGTTCTCATAAAGGGTACTTTTATCGGCCTACAGTATACAAACACGATGACACCATAATTTCAGTTTATACTGGAAATTTTTTTTTCTCAAATTAACGTTCTCATAAAGGGTACTTTTATCGGCCTACAGTATACAAACGCGATGACACCATAATTTCAGTTTATACTGGAAATTTTTTTTTCTCTCAAATTAACGTTCTCATACTGGCTACTCTTATCGGTCTACCGTATACAAACACGATGACACCATAATTTCAGTTTTTACTGAAAATTTTTTTTTTTTTCTCAAATTAACGTTCTCATACAGGCTACTCTCATTGGCCTACCGTATACAACACGAAGACTCCATAATTTTAGTTTTTACTGAAAATTTTTTTTTCTCAAATTAACGTTCTCATACAGGCTACTTATATCGGCCTACCTTATACAAACACAAACACACCATAATTTCTGTATTCACTAGAAAAAATTATTTCCCGAAATAGCTGTCTGATACAGGCTACCCTTCTCAGCCTACCGTATACAAACACGAAGACACCATAATTTCAGTTTATACTGGAAATTTTTTTTTTCTTCTTAAATTAACGTTCTCATACTGGCTACTCTTATCGGCCTACAGTATACAAACACGGTGACACCATAATTTCAGTTTTTACTCAAAAATTTTTTTTCTCAAATTAACGTTCTTCTACAGGCTACTCTTATCAGCCTACCGTAAACAAATATGGTGACACCATAATTTCTGTTTTTACTGAAAATTTTGTTTTTCTTCTTAAATTAACGTTCTCATACTGGCTACTCTTATCGGCCTACAGTATACAAACACGATGACACCATAATTTCAGTTTATACTGGAAATTTTTTTTTCTCAAATTAACGTTCTCATACAGGCTACTTTTATTGGCCTACAGTATACAAACACGATGACACCATAATTTCAGTTTATACTGGACAGTTTTTTTTTTTTAAATCAACGTTCTCATACTGGCTACTCTTATCGGTCTACCGTATACAAACACGATGACACCATAATTTCTGTTTTTACTGAAAATTTTGTTTTTCTCAAATTAACGTTCTCATAAAGGGTACTTTCATCGGCCTACAGTATACAAACACGATGACACCATAATTTCAGTTTATACTGGAAATTTTTTTTTCTCTCAAATTAACGTTCTCATACTGGCTACTCTTATCGGTCTACCGTATACAAACACGATGACACCATAATTTCAGTTTTTACTGAAAATTTTTTTTTTTTCTCAAATTAACGTTCTCATACAGGCTACTCTCATTGGCCTACCGTATACAAACACGAAGACTCCATAATTTTAGTTTTTACTGAAAATTTTTTTTTCTCAAATTAACGTTCTCATACAGGCTACTTTTATTGGCCTACAGTATACAAACACGATGACACCATAATTTCAGTTTATACTGGACATTTTTTTTTTTTTTAAATCAACGTTCTCATACTGGCTACTCTTATCGGTCTACCGTATACAAACACGATGACACCATAATTTCTGTTTTTACTGAAAATTTTTTTTTTCAAATTAACGTTCTCATAAAGGGTACTTTTATCGGCCTACAGTATACAAACACGATGACACCATAATTTCAGTTTTTACTGAAAATTTTTTTTTTTTCTCAAATTAACGTTCTCATACTGGCTACTCTTATCGGTCTACCGTATGCAACACGAAGACTCCATAATTTTAGTTTTTACTGAAAATTTTTTTTTCTCAAATTAACGTTCTCATACAGGCTACTTTTATCGGCCTACCCTATACAAACACAAACACACCATAATTTCTGTATTCACTAGAAAAAATTATTTCCCGAAATAGCTGTCTGATACAGGCTACCCTTCTCAGCCTACCGTATACAAACACGAAGACACCATAATTTCAGTTTATACTGGAAATTTTTTTTTTCTTCTTAAATTAACGTTCTCATACTGGCTACTCTTATCGGCCTACAGTATACAAACACGGTGACACCATAATTTCAGTTTTTACTCAAAAATTTTTTTTCTCAAATTAACGTTCTTCTACAGGCTACTCTTATCAGCCTACCGTAAACAAATATGGTGACACCATAATTTCTGTTTTTACTGAAAATTTTTTTTTTCAAATTAACGTTCTCATACAGGCTACTTCTATCGGCCTACCGTATACAACCACGATGTCACCATAATTTCTGTATTCACTAGAAAAAATTATTTCCCGAAATAGCTGTCTGATACAGGCTACCATTCTCAGCCTACCGTATACAAACACGAAGACACCATAATTTCAGTTTATACTGGAAATTTTTTTTTTCTTCTTAAATTAACGTTCTCATACTGGCTACTCTTATCGGCCTACAGTATACAAACACGGTGACACCATAATTTCTGTTTTTACTCAAAATTTTTTTTTCTCTAATTAACGTTCTTCTACAGGCTACTCTTATCAGCCTACCGTAAACAAATATGGTGACACCATAATTTCTGTTTTTACTGAAAATTTTGTTTTTCTTCTTAAATTAACGTTCTCATACTGGCTACTCTTATCGGCCTACCGTATACAACCACGATGTCACCATAATTTCTGTATTCACTAGAAAAAATTATTTCCCGAAATAGCTGTCTGATACAGGCTACCATTGTCAGCATACCGTATACAAACATGATGACACCATAATTTCTGTTTTTACTGAAAATTTTGTTTTTCTTCTTAAATTAACGTTCTCATACTGGCTACTCTTATCGGCCTACAGTATACAAACACGGTGACACCATAATTTCAGTTTTTACTCAAAATTTTTTTTTCTCAAATTAACGTTCTTCTACAGGCTACTTTTATCAGCCTACCGTATACACACACGAAGACACCATTATTTCAGTTTATACTGGAAATTTTTTTTTTCTTCTTAAATTAACGTTCTCATACTGGCTACTCTTATCGGCCTACAGTATACAAACACGATGACACCATAATTTCAGTTTTTACTTAAAAATTTTTTTTTCTCAAATTAATGTTCTCATAGAGGGGCTACCATTATCAGCCTACCGTATACAAACATGATGACACCATAATTTCAGTTTTCACTGAGAACTTTTTTTTCTTAAACTAACGTTCTCATACAGGCTACTCTTATCGGCCTGCCGTATACAAACACGAAGACTCCATAATTTTAGTTTTTACTGAAAATTTTTTTTTCTCAAATTAACGTTCTCATACAGGCTACTTTAATCGGCCTACCTTATACAAACACAAACACACCATAATTTCTGTATTCACTAGAAAAAATTATTTCCCGAAATAGCTGTCTGATACAAGGTACCATTCTCAGCCTACCGTATACAAACATGATGACACCATAATTTCTGTTTTTACTGAAAATTTTGTTTTTCTTCTTAAATTAACGTTCTCATACTGGCTACTCTTATCGGTCTACCGTATTCAAACACGATAACACCATAATTTCTGTTTTTACTGAAAATTTTGTTTTTCTCAAATTAACGTTCTCATAAAGGGTACTTTTATCGGCCTACAGTATACAAACACGATGTCACCATAATTTCAGTTCTTACTGAAATTTTTTTTTTTTCTTAAATTAACGTTCTCATACAGGCTACTCTCATTGGCCTACCGTATACAAACACGAAGACTCCATAATTTTAGTTTTTACTGAAAATTTTTTTTTCTCAAATTAACGTTCTCATACAGGCTACTTTTATCGGCCTACCTTATACAAACACAAACACACCATAATTTCTGTATTCACTAGAAAAAATTATTTCCCGAAATAGCTGTCTGATACAAGGTACCATTCTCAGCCTACCGTGAACAAACACGATGACACCATAATTTCAGTTTTCACTGAGAACTTTTTTTTCTTAAACTAACGTTCTTATACAGGCTACTCTTATCGGCCTGCCGTATACAAACACGGTGACACCATAACTTCGGTTTTTACTCAAAATAACGTTCTCATACAGGCTACTCTTATCAGCCTACCGTAAACAAATATGGTGACACTATAATTTTAATATCTTCTCAAATTAGTGATCTGATACATGCTATTCTTATTAGCCTACCGTATACAACCACGATGACGCCATAATTTCTGTATTCACTGATAAAAATTATTTCCCGAAATAGCTGTCTGATACAGGCTACCATTCTCAGCCTACCGTATACAAACATGATGACACCATAATTTCTGTTTTTACTGAAAATTTTTTTTTCTTCTTAAATTAACGTTCTTATACTGGCTACTCTTAAGAGCCCAATTTAGTAAAATGGCCTGCAAAGTGACCACCTACAGCCTACATTTTTCAACCGATTTTCATGAAATTTCGAATATAGATAGGTGGAAGGGAATTGTGGTCCTTAAGTGGAACACATTTTTGAAAAAGTCCTTTATTTCAAAAATACAAGGATTCAAAATGTGGCTGTTTTGCGATTTTGGGCCTGCAAAGTGACCACCTACAGCTTACAATTTTTAACCGATTTTCATGAAATTTTGAATATAGATAGGTGGAAGGGAATTGTGGTCCTTAAGTGGAACACATTTTTAAATTTTGGTCCTTAAATTTTTTTATATTCGGTTTTCCAAGGTACAGATAAAAAAAAAATTCACTAAACTTTTCACACTTTTTTCATGTATTAAAACGTTTAGATACTATAATTTCTTTTTACGTAGTTTAATTATTATCAATAAAACAATTTGTTAATTTTTCATAAAATTTCATTACTAATTTTTCATTTCACATAAATTTTGTTGCATACTTATGGGCTTAAATAAGAATTACACAGATAGTATAAACTCTATAAACTCGGTGCAAAGAAAATTGCAATTTTTGTAGTATGTGTGATAATAAAAGTAACGTAAACAGCATATAAAAGTTATGTATAGTTAAGCTGCACATAGCTAGGTATATAGATATATTAGCAACACATTTATTGTATGGGAATGGTGATCGGTGATGATGAATACGAAATAATAGAATTAGTATGTACATACCTATATGTATGTACATATATATATACTACGCATGAGAGCATATTTTACTAACTGTTGTTGGATTCGAGCAAGTGAATTTTGGGTTTTAGTGCTAATTTTTTATATTCTAAATATTAGAAAAAAATTATAGTGTTACATAGAATTTAGATTTCAGTGATTATTTGGTGATAAATCTAATATTTTACTAAAATTTCAGTATTTTTGAATACTACTTTTTTTTAACCCTAGGATTGCCTGATCGTATATAAATGTATACATTCGGACTTTGAGTCTTAATTTAAATATCATCCCTTCGAGCTAGGACCTTGAAACTTCACCAATTCCTCCATTGGAGGATCCTCACTATACACCCCAATTTTCAAAGTCCTAGCTCAAAATCGGTAGAACAAAATATTCTTTTTTATGCAAAAACACAAATTTGACGGTACGTATACAAATGTATACCATACATTTTATATGGAAATTTTGAAAATTTTTTTTCAAAAAACGATATCTCAGCATCCCGTAGACCAAAAACTAATATGTTTATACTAAAAGATTTATCCAAGAGTTCTCTTTAGTTTTGTTTTTACAGTGTTGTTGTACTTTTTTTTGTTTTCAAGATAAAATACAAAACAACATCAAAAACATGAATGTTTCATACATTTTTCTACATTCATAAATGCAAACATCTACTTTTGACTTTGAAGATCCATAACTCAGCATCCTCTGAACCAAAAACTAATATTTTTGGATTACAATATTTGTTGAAGTGTTTCTATTGAGCTATCTTATACAGTAATTCTCTAAGTACTATTATTTTCAACCAAAAGGACAAAATACGCGAAAAATCATGAAAATTTTTAACATTTTTAACCTTATTTTCCATTTTATTTCGAAAAATGGAAAAAATATACATAGGACATTAATAGAAAGAACACTAAGAAGAACACATCAATAAAGATTTTAATATAAAAATATTAGTTTTTGGGTCACCGGATGCTGAGATACATCTTTTTGAAAATAAAATTTCAAAATTTCCATATAAAATGTATGGTATACATTTGTATACGTACGGCTAAAACTTTGACAATCTTGATCAGGCAATCCTAGGTTAAACTCGTCAATCATTCTACCTCCAAGGTGACGCCGAAAGAATGAATTGAATTGAAAAATAAAATGTACAATATTTAAAATTTCTACAAATTCTTCATATTTTGAAAACCTTATACCTATATTATACCGTATTATTTATTATCTTAACACTCCATTCAATTTTTGACTGTTTTGGTTTTTAAAGTTGAATATCTCAGGACTCTAAAAACCGATTGAATTGAAATTTCATTTCATATGCACAATATTAGTCTTGTCATTCTCTATAAAACTCTCTTTAGCACCAAAACGATCCCTGAACTGAGACGCGAGTTACAGGGCGCTAAACATAAAACTCACACGAATCAATTTTAAGTATCAAAATTTTACATTTTTTGACTCCTTATCAAAGTATGTTGCCGTGAGACTAAGGAGCTAAAACTTGGTCAGGATATTTTTTGAAGGGTCTAATATTATATGAAATTTTAACGGTGAATATCCGTTAACTGGGTGAAAAGGTATAGAGTAGGGTAACACAAAGAAGGTCATTTTTTTAAGATACAACTTTTTTTTTCTTTCTATAAGGCCCTCCTTAGTTCATACCGTGATCCTTCAAAAAAGGATACATTTCAATTTAGAACTATTTTCTGACCTAGTGCATTTTATTTGACTCAAATCGGTGCAACAAAGCCCGAGATATAAGAGTTCAAAGTTGAAAAGCCTCATATCCTTCCATATAAAAATTTAAAAAATAAAATAATTCAGTATTTTTGAATTTTTACATAAAAAATTTGTTGTATGAAAAATTTGTGACCTTCAACTGAAATAATTCAGCTATAACAGCTGCATGCTAGCTGTAGCCTGTACCTACATACACATTTTACAAACGTACATCCATGCAGTATGATCGCCATATATAGCTATAGCTATAGCTATGAAAATTTTTAAAATCATATACACCAACACTTGGACGAAATTTATTTGCTTGTGTTGGTGCAGACACAAATACATTTCAGACGATGTTATTGTTGTTTTCGAAAAAATTTTTTACTAAATTTGGCTCTTAACGGCCTTCAAATTAATAGACTCATACAGGCTTAACTCATCAGCATACCGTATACAAACACAAAGACACCATAATTTCAGTTTTTACTGGAAATTTTGTTTTTCTCAAATTAACGTTCTCATACAGGGTACTTTTATCGGCCTACAGTATACAAACATGATGACACCATAATATCTGTTTTTACTGAAAATTTTTTCTTTTTCAAATTAACGTTCTCATACAGGCTACTCTTATCGGCCTACCGTATACAAACACGAAGACACCATAATTTCAGTTTTTACTGAAAATTTTTTTTTTCTTAAATTAACGTTCTTCTACAAACTACTCTTATCAGCCTACTGTAAACAAATATGGTGACACTATTATTTCAATTTCTAATTGAAAAAATTTTCTTCTCAAATTAATAGACTCATACAGGCTGAACTCATCAGTATACCGTATACAAACACAAAGACACCATAATTGTAGTTTTTACTGAAAATTTTTTTTTTCTCAAATTATCGTTGTCATACAGGCTAAACTCATCAGCATACCGCATACAAACATGATCACACCATAATTTCTATTTTTACTGAAAATTTTTTTTTCTTAAATTAACGTTCTCATACAGGCTACTATTCTCAGCCTACCGTATACAAACATGATGACACCATAAGTTCTGTATTTACTGAAAATTTTGTTTTTCTTCTTAAATTAACGTTCTCATACTGGCTACTTTTATCGGCCTACAGTATACAAACATGATGACACCATAATTTCAGTTTATACTGGAAATTTTTTTTTCTTCTTAAATTAACGTTCTCATACTGGCTACTCTTATCGGCCTACAGTATACAAACACGATGACACCATAATTTCAGTTTTAACTGAAAAATTTTTTTTTCTCAAATTAACGTTCTCATACAGGCTACCATTATCAGCCTACCGTATACAAACATGATGACATCATAATTTCTGTTTTTACTGAAAATTTTTTTTTTTCTCAAATCATCGTTCTCATACAGACTAAACTCATCAGCATACCGTATACAAACATGATGACACCATAATATCTGTATTCACTGGAAAAAATTATTTTCCGAAATAGCTGTCTGATACAGGCTGCCGTTGTCAGCATACCGTATACAAACATGATGACACCATAATTTCTGTTTTAACTGAAAATTTTGTTTTTCTTCTTAAATTAACGTTCTCATACTGGCTACTCTTATCGGTCTACCGTATACGAACACGATGACACCATAATTTCCGTTTATACTCTAAATTTTTTTTTCTCAAATTACCGTTCTCGTACAGGGTACTCTTATCGGCCTACCGTATACAAACACGAAAACACCATAATTTCAGTTTTTACTGAATATTTTTTTTTCTCAAATTACCGTTCTCATACTGGCTACTCTTATCGGCCTACAGTAAACAAACACGATGACACCATAATTTCTGTTTTTACTGAAAAATTTTTTTTCTCAAATTAACGTTCTCATACAGGCAACACTTATCGGCCTACCGTATACAAACACGAAAACACTATAATTTCAGTTTTTACTAAAAATTTTTTTCTCTCAAATTAACGTCCTCATACAGGCTACTCTTATCGGCCTACCGTATACAAACACGATGGCACCATAATTTCAGTTTATACTCTAAATTTTTTTTTCTAAAATCAACGTTCTCATACTGGCTACTCTAATCGGCCTACCGTATACAAACACCAAAACACCATAATTTCAGTTTTTACTGAGAATTTTTTTTTTCTCAAATTAACGTTCTCATACAGGCTACTCTTATCGGCCTACAGTATACAAACGCGATGACACCATAATTTCAGTTTTTACTGAAAATTTTTTTTCTCTTAAATTAACGTTCTCATACTGGCTACTCTTATCGGCCTACCGTATACAAACCCGAAAACATCATCATTTCAGTTTTTACTGAAAAATTTTTTTTCTCAAATTAACGTTCTTATACAGGCTACCATTGTCAGCCTACCGTATACAAACATGATGACACCATAATTTCTGTTTTCACTGAAAATTTTTTTTCTCTTAAATTAACGTTCTCATACTGGCTACTCTTATCGGCCTACCGTATACAAACCCGAAAACATCATCATTTCAGTTTTTACTGAAAAATTTTTTTTCTCAAATTAACGTTCTTATACAGGCTACCATTGTCAGCCTACCGTATACAAACATGATGACACCATAATTTTAGTTTTTACTGAAAAATTTTTTTTTCCAAAATTAACGTTCTCATACAGGCAACTCTTATCGGCCTACCGTATACAAACACGAAAACACCATAATTTCAGTTTTTACTGAAAATTTTTTTTTCTCAAATTACCGTTCTTATACAGGCTACCATTGTCAGCCTACCGTATACAAACATGATGACACCATAATTTCCGTTTTCACTGAAAATTTTTTTTCTCTTAAATTAACGTTCTCATACTGGCTACTCTTATCGGCCTACCGTATACAAACCCGAAAACATCATCATTTCAGTTTTTACTGAAAAATTTTTTTTCTCAAATTAACGTTCTCATACAGGCTACCATTGTCAGTCTACCGTATACAAACATGATGACACCATAATTTCTGTTTTTACTGAAAATTTTTTTTTTCTTAAATTAACGTTCTCATACAGGCAACTCTTATCGGCCTACCGTATACAAAAACGAAAACACTATAACTTCAGTTTTTACTGAAAATTTTTTTTTCTCAAATTAACGTTCTCATACAGGCTACCATTGTCAGTCTACCGTATACAAACATGATGACACCATAATTTCTGTTTTTACTGAAAATTTTTTTTTTCTTAAATTAACGTTCTCATACTGGCTACTCTTATCGGCCTACCGTTTACAAACCCGAAAACAGCATCATTTCAGTTTTTAGTGAAAATTTTTTTTTCTCAAATTAACGTTCTTATACAGGCTACCATTGTCAGCCTACCGTATACAAACATGATGACACCATAATTTCTGTTCTTACTGAAAAATTTTTTTTTCTTAAATTAACGTTCTCATACTGGCTACTCTTATCGGCCTACCGTATACAAACACGAAAACACCATAATTTCAGTTTTTACTGAAATATTTTTTTTCTCAAATTAACGTTCTTATACAGGCTACTCTTATCGTCCTACCGTATACAAACACGAAAACACCATAACTTCAGTTTCTACTGAAAATTTTTTTTTCTTAAATTAACGTTCTCATACAGGCTACTATTCTCAGCCTACCGTATACAAACATGATGACACCATAAGTTCTGTATTTACTGAAAATTTTGTTTTTTCTCAAATCATCGTTCTCATACAGACTAAACTCATCAGCATACCGTATACAAACATGATGACACCATAATATCTGTATTCACTGGAAAAAATTATTTTCCGAAATAGCTGTCTGATACAGGCTACCGTTGTCAGTACACCGTATACAAACATGATGACACCATAATTTCTGTTTTAACTGAAAATTTTGTTTTTCTTCTTAAATTAACGTTCTCATACTGGCTACTCTTATCGGTCTACCGTATACAAACACGATGACACCATAATTTCCGTTTATACTCTAAATTTTTTTTTCTCAAATCACCGTTCTCGTACAGGGTACTCTTATCGGCCTACCGTATACAAACACGAAAACACCATAATTTCAGTTTTTACTGAATATTTTTTTTTCTCAAATTACCGTTCTTATACAGGCTACCATTGTCAGCCTACCGTATACAAACATGATGACACCATAATTTCTGTTTTTACTGAAAAATTTTTTTTCTCAAATTAACGTTCTCATACAGGCAACACTTATCGGCCTACCGTATACAAACACGAAAACACTATAATTTCAGTTTTTACTAAAAATTTTTTTTCCCTCAAATTAACGTTCTCATACTGGCTACTTTTATCGGCCTACAGTATACAAACATGATGACACCATAATTTCAGTTTATACTGGAAATTTTTTTTTCTTCTTAAATTAACGTTCTCATACTGGCTACTCTTATCGGCCTACAGTATACAAACACGATGACACTATAATTTCAGTTTTAACTGAAAAATTTTTTTTTCTCAAATTAACGTTCTCATACAGGCTACCATTATCAGCCTACCGTATACAAACATGATGACATCATAATTTCTGTTTTTACTGAAAATTTTTTTTTTTCTCAAATCATCGTTCTCATACAGACTAAACTCATCAGCATACCGTATACAAACATGATGACACCATAATATCTGTATTCACTGGAAAAAATTATTTTCCGAAATAGCTGTCTGATACAGGCTACCGTTGTCAGCATACCGTATACAAACATGATGACACCATAATTTCTGTTTTAACTGAAAATTTTGTTTTTCTTCTTAAATTAACGTTCTCATACTGGCTACTCTTATCGGTCTACCGTATACAAACACGATGACACCATAATTTCCGTTTATACTCTAAATTTTTTTTTCTCAAATTACCGTTCTCGTACAGGGTACTCTTATCGGCCTACCGTATACAAACACGAAAACACCATAATTTCAGTTTTTACTGAATATTTTTTTTTCTCAAATTACCGTTCTTATACAGGCTACCATTGTCAGCCTACCGTATACAAACATGATGACACCATAATTTCTGTTTTTACTGAAAAATTTTTTTTCTCAAATTAACGTTCTCATACAGGCAACACTTATCGGCCTACCGTATACAAACACGAAAACACTATAATTTCAGTTTTTACTAAAAATTTTTTTCTCTCAAATTAACGTCCTCATACAGGCTACTCTTATCGGCCTACCGTATACAAACACGATGGCACCATAATTTCAGTTTATACTCTAAATTTTTTTTTCTAAAATCAACGTTCTCATACTGGCTACTCTAATCGGCCTACCGTATACAAACACCAAAACACCATAATTTCAGTTTTTACTGAGAATTTTTTTTTTCTCAAATTAACGTTCTCATACAGGCTACTCTTATCGGCCTACAGTATACAAACGCGATGACACCATAATTTCAGTTTTTACTGAAAATTTTTTTTCTCTTAAATTAACGTTCTCATACTGGCTACTCTTATCGGCCTACCGTATACAAACCCGAAAACATCATCATTTCAGTTTTTACTGAAAAATTTTTTTTCTCAAATTAACGTTCTTATACAGGCTACCATTGTCAGCCTACCGTATACAAACATGATGACACCATAATTTCTGTTTTCACTGAAAATTTTTTTTCTCTTAAATTAACGTTCTCATACTGGCTACTCTTATCGGCCTACCGTATACAAACCCGAAAACATCATAATTTCAGTTTTTACTGAAAAATTTTTTTTCTCAAATTAACGTTCTTATACAGGCTACCATTGTCAGCCTACCGTATACAAACATGATGACACCATAATTTTAGTTTTTACTGAAAAATTTTTTTTTCCAAAATTAACGTTCTCATACAGGCAACTCTTATCGGCCTACCGTATACAAACACGAAAACACCATAATTTCAGTTTTTACTGAAAATTTTTTTTTCTCAAATTACCGTTCTTATACAGGCTACCATTGTCAGCCTACCGTATACAAACATGATGACACCATAATTTCCGTTTTCACTGAAAATTTTTTTTCTCTTAAATTAACGTTCTCATACTGGCTACTCTTATCGGCCTACCGTATACAAACCCGAAAACATCATCATTTCAGTTTTTACTGAAAAATTTTTTTTCTCAAATTAACGTTCTCATACAGGCTACCATTGTCAGTCTACCGTATACAAACATGATGACACCATAATTTCTGTTTTTACTGAAAATTTTTTTTTTCTTAAATTAACGTTCTCATACAGGCAACTCTTATCGGCCTACCGTATACAAACACGAAAACACCATAATTTCAGTTTTTACTCTAAATTTTTTTTTCTCAAATTAACGTTCTTATACAGGCTACCATTGTCAGCCTACCGTATACAAACATGATGACACCATAATTTCTGTTTTTACTGAAAAATTTTTTTTCTCAAATTAACGTTCTCATACAGGCAACACTTATCGGCCTACCGTATACAAACACGAAAACACTATAATTTCAGTTTTTACTAAAAATTTTTTTTCCCTCAAATTAACGTTCTCATACTGGCTACTTTTATCGGCCTACAGTATACAAACATGATGACACCATAATTTCAGTTTATACTGGAAATTTTTTTTTCTTATTAAATTAACGTTCTCATACTGGCTACTCTTATCGGCCTACAGTATACAAACACGATGACACCATAATTTCAGTTTTAACTGAAAAATTTTTTTTTCTCAAATTAACGTTCTCATACAGGCTACCATTATCAGCCTACCGTATACAAACATGATGACATCATAATTTCTGTTTTTACTGAAAATTTTTTTTTTTCTCAAATCATCGTTCTCATACAGACTAAACTCATCAGCATACCGTATACAAACATGATGACACCATAATATCTGTATTCACTGGAAAAAATTATTTTCCGAAATAGCTGTCTGATACAGGCTACCGTTGTCAGCATACCGTATACAAACATGATGACACCATAATTTCTGTTTTAACTGAAAATTTTGTTTTTCTTCTTAAATTAACGTTCTCATACTGGCTACTCTTATCGGTCTACCGTATACAAACACGATGACACCATAATTTCCGTTTATACTCTAAATTTTTTTTTCTCAAATTACCGTTCTCGTACAGGGTACTCTTATCGGCCTACCGTATACAAACACGAAAACACCATAATTTCAGTTTTTACTGAATATTTTTTTTTCTCAAATTACCGTTCTTATACAGGCTACCATTGTCAGCCTACCGTATACAAACATGATGACACCATAATTTCTGTTTTTACTGAAAAATTTTTTTTCTCAAATTAACGTTCTCATACAGGCAACACTTATCGGCCTACCGTATACAAACACGAAAACACTATAATTTCAGTTTTTACTAAAAATTTTTTTCTCTCAAATTAACGTCCTCATACAGGCTACTCTTATCGGCCTACCGTATACAAACACGATGGCACCATAATTTCAGTTTATACTCTAAATTTTTTTTTCTAAAATCAACGTTCTCATACTGGCTACTCTAATCGGCCTACCGTATACAAACACCAAAACACCATAATTTCAGTTTTTACTGAGAATTTTTTTTTTCTCAAATTAACGTTCTCATACAGGCTACTCTTATCGGCCTACAGTATACAAACGCGATGACACCATAATTTCAGTTTTTACTGAAAATTTTTTTTCTCTTAAATTAACGTTCTCATACTGGCTACTCTTATCGGCCTACCGTATACAAACCCGAAAACATCATCATTTCAGTTTTTACTGAAAAATTTTTTTTCTCAAATTAACGTTCTTATACAGGCTACCATTGTCAGCCTTACGTATACAAACATGATGACACCATAATTTCTGTTTTCACTGAAAATTTTTTTTCTCTTAAATTAACGTTCTCATACTGGCTACTCTTATCGGCCTACCGTATACAAACCCGAAAACATCATCATTTCAGTTTTTACTGAAAAATTTTTTTTCTCAAATTAACGTTCTTATACAGGCTACCATTGTCAGCCTACCGTATACAAACATGATGACACCATAATTTTAGTTTTTACTGAAAAATTTTTTTTTCCAAAATTAACGTTCTCATACAGGCAACTCTTATCGGCCTACCGTATACAAACACGAAAACACCATAATTTCAGTTTTTACTGAAAATTTTTTTTTCTCAAATTACCGTTCTTATACAGGCTACCATTGTCAGCCTACCGTATACAAACATGATGACACCATAATTTCCGTTTTCACTGAAAATTTTTTTTCTCTTAAATTAACGTTCTCATACTGGCTACTCTTATCGGCCTACCGTATACAAACCCGAAAACATCATCATTTCAGTTTTTACTGAAAAATTTTTTTTCTCAAATTAACGTTCTCATACAGGCTACCATTGTCAGTCTACCGTATACAAACATGATGACACCATAATTTCTGTTTTTACTGAAAATTTTTTTTTTCTTAAATTAACGTTCTCATACAGGCAACTCTTATCGGCCTACCGTATACAAACACGAAAACACCATAATTTCAGTTTTTACTCTAAATTTTTTTTTCTCAAATTAACGTTCTCATACAGGCAACTCTTATCGGCCTACCGTATACAAAAACGAAAACACTATAACTTCAGTTTTTACTGAAAAATTTTTTTTCTCAAATTAACGTTCTCATACAGGCTACCATTGTCAGTCTACCGTATACAAACATGATGACACCATAATTTCTGTTTTTACTGAAAATTTTTTTTTTCTTAAATTAACGTTCTCATACTGGCTACTCTTATCGGCCTACCGTTTACAAACCCGAAAACATCATCATTTCAGTTTTTAGTGAAAATTTTTTTTTTCAAATTAACGTTCTTATACAGGCTAGCATTGTCAGCCTACCGTATACAAACATGATGACACCATAATTTCTGTTCTTACTGAAAAATTTTTCTTTCTTAAATTAACGTTCTCATACTGGCTACTCTTATCGGCCTACCGTATACAAACACGAAAACACCATAATTTCAGTTTTTACTGAAATATTTTTTTTCTCAAATTAACGTTCTTATACAGGCTACTCTTATCGTCCTACCGTATACAAACACGAAAACACCATAACTTCAGTTTCTACTGAAAATTTGTTTTTCTTAAATTAACGTTCTCATACAGGCTTCTCTAATCGGCCTACCGTATACAAACACCAAAACACCATAATTTCAGTTTTTACTGAGAATTTTTTTTTCAAAAATTAACGTTCAAATACAGGGTACTCTTATCGGCCTACAGTATACAAACGCGATGACACCATAATTTCAGTTTTTACTGAAATTCTTTTTTTTCTCAAATTAACGTTCTCATACAGGCTACTCTTATTGGCCTACAGTATACAAACACGATAACAACATAATTTCAGTTTTTACTGAAGAAAATTATTTCCCGAAATAGCTGTCTGATACAGGCTACCATTGTCAGCCTACCGTATACAAACATGATGACACCATAATTTCAGTTTTTACTGAAAAATTTTTTTTTTCCCAAATTAACGTTCTCATACAGGCAACTCTTATCGGCCTACCGTATACAAACACGAAAACACCATAATTTCAGTTTTTACTGAAAATTTTTTTTTCTCAAATTACCGTTCTTATACAGGCTACCATTGTCAGCCTACCGTATACAAATATGATGACACCATAATTTCTGTTTTCACTGAAAATTTTTTTTCTCTTAAATTAACGTTCTCATACTGGCTACTCTTATCGGCCTACCGTATACAAACCCGAAAACATCATCATTTCAGTTTTTACTGAAAAATTTTTTTTCTCAAATTAACGTTCTTATACAGGCTACCACTGTCAGCCTACCGTATACAAACATGATGACACCATAATTTCTGTTTTCACTGAAAATTTTTTTTTTCTCTTAAATTAACGTTCTCATACTGGCTACTCTTATCGGCCTACCGTATACAAACCCGAAAACATCATCATTTCAGTTTTTACTGAAAAATTTTTTTTCTCAAATTAACGTTCTCATACAGGCTACCATTGTCAGTCTACCGTATACAAACATGATGACACCATAATTTCTATTTTTACTGAAAATTTTTTATTTTCTCAATTAACGTTCTCATACTGGCTACTCTTATCGGCCTACCGTATACAAAGACGAAAACACCATAATTTCAGTTTTTACTGAAAATTTTTTTTTCTCAAATTAACTTTTTTATACAGGCTACCATTGTCAGCCTACCGTATACAAACATGATGACACCATAATTTCAGTTTTTACTGAAAATTTTTCTCTCTCAAATTACCGTTCTCGTACAGGCTACTCTTATCGGCCTACCGTATACAAACACGAAAACACCATAATTTCAGTTTTTACTGAAAATTTTTTTTTCTCAAATTAACGTTCAAATACAGGGTACTCTTATCGGCCTACAGTATACAAACGCGATGACACCATAATTTCAGTTTTTACTGAAATTTTTTTTTTCTCAAATTAACGTTCTCATACAGGCTACTCTTATTGGCCTACAGTATACAAACACGATAACAACATAATTTCAGTTTTTACTGAAGAAAATTATTTCCCGAAATAGCTGTCTAATACAGGCTACCATTGTCAGCCTACCGTATACAAACATGATGACACCATAATTTCTGTTTTTACTGAAAATTTTTTTTTTCTTAAATTAACGTTCTCATACTGGCTACTCTTATCGGCCTACAGTATACAAACACGATGACACTATAATTTCAGTTTATACTGGAAATTTTTTTTTTCTTCAATCAACGTTCTCATACTGGCTACTCTTATCGGCCTACCGTATACAAACACGAAAACACCATAATTTCAGTTTTTACTGAAAATTTTTTTTTCTCAAATTAAAGTTCTTATACAGGCTACCATTGTCAGCCTACCGTATACAAACATGATGACACCATAATTTCAGTTTTTACTGAAAATTTTTTTTTCTCAAATTAACGTTCTCATACAGGCTACCATTGTCAGCCTACCGTATACAAACATGATGACACCATAATTTTAGTTTTTACTGAAAAATTTTTTTTTCCCAAATTAACGTTCTCATACAGGCAAGTCTTATCGGCCAACCGTATACAAACACGAAAACACCATAATTTCAGTTTTTACTGAAAATTTTTTTTTCTCAAATTACCGTTCTTATACAGGCTACCATTGTCAGCCTACCGTATACAAACATGATGACACCATAATTTCTGTTTTCACTGAAAATTTTTTTTCTCTTAAATTAACGTTCTCATACTGGCTACTCTTATCGGCCTACCGTATACAAACCCGAAAACATCATCATTTCAGTTTTTACGGAAAAATTTTTTTTCTCAAATTAACGTTCTTATACAGGCTACCATTGTCAGCCTACCGTATACAAACATGATGACACCATAATTTCTGTTTTTACTGAAAAATTTTTTTTTTCCCAAATTAACGTTCTCATACAGGCAACTCTTATCGGCCTACCGTATACAAACACGAAAACACCATAATTTCAGTTTTTACTGAAAATTTTTTTTTCTCAAATTACCGTTCTTATACAGGCTACCATTGTCAGCCTACCGTATACAAATATGATGACACCATAATTTCTGTTTTCACTGAAAATTTTTTTTCTCTTAAATTAACGTTCTCATACTGGCTACTCTTATCGGCCTACCGTATACAAACCCGAAAACATCATCATTTCAGTTTTTACTGAAAAGTTTTTTTTCTCAAATTAACGTTCTTATACAGGCTACCATTGTCAGCCTACCGTATACAAACATGATGACACCATAATTTCAGTTTTTACTGAAAATTTTTTTTCTCAAATTAACGTTCTTATACAGGCTACCATTGTCAGCCTACCGTATACAAACATGATGACACCATAATTTCTGTTTTTACTGAAAAATTTTTTTTTTCTTCAATCAACGTTCTCATACTGGCTACTCTTATCGGCCTACCGTATACAAACACGAAAACACCATAATTTCAGTTTTTACTGAAAATTTTTTTTTCTCAAATTAAAGTTCTTATACAGGCTACCATTGTCAGCCTACCGTATACAAACATGATGACACCATAATTTCAGTTTTTACTGAAAATTTTTTTTTCTCAAATTAACGTTCTCATACAGGCTACCATTGTCAGCCTACCGTATACAAACATGATGACACCATAATTTTAGTTTTTACTGAAAAATTTTTTTTTCCCAAATTAACGTTCTCATACAGGCAAGTCTTATCGGCCAACCGTATACAAACACGAAAACACCATAATTTCAGTTTTTACTGAAAATTTTTTTTTCTCAAATTACCGTTCTTATACAGGCTACCATTGTCAGCCTACCGTATACAAACATGATGACACCATAATTTCTGTTTTCACTGAAAATTTTTTTTCTCTTAAATTAACGTTCTCATACTGGCTACTCTTATCGGCCTACCGTATACAAACCCGAAAACATCATCATTTCAGTTTTTACGGAAAAATTTTTTTTCTCAAATTAACGTTCTTATACAGGCTACCATTGTCAGCCTACCGTATACAAACATGATGACACCATAATTTCTGTTTTTACTGAAAAATTTTTTTTTTCCCAAATTAACGTTCTCATACAGGCAACTCTTATCGGCCTACCGTATACAAACACGAAAACACCATAATTTCAGTTTTTACTGAAAATTTTTTTTTCTCAAATTACTGTTCTTATACAGGCTACCATTGTCAGCCTACCGTATACAAATATGATGACACCATAATTTCTGTTTTCACTGAAAATTTTTTTTCTCTTAAATTAACGTTCTCATACTGGCTACTCTTATCGGCCTACCGTATACAAACCCGAAAACATCATCATTTCAGTTTTTACTGAAAAGTTTTTTTTCTCAAATTAACGTTCTTATACAGGCTACCACTGTCAGCCTACCGTATACAAACATGATGACACCATAATTTCTGTTTTCACTGAAAATTTTTCTTTTTTCTTAAATCAACGTTCTCATACTGGCTACTCTTATCGGCCTACCGTATACAAACCCGAAAACATCATCATTTCAGTTTTTACTGAAAAATTTTTTTTCTCAAATTAACGTTCTCATACAGGCTACCATTGTCAGTCTACCGTATACAAACATGATGACACCATAATTTCTATTTTTACTGAAAATTTTTTATTTTCTCAATTAACGTTCTCATACTGGCTACTCTTATCGGCCTACCGTATACAAACACGAAAACACCATAATTTCAGTTTTTACTGAAAATTTTTTTTTCTCAAATTAACTTTTTTATACAGGCTACCATTGTCAGCCTACCGTATACAAAGATGATGACACCATAATTTCAGTTTTTACTGAAAATTTTTCTTTCTCAAATTACCGTTCTCGTACAGGCTACTCTTATCGGCCTACCGTATACAAACACGAAAACACCATAATTTCAGTTTTTACTGAAAATTTTTTTTTCTCAAATTAACGTTTTTATACAGGCTACCATTATCAGCCTACCGTATACAAACATGATGACACCATAATTTCTGTTTTTACTGAAAATTTTTTTTTCCTTAAATTAACGTTCTCATACTGGCTACTCTTATCGGCCTACCGTATACAAACACGAAAACACCATAATTTCAGTTTTTACTGAAAATTTTTTTTTCTCAAATTAAAGTTCTTATACAGGCTACCATTGTCAGCCTACCGTATACAAACATGATGACACCATAATTTCTGTTTTTACTGAAAATTTTTTTTTTCTTAAATTATCGTTCTCATACAGGCTACTCTTATATGCCCACAGTATACAAACACGATGGCACCATAATTTCAGTTTATACTGGAATTTTTTTTTCTTAAATCAACGTTCTCATACTGGCTACTCTTATCGGCCTACCGTATACAAACACGAAAACACCATAATTTCAGTTTTTACTGAAATATTTTTTTTCTCAAATTAACGTTCTTATACAGGCAACACTTATCGGCCTACCGTATACAAACACGAAAACACCATAATTTCAGTTTTTACTGAAAATTTTTTTTTCTCAAATTACCGTTCTTATGCAGGCTGCCATTGTCAGCCTACCGTATACAAACATGATGACACCATAATTTCTGTTTTTACTGAAATATTTTTTTATCTTAAATTAACGTTCTCATACTGGCTACTCTTATCGGCCTACCGTATACCAAAACGATGACGCCATAATTTCAGTTTTTACTGAAAAATTTTTTTTCTCAAATTAACGTTCTCATACAGGCTACCATTGTCAGTCTACCGTATACAAACATGATGACACCATAATTTCTGTTTTTACTGAAAATTTTTTTTTTCTTAAATTATCGTTCTCATACAGGCTACTCTTATATGCCCACAGTATACAAACACGATGGTACCATAATTTTAGTTTTTACTGAAAAAATTTTTTTCTCAAATTAAAGTTCTTATACAGGCTACCATTGTCAGCCTACCGTATACAAACATGATGACACCATAATTTCAGTTTTTACTGAAAATTTTTTTTTCTCAAATTAACGTTCTCATACAGGCTACTCTTATCGGCCTACAGTATACAAACACGAAAACACCATAATTTCAGTTTTTACTGAAAATTTTTTTTTCTCAATTAAAGTTCTTATACAGGCTACCATTGTCAGCCTACCGTATACAAACATGATGACACCATAATTTCTGTTTTTACTGAAAATTTTTTTTTTCTTAAATTAACGTTCTCATACTGGCTACTCTTATCGGCCTACAGTATACAAACACGATGACACCATAATTTCAGTTTTTACTGAAAATTTTTTTTTTTCCAAATTACCGTTTTCATACAGGCAACACTTATCGGCCTACCGTATACAAACACGAAAACACCATAATTTCAGTTTTTACTGAAAATTTTTTTTTCTCAAATTACCGTTCTTATGCAGGCTGCCATTGTCAGCCTACCGTATACAAACATGATGACACCATAATTTCTGTTTTTACTGAAAATTTTTTTTTTCTTAAATTAACGTTCTCATACTGGCTACTCTTATCGGCCTACAGTATACAAACACGATGACACTATAATATCAGTTTATACTGGAAATTTTTTTTTTCTTCAATCAACGTTCTCATACTGGCTACTCTTATCGGCCTACCGTATACAAACACGAAAACACCATAATTTCAGTTTTTACTGAAAATTTTTTTTTCTCAAATTAAAGTTCTTATACAGGCTACCATTGTCAGCCTACCGTATACAAACATGATGACACCATAATTTCAGTTTTTACTGAAAATTTTTTTTTCTCAAATTAACGTTCTCATACAGGCTACCATTGTCAGCCTACCGTATACAAACATGATGACACCATAATTTTAGTTTTTACTGAAAAATTTTTTTTTCCCAAATTAACGTTCTCATACAGGCAAGTCTTATCGGCCAACCGTATACAAACACGAAAACACCATAATTTCAGTTTTTACTGAAAATTTTTTTTTCTCAAATTACCGTTCTTATACAGGCTACCATTGTCAGCCTACCGTATACAAACATGATGACACCATAATTTCTGTTTTCACTGAAAATTTTTTTTCTCTTAAATTAACGTTCTTATACTGGCTACTCTTATCGGCCTACCGTATACAAACCCGAAAACATCATCATTTCAGTTTTTACGGAAAAATTTTTTTTCTCAAATTAACGTTCTTATACAGGCTACCATTGTCAGCCTACCGTATACAAACATGATGACACCATAATTTCTGTTTTCACTGAAAATTTTTTTTTCTCAAATTACCGTTCTTATGCAGGCTGCCATTGTCAGCCTACCGTATACAAACATGATGACACCATAATTTCTGTTTTTACTGAAAATTTTTTTTTTCTTAAATTAACGTTCTCATACTGGCTACTCTTATCGGCCTACCGTATACAAACACGAAAACACCATAATTTCAGTTTTTACTGAAAATTTTTTTTTCTCAAATTAACGTTCTTATACAGGCTACCATTGTCAGCCTACCGTATACAAACATGATGACACCATAATTTCTGTTTTTACTGAAATATTTTTTTATCTTAAATTAACGTTCTCATACTGGCTACTCTTATCGGCCTACCGTATACCAAAACGATGACGCCATAATTTCAGTTTTTACTGAAAAATTTTTTTTCTCAAATTAACGTTCTCATACAGGCTACCATTGTCAGTCTACCGTATACAAACATGATGACACCATAATTTCTGTTTTTACTGAAAATTTTTTTTTTCTTAAATTATCGTTCTCATACAGGCTACTCTTATATGCCCACAGTATACAAACACGATGGTACCATAATTTTAGTTTTTACTGAAAAATTTTTTTTCTCAAATTAAAGTTCTTATACAGGCTACCATTGTCAGCCTACCGTATACAAACATGATGACACCATAATTTCAGTTTTTACTGAAAATTTTTTTTTTTCCAAATTACCGTTTTCATACAGGCAACACTTATCGGCCTACCGTATACAAACACGAAAACACCATAATTTCAGTTTTTACTGAAAATTTTTTTTTCTCAAATTAACGTTCTCATACTGGCTACTCTTATCGGCCTACAGTATACAAACACGATGACACTATAATTTCAGTTTATACTGGAAATTTTTTTTTTCTTCAATCAACGTTCTCATACTGGCTACTCTTATCGGCCTACCGTATACAAACACGAAAACACCATAATTTCAGTTTTTACTGAAAATTTTTTTTTCTCAAATTAAAGTTCTTATACAGGCTACCATTGTCAGCCTACCGTATACAAACATGATGACACCATAATTTCAGTTTTTACTGAAAATTTTTTTTTCTCAAATTAACGTTCTCATACAGGCTACCATTGTCAGCCTACCGTATACAAACATGATGACACCATAATTTTAGTTTTTACTGAAAAATTTTTTTTTCCCAAATTAACGTTCTCATACAGGCAAGTCTTATCGGCCAACCGTATACAAACACGAAAACACCATAATTTCAGTTTTTACTGAAAATTTTTTTTTCTCAAATTACCGTTCTTATACAGGCTACCATTGTCAGCCTACCGTATACAAACATGATGACACCATAATTTCTGTTTTCACTGAAAATTTTTTTTCTCTTAAATTAACGTTCTCATACTGGCTACTCTTATCGGCCTACCGTATACAAACCCGAAAACATCATCATTTCAGTTTTTACGGAAAAATTTTTTTTCTCAAATTAACGTTCTTATACAGGCTACCATTGTCAGTCTACCGTATACAAACATGATGACACCATAATTTCTGTTTTCACTGAAAATTTTTTTTTTCTTAAATTAACGTTCTCATACTGGCTACTCTTATCGGCCTACCGTATACAAACCCGAAAACATCATCATTTCAGTTTTTACGGAAAAATTTTTTTTCTCAAATTAACGTTCTTATACAGGCTACCATTGTCAGCCTACCGTATACAAACATGATGACACCATAATTTCTGTTTTTAGTGAAAATTTTTTATTTTCTCAATTAACGTTCTCATACTGGCTACTCTTATCGGCCTACCGTATACAAACATGATGACACCATAATTTCTGTTTTTACTGAAAATTTTTTTTTTCTTAAATTAACGTTCTCATACTGGCTACTCTTATCGGCCTACAGTATACAAACACGATGACACTATAATTTCAGTTTATAATGGAAATTTTTTTTTTCTTCAATCAACGTTCTCATACTGGCTACTCTTATCGGCCTACCGTATACAAACACGAAAACACCATAATTTCAGTTTTTTTTGAAAATTTGTTTTTTTCCAAATTACCGTTTTCATACAGGCAACACTTATCGGCCTACCGTATACAAACACGAAAACACCATAATTTCAGTTTTTACTGAAAATTTTTTTTTCTCAAATTACCGTTCATATGCAGGCTGCCATTGTCAGCCTACCGTATACAAACATGATGACACCATAATTTCTGTTTTTACTGAAAATTTTTTTTTTCTTAAATTAACGTTCTCATACTGCCTACTCTTATCGGCCTACCGTATACAAACACGAAAACACCATAATTTCAGTTTTTACTGAAAATTTTTTTTTCTCAAATTAAAGTTCTTATACAGGCTACCATTGTCAGCCTACCGTATACAAACATGATGACACCATAGTTTCAGTTTTTACTGGAAATTTTTTTTTTCTCAAATTAACGTTCTCATACAGGCTACTCTTATCGGCCTACAGTATACAAACACGATGACACTATAATTTCAGTTTATACTGGAAATTTTTTTTTTCTTCAACCAACGTTCTCATACTGGCTACTCTTGACGGTCTACCGTATACCAACACGATGACGCCATAATTTCAGTTTTTACTGAAAAATTTTTTTTCTCAAATTAACGTTCTCATACAGGCTACCATTGTCAGTCTACCGTATACAAACATGATGACACCATAATTTCTGTTTTTACTGAAAATTTTTTTTTCTCAAATTACCGTTCATATGCAGGCTGCCATTGTCAGCCTACCGTATACAAACATGATGACACCATAATTTCTGTTTTTACTGAAAATTTTTTTTCTCTTAAATTAACGTTCTCATACTGGCTACTCTTATCGGCCTACCGTATACAAACCCGAAAACATCATCATTTCAGTTTTTACGGAAAAATTTTTTTTCTCAAATTAACGTTCTTATACAGGCTACCATTGTCAGCCTACCGTATACAAACACGAAAACACCATAATTTCAGTTTTTACTGAAAATTTTTTTTTCTCAAATTAAAGTTCTTATACAGGCTACCATTGTCAGCCTACCGTATACAAACATGATGACACCATAGTTTCAGTTTTTACTGGAAATTTTTTTTTTCTCAAATTAACGTTCTCATACAGGCTACTCTTATCGGCCTACCGTATACAAACACGATGGCACCATAATTTCAGTTTATACTCTAAATTTTTTTTTCTCAAATTAACGTTCTCATACAGGCAACTCTTATCGGCCTACCGTATACAAACACGAAAACACCATAACTTCAGTTTTTACTGAAAAATTTTTTTTCTCAAATTAACGTTCTCATACAGGCTACCATTGTCAGTCTACCGTATACAAACATGATGACACCATAATTTCTGTTTTTACTGAAAATTTTTTATTTTCTCAATTAACGTTCTCATACTGGCTACTCTTATCGGCCTACCGTATACAAACATGATGACACCATAATTTCTGTTTTTACTGAAAATTTTTTTTTTCTTAAATTAACGTTCTCATACTGGCTACTCTTATCGGCCTACAGTATACAAACACGATGACACTATAATTTCAGTTTATAATGGAAATTTTTTTTTTCTTCAATCAACGTTCTCATACTGGCTACTCTTATCGGCCTACCGTATACAAACACGAAAACACCATAATGTCAGTTTTTACTGAAAATTTTTTTTTCTCAAATTAACTTTTTTATACAGGCTACCATTGTCAGCCTACCGTATACAAACATGATGACAGCATAATTTCTGTTTTCACTGAAAATTTTTTTTCTCTTAAATTAACGTTCTCATACTGGCTACTCTTATCGGCCTACCGTATACAAACCCGAAAACATCATCATTTCAGTTTTTACGGAAAAATTTTTTTTCTCAAATTAACGTTCTTATACAGGCTACCATTGTCAGCCTACCGTATACAAACATGATGACACCATAATTTCTGTTTTCACTGAAAATTTTTTTTTTCTTAAATTAACGTTCTCATACTGGCTACTCTTATCGGCCTACCGTATACAAACACGAAAACACCATAATGTCAGTTTTTACTGAAAATTTTTTTTTCTCAAATTAACTTTTTTATACAGGCTACCATTGTCAGCCTACCGTATACAAACATGATGACACCATAATTTCAGTTTTTACTGAAAATTTTTCTTTCTCAAATTACCGTTCTCGTACAGACTACTCTTATCGGCCTACCGTATACAAACACGAAAACACCATAATTTCAGTTTTTACTGAAAATTTTTTTTTTTCAAATTAACGTTCTTATACAGGCTACCATTGTCAGCCTACCGTATACAAACACGAAAACACCATAATTTCAGTTTTTTTTGAAAATTTGTTTTTTTCCAAATTACCGTTTTCATACAGGCAACACTTATCGGCCTACCGTATACAAACACGAAAACACCATAATTTCAGTTTTTACTGAAAATTTTTTTTTCTCAAAATACCGTTCATATGCAGGCTGCCATTGTCAGCCTACCGTATACAAACATGATGACACCATAGTTTCAGTTTTTACTGGAAATTTTTTTTTTCTTAAATTAACGTTCTCATACTGCCTACTCTTATCGGCCTACCGTATACAAACACGAAAACACCATAATTTCAGTTTTTACTGAAAATTTTTTTTTCTCAAATTAAAGTTCTTATACAGGCTACCATTGTCAGCCTACCGTATACAAACATGATGACACCATAGTTTCAGTTTTTACTGGAAATTTTTTTTTTCTCAAATTAACGTTCTCATACAGGCTACTCTTATCGGCCTACAGTATACAAACACGATGACACTATAATTTCAGTTTATACTGGAAATTTTTTTTTTCTTCAATCAACGTTCTCATACTGGCTACTCTTGACGGTCTACCGTATACCAACACGATGACGCCATAATTTCAGTTTTTACTGAAAAATTTTTTTTCTCAAATTAACGTTCTCATACAGGCTACCATTGTCAGTCTACCGTATACAAACATGATGACACCATAATTTCTGTTTTTACTGAAAATTTTTTTTTTCTTAAATTAACGTTCTCATACTGTCTACTCTTATCGGCCTACCGTATACAAACACGAAAACACCATAATTTCAGTTTTTACTGGAAATTTTTTTTTTCTCAAATTAACGTTCTCATACAGGCTACTCTTATCGGCCTACCGTATACAAACACGATGGCACCATAATTTCAGTTTATACTCTAAATTTTTTTTTCTCAAATTAACGTTCTCATACAGGCAACTCTTATCGGCCTACCGTATACAAACACGAAAACACCATAACTTCAGTTTTTACTGAAAAATTTTTTTTCTCAAATTAACGTTCTCATACAGGCTACCATTGTCAGTCTACCGTATACAAACATGATGACACCAAAATTTCTGTTTTTACTGAAAATTTTTTATTTTCTCAATTAACGTTCTCATACTGGCTACTCTTATCGGCCTACCGTATACAAACACGAAAACACCATAATTTCAGTTTTTACTGAAAATTTTTTTTTCTCAAATTAACTTTTTTATACAGGCTACCATTGTCAGCCTATCGTATACAAACATGATGACACCATAATTTCAGTTTTTACTGAAAATTTTTCTTTCTCAAATTACCGTTCTCGTACAGGCTACTCTTATCGGCCTATCGTATACAAACACGAAAACACCATAATTTCAGTTTTTACTGAAAAATTTTTTTTCTCATATTAACGTTTTTATACAGGCTACCATTGTCAGCCTACCGTATACAAACATGATGACACCATAATTTCAGTTTTTAATGAAAATTTTTTTTTCTCAAATTACCGTTCTCATACTGGCTACTCTTATCGGCCTACCGTATACAAACACGAAAACACCATAATTTCAGTTTTTACTGGAAATTTTTTTTTCTCAAATTAAAGTTCTTATACAGGCTACTATTGTCAGCCTACCGTATACAAACATGATGACACCATAATTTCTGTTTTTACTGAAATTTTTTTTTTCTTAAATTAACGTTCTTATACTGGCTACTTTTATCGGCCTACCGTATACAAACACGAAAACACCATAATTTCAGTTTTTACTGAAAATTTTTTTTTCTCAAATTAACGTTTTTATACAGGCTACCATTGTCAGCCTACCGTATACAAACACGAAAACACTTTAATTTTAGTTTTTACTGAAAATTTTTTTTTCTCAAATTAACGTTCTCATACAGGCTACCATTGTCAGCCTACCGTATACAAACATGATGACACCATAATTTCTGTTTTTACTGAAAATTTTTTTTTCTTAAATTAACGTTCTCATATTGGCTACTCTTATCGGCCTACCGTATACAAACACGAAAACACCATAATTTCAGTTTTTACTGAAAATTTTTTTTTCTCAAATTACCGTTCTTATACAGGCTACCATTGTCAGCCTACCGTATACAAACATGATGACACCATAATTTCTGTTTTTACTGAAAAATTTTTTTTCTCAAATTAACGTTCTCATACAGGCAACACTTATCGGCCTACCGTATACAAACACGAAAACACTATAATTTCAGTTTTTACTAAAAATTTTTTTCTCTCAAATTAACGTCCTCATACAGGCTACTCTTATCGGCCTACCGTATACAAACATGATGACACCATAATTTCTGTTTTTACTGAAAATTTTTTTTTCTTAAATTAACGTTCTCATATTGGCTACTCTTATCGGCCTACCGTATACAAACACGAAAACACCATAATTTCAGTTTTTACTGAAAATTTTTTTTTCTCAAATTACCGTTCTTATACAGGCTACCATTGTCAGCCTACCGTATACAAACATGATGGCACCATAATTTCAGTTTATACTCTAAATTTTTTTTTCTAAAATCAACGTTCTCATACTGGCTACTCTAATCGGCCTACCGTATACAAACACCAAAACACCATAATTTCAGTTTTTACTGAGAATTTTTTTTTTCTCAAATTAACGTTCTCATACAGGCTACTCTTATCGGCCTACAGTATACAAACGCGATGACACCATAATTTCTGTTTTTACTGAAAAATTTTTTTTCTCAAATTAACGTTCTCATACAGGCAACACTTATCGGCCTACCGTATACAAACACGAAAACACTATAATTTTGAGTTTTTACTCAAAATTTTTTTCTCTCAAATTAACGTCCTCATACAGGCTACTCTTATCGGCCTACCGTATACAAACACGATGGCACCATAATTTCAGTTTATACTCTAAATTTTTTTTTCTAAAATTACCGTTCTCGTACAGACTACTCTTATCGGCCTACCGTATACAAACACGAAAACACCATAATTTCAGTTTTTACTGAAAATTTTTTTTTTTCAAATTAACGTTCTTATACAGGCTACCATTGTCAGCCTACCGTATACAAACACGAAAACACCATAATTTCAGTTTTTTTTGAAAATTTGTTTTTTTCCAAATTACCGTTTTCATACAGGCAACACTTATCGGCCTACCGTATACAAACACGAAAACACCATAATTTCAGTTTTTACTGAAAATTTTTTTTTCTCAAATTACCGTTCATATGCAGGCTGCCATTGTCAGCCTACCGTATACAAACATGATGACACCATAATTTCTGTTTTTACTGAAAATTTTTTTTTTCTTAAATTAACGTTCTCATACTGCCTACTCTTATCGGCCTACCGTATACAAACACGAAAACACCATAATTTCAGTTTTTACTGAAAATTTTTTTTTCTCAAATTAAAGTTCTTATACAGGCTACCATTGTCAGCCTACCGTATACAAACATGATGACACCATAGTTTCAGTTTTTACTGGAAATTTTTTTTTTCTCAAATTAACGTTCTCATACAGGCTACTCTTATCGGTCTACCGTATACCAACACGATGACGCCATAATTTCAGTTTTTACTGAAAAATTTTTTTTCTCAAATTAACGTTCTCATACAGGCTACCATTGTCAGTCTACCGTATACAAACATGATGACACCATAATTTCTGTTTTTACTGAAAATTTTTTTTTCTCAAATTACCGTTCATATGCAGGCTGCCATTGTCAGCCTACCGTATACAAACATGATGACACCATAATTTCTGTTTTTACTGAAAATTTTTTTTTTCTTAAATTAACGTTCTCATACTGCCTACTCTTATCGGCCTACCGTATACAAACACGAAAACACCATAATTTCAGTTTTTACTGAAAATTTTTTTTTCTCAAATTAAAGTTCTTATACAGGCTACCATTGTCAGCCTACCGTATACAAACATGATGACACCATAGTTTCAGTTTTTACTGGAAATTTTTTTTTTCTCAAATTAACGTTCTCATACAGGCTACTCTTATCGGCCTACAGTATACAAACACGATGACACTATAATTTCAGTTTATACTGGAAATTTTTTTTTTCTTCAATCAACGTTCTCATACTGGCTACTCTTATCGGCCTACAGTATACAAACACGAAAACACCATAATTTCAGTTTTTTTTGAAAATTTGTTTTTTTCCAAATTACCATTTTCATACAGGCAACACTTATCGGCCTACCGTATACAAACACGAAAACACCATAATTTCAGTTTTTACTGAAAATTTTTTTTTCTCAAATTACCGTTCATATGCAGGCTGCCATTGTCAGCCTACCGTATACAAACATAATGACACCATAATTTCTGTTTTTACTGAAAATTTTTTTTTTCTTAAATTAACGTTCTCATACTGCCTACTCTTATCGGCCTACCGTATACAAACACGAAAACACCATAATTTCAGTTTTTACTGAAAATTTTTTTTTCTCAAATTAAAGTTCTTATACAGGCTACCATTGTCAGCCTACCGTATACAAACATGATGACACCATAGTTTCAGTTTTTACTGGAAATTTTTTTTTTCTCAAATTAACGTTCTCATACAGGCTACTCTTATCGGCCTACCGTATACAAACACGATGGCACCATAATTTCAGTTTATACTCTAAATTTTTTTTTCTCAAATTAACGTTCTCATACAGGCAACTCTTATCGGCCTACCGTATACAAACACGAAAACACCATAACTTCAGTTTTTACTGAAAAATTTTTTTTCTCAAATTAACGTTCTCATACAGGCTACCATTGTCAGTCTACCGTATACAAACATGATGACACCATAATTTCTGTTTTTACTGAAAATTTTTTATTTTCTCAATTAACGTTCTCATACTGGCTACTCTTATCGGCCTACCGTATGCAAACACGAAAACACCATAATTTCAGTTTTTACTGAAAATTTTTTTTCTCTCAAATTAACTTTTTTATACAGGCTACCATTGTCAGCCTATCGTATACAAACATGATGACACCATAATTTCAGTTTTTACTGAAAATTTTTCTTTCTCAAATTACCGTTCTCGTACAGGCTACTCTTATCGGCCTATCGTATACAAACACGAAAACACCATAATTTCAGTTTTTACTGAAAAATTTTTTTTCTCATATTAACGTTTTTATACAGGCTACCATTGTCAGCCTACCGTATACAAACATGATGACACCATAATTTCAGTTTTTAATGAACATTTTTTTTTCTCAAATTACCGTTCTCATACTGGCTACTCTTATCGGCCTACCGTATACAAACACGAAAACACCATAATTTCAGTTTTTACTGAAAATTTTTTTTTCTCAAATTAAAGTTCTTATACAGGCTACTATTGTCACCCTACCGTATACAAACATGATGACACCATAATTTCTGTTTTTACTGAAATTTTTTTTTTTCTTAAATTAACGTTCTCATACTGGCTACTCTTATCGGCCTACCGTATACAAACACGAAAACACCATAATTTCAGTTTTTACTGAAAATTCTTTTTTCTCAAATTAACGTTTTTATACAGGCTACCATTGTCAGCCTACCGTATACAAACACGAAAACACTTTAATTTTAGTTTTTACTGAAAATTTTTTTTTCTCAAATTAACGTTCTCATACAGGCTACCATTGTCAGCCTACCGTATACAAACATGATGACACCATAATTTCTGTTTTTACTGAAAATTTTTTTTTCTTAAATTAACGTTCTCATACAGGCTACTCTAATCGGCCTACCGTATACAAACACGAAAACACTATAATTTCAGTTTTTACTAAAAATTTTTTTCTCTCAAATTAACGTCCTCATACAGGCTACTCTTATCGGCCTACCGTATACAAACACGATGGCACCATAATTTCAGTTTATACTCTAAATTTTTTTATCTAAAATCAACGTTCTCATACTGGCTACTCTAATCGGCCTACCGTATACAAACACCAAAACACCATAATTTCAGTTTTTACTGAGAATTTTTTTTTTCTCAAATTAACGTTCTCATACAGGCTACTCTTATCGGCCTACAGTATACAAACGCGATGACACCATAATTTCAGTTTTTACTGAAAATTTTTTTTCTCTTAAATTAACGTTCTCATACTGGCTACTCTTATCGGCCTACCGTATACAAACCCGAAAACATCATCATTTCAGTTTTTACTGAAAAATTTTTTTTCTCAAATTAACGTTCTTATACAGGCTACCATTGTCAGCCTACCGTATACAAACATGATGACACCATAGTTTTCACTGAAAATTTTTTTTCTCTTAAATTAACGTTCTCATACTGGCTACTCTTATTGGCCTACCGTATACAAACCCGAAAACATCAACATTTCAGTTTTTACTGAAAATTTTTTTTTCTCAAATTAACGTTCTTATACAGGCTACCATTGTCAGCCTACCGTATACAAACATGATGACACCATAATTTTAGTTTTTACTGAAAAATTTTTTTTTCCCAAATTAACGTTCTCATACAGGCAACTCTTATCGGCCTACCGTATACAAACACGAAAACACCATAATTTCAGTTTTTACTGAAAATTTTTTTTTCTCAAATTACCGTTCTTATACAGGCTACCATTGTCAGCCTACCGTATACAAACATGATGACACCATAATTTCTGTTTTCACTGAAAATTTTTTTTCTCTTAAATTAACGTTCTCATACTGGCTACTCTTATCGGCCTACCGTATACAAACCCGAAAACATCATCATTTCAGTTTTTACTGAAAAATTTTTTTTCTCAAATTAACGTTCTTATACAGGCTACCATTCTTTGCCTACCGTATACAAACATGATGACACCATAATTTCTGTTTTCACTGAAAATTTTTTTTTTCTTAAATTAACGTTCTCATACTGGCTACTCTTATCGGCCTACCGTATACAAACCCGAAAACATCATCATTTCAGTTTTTACTGAAAAATTTTTTTTTTTAAATCAACGTTCTCATACTGGCTACTCTTATCAGTCTACCGTATACAAACATGATGACACCATAATTTCTGTTTTTACTGAAAATTTTTTATTTTCTCAATTAACGTTCTCATACTGGCTACTCTTATCGGCCTACCGTATACAAACACGAAAACACCATAATGTCAGTTTTTACTGAAAATTTTTTTTTCTCAAATTAACTTTTTTATACAGGCTACCATTGTCAGCCTACCGTATACAAACATGATGACAACATAATTTCAGTTTTTACTGAAAATTTTTCTTTTTCAAATTACCGTTCTCGTACAGGCTACTCTTATCGGCCTACCGTATACAAACACGAAAACACCATAATTTCAGTTTTTACTGAAAATTTTTTTTTCTCAAATTAACGTTCTTATACAGGCTACCATTGTCAGCCTACCGTATACAAACATGATGACACCATAATTTCTGTTTTTACTGAAAATTTTTTTTTTCTTAAATTAACGTTCTCATACTGGCTACTCTTATCGGCCTACCGTATACAAACACGAAAACACCATAATTTCAGTTTTTACTGAAAATTTTTTTTTCTCAAATTAAAGTTCTTATACAGGCTACCATTGTCAGCCTACCGTATACAAACATGATGACACCATAATTTCTGTTTTTACTGAAAATTTTTTTTTTCTTAAATTAACGTTCTCATACTGGCTACTCTTATCGGCCTACCGTATACAAACACGAAAACACCATAATTTCAGTTTTTACTGAAATATTTTTTTTCTCAAATTAACGTTCTTATACAGGCTACTCTTATCGTCCTACCGTATACAAACACGAAAACACCATAACTTCAGTTTCTACTGAAAATTTTTTTTTCTTAAATTAACGTTCTCATACAGGCTACTCTAATCGGCCTACCGTATACAAACACCAAAACACCATAATTTCAGTTTTTACTGAGAATTTTTTTTTCTCAAATTAACGTTCAAATACAGGCTACTCTTATCGGCCTACAGTATACAAACGCGATGACACCATAATTTCAGTTTTTACTAAAATTTTTTTTTTCTCAAATTAACGTTCTCATACAGGCTACTCTTATTGGCCTACAGTATACAAACACGATAACAACATAATTTCAGTTTTTGCTGAAGAAAATTATTTCCCGAAATAGCTGTCTGATACAGGCTACCATTGTCAGCCTACCGTATACAAACATGATGACACCATAATTTCAGTTTTTACTGAAAAATTTTTTTTTTCCCAAATTAACGTTCTCATACAGGCAACTCTTATCGGCCTACCGTATACAAACACGAAAACACCATAATTTCAGTTTTTACTGAAAATTTTTTTTTCTCAAATTACCGTTCTTATACAGGCTACCATTGTCAGCCTACCGTATACAAACATGATGACACCATAATTTCTGTTTTCACTGAAAATTTTTTTTCTCTTAAATTAACGTTCTCATACTGGCTACTCTTATCGGCCTACCGTATACAAACTCGAAAACATCATCATTTCAGTTTTTACTGAAAAATTTTTTTTCTCAAATTAACGTTCTTATACAGGCTACCATTGTCAGCCTACCGTATACAAACATGATGACACCATAATTTCTGTTTTTACTGAAAATTTTTTATTTTCTCAATTAACGTTCTCATACTGGCTACTCTTATCGGCCTACCGTATACAAACACGAAAACACCATAATGTCAGTTTTTACTGAAAATTTTTTTTTCTCAAATTAACTTTTTTATACAGGCTACCATTGTCAGCCTACCGTATACAAACATGATGACACCATAATTTCAGTTTTTACCGAAAATTTTTCTTTTTCAAATTACCGTTCTCGTACAGGCTACTCTTATCGGCCTACCGTATACAAACACGAAAACACCATAATTTCAGTTTTTACTGAAAATTTTTTTTTCTCAAATTAACGTTCTTATACAGGCTACCATTGTCAGCCTACCGTATACAAACATGATGACACCATAATTTCTGTTTTTACTGAAAATTTTTTTTTTCTTAAATTAACGTTCTCATACTGGCTACTCTTATCGGCCTACCGTATACAAACACGAAAACACCATAATTTCAGTTTTTACTGAAAATTTTTTTTTCTCAAATTAAAGTTCTTATACAGGCTACCATTGTCAGCCTACCGTATACAAACATGATGACACCATAATTTCTGTTTTTACTGAAAATTTTTTTTTTCTTAAATTAACGTTCTCATACTGGCTACTCTTATCGGCCTACCGTATACAAACACGAAAACACCATAATTTCAGTTTTTACTGAAATATTTTTTTTCTCAAATTAACGTTCTTATACAGGCTACTCTTATCGTCCTACCGTATACAAACACGAAAACACCATAACTTCAGTTTCTACTGAAAATTTTTTTTTCTTAAATTAACGTTCTCATACAGGCTACTCTAATCGGCCTACCGTATACAAACACCAAAACACCATAATTTCAGTTTTTACTGAGAATTTTTTTTTCTCAAATTAACGTTCAAATACAGGCTACTCTTATCGGCCTACAGTATACTAACGCGATGACACCATAATTTCAGTTTTTACTGAAATTTTTTTTTTCTCAAATTAACGTTCTCATACAGGCTACTCTTATTGGCCTACAGTATACAAACACGATAACAACATAATTTCAGTTTTTGCTGAAGAAAATTATTTCCCGAAATAGCTGTCTGATACAGGCTACCATTGTCAGCCTACCGTATACAAACATGATGACACCATAATTTCTGTTTTTACTGAAAATTTTTTATTTTCTCAATTAACGTTCTCATACTGGCTACTCTTATCGGCCTACCGTATACAAACACGAAAACACCATAATGTCAGTTTTTACTGAAAATTTTTTTTTCTCAAATTAACTTTTTTATACAGGCTACCATTGTCAGCCTACCGTATACAAACATGATGACACCATAATTTCAGTTTTTACCGAAAATTTTTCTTTTTCAAATTAACGTTCTCATACTGGCTACTCTTATCGGCCTACCGTATACAAACACGAAAACACCATAATTTCAGTTTTTACTGAAATATTTTTTTTCTCAAATTAACGTTCTTATACAGGCTACTCTTATCGTCCTACCGTATACAAACACGAAAACACCATAACTTCAGTTTCTACTGAAAATTTTTTTTTCTTAAATTAACGTTCTCATACTGGCTACTCTTATCGGCCTACCGTATACAAACACGAAAACGCCATAATTTCAGTTTTTACTGAAAATTTTTTTTTCTCAAATTAAAGTTCTTATACAGGCTACCATTGTCAGCCTACCGTATACAAACATGATGACACCATAATTTCTGTTTTTACTGAAAATTTTTTTTTTCTTAAATTAACGTTCTCATACTGGCTACTCTTATCGGCCTACCGTATACAAACACGAAAACACCATAATTTCAGTTTTTACTGAAATATTTTTTTTCTCAAATTAACGTTCTTATACAGGCTACTCTTATCGTCCTACCGTATACAAACACGAAAACACCATAACTTCAGTTTCTACTGAAAATTTTTTTTTCTTAAATTAACGTTCTCATACAGGCTACTCTAATCGGCCTACCGTATACAAACACCAAAACACCATAATTTCAGTTTTTACTGAGAATTTTTTTTTCTCAAATTAACGTTCAAATACAGGCTACTCTTATCGGCCTACAGTATACTAACGCGATGACACCATAATTTCAGTTTTTACTGAAATTTTTTTTTTCTCAAATTAACGTTCTCATACAGGCTACTCTTATCGGCCTACCGTATACAAACACGAAGACACCATAATTTCAGATATTACTGAAAATTTTTTTTTCTCAAATTACCGTTCTTATACAGGCTACCATTGTCAGCCTACCGTATACAAACATGATGACACCATAATTTCAGTTTTTACTGAAAAATTTTTTTTTTCCCAAATTAACGTTCTCATACAGGCAACTCTTATCGGCCTACCGTATACAAACACGAAAACACCATAATTTCAGTTTTTACTGAAAATTTTTTTTTCTCAAATTACCGTTCTTATACAGGCTACCATTGTCAGCCTACCGTATACAAACATGATGACACCATAATTTCTGTTTTCACTGAAAATTTTTTTTCTCTTAAATTAACGTTCTCATACTGGCTACTCTTATCGGCCTACCGTATACAAACCCGAAAACATCATCATTTCAGTTTTTACTGAAAAATTTTTTTTCTCAAATTAACGTTCTTATACAGGCTACCATTGTCAGCCTACCGTATACAAACATGATGACACCATAATTTCTGTTTTCACTGAAAATTTTTTTTTTCTTAAATTAACGTTCTCATACTGGCTACTCTTATCGGGCTACCGTATACAAACCCGAAAACATCATCATTTCAGTTTTTACTGAAAAATTTTTTTTTCTCAAATTAACGTTCTCATACAGGCTACCATTGTCAGTCTACCGTATACAAACATGATGACACCATAATTTCTGTTTTTACTGAAAATTTTTTATTTTCTCAATTAACGTTCTCATACTGGCTACTCTTATCGGCCTACCGTATACAAACACGAAAACACCATAATTTCAGTTTTTACTGAAAATTTTTTTTTCTCAAATTAACTTTTTTATACAGGCTACCATTGTCAGCCTACCGTATACAAACATGATGGCACCATAATTTCAGTTTTTACTGAAAGTTTTTCTTTTTCAAATTACTGTTCTCGTACAGGCTACTCTTATCGGCCTACCGTATACAAACACGAAAACACCATAATTTCAGTTTTTACTGAAAAATTTTTTTTCTCAAATTAACGTTCTTATACAGGCTACCATTGTCAGCCTACCGTATACAAACATGATGACACCATAATTTCTGTTTTTACTGAAAATTTTTTTTTCTCAAATTAACGTTCTTATACAGGCTACCATTGTCAGCCTACCGTATACAAACATGATGACACCATAATTTCTGTTTTTACTGAAAATTTTTTTTTTCTTAAATTAACGTTCTCATACTGGCTACTCTTATCGGCCTACCGTATACAAACACGAAAACACCATAATTTCAGTTTTACTGAAAATTTTTTTTTCTCAAATTAAAGTTCTTATACAGGCTACCATTGTCAGCCTACCGTATACAAACATGATGACACCATAATTTCTGTTTTTACTGAAAATTTTTTTTTTCTTAAATTAACGTTCTCATACTGGCTACTCTTATCGGCCTACCGTATACAAACACGAAAACACCATAATTTCAGTTTTTACTGAAATATTTTTTTTCTCAAATTAACGTTCTTATACAGGCTACTCTTATCGTCCTACCGTATACAAACACGAAAACACCATAACTTCAGTTTCTACTGAAAATTTTTTTTTCTTAAATTAACGTTCTCATACAGGCTACTCTAATCGGCCTACCGTATACAAACACCAAAACACCATAATTTCAGTTTTTACTGAAAATTTTTTTTTTCTTAAATCAACGTTCTCATACTGGCTACTCTTATATGCCCACAGTATACAAACACGATGGCACCATAATTTCAGTTTATACTGGAATTTTTTTTTTCTTAAATCAACGTTCTCATACTGGCTACTCTTATCGGCCCACCGTATACAAACACGAAAACACCATAATTTCAGTTTTTACTGAAATATCTTTTTTCTCAAATTAACGTTCTTATACAGGCTCCTCTTATCGTCCTACCGTATACAAACACGAAAACACCATAACTTCAGTTTCTACTGAAAATTTTTTTTTCTTAAATTAACGTTCTCATACAGGCTACTCTTATATGCCCACAGTATACAAACACGATGACACCATAATTTCTGTTTATACTGGAATTTTTTTTTTCTTAAATCAACGTTCTCATACTGGCTACTCTTATCGGCCTACCGTATACAAACACGAAAACACCATAACTTCAGTTTCTACTGAAATATTTTTTTTCTCAAATTAACGTTCTTATACAGGCTACTCTTATCGTCCTACCGTATACAAACACGAAAACACCATAACTTCAGTTTCTACTGGAATTTTTTTTTTCTTAAATCAACGTTCTCATACTGGCTACTCTTGACGGTCTACCGTATACCAACACGATGACGCCATAACTTCAGTTTTCACTGAACAATTTTTTTCTCTCAAATTAACGTTCTCATACAGGCTACTCTTATCGGCCTACCGTATACAAACACGATGGCACCATAATTTCAGTTTATACTCTAAATTTTTTTTTCTTAAATCAACGTTCTCATACTGGCTACTCTAATCGGCCTACCGTATACAAACACCAAAACACCATAATTTCAGTTTTTACTGAGAATTTTTTTTTTCTCAAATTAACGTTCTCATACAGGCTACTTTTATCGGCCTACAGTATACAAACGCGATGACACCATAATTTCAGTTCTTACTGAAAATTTTTTTTTCCTAAATTAACGTTCTCATACAGGCTACTCTTATCGGCTTAGCGTATACAAACACGAAAACACCATAACTTCAATTTCTACTGAAAATTTTTTTTTCTCAAATTAACGTTCTTATACAGGCTACCATTATCAGCCTACCGTATACAAACATGATGACACCATAATTTCAGTTTTTACTGGAAATTTTTTTTTCTCAAATTACCGTTCTCATACAGGCTACTCTTATCGTCCTACCGTATACAAACACGAAAACACCATAATTTCAGTTTTTACTGAAAAATTTTTTTTCTCAAATTAACGTTCTCATACAGGCTACTCTTATCGGCCTACCGTATACAAACACGAAAACACCATAATTTCAGTTTATACTCTAAATTTTTTTTTTGTCAAATTACCGTTCTCATACTGGCAACACTTATCGGCCTACCGTATACAAACACGATGACACCATAATTTCAGTTTTTACTGAAAAATTTTTTTTCTCAAATTAAAGTTCTTATACAGGCTACCATTGTCAGCCTACCGTATACAAACATGATGACACCATAATTTCTGTTTTCACTGAAAATTTTTTTTTTCTTAAATTAACGTTCTCATACAGGCTACTCTTATCGGCCTACCGTATACAAACACGAAAACACCATAATTTCAGTTTTTACTGAAAATTTTTTTTTCTCAAATTAACGTTCTTATACAGGCTACCATTGTCAGCCTACCGTATACAAACATGATGACACCATAATTTCTGTTTTTACTGAAAATTTTTTTTTTTCTCAATTAACGTTCTCATACTGGCTACTCTTATCGGCCTACCGTATACAAACACGAAAACACCATAATTTCAGTTTTTACTGAAAAATTTTTTTTCTCAACTTAACGTTTTTATACAGGCTACCATTGTCAGCCTACCGTATACAAACATGATAACACCATAATTTCAGTTTTTACTGAAAATTTTTTTTTCTCAAATTACCGTTCTCGTACAGGCTACTCTTATCAACCTATTGTATACAAACACGATGGCACCATAATTTCAGTTTTTACTGAAAATTTTTTTTTCTCAAATTACCGTTCTTATACAGGCTACCATTGTCAGCCTACCGTATACAAACATGATGACACCATAATTTCTGTTTTTACTGAAAATTTTTTTTTTCTTAAATTAGCGTTCTCATACAGGCTACTCTTATCGGCCTACAGTATACAAACGCGATGACACCATAATTTCAGTTCTTACTGAAAATTTTTTTTTCCTAAATTAACGTTCTCATACAGGCTACTCTTATCGGCCTAGCGTATACAAACACGAAGACACCATAATTTCAGATTTTACTGAAAATTTTTTTTTCTCAAATTACCGTTCTTATACAGGCTACCATTGTCAGCCTACCGTATACAAACAAGATGACACCATAATTTCTGTTTTCACTGAAAATTTTTTTTTTCTTAAATTAACGTTCTCATACTGGCTACTCTTATCGGCCTACCGTATACAAACCCGAAAACATCATCATTAGAGTTTTTACTGAAAAATTTTTTTTCTCAAATTAACGTTCTTATACAGGCTACCATTGTCAGCCTACCGTATACAAACATGATGACACCATAATTTCAGTTTTTACTGAAAATTTTTTTTTCTCAAATTACCGTTCTCATACAGGCTACTCTTATCGGCCTACTGTATACAAACACGAAAACACCATAATTTCAGTTTTTACTGATAATTTTTTTTTCTCAAATTAACGTTCTTATACAGGCTACCATTGTCAGCCTACCGTATACAAACATGATGACACCATAATTTCTGGGTTTACTGAAATTTTTTTTTTCTTAAATTAACGTTCTCATACTGGCTACTCTTATCGGCCTACCGTATACAAACACGAAAACACCATAATTTCAGTTTTTACTGAAAAATTTTTTTTCTCAAATTAACGTTTTTATACAGGCTACCATTGTTAGCCTACCGTATACAAACATGATGACACCATAATTTCAGTTTTTACTGAAAATTTTTTTTCTCAAATTACCGTTCTCGTACAGGCTACTCTTATCAACCTACCGTATACAAACACGAAAACACCATAATTTCAGTTTTTACTGAAAATTTTTTTTTCTCAAATTAACGTTCTTATACAGGCTACCATTGTCAGCCTACCGTATACAAACATGATGACACCATAATTTCTGTTTTTACTGAAAATTTTTTTTTTCTTAAATTAACGTTCTCATACTGGCTACTCTTATCGTCCTACCGTATGCAAACACGAAAACACCATAATTTCAGTTTTTACTGAAAATTTTTTTTTCTCAAATTAACGTTCTTATACAGGCTACCATTGTCAGCCTACCGTATACAAACATAATGACACCATAATTTCAGTTCTTACTGAAAATTTTTTTTTTCTTAAATTAACGTTCTCATACTGGCTACTCTTATCGGCCTAGCGTATACAAACACGAAGACACCATAATTTCAGATTTTACTGAAAATTTTTTTTTCTCAAATTACCGTTCTTATACAGGCTACCATTGTCAGCCTACCGTATACAAACATGATGACACCATAATTTCTGTTTTCACTGAAAATTTTTTTTTTCTTAAATTAACGTTCTCATACTGGCTACTCTTATCGGCCTACCGTATACAAACCCGAAAACATCATCATTTCAGTTTTTACTGAAAATTTTTTTTTCTCAAATTAACTTTTTTATACAGGCTACCATTGTCAGCCTATCGTATACAAACATGATGACACCATAATTTCAGTTTTTACTGAAAATTTTTTTTCTCAAATTACCGTTCTCGTACTGGCTACTCTTATCGGCCTACCGTATACAAACACGAAAACACCATAATTTCAGTTTTTACTGAAAATTTTTTTTTCTCAAATTAACGTTTTTATACAGGCTACCATTGTCAGCCTACCGTATACAAACATGATGACACCATAATTTCAGTTTTTACTGAAAATTTTTTTTTCTCAAATTACCGTTCTCGTACAGGCTACTCTTATCGGCCTACCGTATACCAACACGAAAACACCATAATTTCAGTTTTTACTGAAAATTTTTTTTTCTCAAATTAACGTTCTTATACAGGCTACCATTGTCAGCCTACCGTATACAAACATGATGACACCATAATTTCTGTTTTTACTGAAAAATTTTTTTTCCTCAAATTAACGTTCTCATACAGGCAACACTTATCGGCCTACCGTATACAAACACGAAAACACTATAATTTCTGTTTTTACTGAAAATTTTTTTTTTCTTAAATTAACGTTCTCATACTGGCTACTCTTATCGTCCTACCGTATACAAACACGAAAACACCATAATTTCAGTTTTTACTGGAAATTTTTTTCTCTCAAATTACCGTTCTTATACAGGCTACCATTGTCAGCCTACCGTATACAAACACCAAAACACCATAATTTCAGTTTATACCGGAAATTTTTTTATTTCTTCAATGAACGTTCTCATACTGGCTACTCTTAACGGTCTACCGTATACCAACACGATGACACCATAATTTCAGTTCTTACTGAAAATTTTTTTTCCTAAATTAACGTTCTCATACAGGCTACTCTTATCGGCCTAGCGTATACAAACACGAAGACACCATAATTTCAGATTTTACTGAAAATTTTTTTTTCTCAAATTACCGTTCTTATACAGGCTACCATTGTCAGCCTACCGTATACAAACAAGATGACACCATAATTTCAGTTTATACCGGAAATTTTTTTATTTCTTTAATGAACGTTCTCATACTGGCTACTCTTAACGGTCTACCGTATACAAACACGAAAACACCATAATTTCAGTTTTTACTGAAAATTTTTTTTTCTCAAATTACCGTTCTCATACAGGCTACTCTTATCGGCCTACCGTATACAAACACCAAAACACCATAATTTCAGTTTTTACTGAAAATTTTTTTTTCTCAAATTAACGTTCTTATACAGGCTACCATTGTCAGCCTACCGTATACAAACATGATGACACCATAATTTCAGTTTTTACTGAAAATTTTTTTTTCTCAAATTACCGTTCTCGTACAGGCTACTCTTATCGGCCTACCGTATACAAACACCAAAACACCATAATTTCAGTTTTTACTGAAAATTTTTTTTTCTCAAATTAACGTTTTTATACAGGCTACCATTGTCAGCCTACCGTATACAAACATGATAACACCATAATTTCAGTTTTTACTGAAAATTTTTTTTCTCAAATTACCGTTCTCATACAGGCTACTCTTATCAACCTATTGTATACAAACACGATGGCACTATAATTTCAGTTTTTACTGAAAATTTTTTTTTCTCAAATTAACGTTCTTATACAGGCTACCATTGTCAGCCTACCGTATACAAACATGATGACACCATAATTTCTGTTTTTACTGAAAATTTTTGTTTTCCTAAATTAACGTTCTCATACAGGCTACTCTTATCGGCCTACAGTATACAAACGCGATGACACCATAATTTCAGTTCTTACTGAAAATTTTTTTTTCCTAAATTAACGTTCTCATACAGGCTACTCTTATCGGCCTAGCGTATACAAACACGAAGACACCATAATTTCAGATTTTACTGAAAATTTTTTTTTCTCAAATTACCGTTCTTATACAGGCTACCATTGTGAGCCTACCGTATACAAACATGATGACACCATAATTTCTGGTTTTACTGAAATTTTTTTTTTCTTAAATTAACGTTCTCATACTGGCTACTCTTATCGTCCTACCGTATACAAACACGAAAACACCATAATTTCAGTTTTTACTGAAAAATTTTTTTTCTCAAATTAACGTTCTCATACAGGCTACCATTGTCAGTCTACCGTATACAAACATGATGACACTATAATTTCTGTTTTTACTGAAAATTTTTTTTTTCTCAATTAACGTTCTCATACTGGCTACTCTTATCGGCCTACCGTATACAAACACGAAAACACCATAATTTCAGTTTTTACTGAAAAATTTTTTTTCTCAAATTAACGTTTTTATCCAGGCTACCATTGTTAGCCTACCGTATACAAACATGATGACACCATAATTTCAGTTTTTACTGAAAATTTTTTTTCTCAAATTACCGTTCTCGTACAGGCTACTCTTATCAACCTACCGTATACAAACACGAAAACACCATAATTTCAGTTTTTACTGAAAATTTTTTTTCTCAAATTAACTTTTTTATACAGGCTACCATTGTCAGCCTATCGTATACAAACATGATGACACCATAATTTCAGTTTTTACTGAAAATTTTTTTTCTCAAATTACCGTTCTCGTACAGGCTACTCTTATCGGCCTACCGTATACAAACACGAAAACACCATAATTTCAGTTTTTACTGAAAATTTTTTTTTCTCAAATTAACGTTTTTATACAGGCTACCATTGTCAGCCTACCGTATACAAACATGATGACACCATAATTTCAGTTTTTACTGGAAATTTTTTTTTCTCAAATTACCGTTCTCGTACAGGCTACTCTTATCGGCCTACCGTATACAAACACGAAAACACCATAATTTCAGTTTTTACTGAAAATTTTTTTTTCTCAAATTAACGTTTTTATACAGCCTACCATTGTCAGCCTACCGTATACAAACATGATGACACCATAATTTCAGTTTTTACTGAAAATTTTTTTTTCTCAAATTACCGTTCTCGTACAGGCTACTCTTATCGGCCTACCGTATACAAACACCAAAACACCATAATTTCAGTTTTTACTGAAAATTTTTTTTTCTCAAATTAACGTTCTAATACAGGCTACCATTGTCAGCCTACCGTATACAAACATGATGACACCATAATTTCTGTTTTTACTGAAAAATTTTTTTTCCTCAAATTAACGTTCTCATACAGGCAACACTTATCGGCCTACCGTATACAAACACGAAAACACTATAATTTCTGTTTTTACTGAAAATTTTTTTATCTTAAATTAACGTTCTCATACAGGCAACACTTATCGGCCTACCGTATACAAACACGAAAACACTATAATTTCTGTTTTTACTGAAAATTTTTTTTTCTTAAATTAACGTTCTCATACTGGCTACTCCTATCGTCCTACCGTATACAAACACGAAAACACCATAATTTCAGTTTTTACTGAAAAATTTTTTTTCTCAAATTAACGTTCTCATACAGGCTACTCTAATCGGCCTACCGTATACAAACACGAAAACACCATAATTTCAGTTTATACTCTAAATTTTTTTTTCTTAAATCAACGTTCTCATACTGGCTACTCTAATCGGCCTACCGTATACAAACACCATAAACCATAATTTCAGCTTTTACTGAGAATTTTTTTTTTCTCAAATTAACGTTCTCATACAGGCTGCTCTTATCGGCCTACAGTATACAAACGCGATGACACCATAATTTCAGTTTATACCGGAAATTTTTTTATTTCTTCAATGAACGTTCTCATACTGGCTACCATTGTCAGCCTACCGTATACAAACATGATGACACCATAATTTCTGTTTTTACTGAAAAATTTTTTTTTTCTTAAATTAACGTTCTCATACTGGCTACTCTTATCGTCCTACCGTATACAAACACGAAAACACCATAATTTCAGTTTTTACTGAAAAATTTTTTTTCTCAAATTAACGTTCTCATACAGGCTACAATTATCGGCCTACCGTATACAAACACCAAAACACCATAATTTCAGTTTTTACTGAAAATTTTTTTTTCTCAAATTAACGTTCTTATACAGGCTACCATTGTCAGCCTACCGTATACAAACATGATGACACCATAATTTCTGTTTTTACTGAAAAATTTTTTTTCCTCAAATTAACGTTCTCATACAGGCAACACTTATCGGCCTACCGTATACAAACACGAAAACACTATAATTTCTGTTTTTACTGAAAATTTTTTTTTTCTTAAATTAACGTTCTCATACTGGCTACTCTTATCGTCCTACCGTATACAAACACGAAAACACCATAATTTCAGTTTTTACTGAAAAATTTTTTTTCTCAAATTAACGTTCTCATACAGGCTACTCTAATCGGCCTACCGTATACAAACACGAAAACACCATAATTTCAGTTTATACTCTAAATTTTTTTTTCTTAAATCAACGTTCTCATACTGGCTACTCTAATCGGCCTACCGTATACAAACACCATAAACCATAATTTCAGTTTTTACTGAGAATTTTTTTTTTCTCAAATTAACGTTCTCATACAGGCTGCTCTTATCGGCCTACAGTATACAAACGCGATGACACCATAATTTCAGTTTATACCGGAAATTTTTTTATTTCTTCAATGAACGTTCTCATACTGGCTACTCTTAACGGTCTACCGTATACCAACACGATGACACTATAATTTCAGTTCTTACTGAAAATTTTTTTTCCTAAATTAACGTTCTCATACAGGCTACTCTTATCGGCCTAGCGTATACAAACACGAAGACACTATAATTTCAGATTTTACTGAAAATTTTTTTTTCTCAAATTACCGTTCTTATACAGGCTACCATTGTCAGCCTACCGTATACAAACAAGATGACACCATAATTTCTGTTTTCACTGAAAATTTTTTTTTTCTTAAATTAACGTTCTCATACTGGCTACTCTTATCGGCCTACAGTATACAAACGCGATGACACCATAATTTCAGTTCTTACTGAAAATTTTTTTTTCCTAAATTAACGTTCTCATACAGGCTACTCTTATCGGCCTAGCGTATACAAACACGAAGACACCATAATTTCAGATTTTACTGAAAATTTTTTTTTCTCAAATTACCGTTCTTATACAGGCTACCATTGTCAGCCTCCCGTATACAAACAAGATGACATCATAATTTCTTTTTTCACTGAAAATTTTTTTTTTCTTAAATTAACGTTCACATACTGGCTACTCTTATCGGCCTACCGTATACAAACCCGAAAACATCATCATTAGAGTTTTTACTGAAAAATTTTTTTTCTCAAATTAACGTTCTTATACAGGCTACCATTGTCTGCCTACCGTATACAAACATGATGACACCATAATTTCTGGTTTTACTGAAATTTTTTTTTTCTTAAATTAACGTTCTCATACTGGCTACTCTTATCGTCCTACCGTATACAAACACGAAAACACCATAATTTCAGTTTTTACTGAAAAATTTTTTTTCTCACATTAACGTTCTCATACAGGCTACCATTGTCAGTCTACCGTATACAAACATGATGACACCATAATTTCTGTTTTTACTGAAAATTTTTTTTTTTCTTAAATTAACGTTCTCATACTGGCTACTCTTATCGGCCTACCGTATACAAACACGAAAACACCATAATTTCAGTTTATACTCTAAATTTTTTTTTCTTAAATCAACGTTCTCATACTGGCTACTCTAATCGGCCTACCGTATACAAACACGAAAACACCATAATTTCAGTTTTTACTGAAAATTTTTTTCTCTCAAATTACCGTTCTTATACAGGCTACCATTGTCAGCCTACCGTATACAAACATGATGACACCATAATTTCTGTTTTTACTGAAAATTTTTTTTTTCTTAAATTAACGTTCTCATACTGGCTAGTCTTATCGTCCTACCGTATACAAACACGAAAACACCATAATTTCAGTTTTTACTAAAAAATTTTTTTTCTCAAATTAACGTTCTCATACAGGCTACAATTTTCGGCCTACCGTATACAAACACCAAAACACCATAATTTCAGTTTTTACTGAAAATTTTTTTTTCTCAAATTAACGTTCTTATACAGGCTACCATTGTCAGCCTACCGTATACAAACATAATGACATCATAATTTCTGTTTTTACTGAAAAATTTTTTTTCCTCAAATTAACGTTCTCATACAGGCAACACTTATCGGCCTACCGTATACAAAGACGAAAACACTATAATTTCTGTTTTTACTGAAAATTTTTTTTTCTTAAATTAACGTTCTCATACTGGCTACTCTTATCGTCCTACCGTATACAAACACGAAAACACCATAATTTCAGTTTTTACTGAAAAATTTTTTTTCTCAAATTAACGTTCTCATACAGGCTACTCTAATCGGCCTACCGTATACAAACACGAAAACACCATAATTTCAGTTTATACTCTAAATTTTTTTTTCTTAAATCAACGTTCTCATACTGGCTACTCTAATCGGCCTACCGTATACAAGCACCGTAAACCATAATTTCAGTTTTTACTGAGAATTTTTTTTTTCTCAAATTAACGTTCTCATACAGGCTACTCTTATCGGCCTACAGTATACAAACGCGATGACACCATAATTTCAGTTTATACCGGAAATTTTTTTATTTCTTCAATGAACGTTCTCATACTGGCTACTCTTAACGGTCTACCGTATACCAACACGATGACACCATAATTTCAGTTCTTACTGAAAATTTGTTTTCCTAAATTAACGTTCTCATACAGGCTACTCTTATCGGCCTAGCGTATACAAACACGAAGACACCATAATTTCAGATATTACTGAAAATTTTTTTTTCTCAAATTACCGTTCTTATACAGGCTACCATTGTCAGCCTACCGTATACAAACAAGATGACACCATAATTTCTGTTTTCACTGAAAATTTTTTTTTTCTTAAATTAACGTTCTCATACTGGCTACTCTTATCGTCCTACCGTATGCAAACACGAAAACACCATAATTTCAGTTTTTACTGAAAATTTTTTTTTCTCAAATTAACGTTCTTATACAGGCTACCATTGTCAGCCTACCGTATACAAACATAATGACACCATAATTTCAGTTCTTACTGAAAATTTTTTTTTTCTTAAATTAACGTTCTCATACTGGCTACTCTTATCGGCCTAGCGTATACAAACACGAAGACACCATAATTTCAGATTTTACTGAAAATTTTTTTTTCTCAAATTACCGTTCTTATACAGGCTACCTACCATTGTCAGCCTACCGTATACAAACATGATGACACCATAATTTCTGTTTTCACTGAAAATTTTTTTTTTCTTAAATTAACGTTCTCATACTGGCTACTCTTATCGGCCTACCGTATACAAACCCGAAAACATCATCATTTCAGTTTTTACTGAAAATTTTTTTTTCTCAAATTAACTTTTTTATACAGGCTACCATTGCCAGCCTATCGTATACAAACATGATGACACCATAATTTCAGTTTTTACTGAAAATTTTTTTTTCTCAAATTACCGTTCTCGTACAGGCTACTCTTATCGGCCTACCGTATACAAACACCAAAACACCATAATTTCAGTTTTTACTGAAAATTTTTTTTTCTCAAATTAACGTTCTTATACAGGCTACCATTGTCAGCCTACCGTATACAAACATGATGACACCATAATTTCTGTTTTTACTGAAAAATTTTTTTTCCTCAAATTAACGTTCTCATACAGGCAACACTTATCGGCCTACCGTATACAAACACGAAAACACTATAATTTCTGTTTTTACTGAAAATTTTTTTTTTCTTAAATTAACGTTCTCATACTGGCTACTCTTATCGTCCTACCGTATACAAACACGAAAACACCATAATTTCAGTTTTTACTGAAAATTTTTTTCTCTCAAATTACCGTTCTTATACAGGCTACCATTGTCAGCCTACCGTATACAAACATGATGACACCATAATTTCTGTTTTTACTGAAAATTTTTTTTTTCTTAAATTAACGTTCTCATACTGGCTACTCTTATCGTCCTACCGTATACAAACACGAAAACACCATAATCTCAGTTTTTACTGAAAAATTTTTTTTCTCAAATTAACGTTCTCATACAGGCTACTCTAATCGGCCTACCGTATACAAACACGAAAACACCATAATTTCAGTTTATACTCTAAATTTTTTTTTCCTTAATCAACGTTCTCGTACTGGCTACTCTGATCGGCCTACCGTATACAAACACCAAAACACCATAATTTCAGTTTTTACTGAGAATTTTTTTTTTCTCAAATTAACGTTCTCATACAGGCTACTCTTATCGGCCTACAGTATACAAACGCGATGACACCATAATTTCAGTTTATACCGGAAATTTTTTTATTTCTTCAATGAACGTTCTCATACTGGCTACTCTTAACGGTCTACCGTATACCAACACGATGACACCATAATTTCAGTTCTTACTGAAAATTTTTTTTCCTAAATTAACGTTCTCATACAGGCTACTCTTATCGGCCTAGCGTATACAAACACGAAGACACCATAATTTCAGATTTTACTGAAAATTTTTTTTTCTCAAATTACCGTTCTTATACAGGCTACCATTGTCAGCCTACCGTATACAAACAAGATGACACCATAATTTCAGTTTATACCGGAAATTTTTTTATTTCTTTAATGAACGTTCTCATACTGGCTACTCTTAACGGTCTACCGTATACAAACACGAAAACACCATAATTTCAGTTTTTACTGAAAATTTTTTTTTCTCAAATTACCGTTCTCATACAGGCTACTCTTATCGGCCTACCGTATACAAACACGAAAACACCATAATTTCAGTTTTTACTGAAAATTTTTTTTTCTCAAATTAACGTTCTTATACAGGCTACCATTGTCAGCCTACCGTATACAAACATGATGACACCATAATTTCTGTTTTTACTGAAAATTTTTTTTTTCTCAATTAACGTTCTCATACTGGCTACTCTTATCGGCCTACCGTATACAAACACGAAAACACCATAATTTCAGTTTTTACTGAAAAATTTTTTTTCTCAAATTAACGTTTTTATACAGGCTACCATTGTCAGCCTACCGTATACAAACATGATAACACCATAATTTCAGTTTTTACTGAAAATTTTTTTTCTCAAATTACCGTTCTCATACAGGCTACTCTTATCAACCTATTGTATACAAACACGATGGCACCATAATTTCAGTTTTTACTGAAAATTTTTTTTTCTCAAATTAACGTTCTTATACAGGCCACCATTGTCAGCCTACCGTATACAAACATGATGACACCATAATTTCTGTTTTTACTGAAAATTTTTTTTTTCTTCAATTAACGTTCTCATACAGGCTACTCTTATCGGCCTACAGTATACAAACGCGATGACACCATAATTTCAGTTCTTACTGAAAATTTTTTTTTCCTAAATTAACGTTCTCATACAGGCTACTCTTATCGGCCTAGCGTATACAAACACGAAGACACCATAATTTCAGATTTTACTGAAAATGTTTTTTTCTCAAATTACCGTTCTTATACAGGCTACCATTGTCAGCCTACCGTATACAAACAAGATGACACCATAATTTCTGTTTTTACTGAAAATTTTTTTTTCTCAAATTACCGTTCTCATACAGGCTACTCTTATCGGCCTACCGTATACAAACACGAAAACACCATAATTTCAGTTTTTACTGAAAATTTTTTTTTCTCAAATTAACGTTCTTATACAGGCTACCATTGTGAGCCTACTGTATACAAACATGATGACACCATAATTTCTGGTTTTACTGAAATTTTTTTTTTCTTAAATTAACGTTCTCATACTGGCTACTCTTATCGTCCTACCGTATACAAACACGAAAACACCATAATTTCAGTTTTTACTGAAAAATTTTTTTTCTCAAATTAACTTTTTTATACAGGCTACCATTGTCAGCCTATCGTATACAAACATGATGACACCATAATTTCAGTTTTTACTGAAAATTTTTTTTCTCAAATTACCGTTCTCGTACAGGCTACTTTTATCGGCCTACCGTATACAAACACGAAGACACCATAATTTCAGATTTTACTGAAAATTTTTTTTTCTCAAATTAACGTTTTTATACAGGCTACCATTGTCAGCCTACCGTATACAAACATGATGACACCATAATTTCAGTTTTTACTGGAAATTTTTTTTTCTCAAATTACCGTTCTCGTACAGGCTACTCTTATCGGCCTACCGTATACAAACACGAAAACACCATAATTTCAGTTTTTACTGAAAATTTTTTTTTCTCAAATTAACGTTTTTATACAGCCTACCATTGTCAGCCTACCGTATACAAACATGATGACACCATAATTTCAGTTTTTACTGAAAAAATTTTTCCTCAAATTAACGTTCTCATACAGGCAACACTTATCGGCCTACCGTATACAAACACGAAAACACTATAATTTCTGTTTTTACTGAAAATTTTTTTTTTCTTAAATTAACGTTCTCATACTGGCTACTCTTATCGTCCTACCGTATACAAACACGAAAACACCATAATTTCAGTTTTTACTGAAAAATTTTTTTTCTCAAATTAACGTTCTCATACAGGCTACAATTATCGGCCTACCGTATACAAACACCAAAACACCATAATTTCAGTTTTTACTGAAAATTTTTTTTTCTCAAATTAACGTTCTTATACAGGCTACCATTGTCAGCCTACCGTATACAAAAATGATGACACCATAATTTCTGTTTTTACTGAAAAATTTTTTTCCCTCAAATTAACGTTCTCATACAGGCAACACTTATCGGCCTACCGTATACAAACACGAAAACACTATAATTTCTGTTTTTACTGAAAATTTTTTTTTTCTTAAATTAACGTTCTCATACTGGCTACTCTTATCGTCCTACCGTATACAAACACGAAAACACCATAATTTCAGTTTTTACTGAAAAATTTTTTTTCTCAAATTAACGTTCTCATACAGGCTACTCTAATCGGCCTACCGTATACAAACACGAAAACACCATAATTTCAGTTTATACTCTAAATTTTTTTTTCTTAAATCAACGTTCTCATACTGGCTACTCTAATCGGCCTACCGTATACAAACACCATAAACCATAATTTCAGTTTTTACTGAGAATTTTTTTTTTCTCAAATTAACGTTCTCATACAGGCTGCTCTTATCGGCCTACAGTATACAAACGCGATGACACCATAATTTCAGTTTATACCGGAAATTTTTTTATTTCTTCAATGAACGTTCTCATACTGGCTACTCTTAACGGTCTACCGTATACCAACACGATGACACCATAATTTCAGTTCTTACTGAAAATTTTTTTTCCTAAATTAACGTTCTCATACAGGCTACTCTTATCGGCCTAGCGTATACAAACACGAAGACACCATAATTTCAGATTTTACTGAAAATTTTTTTTTCTCAAATTACCGTTCTTATACAGGCTACCATTGTCAGCCTACCGTATACAAACAAGATGACACCATAATTTCTGTTTTCACTGAAAATTTTTTTTTTCTTAAATTAACGTTCTCATACTGGCTACTCTTATCGGCCTACAGTATACAAACGCGATGACACCATAATTTCAGTTCTTACTGAAAATTTTTTTTTCCTAAATTAACGTTCTCATACAGGCTACTCTTATCGGCCTAGCGTATACAAACACGAAGACACCATAATTTCAGATTTTACTGAAAATTTTTTTTTCTCAAATTACCGTTCTTATACAGGCTACCATTGTCAGCCTACCGTATACAAACAAGATGACACCATAATTTCTGTTTTCACTGAAAATTTTTTTTTTCTTAAATTAACGTTCTCATACTGGCTACTCTTATCGGCCTACTGTATACAAACCCGAAAACATCATCATTAGAGTTTTTACTGGAAAATTTTTTTTCTCAAATTAACGTTCTTATACAGGCTACCATTGTCAGCCTACCGTATACAAACATGATGACACCATAATTTCTGGTTTTACTGAAATTTTTTTTTTCTTAAATTAACGTTCTCATACTGGCTACTCTTATCGTCCTACCGTATACAAACACGAAAACACCATAATTTCAGTTTTTACTGAAAAATTTTTTTTCTCAAATTAACGTTCTCATACAGGCTACCATTGTCAGTCTACCGTATACAAACATGATGACACCATAATTTCTGTTTTTACTGAAAATTTTTTTTTTTCTTAAATTAACGTTCTCATACTGGCTACTCTTATCGGCCTACCGTGTACAAACACGAAAACACCATAATTTCAGTTTATACTCTAAATTTTTTTTTCTTAAATCAACGTTCTCATACTGGGTACTCTAATCGGCCTACCGTATACAAACACGAAAACACCATAATTTCAGTTTTTACTGAAAATTTTTTTCTCTCAAATTACCGTTCTTATACAGGCTACCATTGTCAGCCTACCGTATACAAACATGATGACACCATAATTTCTGTTTTTACTGAAAATTTTTTTTTTTCTTAAATTAACGTTCTCATACTGGCTACTCTTATCGTCCTACCGTATACAAACACGAAAACACCATAATTTCAGTTTTTACTGAAAAATTTTTTTTCTCAAATTAACGTTCTCATACAGGCTACAATTATCGGCCTACCGTATACAAACACCAAAACACCATAATTTCAGTTTTTACTGAAAATTTTTTTTTCTCAAATTAACGTTCTTATACAGGCTACCATTGTCAGCCTACCGTATACAAACATGATGACACCATAATTTCTGTTTTTACTGAAAAATTTTTTTTCCTCAAATTAACGTTCTCATACAGGCAACACTTATCGGCCTACCGTATACAAACACGAAAACACTATAATTTCTGTTTTTACTGAAAATTTTTTTTTTCTTAAATTAACGTTCTCATACTGGCTACTCTTATCGTCCTACCGTATACAAACACGAAAACACCATAATTTCAGTTTTTACTGAAAAATTTTTTTTCTCAAATTAACGTTCTCATACAGGCTACTCTAATCGGCCTACCGTATACAAACACGAAAACACCATAATTTCAGTTTATACTCTAAATTTTTTTTTCTTAAATCAACGTTCTCATACTGGCTACTCTAATCGGCCTACCGTATACAAACACCATAAACCATAATTTCAGTTTTTACTGAGAATTTTTTTTTCTCAAATTAACGTTCTCATACAGGCTACTCTTATCGGCCTACAGTATACAAACGCGATGACACCATAATTTCAGTTTATACCGGAAATTTTTTTATTTCTTCAATGAACGTTCTCATACTGGCTACTCTTAACGGTCTACCGTATACCAACACGATGACACCATAATTTCAGTTCTTACTGAAAATTTTTTTTCCTAAATTAACGTTCTCATACAGGCTACTCTTATCGGCCTAGCGTATACAAACACGAAGACACCATAATTTCAGATTTTACTGAAAATTTTTATTTCTCAAATTACCGTTCTTATACAGGCTACCATTGTCAGCCTACCGTATACAAACAAGATGACACCATAATTTCTGTTTTCACTGAAAATTTTTTTTTTCTTAAATTAACGTTCTCATACTGGCTACTTTTATCGGCCTACCGTATACAAACCCGAAAACATCATCATTAGAGTTTTTACTGAAAAATTTTTTTTCCTAAATTAACGTTCTCATACAGGCTACTCTTATCGGCCTAGCGTATACAAACACGAAGACACCATAATTTCAGTTTTTACTGAAAATTTTTTTTTCTCAAATTACCGTTCTTATACAGGCTACCATTGTCAGTCTACCGTATACAAACATGATGACACCATAATTTCTGTTTTTACTGAAAATTTTTTTTTTTCTTAAATTAACGTTCTCATACTGGCTACTCTTATCGGCCTACCGTATACAAACACGAAAACACCATAATTTTAGTTTATACTCTAAATTTTTTTTTCTTAAATCAACGTTCTCATACTGGCTACTCTAATCGGCCTACCGTATACAAACACGAAAACACCATAATTTCAGTTTTTACTGAAAATTTTTTTCTCTCAAATTACCGTTCTTATACAGGCTACCATTGTCAGCCTACCGTATACAAACATGATTACACCATAATTTCTGGTTTTACTGAAATTTTTTTTTTCTTAAATTAACGTTCTCATACTGGCTACTCTTATCGTCCTACCGTATACAAACACGAAAACACCATAATTTCAGTTTTTACTGAAAAATTTTTTTTCTCAAATTAACGTTCTCATACAGGCTACCATTGTCAGTCTACCGTATACAAACATGATGACACCATAATTTCTGTTTTTACTGAAAATTTTTTTTTTTCTTAAATTAACGTTCTCATACTGGCTACTCTTATCGGCCTACCGTATACAAACACGAAAACACCATAATTTCAGTTTATACTCTAAATTTTTTTTTCTTAAATCAACGTTCTCATACTGGCTACTCTAATCGGCCTACCGTATACAAACACGAAAACACCATAATTTCAGTTTTTACTGAAAATTTTTTTCTCTCAAATTACCGTTCTTATACAGGCTACCATTGTCAGCCTACCGTATACAAACATGATGACACCATAATTTCTGTTTTTACTGAAAATTTTTTTTTTCTTAAATTAACGTTCTCATACTGGCTACTCTTATCGTCCTACCGTATACAAACACGAAAACACCATAATTTAATTTTTTACTGAAAAATTTTTTTTCTCAAATCAACGTTCTCATACAGGCTACAATTATCGGCCTACCGTATACAAACACCAAAACACCATAATTTCAGTTTTTACTGAAAATTTTTTTTTCTCAAATTAACGTTCTTATACAGGCTACCATTGTCAGCCTACCGTATACAAACATGATGACACCATAATTTCTGTTTTTACTGAAAAATTTTTTTTCCTCAAATTAACGTTCTCATACAGGCAACACTTATCGGCCTACCGTATACAAACACGAAAACACTATAATTTCTGTTTTTACTGAAAATTTTTTTTTTCTTAAATTAAGGTTCTCATACTGGCTACTCTTATCGTCCTACCGTATACAAACACGAAAACACCATAATTTCAGTTTTTACTGAAAAATTTTTTTTCTCAAATTAACGTTCTCATACAGGCTACTCTAATCGGCCTACCGTATACAAACACGAAAACACCATAATTTCAGTTTATACTCTAAATTTTTTTTTCTTAAATCAACGTTCTCATACTGGCTACTCTAATCGGCCTACCGTATACAAACACCATAAACCATAATTTCAGTTTTTACTGAGAATTTTTTTTTTCTCAAATTAACGTTCTCATACAGGCTGCTCTTATCGGCCTACAGTATACAAACGCGATGACACCATAATTTCAGTTTATACCGGAAATTTTTTTATTTCTTCAATGAACGTTCTCATACTGGCTACTCTTAACGGTCTACCGTATACCAACACGATGACACCATAATTTCAGTTCTTACTGAAAATTTTTTTTCTTAAATTAACGTTCTTATACTGGCTACTCTTATCGTCCTACCGTATACAAACACGAAAACACCATAATTTCAGTTTTCACTGAAAAATTTTTTTTCTCAAATTAACGTTCTCATACAGGCTACTCTTATCGGCCTACCGTATACAAACACGAAGACACCATAATTTCTGTATTCACTGAAAAAAATTATTTCCCGAAATAGCTGTCTGATACAGGCTACTCTTATCGGCCTACAGTATACAAACACGAAGACACCATAATTTCAGTTTTTACTGAAAATTTTTTTTTCTTAAATCAACGTTCTCATACTGGCTACTCTAATCGGCCTACCGTATACAAACACGAAGACACCATAATTTCAGATTTTACTGAAAATTTTTTTTTCTCAAATTACCGTTCTTATACAGGCTACCATTGTCAGCCTACCGTATACAAACAAGATGACACCATAATTTCTGTTTTCACTGAAAATTTTTTTTTTCTTAAATTAACGTTCTCATACTGGCTACTTTTATCGGCCTACCGTATACAAACCCGAAAACATCATCATTAGAGTTTTTACTGAAAAATTTTTTTTCCTAAATTAACGTTCTCATACAGGCTACTCTTATCGGCCTAGCGTATACAAACACGAAGACACCATAATTTCAGTTTTTACTGAAAATTTTTTTTTCTCAAATTACCGTTCTTATACAGGCTACCATTGTCAGCCTACCGTATACAAACAAGATGACACCATAATTTCTGTTTTCACTGAAAATTTTTTTTTTCTTAAATTAACGTTCTCATACTGGCTACTCTTATCGGCCTACCGTATACAAACCCGAAAACATCATCATTAGAGTTTTTACTGAAAAATGTTTTTTCTCAAATTAACGTTCTTATACAGGCTACCATTGTCAGCCTACCGTATACAAACATGATGACACCATAATTTCTGGTTTTACTGGAATTTTTTTTTTCTTAACTTAACGTTCTCATACTGGCTACTCTTATCGTCCTACCGTATACAAACACGAAAACACCATAATTTCAGTTTTTACTGAAAAATTTTTTTTCTCAAATTAACGTTCTCATACAGGCTACCATTGTCAGTCTACCGTATACAAACATGATGACACTATAATTTCTGTTTTTACTGAAAATTTTTTTTTTCTCAATTATCGTTCTCATACTGGCTACTCTTATCGGCCTACCGTATACAAACACGAAAACACCATAATTTCAGTTTTTACTGAAAAATTTTTTTTCTCAAATTAACGTTTTTATACAGGCTACCATTGTTAGCCTACTGTATACAAACATGATGACACCATAATTTCAGTTTTTACTGAAAATTTTTTTTCTCAAATTACCGTTCTCGTACAGGCTACTCTTATCAACCTACCGTATACAAACACGAAAACACCATAATTTCAGTTTTTACTGAAAATTTTTTTTTCTCAAATTAACGTTTTTATACAGCCTACCATTGTCAGCCTACCGTATACAAACATGATGACACCATAATTTCAGTTTTTACTGAAAATTTTTTTTTTTCAAATTACCGTTCTTATACAGGCTACCATTGTCAGCCTACCGTATACAAACACGAAGACACCACAATTTCAGTTTTTACTGAAAATTTTTTTTTCTCAAATTAACGTTCTCATACAGGCTACCATTGTCAGTCTACCGTATACAAACATGATGACACTATAATTTCTGTTTTTACTGAAAATTTTTTTTTTCTCAATTAACGTTCTCATACTGGCTACTCTTATCGGCCTACCGTATACAAACACGAAAACACCATAATTTCAGTTTTTACTGAAAAATTTTTTTTCTCAAATTAACGTTTTTATACAGGCTACCATTGTCAGCCTACCGTATACAAACATGATGACACCATAATTTCTGGTTTTACTGAAATTTTTTTTTTCTTAAATTAACGTTCTCATACTGGCTACTCTTATCGTCCTACCGTATACAAACACGAAAACACCATAATTTCAGTTTTTACTGAAAATTTTTTTTTCTCAAATTAACGTTCTTATACAGGCTACCATTGTCAGCCTACCGTATACAAACACGATGACACCATAATTTCTGTTTTTACTGAAAATTTTTTTTTTCTTAAATTAACGTTCTCATACTGGCTACTCTTATCGTCCTACCGTATGCAAACACGAAAACACCATAATTTCAGTTTTTACTGGAAATTTTTTTTTCTCAAATTAACGTTCTTATACAGGCTACCATTGTCAGCCTACCGTATACAAACATAATGACACCATAATGTCAGTTCTTACTGAAAATTTTTTTTTTCTTAAATTAACGTTCTCATACTGGCTACTCTTATCGGCCTACCGTATACAAACACGAAAACACCATAATTTCAGATTTTACTGAAAATTTTTTTTCTCAAATTACCGTTCTTATACAGGCTACCATTGTCAGCCTACCGTATACAAACATGATGACACCATAATTTCTGTTTTCACTGAAAATTTTTTTTCTCAAATTACCGTTCTCGTACAGGCTACTCTTATCAACCTACCGTATACAAACACGAAAACACCATAATTTCAGTTTTTACTGAAAATTTTTTTTTCTCAAATTAACGTTTTTATACAGCCTACCATTGTCAGCCTACCGTATACAAACATGATGACACCATAATTTCAGTTTTTACTGAAAATTTTTTTCTCTCAAATTACCGTTCTTATACAGGCTACCATTGTCAGCCTACCGTATACAAACACGAAGACACCACAATTTCAGTTTTTACTGAAAATTTTTTTTTCTCAAATTAACGTTCTCATACAGGCTACCATTGTCAGTCTACCGTATACAAACATGATGACACTATAATTTCTGTTTTTACTGAAAATTTTTTTTTTCTCAATTAACGTTCTCATACTGGCTACTCTTATCGGCCTACCGTATACAAACACAAAAACACCATAATTTCAGTTTTTACTGAAAAATTTTTTTTCTCAAATTAACGTTTTTATACAGGCTACCATTGTCAGCCTACCGTATACAAACATGATGACACCATAATTTCTGGTTTTACTGAAATTTTTTTTTTCTTAAATTAACGTTCTCATACTGGCTACTCTTATCGTCCTACCGTATACAAACACGAAAACACCATAATTTCAGTTTTTACTGAAAAATTTTTTTTCTCAAATTAACGTTCTTATACAGGCTACCATTGTCAGCCTACCGTATACAAACACGATGACACCATAATTTCTGTTTTTACTGAAAATTTTTTTTTTCTTAAATTAACGTTCTCATACTGGCTACTCTTATCGTCCTACCGTATGCAAACACGAAAACACCATAATTTCAGTTTTTACTGGAAATTTTTTTTTCTCAAATTAACGTTCTTATACAGGCTACCATTGTCAGCCTACCGTATACAAACATAATGACACCATAATGTCAGTTCTTACTGAAAATTTTTTTTTTCTTAAATTAACGTTCTCATACTGGCTACTCTTATCGGCCTACCGTATACAAACACGAAAACACCATAATTTCAGATTTTACTGAAAATTTTTTTTCTCAAATTACCGTTCTTATACAGGCTATCATTGTCAGCCTACCGTATACAAACATGATGACACCATAATTTCTGTTTTCACTGAAAATTTTTTTTCTCAAATTACCGTTCTCGTACAGGCTACTCTTATCAACCTACCGTATACAAACACGAAAACACCATAATTTCAGTTTTTACTGAAAATTTTTTTTTCTCAAATTAACGTTTTTATACAGCCTACCATTGTCAGCCTACCGTATACAAACATGATGACACCATAATTTCAGTTTTTACTGAAAATTTTTTTCTCTCAAATTACCGTTCTTATACAGGCTACCATTGTCAGCCTACCGTATACAAACACGAAGACACCACAATTTCAGTTTTTACTGAAAATTTTTTTTTCTCAAATTAACGTTCTCATACAGGCTACCATTGTCAGTCTACCGTATACAAACATGATGACACTATAATTTCTGTTTTTACTGAAAATTTTTTTTTTCTCAATTAACGTTCTCATACTGGCTACTCTTATCGGCCTACCGTATACAAACACGAAAACACCATAATTTCAGTTTTTACTGAAAAATTTTTTTTCTCAAATTAACGTTTTTATACAGGCTACCATTGTCAGCCTACCGTATACAAACATGATGACACCATAATTTCTGGTTTTACTGAAATTTTTTTTTTCTTAAATTAACGTTCTCATACTGGCTACTCTTATCGTCCTACCGTATACAAACACGAAAACACCATAATTTCAGTTTTTACTGAAAAATTTTTTTTCTCAAATTAACGTTCTTATACAGGCTACCATTGTCAGCCTACCGTATACAAACACGATGACACCATAATTTCTGTTTTTACTGAAAATTTTTTTTTTCTTAAATTAACGTTCTCATACTGGCTACTCTTATCGTCCTACCGTATGCAAACACGAAAACACCATAATTTCAGTTTTTACTGGAAATTTTTTTTTCTCAAATTAACGTTCTTATACAGGCTACCATTGTCAGCCTACCGTATACAAACATAATGACACCATAATTTCAGTTCTTACTGAAAATTTTTTTTTTCTTAAATTAACGTTCTCATACTGGCTACTCTTATCGGCCTAGCGTATACAAACACGAAGACACCATAATTTCAGATTTTACTGAAAATTTTTATTTCTCAAATTACCGTTCTTATACAGGCTACCATTGTCAGCCTACCGTATACAAACATGATGACACCATAATTTCTGTTTTCACTGAAAATTTTTATTTCTTAAATTAACGTTCTCATACTGGCTACTCTTATCGGCCTACCGTATACAAACCCGAAAACATCATCATTTCAGTTTTTACTGAAAAATTTTTTTTCTCAAATTAACTTTTTTATACAGGCTACCATTGTCAGCCTATCGTATACAAACATGATGACACCATAATTTCAGTTTTTACTGAAAATTTTTTTTCTCAAATTACCGTTCTCGTACAGGCTACTCTTATCGGCCTACCGTATACAAACACGAAAACACCATAATTTCAGTTTTTACTGAAAATTTTTTTTTCTCAAATTAACGTTTTTATACAGGCTACCATTGTCAGCCTACCGTATACAAACATGATGACACCATAATTTCAGTTTTTACTGGAAATTTTTTTTTCTCAAATTACCGTTCTCGTACAGGCTACTCTTATCGGCCTACCGTATACAAACACGAAAACACCATAATTTCAGTTTTTACTGAAAATTTTTTTTTCTCAAATTAACGTTTTTATACAGCCTACCATTGTCAGCCTACCGTATACAAACATGATGACACCATAATTTCAGTTTTTACTGAAAATTTTTTTTTCTCAAATTACCGTTCTCGTACAGGCTACAATTATCGGCCTACCGTATACAAACACCAAAACACCATAATTTCAGTTTTTACTGAAAATTTTTTTTTCTCAAATTAACGTTCTTATACAGGCTACCATTGTCAGCCTACCGTATACAAACATGATGACACCATAATTTCTGTTTTTACTGAAAAATTTTTTTTCCTCAAATTAACGTTCTCATACAGGCAACACTTATCGGCTTACCGTATACAAACACGAAAACACTATAATTTCTGTTTTTACTGAAAATTTTTTTTTTCTTAAATTAACGTTCTCATACTGGCTACTCTTATCGTCCTACCGTATACAAACACGATAACACCATAATTTCAGTTTTTACTGAAAATTTTTTTCTCTCAAATTACCGTTCTTATACAGGCTACCATTGTCAGCCTACCGTATACAAACATGATGACACCATAATTTCTGTTTTTACTGAAAATTTTTTTTTTTTCTTAAATTAACGTTCTCATACTGGCTACTCTTATCGTCCTACCGTATACAAACACGAAAACACCATAATTTCAGTTTTTACTGAAAAATTTTTTTTCTCAAATTAAGGTTCTCATACAGGCTACTCTTATCGGCCTACCGTATACAAACACGAAAACACCATAATTTCAGTTTATACTCTAAATTTTTTTTTCTTAAATCAACGTTCTCATACTGGCTACTCTAATCGGCCTACCGTATACAAACACCAAAACACCATAATTTCAGTTTTTACTGAGAATTTTTTTTTTCTCAAATTAACGTTCTCATACAGGCTACTCTTATCGGCCTACAGTATACAAACGCGATGACACCATAATTTCAGTTTATACCGGAAATTTTTTTATTTCTTCAATGAACGTTCTCATACTGGCTACTCTTATCGGCCTACCGTATACAAACACGAAAACACCATAATTTCAGTTTTTACTGAAAATTTTTTTTTCTCAAATTAACGTTCTCATACAGGCAACTCTTATCGGCCTACCGTAAACAAACACGAAAACACCATAATTTCAGTTTTTACTGAAAATTTTTTTTTCTCAAATTACCGTTCTTATACAGGCTACCATTGTCAGCCTACCGTATACAAACATGATGACACCATAATTTCTGTTTTCACTGAAAATTTTTTTTTTCTTAAATTAACGTTCTCATACTGGCTACTCTTATCGGCCTACCGTATACAAACACGAAAACACCATCATTTCAGTTTTTACTGAAAATTTTTTTTTCTCAAATTAACGTTCTTATACAGGCTACCATTGTCAGCCTACCGTATACAAACATGATGACACCATAATTTCTGTTTTTACTGAAAAATTTTTTTTCCTCAAATTAACGTTCTCATACAGGCAACACTTATCGGCCTACCGTATACAAACACGAAAACACCATAATTTCTGTTTTTACTGAAAATTTTTTTTTTCTTAAATTAACGTTCTCATACTGGCTACTCTTATCGGCTTACCCTATACAAACACGAAAATACCATAATTTCAGTTTTTACTGAAAATTTTTTTTTCTCAAATTAACGTTCTTATACAGGCTACCATTGTCAGCCTACCGTATACAAACATGATGACACCATAATTTCTGTTTTTACTGAAAAATTTTTTTTCCTCAAATTAACGTTGTCATACAGGCAACACTTATCGTCCTACCGTATACAAACACGAAAACACCATAATTTCAGTTTTTACTGAAAATTTTTTTTTCTCAAATTACCGTTCTTTTACAGGCTACCATTGTCAGCCTACCGTATACAAACATGATGACACCATAATTTCTGTTTTTACTGAAAATTTTTTTTTTTCTTAAATTAACGTTCTCATACTGGCTACTCTTATCGGCTTACCCTATACAAACACGAAAATACCATAATTTCAGTTTTTACTGAAAATTTTTTTTTCTCAAATTACCGTTCTTACACAGGCTACCATTGTCAGCCTACCGTATACAAACACGAAGACACCATAATTTCAGTTTTTACTGAAAATTTTTTTTTCTCAAATTAACGTTCTCATACAGGCTACTCTTATCGGCCTACCGTATACAAACACGAAAACACCATAATTTCAGTTTTTACTGAAATATTTTTTTTCTCAAATTAACGTTCTTATACAGGCTACTCTTATAGTCCTACCGTATACAAACACGAAAACACCATAACTTCAGTTTCTACTGAAAATTTTTTATTCTTAAATTAACGTTCTCATACAGGCTACTCTTATATGCCCACAGTATACAAACACGATGGCACCATAATTTCAGTTTATACTGGAATTTTTTTTTTCTTAAATCAACGTTCTCATACTGGCTACTCTTGACGGTCTACCGTATACCAACACGATGACGCCATAACTTCAGTTTTCACTGAACAATGTTTTTCTCTCAAATTAACGTTCTCATACAGGCTACTCTTATCGGCCTACCGTATACAAACACGATGGCACCATAATTTCAGTTTATACTCTGAATTTTTTTTTCTTAAATCAACGTTCTCATACTGGCTACTCTAATCGGCCTACCGTATACAAACACCAAAACACCATAATTTCAGTTTTTACTGAGAATTTTTATTTTCTCGAATTAACGTTCTCATACAGGCTACTCTTATCGGCCTACAGTATACAAACGCGATGACACCATAATTTCAGTTCTTACTGGAAATTTTTTTTTCTCAAATTACCGTTCTCATACAGGCTACTCTTATCGGCCTACCGTATACAAACACGAAAACACCATAACTTCAGTTTCTACTGAAAATTTTTTTTTCTCAAATTAACGTTCTTATACAGGCTACCATTATCAGCCTACCGTATACAAACATGATGACACCATAATTTCTATTTTTACTGAAAATTTTTTTTTTCTTAAATTAACGTTCTCATACTGGCTACTCTTATCGTCCTACCGTATACAAACACGAAAACACCATAATTTCAGTTTTTACTGAAAAATTTTTTTTCTCAAATTAACGTTCTCATACAGGCTACTCTTATCGGCCTACCGTATACAAACACGAAAACACCATAATTTCAGTTTATACTCTAAATTTTTTTTTCTTAAATCAACGTTCTCATACTGGCTACTCTAATCGGCCTACCGTATACAAACACCAAAACACCATAATTTCAGTTTTTACTGAGAATTTTTTTTTTCTCAAATTAACGTTCTCATACAGGCTACTCTTATCGGCCTACAGTATACAAACGCGATGACACCGTAATTTCAGTTTATACCGGAAATTTTTTTATTTGTTCAATGAACGTTCTCATACTGGCTACTCTTAACGGTCTACCGTATACCAACACGATGACACCATAATTTCTGTTTTAACTGAAAAATTTTTTTTCTCAAATTAACGTTCTCATACAGGCAACTCTTATCGGCCTACCGTAAACAAACACGAAAACACCATAATTTCAGTTTTTACTGAAAATTTTTTTTCTCAAATTAACGTTCTTATACAGGCTACCATTGTCAGCCTACCGTATACAAACATGATGACACCATAATTTCTGTTTTCACTGAAAATTTTTTTTTTCTTAAATTAACGTTCTCATACTGGCTACTCTTATCGGCCTACCGTATACAAACACGAAAACACCATCATTTCAGTTTTTACTGAAAATTTTTTTTTCTCAAATTACCGTTCTTATACAGGCTACCATTGTCAGCCTACCGTATACAAACATGATGACACCATAATTTCTGTTTTCACTGAAAATTTTTTTTTTCTTAAATTAACGTTCTCATACTGGCTACTCTTATCGGCCTACCGTATACAAACCCGAAAACACCATCATTTCAGTTATTACTGAAAAATTTTTTTTCTCAAATTAACGTTCTTATACAGGCTACCATTGTCAGCCTACCGTATACAAACATGATGACACCATAATTTCAGTTTTTACTGAAAATTTTTTTTTTGTCAAATTACCGTTCTCATACTGGCAACACTTATCGGCCTACCGTATACAAACACGATGACACCATAATTTCAGTTTTTACTGAAAAATTTTTTTTCTCAAATTAAAGTTCTTATACAGGCTACCATTGTCAGCCTACCGTATACAAACATGATGACACCATAATTTCTGTTTTCACTGAAAATTTTTTTTTTCTTAAATTAACGTTCTCATACTGGCTACTCTTATCGGCCTACCGTATACAAACACGAAAACATCATCATTTCAGTTTTTACTGAAAAATTTTTTTTCTCAAATTAACGTTCATATACAGGCTACCATTGTCAGCCTACCGTATACAAACATGATGACAGCATAATTTCAGTTTTTACTGAAAATTGTTTGTACTCAAATTACCGTTCTCATACTGGCAACACTTATCGGCCTACCGTATACAAACACGAAAACACCATCATTTCAGTTTTTACTGAAACATTTTTTTTCTCAAATTAACGTTCTTATACAGGCTACCATTGTCAGCCTACCGTATACAAACATGATGACACCATAATTTCTGTTTTTACTGAAAATTTTTTTTTCTCAAATTACCGTTCTCATACAGGCAACTCTTATCGGCCTACCGTAAACAAACACGAAAACACCATAATTTCAGTTTTTACTGAAAATTTTTTTTTCTCAAATTACCGTTCTTATACAGGCTACCATTGTCAGCCTACCGTATACAAACATGATGACACCATAATTTCTGTTTTCACTGAAAATTTTTTTTTTCTTAAATTAACGTTCTCATACTGGCTACTCTTATCGGCCTACCGTATACAAACACGAAAACACCATCATTTCAGTTTTTACTGAAAAATTTTTTTTCTCAAATTAACGTTCTTATACAGGCTACCATTGTCAGCCTACCGTATACAAACATGATGACACCATAATTTCAGTTTTTACTGAAAATTTTTTTTTCTCAAATTACCGTTCTCATACTGGCAACACTTATCGGCCTACCGTATACAAACACGAAAACACTATAATTTCAGTTTTTACTGAAAAATTTTTTTTCTCAAATTAAAGTTCTTATACAGGCTACCTTTGTCAGCCTACCGTATACAAACATGATGACAGCATAATTTCTGTTTTCACGTAAATTTTTTTTTTTCTTAAATTAACGTTCTCATACTGGCTACTCTTATCGGCCTACCGTATACAAACACGAAAACACCATCATTTCAGTTTTTACTGAAAAATTTTTTTTCTCAAATTAACGTTCTTATACAGGCTACCATTGTCAGCCTACCGTATACAAACATGATGACACCATAATTTCTGTTTTCACTGAAAATTTTTTTTTTCTTAAATTAACGTTCTCATACTGGCTACTCTTATCGTCCTACCGTATACAAACACGAAAACACCATAATTTCAGTTTTCACTGAAAAATTTTTTTTCTCAAATTAACGTTCTCATACAGGCTACTCTTATCGGCCTACCGTATACAAACACGAAAACACCATAATTTCAGTTTATACTCTAAATTTTTTTTCTTAAATCAACGTTCTCATACTGGCTACTCTAATCGGCCTACCGTATACAAACACCAAAACACCATAATTTCAGTTTTTACTGAGAATTTTTTTTTTCTCAAATTAACGTTCTCATACAGGCTACTCTTATCGGCCTACAGTATACAAACGCGATGACACCGTAATTTCAGTTTATACCGGAAATTTTTTTATTTCTTCAATGAACGTTCTCATACTGGCTACTCTTAACGGTCTACCGTATACCAACACGATGACACCATAATTTCTGTTTTAACTGAAAAATTTTTTTTCTCAAATTAACGTTCTCATACAGGCAACTCTTATCGGCCTACCGTAAACAAACACGAAAACACCATAATTTCAGTTTTTACTGAAAATTTTTTTTTCTCAAATTACCGTTCTTATACAGGCTACCATTGTCAGCCTACCGTATACAAACATGATGACACCATAATTTCTGTTTTCACTGAAAATTTTTTTTTTCTTAAATTAACGTTCTCATACTGGCTACTCTTATCGGCCTACCGTATACAAACACGAAAACACCATCATTTCAGTTTTTACTGAAAAATTTTTTTTCTCAAATTAACGTTCTTATACAGGCTACCATTGTCAGCCTACCGTATACAAACATGATGACACCATAATTTCTGTTTTCAATGAAAATTTTTTTTTTCTTAAATTAACGTTCTCATACTGGCTACTCTTATCGGCCTACCGTATACAAACACGAAAACACCATCATTTCAGTTTTTACTGAAAAATTTTTTTTCTCAAATTAACGTTCTTATACAGGCTACCATTGTCAGCCTACCGTATACAAACATGATGACACCATAATTTCAGTTTTTACTGAAAATTTTTTTTTCTCAAATTACCGTTCTCATACTGGCAACACTTATCGGCCTACCGTATACAAACACGAAAACACCATAATTTCAGTTTTTACTGAAAAATTTTTTTTCTCAAATTAAAGTTCTTATACAGGCTACCATTGTCAGCCTACCGTATACAAACATGATGACACCATAATTTCTGTTTTCACTGAAAATTTTTTTTTTCTTAAATTAACGTTCTCATACTGGCTACTCTTATCGGCCTACCGTATACAAACACGAAAACACCATCATTTCAGTTTTTACTGAAAAATTTTTTTTCTCAAATTAACGTTCTTATACAGGCTACCATTGTCAGCCTACCGTATACAAACATGATGACACCATAATTTCTGTTTTCACTGAAAATTTTTTTTTTCTTAAATTAACGTTCTCATACTGGCTACTCTTATCGTCCTACCGTATACAAACACGAAAACACCATAATTTCAGTTTTCACTGAAAAATTTTTTTTCTCAAATTAACGTTCTCATACAGGCTACTCTTATCGGCCTACCGTATACAAACACGAAAACACCATAATTTCAGTTTATACTCTAAATTTTTTTTTCTTAAATCAACGTTCTCATACTGGCTACTCTAATCGGCCTACCGTATACAAACACCAAAACACCATAATTTCAGTTTTTACTGAGAATTTTTTTTTTTCTCAAATTAACGTTCTCATACAGGCTACTCTTATCGGCCTACAGTATACAAACGCGATGACACCATAATTTCAGTTTATACCGGAAATTTTTTTATTTCTTCAATGAACGTTCTCATACTAGCTACTCTTAACGTTCTACCGTATACCAACACGATGACACCATAATTTCTGTTTTAACTGAAATTTTTTTTTCTCAAATTAACGTTCTCATACAGGCAACTCTTATCGGCCTACCGTAAACAAACACGAAAACACCATAATTTCAGTTTTTACTGAAAATTTTTTTTTCTCAAATTACCGTTCTTATACAGGCTACCATTGTCAGCCTACCGTATACAAACATGATGACACCATAATTTCTGTTTTCACTGAAAATTTTTTTTTTCTTAAATTAACGTTCTCATACTGGCTACTCTTATCGGCCTACCGTATACAAACACGAAAACACCATCATTTCAGTTTTTACTGAAAAATTTTTTTTCTCAAATTAACGTTCTTATACAGGCTACCATTGTCAGCCTACCGTATACAAACATGATGACACCATAATTTCAGTTTTTACTGAAAATTTTTTTTTCTCAAATTACCGTTCTCATACAGGCAACTCTTATCGGCCTACCGTATACAAACACTAAAACACCATCATTTCAGTTTTTACTGAAAAATTTTTTTTCTCAAATTAACGTTCTTATACAGGCTACCATTGTCAGCCTACCGTATACAAACATGATGACACCATAATTTCTGTTTTCACTGAAAATTTTTTTTTTCTTAAATTAACGTTCTCATACTGGCTACTCTTATCGGCCTACCGTATACAAACACGAAAACACCATCATTTCAGTTTTTACTGAAAAATTTTTTTTCTCAAATTAACGTTCTTATACAGGTTACCATTGTCAGCCTACCGTATACAAACATGATGACACCATAATTTCAGTTTTTACTGAAAATTTTTTTTTCTCAAATTACCGTTCTCATACTGGCAACACTTATCGGCCTACCGTATACAAACACGAAAACACCATAATTTCAGTTTTTACTGAAAAATTTTTTTTCTCAAATTAAAGTTCTTATACAGGCTACCATTGTCAGCCTACCGTATACAAACATGATGACACCATAATTTCTGTTTTCACTGAAAATTTTTTTTTTCTTAAATTAACGTTCTCATACTGGCTACTCTTATCGGCCTACCGTATACAAACACGAAAACACCATCATTTCAGTTTTTACTGAAAAATTTTTTTTCTCAAATTAACGTTCTTATACAGGCTACCATTGTCAGCCTACCGTATACAAACATGATGACACCATAATTTCTGTTTTCACTGAAAATTTTTTTTTTCTTAAATTTACGTTCTCATACTGGCTACTCTTATCGGCCTACCGTATACAAACACGAAAACACCATCATTTCAGTTTTTACTGAAAAATTTTTTTTCTCAAATTAACGTTCTTATACAGGCTACCATTGTCAGCCTACCGTATACAAACATGATGACACCATAATTTCAGTTTTTACTGAAAATTTTTTTTTCTCAAATTACCGTTCTCATACTGGCAACACTTATCGGCCTACCGTATACAAACACGAAAACACCATCATTTCAGTTTTTACTGAAAAATTTTTTTTCTCAAATTAAAGTTCTTATACAGGCTACCATTGTCAGCCTACCGTATACAAACATGATGACACCATAATTTCTGTTTTCACTGAAAATTTTTTTTTTCTTAAATTAACGTTCTCATACTGGCTACTCTTATCGGCCTACCGTATACAAACACGAAAACACCATCATTTCAGTTTTTACTGAAAAATTTTTTTTCTCAAATTAACGTTCTTATACAGGCTACCATTGTCAGCCTACCGTATACAAACATGATGACACCATAATTTCAGTTTTTACTGAAAATTTTTTTTTCTCAAATTACCGTTCTCATACAGGCAACTCTTATCGGCCTACCGTAAACAAACACGAAAACACCATAATTTCAGTTTTTACTGAAAATTTTTTTTTCTCAAATTACCGTTCTTATACAGGCTACCATTGTCAGCCTACCGTATACAAACATGATGACACCATAATTTCTGTTTTCACTGAAAATTTTTTTTTTCTTAAATTAACATTCTCATACTGGCTACTCTTATCGGCCTACCGTATACAAACACGAAAACAACATCATTTCAGTTTTTACTGAAAAATTTTTTTTCTCAAATTAACGTTCTTATACAGGCTACCATTGTCAGCCTACCGTATACAAACATGATGACACCATAATTTCAGTTTTTACTGAAAATTTTTTTTTCTCAAATTACCGTTCTCTTACTGGCAACACTTATCGGCCTACCGTATACAAACACGAAAACACCATAATTTCAGTTTTTACTGAAAAATTTTTTTTCTCAAATTAAAGTTCTTATACAGGCTACCATTGTCAGCCTACCGTATACAAACACGAAAACACCATAATTTCAGTTTATACTCTAAATTGTTTTTTCTTAAATCAACGTTCTCATACTGGCTACTCTAATCGGCCTACCGTATACAAACACCAAAACACCATAATTTCAGTTTTTACTGAGAATTTTTTTTTTCTCAAATTAACGTTCTCATACAGGCTACTCTTATCGGCCTACAGTATACAAACGCGATGACACCGTAATTTCAGTTTATACCGGAAATTTTTTTATTTCTTCAATGAACGTTCTCATACTGGCTACTCTTAACGGTCTACCGTATACCAACACGATGACACCATAATTTCAGTTTTTACTGAGAATTTTTTTTTTCTCAAATTAACGTTCTCATACAGGCTACTCTTATCGGCCTACAGTATACAAACACGAAAACACCATCATTTCAGTTTTTACTGAAAATTTTTTTTTTCTTAAATTAACGTTCTCATACTGGCTACTCTTATCGGCCTACCGTATACAAACACGAAAACACCATCATTTCAGTTTTTACTGAAAATTTTTTTTTCTCAAATTAACGTTCTTATACAGGCTACCATTGTCAGCCTACCGTATACAAACATGATGACACCATAATTTCTGTTTTCACTGAAAATTTTTTTTTTCTTAAATTAACGTTCTCATACTGGCTACTCTTATCGGCCTACCGTATACAAACACGAAAACACCATCATTTCAGTTTTTACTGAAAAATTTTTTTTCTCAAATTAACGTTCTTATACAGGCTACCATTGTCAGCCTACCGTATACAAACATGATGACACCATAATTTCAGTTTTTACTGAAAATTTTTTTTTCTCAAATTACCGTTCTCATACTGGCAACACTTATCGGCCTACCGTATACAAACACGAAAACACCATAATTTCAGTTTTTACTGAAAAATTTTCTTTCTCAAATTAAAGTTCTTATACAGGCTACCATTGTCAGCCTACCGTATACAAACATGATGACACCATAATTTCTGTTTTCACTGAAAATTTTTTTTTTCTTAAATGAACGTTCTCATACTGGCTACTCTTATCGGCCTACCGTATACAAACACGAAAACACCATCATTTCAGTTTTTACTGAAAAATTTTTTTTCTCAAATTAACGTTCTTATACAGGCTACCATTGTCAGCCTACCGTATACAAACATGATGACACCATAATTTCAGTTTTTACTGAAAATTTTTTTGCTCAAATTACCGTTCTCATACTGGCAACACTTATCGGCCTACCGTATACAAACACCAAAACACCATAATTTCAGTTTTTACTGAGAATTTTTTTTTTCTCAAATTAACGTTCTCATACAGGCTACTCTTATCGGCCTACAGTATACAAACGCGATGACACCGTAATTTCAGTTTATACCGGAAATTTTTTTATTTGTTCAATAAACGTTCTCATACTGGCTACTCTTAACGGTCTACCGTATACCAACACGATGACACCATAATTTCTGTTTTAACTGAAAAATTTTTTTTCTCAAATTAACGTTCTCATACAGGCAACTCTTATCGGCCTACCGTAAACAAACACGAAAACACCATAATTTCAGTTTTTACTGAAAATTTTTTTTTCTCAAATTACCGTTTTTATACAGGCTACCATTGTCAGCCTACCGTATACAAACATGATGACACCATAATTTCTGTTTTCACTGAAAATTTTTTTTTTCTTAAATTAACGTTCTCATACTGGCTACTCTTATCGGCCTACCGTATACAAACCCGAAAACACCATCATTTCAGTTATTACTGAAAAATTTTTTTTCTCAAATTAACGTTCTTATACAGGCTACCATTGTCAGCCTACCGTATACAAACATGATGACACCATAATTTCTGTTTTCACTGAGAATTTTTTTTTCTCAAATTAACGTTCTCATACAGGCTACTCTTATCGGCCTACAGTATACAAACGCGATGACACCATAATTTCAGTTTATACCGGAAATTTTTTTATTTCTTCAATGAACGTTCTCATACTAGCTACTCTTAACGTTCTACCGTATACCAACACGATGACACCATAATTTCTGTTTTAACTGAAATTTTTTTTTCTCAAATTAACGTTCTCATACAGGCAACTCTTATCGGCCTACCGTAAACAAACACGAAAACACCATAATTTCAGTTTTTACTGAAAATTTTTTTTTTCTCAAATTACCGTTCTTATACAGGCTACCATTGTCAGCCTACCGTATACAAACATGATGACACCATAATTTCTGTTTTCACTAAAAATTTTTTTTTTCTTAAATTAACGTTCTCATACTGGCTACTCTTATCGGCCTACCGTATACAAACACGAAAACACCATCATTTCAGTTTTTACTGAAAAATTTTTTTTCTCAAATTAACGTTCTTATACAGGCTACCATTGTCAGCCTACCGTATACAAACATGATGACACCATAATTTCAGTTTTTACTGAAAATTTTTTTTTCTCAAATTACCGTTCTCATACTGGCAACACTTATCGGCCTACCGTATACAAACACGAAAACACCATCATTTCAGTTTTTACTGAAAAATTTTTTTTCTCAAATTAAAGTTCTTATACAGGCTACCATTGTCAGCCTACCGTATACAAACATGATGACACCATAATTTCTGTTTTCACTGAAAATTTTTTTTTTCTTAAATTAACGTTCTCATACTGGCTACTCTTATCGGCCTACCGTATACAAACACGAAAACACCATTATTTCAGTTTTTACTGAAAAATTTTTTTTCTCAAATTAACGTTCTTATACAGGCTACCATTGTCAGCCTACCGTATACAAACATGATGACACCATAATTTCAGTTTTTACTGAAAATTTTTTTTTCTCAAATTACCGTTCTCATACTGGCAACACTTATCGGCCTACCGTATACAAACACGAAAACACCATCATTTCAGTTTTTACTGAAAAATTTTTTTTCTCAAATTAAAGTTCTTATACAGGCTACCATTGTCAGCCTACCGTATACAAACATGATGACACCATAATTTCTGTTTTCACTGAAAATTTTTTTTTTCTTAAATTAACGTTCTCATACTGGCTACTCTTATCGGCCTACCGTATACAAACACGAAAACACCATCATTTCAGTTTTTACTGAAAAATTTTTTTTCTCAAATTAACGTTCTTATACAGGCTACCATTGTCAGCCTACCGTATACAAACATGATGACACCATAATTTCAGTTTTTACTGAAAATTTTTTTTTCTCAAATTACCGTTCTCATACAGGCAACTCTTATCGGCCTACCGTAAACAAACACGAAAACACCATAATTTCAGTTTTTACTGAAAATTTTTTTTTCTCAAATTACCGTTCTTATACAGGCTACCATTGTCAGCCTACCGTATACAAACATGATGACACCATAATTTCTGTTTTCACTGAAAATTTTTTTTTTCTTAAATTAACATTCTCATACTGGCTACTCTTATCGGCCTACCGTATACAAACACGAAAACAACATCATTTCAGTTTTTACTGAAAAATTTTTTTTCTCAAATTAACGTTCTTATACAGGCTACCATTGTCAGCCTACCGTATACAAACATGATGACACCATAATTTCAGTTTTTACTGAAAATTTTTTTTTCTCAAATTACCGTTCTCTTACTGGCAACACTTATCGGCCTACCGTATACAAACACGAAAACACCATAATTTCAGTTTTTACTGAAAAATTTTTTTTCTCAAATTAAAGTTCTTATACAGGCTACCATTGTCAGCCTACCGTATGCAAACATGATGACACCATAATTTCTGTTTTCACTGAAAATTTTTTTTTTCTTAAATTAACGTTCTCATACTGGCTACTCTTATCGTCCTACCGTATGCAAACACGAAAACACCATAATTTCAGTTTTCACTGAAAAATTTTTTTTCTCAAATTAACGTTCTCATACAGGCTACTCTTATCGGCCTACCGTATACAAACACGAAAACACCATAATTTCAGTTTATACTCTAAATTGTTTTTTCTTAAATCAACGTTCTCATACTGGCTACTCTAATCGGCCTACCGTATACAAACACCAAAACACCATAATTTCAGTTTTTACTGAGAATTTTTTTTTTCTCAAATTAACGTTCTCATACAGGCTACTCTTATCGGCCTACAGTATACAAACGCGATGACACCGTAATTTCAGTTTATACCGGAAATTTTTTTATTTCTTCAATGAACGTTCTCATACTGGCTACTCTTAACGGTCTACCGTATACCAACACGATGACACCATAATTTCAGTTTTTACTGAGAATTTTTTTTTTCTCAAATTAACGTTCTCATACAGGCTACTCTTATCGGCCTACAGTATACAAACACGAAAACACCATCATTTCAGTTTTTACTGAAAATTTTTTTTTTCTTAAATTAACGTTCTCATACTGGCTACTCTTATCGGCCTACCGTATACAAACACGAAAACACCATCATTTCAGTTTTTACTGAAAATTTTTTTTTCTCAAATTAACGTTCTTATACAGGCTACCATTGTCAGCCTACCGTATACAAACATGATGACACCATAATTTCTGTTTTCACTGAAAATTTTTTTTTTCTTAAATTAACGTTCTCATACTGGCTACTCTTATCGGCCTACCGTATACAAACACGAAAACACCATCATTTCAGTTTTTACTGAAAAATTTTTTTTCTCAAATTAACGTTCTTATACAGGCTACCATTGTCAGCCTACCGTATACAAACATGATGACACCATAATTTCAGTTTTTACTGAAAATTTTTTTTTCTCAAATTACCGTTCTCATACTGGCAACACTTATCGGCCTACCGTATACAAACACGAAAACACCATAATTTCAGTTTTTACTGAAAAATTTTCTTTCTCAAATTAAAGTTCTTATACAGGCTACCATTGTCAGCCTACCGTATACAAACATGATGACACCATAATTTCTGTTTTCACTGAAAATTTTTTTTTTCTTAAATGAACGTTCTCATACTGGCTACTCTTATCGGCCTACCGTATACAAACACGAAAACACCATCATTTCAGTTTTTACTGAAAAATTTTTTTTCTCAAATTAACGTTCTTATACAGGCTACCATTGTCAGCCTACCGTATACAAACATGATGACACCATAATTTCAGTTTTTACTGAAAATTTTTTTGCTCAAATTACCGTTCTCATACTGGCAACACTTATCGGCCTACCGTATACAAACACCAAAACACCATAATTTCAGTTTTTACTGAGAATTTTTTTTTTCTCAAATTAACGTTCTCATACAGGCTACTCTTATCGGCCTACAGTATACAAACGCGATGACACCGTAATTTCAGTTTATACCGGAAATTTTTTTATTTGTTCAATAAACGTTCTCATACTGGCTACTCTTAACGGTCTACCGTATACCAACACGATGACACCATAATTTCTGTTTTAACTGAAAAATTTTTTTTCTCAAATTAACGTTCTCATACAGGCAACTCTTATCGGCCTACCGTAAACAAACACGAAAACACCATAATTTCAGTTTTTACTGAAAATTTTTTTTTCTCAAATTACCGTTTTTATACAGGCTACCATTGTCAGCCTACCGTATACAAACATGATGACACCATAATTTCTGTTTTCACTGAAAATTTTTTTTTTCTTAAATTAACGTTCTCATACTGGCTACTCTTATCGGCCTACCGTATACAAACCCGAAAACACCATCATTTCAGTTATTACTGAAAAATTTTTTTTCTCAAATTAACGTTCTTATACAGGCTACCATTGTCAGCCTACCGTATACAAACATGATGACACCATAATTTCTGTTTTCACTGAGAATTTTTTTTTCTCAAATTAACGTTCTCATACAGGCTACTCTTATCGGCCTACAGTATACAAACGCGATGACACCATAATTTCAGTTTATACCGGAAATTTTTTTATTTCTTCAATGAACGTTCTCATACTAGCTACTCTTAACGTTCTACCGTATACCAACACGATGACACCATAATTTCTGTTTTAACTGAAATTTTTTTTTCTCAAATTAACGTTCTCATACAGGCAACTCTTATCGGCCTACCGTAAACAAACACGAAAACACCATAATTTCAGTTTTTACTGAAAATTTTTTTTTTCTCAAATTACCGTTCTTATACAGGCTACCATTGTCAGCCTACCGTATACAAACATGATGACACCATAATTTCTGTTTTCACTAAAAATTTTTTTTTTCTTAAATTAACGTTCTCATACTGGCTACTCTTATCGGCCTACCGTATACAAACACGAAAACACCATCATTTCAGTTTTTACTGAAAAATTTTTTTTCTCAAATTAACGTTCTTATACAGGCTACCATTGTCAGCCTACCGTATACAAACATGATGACACCATAATTTCAGTTTTTACTGAAAATTTTTTTTTCTCAAATTACCGTTCTCATACTGGCAACACTTATCGGCCTACCGTATACAAACACGAAAACACCATCATTTCAGTTTTTACTGAAAAATTTTTTTTCTCAAATTAAAGTTCTTATACAGGCTACCATTGTCAGCCTACCGTATACAAACATGATGACACCATAATTTCTGTTTTCACTGAAAATTTTTTTTTTCTTAAATTAACGTTCTCATACTGGCTACTCTTATCGGCCTACCGTATACAAACACGAAAACACCATTATTTCAGTTTTTACTGAAAAATTTTTTTTCTCAAATTAACGTTCTTATACAGGCTACCATTGTCAGCCTACCGTATACAAACATGATGACACCATAATTTCAGTTTTTACTGAAAATTTTTTTTTCTCAAATTACCGTTCTCATACAGGCAACTCTTATCGGCCTACCGTAAACAAACACGAAAACACCATAATTTCAGTTTTTACTGAAAATTTTTTTTTCTCAAATTACCGTTCTTATACAGGCTACCATTGTCAGCCTACCGTATACAAACATGATGACACCATAATTTCTGTTTTCACTGAAAATTTTTTTTTTCTTAAATTAACATTCTCATACTGGCTACTCTTATCGGCCTACCGTATACAAACACGAAAACACCATCATTTCAGTTTTTACTGAAAAATTTTTTTTCTCAAATTAACGTTCTTATACAGGCTACCATTGTCAGCCTACCGTATACAAACATGATGACACCATAATTTCAGTTTTTACTGAAAATTTTTTTTTCTCAAATTACCGTTCTCTTACTGGCAACACTTATCGGCCTACCGTATACAAACACGAAAACACCATAATTTCAGTTTTTACTGAAAAATTTTTTTTCTCAAATTAAAGTTCTTATACAGGCTACCATTGTCAGCCTACCGTATGCAAACATGATGACACCATAATTTCTGTTTTCACTGAAAATTTTTTTTTTCTTAAATTAACGTTCTCATACTGGCTACTCTTATCGTCCTACCGTATGCAAACACGAAAACACCATAATTTCAGTTTTCACTGAAAAATTTTTTTTCTCAAATTAACGTTCTCATACAGGCTACTCTTATCGGCCTACCGTATACAAACACGAAAACACCATAATTTCAGTTTATACTCTAAATTGTTTTTTCTTAAATCAACGTTCTCATACTGGCTACTCTAATCGGCCTACCGTATACAAACACCAAAACACCATAATTTCAGTTTTTACTGAGAATTTTTTTTTTCTCAAATTAACGTTCTCATACAGGCTACTCTTATCGGCCTACAGTATACAAACGCGATGACACCGTAATTTCAGTTTATACCGGAAATTTTTTTATTTCTTCAATGAACGTTCTCATACTGGCTACTCTTAACGGTCTACCGTATACCAACACGATGACACCATAATTTCTGTTTTAACTGAAAAATTTTTTTTCTCAAATTAACGTTCTCATACAGGCAACTCTTATCGGCCTACCGTAAACAAACACGAAAACACCATAATTTCAGTTTTTACTGAAAATTTTTTTTTCTCAAATTACCGTTCTTATACAGGCTACCATTGTCAGCCTACCGTATACAAACATGATGACACCATAATTTCTGTTTTCACTGAAAATTTTTTTTTTCTTAAATTAACGTTCTCATACTGGCTACTCTTATCGGCCTACCGTATACAAACACGAAAACACCATCATTTCAGTTTTTACTGAAAAATTTTTTTTCTCAAATTAACGTTCTTATACAGGCTACCATTGTCAGCCTACCGTATACAAACATGATGACACCATAATTTCAGTTTTTACTGAAAATTTTTTTTTCTCAAATTACCGTTCTCATACCGGCAACACTTATCGGCCTACCGTATACAAACACGAAAACACCATAATTTCAGTTTTTACTGAAAAATTTTCTTTCTCAAATTAAAGTTCTTATACAGGCTACCATTGTCAGCCTACCGTATACAAACATGATGACACCATAATTTCTGTTTTCACTGAAAATTTTTTTTTTCTTAAATTAACGTTCTCATACTGGCTACTCTTATCGGCCTACCGTATACAAACACGAAAACATCATCATTTCAGTTTTTACTGAAAAATTTTTTTTCTCAAATTAACGTTCTTATACAGGCTACCATTGTCAGCCTACCGTATACAAACATGATGACACCACAATTTCAGTTTTTACTGAAAATTTTTTGTTCTCAAATTACCGTTCTCATACTGGCAACACTTATCGGCCTACCGTATACAAACACGAAAACACCATAATTTCAGTTTTTACTGAAAAATTTTTTTTCTCAAATTAACGTTCTTATACAGGCTACCATTGTCAGCCTACCGTATACAAACATGATGACACCATAATTTCTGTTTTCACTGAAAATTTTTTTTTTCTTAAATTAACGTTCTCATACTGGCTACTCTTATCGGCCTACCGTATACAAACACGATGGCACCATAATTTCAGTTTTTACTGAAAAATTTTTTTTCTCTTAAATCAACGTTCTCATACAGGCTACTCTTATATGCCCACAGTATACAAACACGATGGCACCATAATTTCAGTTTATACTGGAATTTTTTTTTTTCTTAAATCAACGTTCTTATACAGGCTACCATTGTCAGCCTACCGTATACAAACGTGATGACACCATAATTTCTGTTTTCACTGAAAATATCTTAAATTAACGTTCTCATACTGGCTACTCTTGACGGTCTACCGTATACCAACACGATGACAACATAATTTCAGTTTTAACTGAAAAATTTTTTTTCTAAAATTAACGTTCTCATACAGGCAACACTTATCGGCCTACCGTATACAAACACGAAAACACCATAATTTCAGTTTTTACTGAAAAATTTTTTTTCTCAAATTAAAGTTCTTATACAGGCTACCATTGTCAACCTACCGTATGCAAACATGATGACACCATAATTTCTGTTTTCACTGAAAATTTTTTTTTTCTTAAATTAACGTTCTCATACTGGCTACTCTTATCGTCCTACCGTATGCAAACACGAAAACACCATAATTTCAGTTTTCACTGAAAAATTTTTTTTCTCAAATTAACGTTCTCATACAGGCTACTCTTATCGGCCTACCGTATACAAACACGAAAACACCATAATTTCAGTTTATACTCTAAATTGTTTTTTCTTAAATCAACGTTCTCATACTGGGTACTCTAATCGGCCTACCGTATACAAACACCAAAACACCATAATTTCAGTTTTTACTGAGAATTTTTTTTTTCTCAAATTAACGTTCTCATACAGGCTACTCTTATCGGCCTACAGTATACAAACGCGATGACACCGTAATTTCAGTTTATACCGGAAAATTTTTTTTTTCTTAAATTAACGTTCTCATACTGGCTACTCTTATCGGCCTACCGTATACAAACACGAAAACATCATCATTTCAGTTTTTACTGAAAAATTTTTTTTCTCAAATTAACGTTCTTATACAGGCTACCATTGTCAGCCTACCGTATACAAACATGATGACACCACAATTTCAGTTTTTACTGAAAATTTTTTGTTCTCAAATTACCGTTCTCATACTGGCAACACTTATCGGCCTACCGTATACAAACACGAAAACACCATAATTTCAGTTTTTACTGAAAAATTTTTTTTCTCAAATTAACGTTCTTATACAGGCTACCATTGTCAGCCTACCGTATACAAACATGATGACACCATAATTTCTGTTTTCACTGAAAATTTCTTAAATTAACGTTCTCATACTGGCTACTCTTATCGGCCTACCGTATACAAACACGATGGCACCATAATTTCAGTTTTCACTGAAAAATTTTTTTTCTCTTAAATCAACGTTCTCATACAGGCTACTCTTATATGCCCACAGTATACAAACACGATGGCACCATAATTTCAGTTTATACTGGATTTTTTTTTTTTCTTAAATCAACGTTCTCATACTGGCTACTCTTGACGGTCTACCGTATACCAACACGATGACAACATAATTTCATTTTTTACTGAAAAATTTTTTTCTCTCGAAATAACGTTCTCATACAGGCTACTCTTATCGGCCTACCGTATACAAACACGATGGCACCATAATTTCAGTTTATACTCTAAATTTTCTTTTTCTTAAATTAACGTTCTCATACTGGCTACTCTAATCGGCCTACCGTATACAAACACCAAAACACCATAATTTCAGTTTTTACTGAGAATTTTTTTTTTCTCAAATCAACGTTCTCATACTGGCTACTCTTATCGGCCTACCTTATACAAACACGAAAACACCATCATTTCAGTTTATACTGGAAATTTTTTTTTTCTTCAATCAACGTTCTCATACTGGCTACTCTTGACGGTCTACCGTATACCAACACGATGACGCCATAATTTCAGTTTTTACTGAAAAATTTTTTTCTCTCAAATTAACGTTCTCCACAGGCTACTCTTATCGGCCTACCGTATACAAACACGATGGCACCATAATTTCAGTTTTTACTGAAAAATTTTTTTTCTCAAATTAAAGTTCTTATACAGGCTACCATTGTCAGCCTACCGTATACAAACATGATGACACCATAATTTCAGTTTTTACTGAAAATTTTTTATTTTCGAATTAACGTTCTCATACAGGCTACTCTTATCGGCCTACAGTATACAAACACGATGACACCATAATTTCAGTTTATACTGAAAATTTTTTTTTCTTCAATCAACGTTCTCATACTTGCTACTCTTAACGGTCTACCGTATACAAACCCGATGACACCATAATATCAGTTTATACTGGAAATTTTTTTTTTCTCAAATTAACGTTCTCATACAGGCTACTCTTATCGGGCTACAGTATACAAACACGAAAATACCAGATTTCAGTTTTTACTGATATATTTTTTTTGTCAAATTAAAGTTCTTATACAGGCTACTCTTATCGTCCTACCGTATACAAACACGAAAAGACCATAATTTCAGTTTCTACTGAAAATTTTTTTTTCTCAAATTAACGTTCTTATACAGGCTACCATTGTCAGCCTACCGTATACAAACACAAACACACCATAATTTCTGTATTCACTGAAAAAAATTATTTTCCGAAATAGCTGTCTGATACAGGCTACCATTATCAGCCTACCGTAAACAAACACAAAGACACCATAATTTCAGTTTTAACTGAAAAATTTGTTTTTCTCAAAATAACGTTCTCATACAGGCTACTCTTATCGGCCTACAGTATACAAACACGATGACACCATAATTTCAGTTTTTACTGAAAATTTTTTTTTTCTCAAATTAGCGATCTGATACAAGCTACTCTTATCGGCCTACAGTATACAAACACGATGACACCATAATTTCTGTATTCACTGAAAAAAATTATTTCCCGAATTAGCCGTCTGATACAGGCTACCATTGTCAGCCTACCGTATACCAACACGATGACACCATAATTTCAGTTTTTACTGAAAATTTTTTTTTTCTCAAATTAACGTTCTCATACAGGCTACTCTTATCGGCCTACAGTATACAAACACGAAGACACCATAATTTCAGTTTTTACTGAAAATTTTTTTTTCTCAAATTAACGTTCTCATTCTGGCTACTCTTATATGCCTACAGCCCTACAGTATACAAACACGATGGCACCATAATTTCAGTTTATACCGGAAATTTTTTTTTTCTTCAATCAACGTTCTCATACTGGCTACTCTTAACGGTCTACCGTATACAAACACAAACACACCATAATTTCAGTTTTTACTGAAAATTTTTTTTTTCTCAAATTAACGTTCTCATACAGGCAACTCTTATCGGCCTACCGTATACAAACACAAAAACACCATAATTTCAGTTTTTACTGAAAATTTTTTTTTCTCAAATTAACGTTTTTATACAGGCTACCATTATCAGCCTACCGTATACAAACATGATGACACCATAATTTCTGTTTTTACTGAAAATTTTTTTTTTCTTCAATCAACGTTCTCATACTTCCTACTCTTAACGGTCTACCGTATACCAACACGATGACACCATAATTTCAGTTTTTACTGAAAAATTTTTTTTTCTCAAATTAACGTTCTCATACAGGCTACTCTTATCGGCCTACCTTATACAAACACGAAAACACCATAATTTCAGTTTTTACTGAAAATTTTTCTCTCTCAAATTACCGTTCTTATACAGGCTACCATTGTCAGCCTACCGTATACAAACATGATGACACCATAATTTCTGTTTTTACTGAAAATTTTCTTTTTCTTAAATTAACGTTCTCATATTGGCTACTCTTATCGGCCTACCGTATACAAACACGAAAACACCATAATTTCAGTTTTTACTGAAAATTTTTTTTCTCAAATTAACGTTCTTATACAGGCTACCATTATCAGCCTACCGTATACAAACATGATGACACCATAATTTCTGTTTTCACTGAAAATTTTTTTTTTCTTAAATCAACGTTCTCATACTGGCAACTGTTAACGGTCTACCGTATACCAACACGATGACACCATAATTTCAGTTTTTACTGAAAATTTTTTTTTCTCAAATTCACGTTCTCATACAGGCTACTCTTATCGGCCTACCGTATACAAACACGAAAACACCAGATTTCAGTTTTTACTGAAATATTTTTTTTGTCAAATTAACGTTCTTATACAGGCTACTCTTAACGTCCTACCGTATACAAACACGAAAAGACCATAATTTCAGTTTCTACTGAAAATGTTTTTTTCTCAAATTAACGTTCTTATACAGGCTACCATTGTCAGCCTACCGTATACAAACACAAACACACCATAATTTCTGTATTCACTGAAAAAGATTATTTCCCGAAATAGCTGTCTGATACAGGCTACCATTATCAGCCTACCGTATACAAACACAAAGACACCATAATTTCAGTTTTAACTGAAAAATTTGTTTTTCTCAAATTAACGTTCTCATACAGGCTACTCTTATCGGCCTACAGTATACAAACACGATGACACCATAATTTCTGTATTCACTGAAAAAAATTATTTCCCGAAAAAGCTGTCTGAGACAGTCTACCATTATCAGCCTACCGTATACAAACACCATGACACCATAATTTCTGTTTTTACTGAAAATTTTTCTTTTCTTAAATTAACGTTCTCATACAGGCTACGCTCATCGGCCTACCGTATGCAAACACGAACACACCGCAATTTCAGTTTTTACTGAAAAAATTTTTTTCTCAAATGAACGTTCTCATACAGGCTACTCTTATCGGTCTACCGTCTACAAACACGATGACACCATAATTTCTGTTTTTACTGAAAATTTTTTTTTCCTTAAATTAACGTTCTCATACAGGCTACCCTCATCGGCCTACCGTATACAAACACGAACACTACAATTTCAGTTTTTACTGAAAATTTTTTTTTTCTCAAATTAACAGTCTGATACAGACTAAACTCATAGGCATTCTGTATACAAACATGATGACACCATAATTTCTCTATTCGCTGAAAAAAATTATTTCTCGAATCAGCTGTATGATACAGGCTACCATTGTCAGCCTACCGTATACAAACACGAAGACACCATAATATCAGTTTTTACTGAAAATTTTTGGTTTCTTAAATTAACGTTCTCATACAGGCTACTCTTATCGGCCTACAGTATACAAACACGATGACACCATAATTTCAGTTTATACTGGAAAATTTTTTCTCTCAAATGACCGTTCTCATACAGGCTACTCTTATCGGTCTACCGTCTACAAACACGATGACACCATAATTTCAGTTTATACTGGAAATTTTTCTTTTCTTAAATTAACGTTCTCATACAGGCTACGCTCATCGGCCTACCGTATGCAAACACGAACACACCACAATTTCAGTTTTTACTGAAGAAAATTATTTCCCGAAATAGCTATCTGATACAGGCTACCATTGTCAGCCTACCGTATACATACACGAAGACACCATAATTTCAGTTTTTACTGAAAATTTTTTTTTCTCAAATTAACGTTCTCATACTGGCTACTCTTATATGCCTACAGTATACAAACACGATGGCACCATAATTTCAGTTTATACCGGAAATTTTTTTTTTTCTTCAATCAACGTTTTCATACAGGCTACTCTTATCGGTCTACCGTCTACAAACACGATGACACCATAATTTCAGTTTATACTGGAAATTTTTTTTTTCTTAAATTAACGTTCTCATACAGGCTACGCTCATCGGCCTACCGTATACAAACACGAACACACCACAATTTCAGTTTTTACTGAAGAAAATTATTTCCCGAAATAGCTATCTGATACAGGCTACCATTGTCAGCCTACCATATACATACACGAAGACACCATAATTTCAGTTTTTACTGAAAATTTTTTTTTCTCAAATTAACGTTCTCATACTGGCTACTCTTATATGCCTACAGTATACAAACACGATGGCACCATAATTTCAGTTTATACCGGAAATTTTTTTTTTTTTCAATCAACGTTCTCATACTGGCTACTCTTAACGGTCTACCGTATACAAACACAAACACACCATAATTTCAGTTTTTACTGAAAAATTTTTTTTTCTCAAATTAACGTTCTCATACAGGCTACTCTTATCGGCCTACCGTATACAAACACGATGACACCATAATTTCAGTTTTTACTGAAAATTTTTTTTTCTCAAATTAACGTTCTCATACTGGCTACTGTTAACGGTCTACCGTATACCAACACGATGACACCATAATTTCAGTTTTTAGTGAAAATTTTTTTTTCTCAAATTAACGTTCTCATACAGGCTACTCTTATCGGCCTACCGTATACAAACACGAAAACACCATAATTTCAGTTTTTACTGAAAATTTTTTTCTCTCAAATTACCGTTCTTATACAGGCTACCATTGTCAGCCTACCGTATACAAACATGATGACACCATAATTTCTGTTTTTACTGAAAATTTTCTTTTTCTTAAATTAACGTTCTCATATTGGCTACTCTTATCGGCCTACCGTATACAAACACGAAAACAGCATAATTTCAGTTTTTACTGAAAAATTTTTTTTTCTCAAATTAACGTTCTCATACAGGCAACTCTTATCCTCCTACCGTATACAAACACGAAAACACCATAATTTCAGTTTTTACTGAAAATTTTTTTTTCTCAAATTAACGTTCTCATACTGGCTACTCTTATCGGTCTACCGTCTACAAACACGATGACACCATAATTTCAGTTTATACTGGAAATTTTTTTTTCTTAAATTAACGTTCTCATACAGGCTACGCTCATCGGCCTACCGTATACAAACACGAACACACCACAATTTCAGTTTTTACTGAAGAAAATTATTTCCCGAAATAGCTATCTGATACAGGCTAGCATTGTCAGCCTACCGTATACATACACGAAGACACCATAATTTCAGTTTTTACTGAAAATTTTTTTTTCTCAAATTACCGTTCTTATACAGGCTACCATTGTTAGCCTACCGTATACAAACACGATGACACCATAATTTCTGTTTTTACTGAAAATTTTCTTTTTCTTAAATTAACGTTCTCATATTGGCTACTCTTATCGGCCTACCGTATACAAACACGAAAACACCATAATTTCAGTTTTTACTGAAAATTTTTTTTTCTCAAATTACCGTTCTTATACAGGCTACCATTGTCAGCCTACCGCATACAAACACGAAGACACCATAATTTCAGTTTTTACTGAAAATTTTTTTTTCTCAAATTAACGTTCTCATACAGGCTACCATTGTCAGCCTACCGTATACAAACACGAAGACACCATAATTTCAGTTTATACTGAACATTTTTTTTTCTAATTAACGTTCTCATACAGTCTACTCTTATCGTCCTACCGTATACAAACACGAAAACACCATAATTTCTGTATTCACTGAAAAAAATTATTTCCCGAAATAGCTGTCTGATACAGGCTACTATTGTCACCCTATCGTATACAAACACGAAGACACCATAATTTCAGTTTATACTGAACATTTTTTTTTTCTAATTAACGTTCTCATACAGTCTACTCTTATCGGCCTACCGTATACAAACACGAAAACACCATAATTTCAGTTTTTACTTAAAATTTTTTTTTCTCAAATTAACGTTCTCATACAGGTTACCATTGTCAGCCTACCGTATACAAACACGAAGACACCATAATTTCAGTTTTTACTGAACATTTTTTTTTTCTCAAATTAACGTTCTCATACAGTCTACTCTTATCGTCCTACCGTATACAAACACGAAAACACCATAATTTCTGTATTCACTAAAAAAAATTATTTCTCGAAATAGCTGTCTGATACAGGCTACTATTGTCAGCCTACCGTATACAAACACGAAGACACCATAATTTCAGTTTTTTGCTCAAAATTTTTTTTTCTTCAATCAACGTTCTCATACAGGCAACTCTTATCGGCCTACCGTATACAAACACGAAAACACCATAATTTTAGTTTTTACTGAAAATTTTTTTTTCTCAAATTAACGTTCTCATACTGGCTACTGTTAACGGTCTACCGTATACCAACACGATGACACCATAATTTCAGTTTTTAGTGAAAATTTTTTTTTCTCAAATTAACGTTCTCATACAGGCTACTCTTATCGGCCTACCGTATACAAACACGAAAACACCTTAATTTCAGTTTTTACTGAAAATTTTTATCTCTCAAATTACCGTTCTTATACAGGCTACCATTGTCAGCCTACCGTATACAAACATGATGACACCATAATTTCTGTTTTTACTGAAAATTTTCTTTTTCTTAAATTAACGTTCTCATATTGGCTACTCTTATCGGCCTACCGTATACAAACACGATGACACCATAATTTCAGTTTTTACTGAAAATTTTTTTTTCTCAAATTAACGTTCTCATACTGGCTACTGTTAACGGTCTACCGTATACCAACACGATGACACCATAATTTCAGTTTTTAGTGAAAATTTTTTTTTCTCAAATTAACGTTCTCATACAGGCTACTCTTATCGGCCTACCGTATACAAACACGAAAACACCATAATTTCAGTTTTTACTGAAAATTTTTTTCTCTCAAATTACCGTTTTTATACAGGCTACCATTGTCAGCCTACCGTATACAAACATGATGACACCATAATTTCTGTTTTTACTGAAAATTTTCTTTTTCTTAAATTAACGTTCTCATATTGGCTACTCTTATCGGCCTACCGTATACAAACACGAAAACAGCATAATTTCAGTTTTTACTGAAAAATTTTTTTTTCTCAAATTAACGTTCTCATACAGGCAACTCTTATCCTCCTACCGTATACAAACACGAAAACACCATAATTTCAGTTTTTACTGAAAATTTTTTTTTCTCAAATTAACGTTCTTATACAGGCTACCATTATCAGCCTACCGTATACAAACATGATGACACCATAATTTCTGTTTTTATTGAAAATTTTTTTTTTCTTAAATCAACGTTCTCATACTGGCGACTGTTAACGGTCTACCGTATACCAACACGATGACACCATAATTTCAGTTTTTACTGAAAATTTTTTTTTCTCAAATTACCGTTCTTATACAGGCTACCATTATCAGCCTACCGTATACAAACACGATGACACCATAATTTCAGTTTATACTGGAAATTTTTTTTTTCTTAAATTAACGTTCTCATACAGGCTACGCTCATCGGCCTACCGTATACAAACACGAACACACCACAATTTCAGTTTTTACTGAAGAAAATTATTTCCCGAAATAGCTATCTGATACAGGCTACCATTGTCAGCCTACCGTATACATACACGAAGACACCATAATTTCAGTTTTTACTGAAAATTTTTTTTTCTCAAATTACCGTTCTTATACAGGCTACCATTGTTAGCCTACCGTATACAAACACGATGACACCATAATTTCTGTTTTTACTGAAAATTTTCTTTTTCTTAAATTAACGTTCTCATATTGGCTACTCTTATCGGCCTACCGTATACAAACACGAAAACACCATAATTTCAGTTTTTACTGAAAATTTTTTTTTCTCAAATTACCGTTCTTATACAGGCTACCATTGTCAGCCTACCGCATACAAACACGAAGACACCATAATTTCAGTTTTTACTGAAAATTTTTTTTTCTCAAATTAACGTTCTCATACAGGCTACCATTGTCAGCCTACCGTATACAAACACGAAGACACCATAATTTCAGTTTATACTGAACATTTTTTTTTTTCTAATTAACGTTCTCATACAGTCTACTCTTATCGTCCTACCGTATACAAACACGAAAACACCATAATTTCTGTATTCACTGAAAAAAATTATTTCCCGAAATAGCTGTCTGATACAGGCTACTATTGTCACCCTATCGTATACAAACACGAAGACACCATAATTTCAGTTTATACTGAACATTTTTTTTTTTCTAATTAACGTTCTCATACAGTCTACTCTTATCGGCCTACCGTATACAAACACGAAAACACCATAATTTCAGTTTTTACTTAAAATTTTTTTTTCTCAAATTAACGTTCTCATACAGGTTACCATTGTCAGCCTACCGTATACAAACACGAAGACACCATAATTTCAGTTTTTACTGAACATTTTTTTTTTCTCAAATTAACGTTCTCATACAGTCTACTCTTATCGTCCTACCGTATACAAACACGAAAACACCATAATTTCTGTATTCACTAAAAAAAATTATTTCTCGAAATAGCTGTCTGATACAGGCTACTATTGTCAGCCTACCGTATACAAACACGAAAACACCATAATTTCAGTTTTTTGCTCAAAATTTTTTTTTCTTAAATTAACGTTCTCATACAGCCTAATCTTATCGGCCTACCGTATACAAACACAATGGCACCATAATTTCAGTTTATACCAGAAATTTTTTTTTTCTTCAATCAACGTTCTCATACTGGCTACTCTTAACGGTCTACCGTATACAAACACAAACACACCATAATTTCAGTTTTTACTGAAAAATTTTTTTTTCTCAAATTAACGTTCTCATACAGGCAACTCTTATCGGCCTACCGTATACAAACACGAAAACACCATAATTTCAGTTTTTACTGAAAATTTTTTTTTCTCAAATTAACGTTCTCATACTGGCTACTCTTAACGGTCTACCGTATACAAACACAAACACACCATAATTTCAGTTTTTACTGAAAAATTTTTTTTTCTCAAATTAACGTTCTCATACAGGCAACTCTTATCGGCCTACCGTATACAAACACGAAGACACCATAATTTCAGTTTTTACTGAACATTTTTTTTTTCTCAAATTAACGTTCTCATACAGTCTACTCTTATCGTCCTACCGTATACAAACACGAAAACACCATAATTTCTGTATTCACTGAAAAAAATTATTTCCCGAAATAGCTGTCTGATACAGGCTACTATTGTCACCCTATCGTATACAAACACGAAGACACCATAATTTCAGTTTATACTGAACATTTTTTTTTTTCTAATTAACGTTCTCATACAGTCTACTCTTATCGGCCTACCGTATACAAACACGAAAACACCATAATTTCAGTTTTTACTTAAAATTTTTTTTTCTCAAATTAACGTTCTCATACAGGTTACCATTGTCAGCCTACCGTATACCAACACGATGACACCATAATTTCAGTTTTTAGTGAAAATTTTTTTTTCTCAAATTAACGTTCTCATACAGGCTACTCTTATCGGCCTACCGTATACAAACACGAAAACACCATAATTTCAGTTTTTACTGAAAATTTTTTTCTCTCAAATTACCGTTTTTATACAGGCTACCATTGTCAGCCTACCGTATACAAACATGATGACACCATAATTTCTGTTTTTACTGAAAATTTTCTTTTTCTTAAATTAACGTTCTCATATTGGCTACTCTTATCGGCCTACCGTATACAAACACGAAAACAGCATAATTTCAGTTTTTACTGAAAAATTTTTTTTTCTCAAATTAACGTTCTCATACAGGCAACTCTTATCCTCCTACCGTATACAAACACGAAAACACCATAATTTCAGTTTTTACTGAAAATTTTTTTTTCTCAAATAAACGTTCTTATACAGGCTACCATTATCAGCCTACCGTATACAAACATGATGACACCATAATTTCTGTTTTTATTGAAAATTTTTTTTTTCTTAAATCAACGTTCTCATACTGGCGACTGTTAACGGTCTACCGTATACCAACACGATGACACCATAATTTCAGTTTTTACTGAAAATTTTTTTTTCTCAAATTACCGTTCTTATACAGGCTACCATTATCAGCCTACCGTATACAAACACGATGACACCATAATTTCAGTTTATACTGGAAATTTTTTTTTTCTTAAATTAACGTTCTCATACAGGCTACGCTCATCGGCCTACCGTATACAAACACGAACACACCACAATTTCAGTTTTTACTGAAGAAAATTATTTCCCGAAATAGCTATCTGATACAGGCTACCATTGTCAGCCTACCGTATACATACACGAAGACACCATAATTTCAGTTTTTACTGAAAATTTTTTTTTCTCAAATTACCGTTCTTATACAGGCTACCATTGTTAGCCTACCGTATACAAACACGATGACACCATAATTTCTGTTTTTACTGAAAATTTTCTTTTTCTTAAATTAACGTTCTCATATTGGCTACTCTTATCGGCCTACCGTATACAAACACGAAAACACCATAATTTCAGTTTTTACTGAAAATTTTTTTTTCTCAAATTACCGTTCTTATACAGGCTACCATTGTCAGCCTACCGCATACAAACACGAAGACACCATAATTTCAGTTTTTACTGAAAATTTTTTTTTCTCAAATTAACGTTCTCATACAGGCTACCATTGTCAGCCTACCGTATACAAACACGAAGACACCATAATTTCAGTTTATACTGAACATTTTTTTTTTTCTAATTAACGTTCTCATACAGTCTACTCTTATCGTCCTACCGTATACAAACACGAAAACACCATAATTTCTGTATTCACTGAAAAAAATTATTTCCCGAAATAGCTGTCTGATACAGGCTACTATTGTCACCCTATCGTATACAAACACGAAGACACCATAATTTCAGTTTATACTGAACATTTAATTTTTTCTAATTAACGTTCTCATACAGTCTACTCTTATCGGCCTACCGTATACAACCACGAAAACACCATAATTTCAGTTTTTACTTAAAATTTTTTTTTCTCAAATTAACGTTCTCATACAGGTTACCATTGTCAGCCTACCGTATACAAACACGAAGACACCATAATTTCAGTTTTTACTGAACATTTTTTTTTTCTCAAATTAACGTTCTCATACAGTCTACTCTTATCGTCCTACCGTATACAAACACGAAAACACCATAATTTCTGTATTCACTAAAAAAAATTATTTCTCGAAATAGCTGTCTGATACAGGCTACTATTGTCAGCCTACCGTATACAAACACGAAAACACCATAATTTCAGTTTTTTGCTCAAAATTTTTTTTTCTTAAATTAACGTTCTCATACAGCCTAATCTTATCGGCCTACCGTATACAAACACAATGGCACCATAATTTCAGTTTATACCAGAAATTTTTTTTTTCTTCAATCAACGTTCTCATACTGGCTACTCTTAACGGTCTACCGTATACAAACACAAACACACCATAATTTCAGTTTTTACTGAAAAATTTTTTTTTCTCAAATTAACGTTCTCATACAGGCAACTCTTATCGGCCTACCGTATACAAACACGAAAACACCATAATTTCAGTTTTTACTGAAAATTTTTTTTTCTCAAATTAACGTTCTCATACAGGCTACTCTTATCGGCCTACCGTATACAAACACGAAAACACCTTAATTTCAGTTTTTACTGAAAATTTTTTTCTCTCAAATTACCGTTCTTATACAGGCTACCATTGTCAGCCTACCGTATACAAACATGATGACACCATAATTTCTGTTTTTACTGAAAATTTTCTTTTTCTTAAATTAACGTTCTCATATTGGCTACTCTTATCGGCCTACCGTATACAAACACGAAAACAGCATAATTTCAGTTATTACTGAAAAATTTTTTTTTCTCAAATTAACGTTCTCATACAGGCAACTCTTATCCTCCTACCGTATACAAACACGAAAACACCATAATTTCAGTTTTTACTGAAAATTTTTTTTTCTCAAATTAACGTTCTTATACAGGCTACCATTATCAGCCTACCGTATACAAACATGATGACTCCATAATTTCTGTTTTTACTGAAAATTTTTTTTTTCTTAAATCAACGTTCTCATACTGGCGACTGTTAACGGTCTACCGTATACCAACACGAAGACACCATAATTTCAATTTTTACTGAACATTTTTTTTTTCTCAAATTAACGTTCTCATACAGTCTACTCTTATCGTCCTACCGTATACAAACACGAAAACACCATAATTTCTGTATTCACTAAAAAAAATTATTTCTCGAAATAGCTGTCTGATACAGGCTACCATTATCAGCCTACCGTATACAAACATGATGACTCCATAATTTCTGTTTTTACTGAAAATTTTTTTTTTCTTAAATTAACGTTCTCATACAGCCTAATCTTATCGGCCTACCGTATACAAACACAATGGCACCATAATTTCAGTTTATACCAGAAATTTTTTTTTTCTTCAATCAACGTTCTCATACTGGCTACTCTTAACGGTCTACCGTATACAAACACAAACACACCATAATTTCAGTTTTTACTGAAAAATTTTTTTTTCTCAAATTAACGTTCTCATACAGGCAACTCTTATCGGCCTACCGTATACAAACACGAAAACACCATAATTTCAGTTTTTACTGAAAATTTTTTTTTCTCAAATTAACGTTCTCATACTGGCTACTGTTAACGGTCTACCGTATACCAACACGATGACACCATAATTTCAGTTTTTAGTGAAAATTTTTTTTTCTCAAATTAACGTTCTCATACAGGCTACTCTTATCGGCCTACCGTATACAAACACGAAAACACCTTAATTTCAGTTTTTACTGAAAATTTTTTTCTCTCAAATTACCGTTCTTATACAGGCTACTATTGTCAGCCTACCGTATACAAACATGATGACACCATAATTTCTGTTTTTACTGAAAATTTTCTTTTTCTTAAATTAACGTTCTCATATTGGCTACTCTTATCGGCCTACCGTATACAAACACGAAAACAGCATAATTTCAGTTATTACTGAAAAATTTTTTTTTCTCAAATTAACGTTCTCATACAGGCAACTCTTATCCTCCTACCGTATACAAACACGAAAACACCATAATTTCAGTTTTTACTGAAAATTTGTTTTTCTCAAATTAACGTTCTTATACAGGCTACCATTATCAGCCTACCGTATACAAACATGATGACTCCATAATTTCTGTTTTTACTGAAAATTTTTTTTTTCTTAAATCAACGTTCTCATACTGGCGACTGTTAACGGTCTACCGTATACCAACACGATGACACCATAATTTCAGTTTTTACTGAAAATTTTTTTCTCTCAAATTACCGTTCTTATACAGGCTACCATTGTCAGCCTACCGTATACAAACATGATGACACCATAATTTCTGTTTTTACTGAAAATTTTCTTTTTCTTAAATTAACGTTCTCATATTGGCTTCTCTTATCGGCCTACCGTATACAAACACGAAAACACCATAATTTCAGTTTTTACTGAAAAATTTTTTTTTCTCAAATTAACGTTCTCATACAGGCAACTCTTATCCTCCTACCGTATACAAACACGAAAACACCATAATTTCAGTTTTTACTGAAAATTTTTTTTTCTCAAATTAACGTTCTTATACAGGCTACCATTATCAGCCTACCGTATACAAACATGATGACACCATAATTTCTGTTTTTACTGAAAATTTTTTTTTTCTTAAATCAACGTTCTCATACTGGCGACTGTTAACGGTCTACCGTATACCAACACGATGACACCATAATTTCAGTTTTTACTGAAAATTTTTTTTTCTCAAATTACCGTTCTTATACAGGCTACCATTATCAGCCTACCGTATACAAACATGATGACACCATAATTTCTGTTTTTACTGGAAAATTTTTTCTCTCAAATGACCGTTCTCATACAGGCTACTCTTATCGGTCTACCGTCTACAAACACGATGACACCATAATTTCAGTTTATACTGGAAATTTTTTTTTTCTTAAATTAACGTTCTCATACAGGCTACGCTCATCGGCCTACCGTATACAAACACGAACACACCACAATTTCAGTTTTTACTGAAGAAAATTATTTCCCGGAATAGCTATCTGATACAGGCTACCATTGTCAGCCTACCGTATACATACACGAAGACACCATAATTTCAGTTTTTACTGAAAATTTTTTTTTCTCAAATTACCGTTCTTATACAGGCTACCATTGTTAGCCTACCGTATACAAACACGATGACACCATAATTTCTGTTTTTACTGAAAATTTTCTTTTTCTTAAATTAACGTTCTCATATTGGCTACTCTTATCGGCCTACCGTATACAAACACGAAAACACCATAATTTCAGTTTTTACTGAAAATTTTTTTTTCTCAAATTACCGTTCTTATACAGGCTACCATTGTCAGCCTACCGCATACAAACACGAAGACACCATAATTTCAGTTTTTACTGAAAATTTTTTTTTCTCAAATTAACGTTCTCATACAGGCTACCATTGTCAGCCTACCGTATACAAACACGAAGACACCATAATTTCAGTTTATACTGAACATTTTTTTTTTTCTAATTAACGTTCTCATACAGTCTACTCTTATCGTCCTACCGTATACAAACACGAAAACACCATAATTTCTGTATTCACTGAAAAAAATTATTTCCCGAAATAGCTGTCTGATACAGGCTACTATTGTCACCCTATCGTATACAAACACGAAGACACCATAATTTCAGTTTATACTGAACATTTTTTTTTTTCTAATTAACGTTCTCATACAGTCTACTCTTATCGGCCTACCGTATACAAACACGAAAACACCATAATTTCAGTTTTTACTTAAAATTTTTTTTTCTCAAATTAACGTTCTCATACAGGTTACCATTGTCAGCCTACCGTATACAAACACGAAGACACCATAATTTCAGTTTTTACTGAACATTTTTTTTTTCTCAAATTAACGTTCTCATACAGTCTACTCTTATCGTCCTACCGTATACAAACACGAAAACACCATAATTTCTGTATTCACTAAAAAAAATTATTTCTCGAAATAGCTGTCTGATACAGGCTACTATTGTCAGCCTACCGTATACAAACACGAAGACACCATAATTTCAGTTTTTTGCTCAAAATTTTTTTTTCTTAAATTAACGTTCTCATACAGCCTAATCTTATCGGCCTACCGTATACAAACACAATGGCACCATAATTTCAGTTTATACCAGAAATTTTTTTTTTCTTCAATCAACGTGCTCATACTGGCTACTCTTAACGGTCTACCGTATACAAACACAAACACACCATAATTTTAGTTTTTACTGAAAAATTTTTTTTTCTCAAATTAACGTTCTCATACAGGCAACTCTTATCGGCCTACCGTATACAAACACGAAAACACCATAATTTCAGTTTTTACTGAAAATTTTTTTTTCTCAAATTAACGTTCTCATACTGGCTACTGTTAACGGTCTACCGTATACCAACACGATGACACCATAATTTCAGTTTTTAGTGAAAATTTTTTTTTCTCAAATTAACGTTCTCATACAGGCTACTCTTATCGGCCTACCGTATACAAACACGAAAACACCTTAATTTCAGTTTTTACTGAAAATTTTTTTCTCTCAAATTACCGTTCTTATACAGGCTACCATTGTCAGCCTACCGTATACAAACATGATGACACCATAATTTCTGTTTTTACTGAAAATTTTCTTTTTCTTAAATTAACGTTCTCATATTGGCTACTCTTATCGGCCTACCGTATACAAACACGAAAACAGCATAATTTCAGTTTTTACTGAAAAATTTTTTTTTCTCAAATTAACGTTCTCATACAGGCAACTCTTATCCTCCTACCGTATACAAACACGAAAACACCATAATTTCAGTTTTTACTGAAAATTTTTTTTTCTCAAATTACCGTTCTTATACAGGCTACCATTATCAGCCTACCGTATACAAACATGATGACACCATAATTTCTGTTTTTACTGAAAATTTTTTTTTTCTTAAATCAACGTTCTCATACTGGCGACTGTTAACGGTCTACCGTATACCAACACGATGACACCATAATTTCAGTTTTTACTGAAAATTTTTTTTTCTCAAATTAACGTTCTCATACAGGCTACTCTTATCGGCCTACCGTATACAAACACGAAAACACCATAATTTCAGTTTTTACTGAAAATTTTTTTTTCTCAAATTAACGTTCTTATACAGGCTACCATTATCAGCCTACCGTATACAAACATGATGACACCATAATTTCTGTTTTTACTGAAAATTTTTTTTTTCTTAAATCAACGTTCTCATACTGGCGACTGTTAACGGTCTACCGTATACCAACACGATGACACCATAATTTCAGTTTTTACTGAAAATTTTTTTTTCTCAAATTAACGTTCTCATACAGGCTACTCTTATCGGCCTACCGTATACAAAAACGAAAACACCATAATTTCAGTTTTTACTGAAAATTTTATTTTCTCAAATTACCGTTCTTATACAGGCTACCATTATCAGCCTACCGTATACAAACATGATGACACCATAATTTCTGTTTTTACTGGAAAATTTTTTCTCTCAAATGACCGTTCTCATACAGGCTACTCTTATCGGTCTACCGTCTACAAACACGATGACACCATAATTTCAGTTTATACTGGAAATTTTTTTTTTCTTAAATTAACGTTCTCATACAGGCTACGCTCATCGGCCTACCGTATACAAACACGAACACACCACAATTTCAGTTTTTACTGAAGAAAATTATTTCCCGAAATAGCTATCTGATACAGGCTACCATTGTCAGCCTACCGTATACATACACGAAGACACCATAATTTCAGTTTTTACTGAAAATTTTTTTTTCTCAAATTACCGTTCTTATACAGGCTACCATTGTTAGCCTACCGTATACAAACACGATGACACCATAATTTCTGTTTTTACTGAAAATTTTCTTTTTCTTAAATTAACGTTCTCATATTGGCTACTCTTATCGGCCTACCGTATACAAACACGAAAACACCATAATTTCAGTTTTTACTGAAAATTTTTTTTTCTCAAATTACCGTTCTTATACAGGCTACCATTATCAGCCTACCGTATACAAACATGATGACACCATAATTTCTGTTTTTACTGAAAATTTTTTTTTTCTTAAATCAACGTTCTCATACTGGCTACTGTTAACGGTCTACCGTATACCAACACGATGACACCATAATTTCAGTTTTTACTGAAAATTTTTTTTTCTCAAATTACCGTTGTTATACAGGCTACCATTGTCAGCCTACCGTATACAAACACGAAGACACCATAATTTCAGTTTTCACTGAAAATTTTTTTTTCTCAAATTAACGTTCTCATACAGGCTACGCTCATCGGCCTACCGTATACAAACACGAACACACCACAATTTCAGTTTTTACTGAAGAAAATTATTTTCCGAAATAGCTATCTGATACAGGCTACCATTGTCAGCCTACCGTATACATACACGAAGACACCATAATTTCAGTTTTTACTGAAAATTTTTTTTTCTCAAATTACCGTTCTTATACAGGCTACCATTGTTAGCCTACCGTATACAAACACGATGACACCATAATTTCTGTTTTTACTGAAAATTTTCTTTTTCTTAAATTAACGTTCTCATATTGGCTACTCTTATCGGCCTACCGTATACAAACACGAAAACACCATAATTTCAGTTTTTACTGAAAATTTTTTTTTCTCAAATTACCGTTCTTATACAGGCTACTATTGTCAGCCTACCGTATACAAACACGAAGACACCATAATTTCAGTTTTTACTGAACATTTTTTTTTTCTCAAATTAACGTTCTCATACAGTCTACTCTTATCGTCCTACCGTATACAAACACGAAAACACCATAATTTCTGTATTCACTAAAAAAAATTATTTCTCGAAATAGCTGTCTGATACAGGCTACTATTGTCAGCCTACCGTATACAAACACGAAGACACCATAATTTCAGTTTTTTGCTCAAAATTTTTTTTTCTTAAATTAACGTTCTCATACAGCCTACTCTTATCGGCCTACCGTATACAAACACGAAAACACCATAATTTCAGTTTTTACTGAACATTTTTTTTTCTCAAATCAACGTTCTCATACAGTCTACTCTTATCGTCCTACCGTATACAAACACGAAAACACCATTATTTCTGTATTCACTGAAAAAAATTATTTCCCGAAATAGCTGTCTGATACAGGCTACTATTGTCAGCCTACTGTATACAAACACGAAGACACCATAATTTCAGTTTTTTGCTGAACATTTTTTTTTTCTCAAATTAACGTTCTCATACAGTCTACTCTTATCGTCCTACCGTATACAAACACGAAAACACCATAATTTCTGTATTCACTAAAAAAAATTATTTCTCGAAATAGCTGTCTGATACAGGCTACTATTGTCAGCCTACCGTATACAAACACGAAGACACCATAATTTCAGTTTTTTGCTCAAAATTTTTTTTTCTTAAATTAACGTTCTCATACAGCCTACTCTTATCGGCCTACCGTATACAAACACGAAAACACCATAATTTCAGTTTTTACTGAACATTTTTTTTTCTCAAATCAACGTTCTCATACAGTCTACTCTTATCGTCCTACCGTATACAAACACGAAAACACCATAATTTCAGTTTTTACTGAACATTTTTTTTTTCTCAAATTAACGTTCTCATACAGTCTACTCTTATCGTCCTACCGTATACAAACACGAAAACACCATAATTTCTGTATTCACTAAAAAAAATTATTTCTCGAAATAGCTGTCTGATACAGGCTACTATTGTCAGCCTACCGTATACAAACACGAAGACACCATAATTTCAGTTTTTTGCTCAAAATTTTTTTTTCTTAAATTAACGTTCTCATACAGCCTACTCTTATCGGCCTACCGTATACAAACACGAAAACACCATAATTTCAGTTTTTACTGAACATTTTTTTTTCTCAAATCAACGTTCTCATACAGTCTACTCTTATCGTCCTACCGTATACAAACACGAAAACACCATTATTTCTGTATTCACTGAAAAAAATTATTTCCCGAAATAGCTGTCTGATACAGGCTACTATTGTCAGCCTACTGTATACAAACACGAAGACACCATAATTTCAGTTTTTTGCTGAAATTTTTTTTTCTTAAATTAACGTTCTTATACAGGCTACTCTTATCGGCCTACCGTCTACAAAAACGATGACACCATAATTTCAGTTTTTACTGAAAAATTTTTTTTGTTCTTATATTAACGTTCTCATACAGGCTACTCTCATCGGCCTACCGTATACAAACACGAAAACACCACAATTTTAGTTTTTACTGAAGAAAATTATTTCCCGAAATAGCCGTCTGATACAGGGTACCATTGTCAGCCTACCGTATACAAACACGAAGGCACCATAATTTCAGTTTTTACTGAAAATTTTTTTTTCTCAAATTACCGTTCTCATACAGGCTACTCTCATCGGCCTACCGTATACAAACACGAAAACTCCATAATTTCAGTTTTTACTGAAGAAAATTATTTCCCGAAATAGCCGTCTGATACAGGGTACCATTGTCAGCCTACCGTATACAAACACGAAGGCACCATAATTTCAGTTTTTACTGAAAATTTTTTTTTCTTAAATTAACGTTCTTATACAGGCTACTCTTATCGGCCTACCGTCTACAAAAACGATGACACCATAATTTCAGTTTTTACTGAAAAATTTTTTTTGTTCTTATATTAACGTTCTCATACAGGCTACTCTCATCGGCCTACCGTATACAAACACGAAAACACCACAATTTTAGTTTTTACTGAAGAAAATTATTTCCCGAAATAGCCGTCTGATACAGGGTACCATTGTCAGCCTACCGTATACAAACACGAAGACACCATAATTTCAGTTTTAACTGAAAATTTTTTTTTTCTCAAATTACGTTCTCATACAGCCTACTCTCATCGGCCTACCGTATACAAACACGAACACACCACAATTTTAGTTTTTACTGAAGAAAATTATTTCCCGAGATAGCTGTCTGATACAGGCTACCATTGTCAGCCTACCGTATACAAACACGAAGACACCATAATTTCAGTTTTTACTGAAAATTTTTTTTTCTCAAATTAACGTTCTCATACAGGCTACTCTCATCGGCCTACCGTATACAAACACGAAAACTCCATAATTTCAGTTTTTACTGAAGAAAATTATTTCCCGAAATAGCCGTCTGATACAGGGTACCATTGTCAGCCTACCGTATACAAACACGAAGGCACCATAATTTCAGTTTTTACTGAAAATTTCTTTTTCTCAAATTAACGTTCTCATACAGTCTACTCTTATCGTCCTACCGTATACAAACACGAAAACACCATAATTTCTGTATTCACTAAAAAAAATTATTTCTCGAAATAGCTGTCTGATACAGGCTACTATTGTCAGCCTACCGTATACAAACACGAAGACACCATAATTTCAGTTTTTTGCTCAAAATTTTTTTTTCTTAAATTAACGTTCTCATACAGCCTACTCTTATCGGCCTACCGTATACAAACACGAAAACACCATAATTTCAGTTTTTACTGAACATTTTTTTTTCTCAAATCAACGTTCTCATACAGTCTACTCTTATCGTCCTACCGTATACAAACACGAAAACACCATTATTTCTGTATTCACTGAAAAAAATTATTTCCCGAAATAGCTGTCTGATACAGGCTACTATTGTCAGCCTACTGTATACAAACACGAAGACACCATAATTTCAGTTTTTTGCTGAACATTTTTTTTTTCTCAAATTAACGTTCTCATACAGTCTACTCTTATCGTCCTACCGTATACAAACACGAAAACACCATAATTTCTGTATTCACTAAAAAAAATTATTTCTCGAAATAGCTGTCTGATACAGGCTACTATTGTCAGCCTACCGTATACAAACACGAAGACACCATAATTTCAGTTTTTTGCTCAAAATTTTTTTTTCTTAAATTAACGTTCTCATACAGCCTACTCTTATCGGCCTACCGTATACAAACACGAAAACACCATAATTTCAGTTTTTACTGAACATTTTTTTTTCTCAAATCAACGTTCTCATACAGTCTACTCTTATCGTCCTACCGTATACAAACACGAAAACACCATAATTTCAGTTTTTACTGAACATTTTTTTTTTCTCAAATTAACGTTCTCATACAGTCTACTCTTATCGTCCTACCGTATACAAACACGAAAACACCATAATTTCTGTATTCACTAAAAAAAATTATTTCTCGAAATAGCTGTCTGATACAGGCTACTATTGTCAGCCTACCGTATACAAACACGAAGACACCATAATTTCAGTTTTTTGCTCAAAATTTTTTTTTCTTAAATTAACGTTCTCATACAGCCTACTCTTATCGGCCTACCGTATACAAACACGAAAACACCATAATTTCAGTTTTTACTGAACATTTTTTTTTCTCAAATCAACGTTCTCATACAGTCTACTCTTATCGTCCTACCGTATACAAACACGAAAACACCATTATTTCTGTATTCACTGAAAAAAATTATTTCCCGAAATAGCTGTCTGATACAGGCTACTATTGTCAGCCTACTGTATACAAACACGAAGACACCATAATTTCAGTTTTTTGCTGAAATTTTTTTTTCTTAAATTAACGTTCTTATACAGGCTACTCTTATCGGCCTACCGTCTACAAAAACGATGACACCATAATTTCAGTTTTTACTGAAAAATTTTTTTTGTTCTTATATTAACGTTCTCATACAGGCTACTCTCATCGGCCTACCGTATACAAACACGAAAACACCACAATTTTAGTTTTTACTGAAGAAAATTATTTCCCGAAATAGCCGTCTGATACAGGGTACCATTGTCAGCCTACCGTATACAAACACGAAGGCACCATAATTTCAGTTTTTACTGAAAATTTTTTTTTCTCAAATTACCGTTCTCATACAGGCTACTCTCATCGGCCTACCGTATACAAACACGAAAACTCCATAATTTCAGTTTTTACTGAAGAAAATTATTTCCCGAAATAGCCGTCTGATACAGGGTACCATTGTCAGCCTACCGTATACAAACACGAAGGCACCATAATTTCAGTTTTTACTGAAAATTTTTTTTTCTTAAATTAACGTTCTTATACAGGCTACTCTTATCGGCCTACCGTCTACAAAAACGATGACACCATAATTTCAGTTTTTACTGAAAAATTTTTTTTGTTCTTATATTAACGTTCTCATACAGGCTACTCTCATCGGCCTACCGTATACAAACACGAAAACACCACAATTTTAGTTTTTACTGAAGAAAATTATTTCCCGAAATAGCCGTCTGATACAGGGTACCATTGTCAGCCTACCGTATACAAACACGAAGACACCATAATTTCAGTTTTAACTGAAAATTTTTTTTTTCTCAAATTACGTTCTCATACAGCCTACTCTCATCGGCCTACCGTATACAAACACGAACACACCACAATTTTAGTTTTTACTGAAGAAAATTATTTCCCGAGATAGCTGTCTGATACAGGCTACCATTGTCAGCCTACCGTATACAAACACGAAGACACCATAATTTCAGTTTTTACTGAAAATTTTTTTTTCTCAAATTAACGTTCTCATACAGGCTACTCTCATCGGCCTACCGTATACAAACACGAAAACTCCATAATTTCAGTTTTTACTGAAGAAAATTATTTCCCGAAATAGCCGTCTGATACAGGGTACCATTGTCAGCCTACCGTATACAAACACGAAGGCACCATAATTTCAGTTTTTACTGAAAATTTCTTTTTCTCAAATAACCGTTCTCATACAGCCTACTCTTATCGGCTTACCGTATACAAACACGAAAACACCATAATTTCAGTTTTTACTGAACATTTTTTTTTCTCAAATCAACGTTCTCATACAGTCTACTCTTATCGTCCTACCGTATACAAACACGAAAACACCATTATTTCTGTATTCACTGAAAAAAATTATTTCCCGAAATAGCTGTCTGATACAGGCTACTATTGTCAGCCTACTGTATACAAACACGAAGACACCATAATTTCAGTTTTTTGCTGAAAATTTTTTTTTCTTAAATTAACGTTCTTATACAGGCTACTCTTATCGGCCTACCGTCTACAAAAACGATGACACCATAATTTCAGTTTTTACTGAAAAATTTTTTTTGTTCTTATATTAACGTTCTCATACAGGCTACTCTCATCGGCCTACCGTATACAAACACGAAAACACCACAATTTTAGTTTTTACAGAAGAAAATTATTTCCCGAAATAGCCGTCTGATACAGGGTACCATTGTCAGCCTACCGTATACAAACACGAAGACACCATAATTTCAGTTTTTACTGAAAATTTTTTTTTTCTCAAATTACCGTTCTCATACAGGCTACCATTGTCAGCCTACCGTATACAAACACGAAGACACCATAATTTCAGTTTTAACTGAAAATTTTTTTTTTCTTAAATTACGTTCTCATACAGCCTACTCTCATCGGCCTACCGTATACAAACACGAACACACCACAATTTTAGTTTTTACTGAAGAAAATTATTTCCCGAGATAGCTGTCTGATACAGGCTACCATTGTCAGCCTACCGTATACAAACACGAAGACACCATAATTTCAGTTTTTACTGAAAATTTTTTTTTCTCAAATTAACGTTCCCATACAGGCTACTCTCATCGGCCTACCGTATACAAACACGAAAACACCATAATTTCAGTTTTTACTGAAAATTTTTTTTTCTCAAATTACCGTTCTTATATAGGCTACCATTGTCAGCCTACCGTAAACAAACATGATGACACCATAATTTCTGTTTTTACTGAAAATTTTTTTTTTCTTAAATCAACGTTCTCATACTGGCTACTCTTATCGGCCTACCGTATACAAACACGAAAACACCATAATTTCAGTTTTTACTGAAAATTTTTTTTTTTCAAATTACCGTTCTTATACAGGCTACCATCGTCAGCCTACCGTATACAAACACGAAGACACCACAATTTCAGTTTTTACTGAAAATTTTTTTTTCTCAAATTAACGTTCTCATACAGGCTACTCTTATCGGCCTACCGTATACAAACACGAAGACACCATAATTTCTGTATTCACTGAAAGAAATTATTTCCCGAGATAGCTGTCTGATACAGGCTACCATTGTCAGCCTACCGTATACAAACACGAAGACACCACAATTTCAGTTTTTACTGAAAATTTTTTTTTCTCAAATTACCGTTTTATACAGGCTACCATCGTCAGCCTACCGTATACAAACACGAAGACACCACAATTTCAGTTTTTACTGAAAATTTTTTTTTCTCAAATTAACGTTCTCATACAGGCTACTCTTATCGGCCTACCGTATACAAACACGAAAACACCATAATTTCAGTTTTTACTGAAAATTTTTTTTTTTCAAATTACCGTTCTTATACAGGCTACCATCGTCAGCCTACCGTATACAAACACGAAGACACCACAATTTCAGTTTTTACTGAAAATTTTTTTTTCTCAAATTAACGTTCTCATACAGGCTACTCTTATCGGCCTACCGTATACAAACACGAAAACACCATAATTTCAGTTTTACTGAAAATTTTTTTTTTTCAAATTACCGTTCTTATACAGGCTACCATCGTCAGCCTACCGTATACAAACACGAAGACACCACAATTTCAGTTTTTACTGAAAATTTTTTTTTCTCAAATTACCGTTCTTATACAGGCTACCATCGTCAGCCTACCGTATACAAACACGAAGACACCACAATTTCAGTTTTTACTGAAAATTTTTTTTTCTCAAATTAACGTTCTTATACAGGCTACCATTATCAGCCTACCGTATACAAACACGAAGACACCATAATTTCAGTTTTTACTGAAAATTTTTTTTTCTCAAATTAACGTTCTCATACAGGCTACTCTCATCGGCCTACCGTATACAAACACGAAAACTCCATAATTTCAGTTTTTACTGAAATATTTTTTTTCTCAAATTAACGTTCTTATACAAGCTGCCATTGTCAGCCTACCGTATAAAAACATGATGACACCATAATTTCTGTTTCAACTGAAATTTTTTTTTTTCTCAAATTAACGTTCTCATACAGGCTACTCTTATCGGCTTGCCGTAAACAAACACGAAGACACCATAATTTCTGTATTCACTGAAAGAAATTATTTCCCGAAATAGCTGTCTGATACAGGCTACTCTTATCGGCCTACAGTATACAAACACGATGACACCATAATTTCAGTTTTTACTGAACATTTTTTTTCTCAAATTAACGTTCTTATACAAGCTGCCATTGTCAGCCTACCGTATAAAAACATGATGACACCATAATTTCTGTTTCAACTGAAATTTTTTTTTTTCTCAAATTAACGTTCTCATACAGGCTACTCTTATCGGCTTGCCGTAAACAAACACGAAGACACCATAATTTCTGTATTCACTGAAAGAAATTATTTCCCGAAATAGCTGTCTGATACAGGCTACTCTTATCGGCCTACAGTATACAAACACGATGACACCATAATTTCAGTTTTTACTGAACATTTTTTTTCTCAAATTAACGTTCTTATACAGGCTGCCATTGTCAGCCTACCGTATAAAAACATGATGACACCATAATTTCTGTTTCAACTGAAATTTTTTTTTTTCTCAAATTAACGTTCTCATACAGGCTACTCTCATCGGCCTACCGTATACAAACACGAAAACACCATAATTTCAGTTTTTACTGAAAATTTTTTTTTCTCAAATTACCGTTCTTATATAGGCTACCATTGTCAGCCTACCGTATACAAACACGAAGACACCACAATTTCAGTTTTTACTGAAAATTTTTTTTTCTCAAATTAACGTTCTCATACAGGCTACTCTTATCGGCCTACCGTATACAAACACGATGACACCAAAATTTCAGTTTATACTGAACATTTTTTTTTCTCAAATTACCGTTCTTATATAGGCTACCATTGTCAGCCTACCGTATACAAACACGAAGACACCACAATTTCAGTTTTTACTGAAATTTTTTTTTTTCTCAAATTAACGTTCTCATACAGGCTACTCTCATCGGCCTACCGTATACAAACACGAAAACACCATAATTTCAGTTTCTACTGAAAATTTTTTTTTCTCAAATTAACTTTCTTATACAGGCTGCCATTGTCAGCCTACCGTATACAAACACAAACACACCATAATTTCTGTATTGACTGAAAAAAATTATTTCCCGAAATAGCTGTCTGATACAGGCTACCATTATCAGCCTACCGTATACAAACACGAAGACACCATAATTTCAGTTTTCACTGAAAAATTTGTTTTTCTCAAATTAACGTTCTCATAGAGGCTACTCTTATCGGCCTACAGTATACAAACACGATGACACCATAATTTCAGTTTTTACTGAACATTTTTTTTTCTCAAATTAGCGATCTGATATAAGCTACTCTTATCAGCTTGCCGTAAACAAACACGAAGACACCATAATTTCTGTATTCACTGAAAGAAATTATTTCCCGAAATAGCTGTCTGATACAGGCTACACTTATCGGCCTACAGTATACAAACACGATGACACCATAATTTCAGTTTTTACTGAACATTTCTTTTTTCTCAAATTAGCGATCTGATACAGGCTACCATTGTCAGCCTACCGTATACAAACACGAAGACACCATAATTTTAGTTTTTTGCTGAAAATTTTTTTTTCTTAAATTAACTTTCTGATACAGACTACTCTCATCGGCCTACCGTATACAAACACGAACACACCACAATTTTAGTTTTTACTGAAAAATTTTTTTTTTCTCAAATTAACGTTCTAATACAGGCTACTCTTTTCGGCCTACCGTATACAAACACGAACACACCACAATTTCAGTTTTTACTGAAAATTTTTTTTTTGCTCAAATTAACAGTCTGATACAGGCTAAACTGATAGGCATACCGTATACAAACATGATGACACCATAACTTCTGTATTCACTGAAAAAAATTATTTCCCAAAATAGCTGTCTGATACAGGCCACCATTCTCAGCCTACCGTATACAAACATGATGACACCATAATTTCTGTTTTTACTGAAAATTTTTTTTTTTCTTGAATTAACGTTCTCATACTGGCTACTCTTATCGGCCTACCGTATACAAACACGAACACACCACAATTTTAGTTTTTACTGAAGAAAATTATTTCCCGAAATAGCTGTCTGATACAGGCTACCTTTGTCAGCCCACCGTATACAAACACGAAGACACCATAATTTCAGTTTTTACTGAAAATTTTTTTTTCTCAAATTAACGTTCTCATACAGGCTACTCTCATCGGCCTACCGTATACAAACACGAAAACACCATAATTTGAGTTTTTACTGAAAATTTTTTTTTCTCAAATTACCGTTGTTATACAGGCTACCATTGTCAGCCTACCGTATACAAACACGAAGACACCATAATTTCAGTTTTTACTGAAAATTTTTTTTTCTCAAATTAACGTTCTCATACAGGCTACCATTGTCAGCCTACCGTATACAAACACGAAGACACCATAATTTCAGTTTATACTGAACATTTTTTTTTTCTAATTAACGTTCTCATACAGTCTACTCTTATCGTCCTACCGTATACAAACACGAAAACACCATAATTTCTGTATTCACTGAAAAAAATTATTTCCCGAAATAGCTGTCTGATACAGGCTACTATTGTCAGCCTACCGTATACAAACACGAAGACACCATAATTTCAGTTTATACTGAACATTTTTTTTTTCTAATTACCGTTCTCATACAGTCTACTCTTATCGTCCTACCGTATACAAACACGAAAACACCATAATTTCTGTATTCACTGAAAAAAATTATTTCCCGAAATAGCTGTCTGATACAGGCTACTATTGTCAGCCTACCGTATACAAACACGAAGACACCATAATTTCAGTTTTTTGCTGAAAATTTTTTTTTCTCAAATTAACGTTCTCATACAGTCTACTCTTATCGGCCTAGCGTATACAAGCACGAAAACACCATAATTTCAGTTTTTACTTAAAATTTTTTTTTTCAAATTAACGTTCTCATACAGGTTACCATTGTCAGCCTACCGTATACAAACACGAAGACACCATAATTTCAGTTTCTACTGAACATTTTTTTTTTCTCAAATTAACGTTCTCATACAGTCTACTCTTATCGTCCTACCGTATACAAACACGAAAACACCATAATTTCTATATTCAATCAAAAAAATTATTTCTCGAAATAGCTGTCTGATACAGGCTACTATTGTCAGCCTACCGTATACAAACACGAAGACACCATAATTTCAGTTTTTTGCTCAAAATTTTTTTTTCTTAAATTAACGTTCTCATACAGCCTACTCTTATCGGCCTACCGTATACAAACACGAAAACACCATAATTTCAGTTTTTACTGAACATTTTTTTTTCTCAAATCAACGTTCTCATACAGTCTACTCTTATCGTCCTACCGTATACAAACACGAAAACACCATTATTTCTGTATTCACTGAAAAAAATTATTTCCCGAAATAGCTGTCTGATACAGGCTACTCTTATCGGCCTACAGTATACAAACACGATGACACCATAATTTCAGTTTTTACTGAACATTTTTTTTCCTCAAATTAGCGATCTTATACAAGCTACTCTTATCAGCCTGCCGTAAACAAACTCGAAGACACCATAATTTCTGTATTCACTGAAAAAAATTATTTCCCGAAATAGCTGTCTGATACAGGCTACTCTTATCGGCCTACCGTATACAAACACGAAGACACCATAATTTCAGTTTTTTGCTGAAAATTTTTTTTTCTCAAATTAACGTTCTCATACAGTCTACTCTTATCGGCCTAGCGTATACAAGCACGAAAACACCATAATTTCAGTTTTTACTTAAAATTTTTTTTTTCAAATTAACGTTCTCATACAGGTTACCATTGTCAGCCTACCGTATACAAACACGAAGACACCATAATTTCAGTTTCTACTGAACATTTTTTTTTTCTCAAATTAACGTTCTCATACAGTCTACTCTTATCGTCCTACCGTATACAAACACGAAAACACCATAATTTCTATATTCAATCAAAAAAATTATTTCTCGAAATAGCTGTCTGATACAGGCTACTATTGTCAGCCTACCGTATACAAACACGAAGACACCATAATTTCAGTTTTTTGCTCAAAATTTTTTTTTCTTAAATTAACGTTCTCATACAGCCTACTCTTATCGGCCTACCGTATACAAACACGAAAACACCATAATTTCAGTTTTTACTGAACATTTTTTTTTCTCAAATCAACGTTCTCATACAGTCTACTCTTATCGTCCTACCGTATACAAACACGAAAACACCATTATTTCTGTATTCACTGAAAAAAATTATTTCCCGAAATAGCTGTCTGATACAGGCTACTCTTATCGGCCTACAGTATACAAACACGATGACACCATAATTTCAGTTTTTACTGAACATTTTTTTTCCTCAAATTAGCGATCTCATACAGTCTACTCTTATCGTCCTACCGTATACAAACACGAAAACACCATAATTTCTGTATTCACTGAAAAAAATTATTTCCCGAAATAGCTGTCTGATACAGGCTACTATTGTCAGCCTACCGTATACAAACACGAAGACACCATAATTTCAGTTTTTTGCTGAAAATTTTTTTTTCTCAAATTAACGTTCTCATACAGTCTACTCTTATCGGCCTAGCGTATACAAGCACGAAAACACCATAATTTCAGTTTTTACTTAAAATTTTTTTTTTCAAATTAACGTTCTCATACAGGTTACCATTGTCAGCCTACCGTATACAAACACGATGACACCATAATTTCAGTTTTTACTGAACATTTCTTTTTTCTCAAATTAGCGATCTGATACAGGCTACCATTGTCAGCCTACCGTATACAAACACGAAGACACCATAATTTTAGTTTTTTGCTGAAAATTTTTTTTCTTAAATTAACTTTCTGATACAGACTACTCTCATCGGCCTACCGTATAAAAACACGAACACACCACAATTTTAGTTTTTACTGAAAAATTTTTTTTTCTCAAATTAACGTTCTAATACAGGCTACTCTTTTCGGCCTACCGAATACAAACACGAACACACCACAATTTCAGTTTTTACTGAAAATTTTTTTTTTGCTCAAATTAACAGTCTGATACAGGCTAAACTGATAGGCATACCGTATACAAACATGATGACACCATAACTTCTGTATTCACTGAAAAAAATTATTTCCCAAAATAGCTGTCTGATACAGGCTACCATTCTCAGCCTACCGTATACAAACATGATGACACCATAATTTCTGTTTTTACTGAAAATTTTGTTTTTCTTGAATTAACGTTCTCATACTGGCTACTCTTATCGGCCTACCGTATACAAACACGAACACACCACAATTTTAGTTTTTACTGAAGAAAATTATTTCCCGAAATAGCTGTCTGATACAGGCTACCTTTGTCAGCCCACCGTATACAAACACGAAGACACCATAATTTCAGTTTTTTGCTGAAAATTTTTTTTTCTCAAATTAACGTTCTCATACAGTCTACTCTTATCGGCCTAGCGTATACAAGCACGAAAACACCATAATTTCAGTTTTTACTTAAAATTTTTTTTTTCAAATTAACGTTCTCATACAGGTTACCATTGTCAGCCTACCGTATACAAACACGATGACACCATAATTTCAGTTTTTACTGAACATTTCTTTTTTCTCAAATTAGCGATCTGATACAGGCTACCATTGTCAGCCTACCGTATACAAACACGAAGACACCATAATTTTAGTTTTTTGCTGAAAATTTTTTTTCTTAAATTAACTTTCTGATACAGACTACTCTCATCGGCCTACCGTATAAAAACACGAACACACCACAATTTTAGTTTTTACTGAAAAATTTTTTTTTCTCAAATTAACGTTCTAATACAGGCTACTCTTTTCGGCCTACCGTATACAAACACGAACACACCACAATTTCAGTTTTTACTGAAAATTTTTTTTTTGCTCAAATTAACAGTCTGATACAGGCTAAACTGATAGGCATACCGTATACAAACATGATGACACCATAACTTCTGTATTCACTGAAAAAAATTATTTCCCAAAATAGCTGTCTGATACAGGCTACCATTCTCAGCCTACCGTATACAAACATGATGACACCATAATTTCTGTTTTTACTGAAAATTTTGTTTTTCTTGAATTAACGTTCTCATACTGGCTACTCTTATCGGCCTACCGTATACAAACACGAACACACCACAATTTTAGTTTTTACTGAAGAAAATTATTTCCCGAAATAGCTGTCTGATACAGGCTACCTTTGTCAGCCCACCGTATACAAACACGAAGACACCATAATTTCAGTTTTTACTGAAAATTTTTTTTTCTCAAATTGACGTTCTCATACAGGCTACTCTCATCGGCCTACCGTATACAAACACGAAAACACCATAATTTGAGTTTTTACTGAAAATTTTTTTTTCTCAAATTACCGTTGTTATACAGGCTACCATTGTCAGCCTACCGTATACAAACACGAAGACACCATAATTTCAGTTTTTACTGAAAATTTTTTTTTCTCAAATTAACGTTCTCATACAGGCTACCATTGTCAGCCTACCGTATACAAACACGAAGACACCATAATTTCAGTTTATACTGAACATTTTTTTTTTTTCTAATTAACGTTCTCATACAGTCTACTCTTATCGTCCTACCGTATACAAACACGAAAACACCATAATTTATGTATTCACTGAAAAAAATTATTTCCCGAAATAGCTGTCTGATACAGGCTACTATTGTCAGCCTACCGTATACAAACACGAAGACACCATAATTTCAGTTTTTTGCTGAAAATTTTTTTTTCTCAAATTAACGTTCTCATACAGTCTACTCTTATCGGCCTAGCGTATACAAGCACGAAAACACCATAATTTCAGTTTTTACTTAAAATTTTTTTTTTCAAATTAACGTTCTCCTACAGGTTACCATTGTCAGCCTACCGTATACAAACACGAAGACACCATAATTTCAGTTTCTACTGAACATTTTTTTTTTCTCAAATTAACGTTCTCATACAGTCTACTCTTATCGTCCTACCGTATACAAACACGAAAACACCATAATTTCTATATTCACTCAAAAAAATTATTTCTCGAAATAGCTGTCTGATACAGGCTACTATTGTCAGCCTACCGTATACAAACACGAAGACACCATAATTTCAGTTTTTTGCTCAAAATTTTTTTTTCTTAAATTAACGTTCTCATACAGCCTACTCTTATCGGCCTACCGTATACAAACACGAAAACACCATAATTTCAGTTTTTACTGAACATTTTTTTTTCTCAAATCAACTTTCTCATACAGTCTACTCTTATCGTCCTACCGTATACAAACACGAAAACACCATTATTTCTGTATTCACTGAAAAAAAATTATTTCCCAAAATAGCTGTCTGATACAGGCTACTATTGTCAGCCTACTGTATACAAACACGAAGACACCATAATTTCAGTTTTTTGCTGAAAATTTTTTTTTCTTAAATTAACGTTCTCATACAGGCTACTCTTATCGGCCTACGGTCTACAAAAACGATGACACCATAATTTCAGTTTTTACTGAAAAATTTTTTTTGTTCTTATATTAACGTTCTCATAAAGGCTACTCTCATCGGCCTACCGTATACAAACACGAAAACACCAAAATTTTAGTTTTTACTAAAGAAAATTATTTCCCGAAATAGCCGTCTGATACAGGCTACCATTGTCAGCCTACCGTATACAAACACGAAGACACCAAAATTGCAGTTTTTACTGAAAATTTTTTTTTCTCAAATTACCGTTCTTATACAGGCTACCATTGTCAGCCTACCGTATACAAACACGAAGACACCATAATTTCAGTTTTTACTGAAAATTTTTTTTTTCTTAAATTAACGTTCTCATACTGGCTACTCTTATCGGCCTACCGTATACAAACACGAACACACCACAATTTTAGTTTTTACTGAAGAAAATTATTTCCCGAAATAGCTGTCTGATACAGGCTACCTTTGTCAGCCCACCGTATACAAACACGAAGACACCATAATTTCAGTTTTTACTAAAAATTTTTTTTTCTCAAATTAACGTTCTCATACAGGCTACTCTCATCGGCCTACCGTATACAAACACGAAAACACCATAATTTGAGTTTTTACTGAAAATTTTTTTTTCTCAAATTACCGTTGTTATACAGGCTACCATTGTCAGCCTACCGTATACAAACATGATGACACCATAATTTCTGTTTTTACTGAAAATTTTTTTTTTTCTTGAATTAACGTTCTCATACTGGCTACTCTTATCGGCCTACCGTATACAAACACGAACACACCACAATTTTAGTTTTTACTGAAGAAAATTATTTCCCGAAATAGCTGTCTGATACAGGCTACCATTCTCAGCCTACCGTATACAAACATGATGACACCATAATTTCTGTTTTTACTGAAAATTTTTTTTTTCTTGAATTAACGTTCTCATACTGGCTACTCTTATCGGCCTACCGTATACAAACACGAACACACCACAATTTTAGTTTTTACTGAAGAAAATTATTTCCCGAAATAGCTGTCTGATACAGGCTACTATTGTCAGCCTACTGTATACAAACACGAAGACACCATAATTTCTGTTTTTACTGAAAATTTTTTTTTTTCTTGAATTAACGTTCTCATACTGGCTACTCTTATCGGCCTACCGTATACAAACACTAACACACCACAATTTTAGTTTTTACTGAAAAATTTTTTTCTTCTCAAATTAACGTTCTAATACAGGCTACTCTTTTCGGCCTACCGTATACAAACACGAACACACCACAATTTCAGTTTTTACTGAAAATTTTTTTTTTGCTCAAATTAACAGTCTGATACAGGCTAAACTGATAGGCATACCGTATACAAACATGATGACACCATAACTTCTGTATTCACTGAAAAAAATTATTTCCCAAAATAGCTGTCTGATACAGGCTACCATTCTCAGCCTACCGTATACAAACATGATGACACCATAATTTCTGTTTTTACTGAAAATTTTTTTTTTCTTGAATTAACGTTCTCATACTGGCTACTCTTATCGGCCTACCGTATACAAACACGAACACACCACAATTTTAGTTTTTACTGAAGAAAATTATTTCCCGAAATAGCTGTCTGATACAGGCTACCTTTGTCAGCCCACCGTATACAAACACGAAGACACCATAATTTCAGTTTTTACTGAAAATTTTTTTTTCTCAAATTGACGTTCTCATACAGGCTACTCTCATCGGCCTACCGTATACAAACACGAAAACACCATAATTTGAGTTTTTACTGAAAATTTTTTTTTCTCAAATTACCGTTGTTATACAGGCTACCATTGTCAGCCTACCGTATACAAACACGAAGACACCATAATTTCAGTTTTTACTGAAAATTTTTTTTTCTCAAATTAACGTTCTCATACAGGCTACCATTGTCAGCCTACCGTATACAAACACGAAGACACCATAATTTCAGTTTATATTGAACATTTTTTTTTTTTCTAATTAACGTTCTCATACAGTCTACTCTTATCGTCCTACCGTATACAAACACGAAAACACCATAATTTATGTATTCACTGAAAAAAATTATTTCCCGAAATAGCTGTCTGATACAGGCTACTATTGTCAGCCTACCGTATACAAACACGAAGACACCATAATTTCAGTTTTTTGCTGAAAATTTTTTTTTCTCAAATTAACGTTCTCATACAGTCTACTCTTATCGGCCTAGCGTATACAAGCACGAAAACACCATAATTTCAGTTTTTACTTAAAATTTTTTTTTTCAAATTAACGTTCTCCTACAGGTTACCATTGTCAGCCTACCGTATACAAACACGAAGACACCATAATTTCAGTTTCTACTGAACATTTTTTTTTTCTCAAATTAACGTTCTCATACAGTCTACTCTTATCGTCCTACCGTATACAAACACGAAAACACCATAATTTCTATATTCACTCAAAAAAATTATTTCTCGAAATAGCTGTCTGATACAGGCTACTATTGTCAGCCTACCGTATACAAACACGAAGACACCATAATTTCAGTTTTTTGCTCAAAATTTTTTTTTCTTAAATTAACGTTCTCATACAGCCTACTCTTATCGGCCTACCGTATACAAACACGAAAACACCATAATTTCAGTTTTTACTGAACATTTTTTTTTCTCAAATCAACTTTCTCATACAGTCTACTCTTATCGTCCTACCGTATACAAACACGAAAACACCAATATTTCTGTATTCACTGAAAAAAAATTATTTCCCAAAATAGCTGTCTGATACAGGCTACTATTGTCAGCCTACTGTATACAAACACGAAGACACCATAATTTCAGTTTTTTGCTGAAAATTTTTTTTTCTTAAATTAACGTTCTCATACAGGCTACTCTTATCGGCCTACGGTCTACAAAAACGATGACACCATAATTTCAGTTTTTACTGAAAAATTTTTTTTGTTCTTATATTAACGTTCTCATAAAGGCTACTCTCATCGGCCTACCGTATACAAACACGAAAACACCAAAATTTTAGTTTTTACTAAAGAAAATTATTTCCCGAAATAGCCGTCTGATACAGGCTACCATTGTCAGCCTACCGTATACAAACACGAAGACACCAAAATTGCAGTTTTTACTGAAAATTTTTTTTTCTCAAATTACCGTTCTTATACAGGCTACCATTGTCAGCCTACCGTATACAAACACGAAGACACCATAATTTCAGTTTTTACTGAAAATTTTTTTTTTCTTAAATTAACGTTCTCATACTGGCTACTCTTATCGGCCTACCGTATACAAACACGAACACACCACAATTTTAGTTTTTACTGAAGAAAATTATTTCCCGAAATAGCTGTCTGATACAGGCTACCTTTGTCAGCCCACCGTATACAAACACGAAGACACCATAATTTCAGTTTTTACTAAAAATTTTTTTTTCTCAAATTAACGTTCTCATACAGGCTACTCTCATCGGCCTACCGTATACAAACACGAAAACACCATAATTTGAGTTTTTACTGAAAATTTTTTTTTCTCAAATTACCGTTGTTATACAGGCTACCATTGTCAGCCTACCGTATACAAACATGATGACACCATAATTTCTGTTTTTACTGAAAATTTTTTTTTTTCTTGAATTAACGTTCTCATACTGGCTACTCTTATCGGCCTACCGTATACAAACACGAACACACCACAATTTTAGTTTTTACTGAAGAAAATTATTTCCCGAAATAGCTGTCTGATACAGGCTACCTTTGTCAGCCCACCGTATACAAACACGAAGACACCATAATTTCAGTTTTTACTGAAAATTTTTTTTTCTCAAATTAACGTTCTCATACAGGCTACTCTCATCGGCCTACCGTATACAAACACGAAAACACCATAATTTGAGTTTTTACTGAAAATTTTTTTTTCTCGAATTACCGTTGTTATACAGGCTACCATTGTCAGCCTACCGTATACAAACACGAAGACACCATAATTTCAGTTTTTACTAAAAAATTTTTTTTCTCAAATTAACGTTCTCATACAGGCTACCATTGTCAGCCTACCGTATACAAACACGAAGACACCATAATTTCAGTTTATACTGAACATTTTTTTTTTTCTAATTAACGTTCTCATACAGTCTACTCTTATCGTTCTACCGTATACAAACACGAAAACACCATAATTTCTGTATTCACTGAAAAAAATTATTTCCCGAAATAGCTGTCTGATACAGGCTACTATTGTCAGCCTACCGTATACAAACACGAAGACACCATAATTTCAGTTTATACTGAACATTTTTTTTTTCTAATTACCGTTCTCATACATTCTACTCTTATCGTCCTACCGTATACAAACACGAAAACACCATAATTTCTGTATTCACTGAAAAAAATTATTTCCCGAAATAGCTGTCTGATACAGGCTACTATTGTCAGCCTACCGTATACAAACACGAAGACACCATAATTTCAGTTTTTTGCTGAAAATTTTTTTTTCTCAAATTAACGTTCTCATACAGTCTACTCTTATCGGCCTAGCGTATACAAACACGAAAACACCATAATTTCAGTTTTTACTTAAAATTTTTTTTTTCAAATTAACGTTCTCATACAGGTTACCATTGTCAGCCTACCGTATACAAACACGAAGACACCATATTTTCAGTTTTTACTGAACATTTTTTTTTTCTCAAATTAACGTTCTCATACAGTCTACTCTTATCGTCCTACCGTATACAAACACGAAAACACCATAATTTCTGTATTCACTCAAAAAAATTATTTCTCGAAATAGCTGTCTGATACAGGCTACTGTTGTCAGCCTACCGTATACAAACACGAAGACACCATAATTTCAGTTTTTTGCTCAAAATTTTTTTTTCTTAAATTAACGTTCTCATACAGCCTACTCTTATCGGCCTACCGTATACAAACACGAAAACACCATAATTTCAGTTTCTACTGAACATTTTTTTTTCTCAAATCAACGTTCTCATACAGTCTACTCTTATCGTCCTACCGTATACAAACACGAAAACACCATTATTTCTGTATTCACTGAAAAAAATTATTTCCCGAAATAGCTGTCTGATACAGGCTACTATTGTTAGCCTACTGTATACAAACACGAAGACACCATAATTTCAGTTTTTTGCTGAAAATTTTTTTTTCTTAAATTAACGTTCTCATACAGGCTACTCTTATCGGCCTACCGTCTACAAAAACGATGACACCATAATTTCAGTTTTTACTGAAAAATTTTTTTTGTTCTTATATTAACGTTCTCATACAGGCTACTCTCATCGGCCTACCGTATACAAACACGAAAACACCAAAATTTTAGTTTTTACTGAAGAAAATTATTTCCCGAAATAGCCGTCTGATACAGCCTACCATTGTCAGCCTACCATATACAAACACGAAGACACCATAATTGCAGTTTTTACTGAAAATTTTTTTTTCTCAAATTACCGTTCTTATATAGGCTACCATTGTCAGCCTACCGTATACAAACACGAAGACACCATAATTTCAGTTTTTACTGAAAATTTTTTTTTTCTTAAATTACGTTCTCATACAGCCTACTCTCATCGGCCTACCGTATACAAACACGAACACAACACAATTTTAGTTTTTACTGAAGAAAATTATTTCCCGAAATAGCTGTCTGATACAGGCTACCATTGTCAGCCTACCGTATACAAACACGAACACACCATAATTTCAGTTTTTACTGAAAATTTTGTTTTCTCAAATTAACGTTCTCATACAGGCTACTCTCATCGGCCTACCGTATACAAACACGAAAACACCATAATTTCAGTTTTTACTGAAAATTTTTTTTTCTCAAATTAACGTTCTCATACAGGCTACCATTGTCAGCCTACCGTATACAAACATGATGACACCATAATTTCTGTTTTTACTGGAAATTTTTTTTTTCTCAAATTAACGTTCTCATACAGGCTACTCTTATAGGCCTACCGTATACAAACACGAAAACACCATAATTTCAGTTTTTACTGAAAATTTTTTTTTCTCAAATTAACGTTCTCATACAGGCTATCATTGTCAGCCTACCGTATACAAACATGATGACACCATAATTTCTGTTTTTACTGAAAATTTTTTTTTTCTTAAATCAACGTTCTCATACTGGCTACTCTTATCGGCCTACCGTATACAAACACGAAAACACCATAATTTCAGTTTTTACTGAAAATTTTTTTTTCTCAAATTGCCGTTCTTATACAGGCTACCATTGTCAGCCCACCGTATACAAACACGAAGACACCACAATTTCAGTTTTTACTGAAAATTTTTTTTTCTCAAATTAACATTCTCATACAGGCTTCTCTTATCGGCCTACCGTATACAAACACGAAAACACCATAATTTCAGTTTTTACTGAAATATTTTTTTTCTCAAATTAACGTTCTTATACAGGCTGCCATTGTCAGCCTACCGTATACAAACACAAACACACCATAATTTCTGTATTGACTGAAAAAAATTATTGCCCGAAATAGCTGTCTGATACAGGCTACCATTATCAGCCTACCGTATACAAACACGAAGACACCATAATTTCAGTTTTCACTGAAAAATTTGTTTTTCTCAAATTAACGTTCTCATAGAGGCTACTCTTATCGGCCTACAGTATACAAACACGATGACACCATAATTTCAGTTTTTACTGAAAATTTTTTTTTTCTCAAATTAGCGATCTGATACAAGCTACTCTTATCAGCTTGCCGTAAACAAACACGAAGACACCATAATTTCTGTATTCACTGAAAAAAATTATTTCCCGAAATAGCTATCTGATACAGGCTACTCTTATCGGCCTACAGTATACAAACACGATGACACCATAATTTCAGTTTTTACTAAACATTTTTTTTTTCTCAAATTAGCGATCTGATACAAGCTACTCTTATCAGCCTGCCGTAAACAAACACGAAGACACCATAATTTCTGTATTCACTGAAAAAAATTATTTCCCGAAATAGCAATCTGATACAGGCTACTCTTATCGGCCTACAGTATACAAACACGATGACACCATAATTGCAGTTTTTACTGAACATTTTTTTTTCTCAAATTAGCGATCTGATACAAGCTACTCTTATCAGCCTGCCTTAAACAAACTCGAAAACATCATAATTTTAGTTTTTTGCTGAAAATTTTTTTTTCTTAAATTAACGTTCTGATACAGACTACTCTCATCGGCCTACCGTATACAAACACGAACACACCACAATTTTAGTTTTTACTGAAAAATTTTTTTTTTCTCAAATTAACGTTCTCATACAGGCTACTCTTATCGGCCTACCGTATACAAACACGAACACACCACAATTTCAGTTTTTACTGAAAATTTTTTTTTTGCTCAAATTAACAGTCTGATACAGGCTAAACTGATAGGCATACCGTATACAAACATGATGACACCATAACTTCTGTATTCACTGAAAAAAATTATTTCCCAAAATAGCTGTCTGATACAGGCTACCATTCTTAGCCTACCGTATACAAACATGATGACACCATTATTTCTGTTTTTACTGAAAATTTTTTTTTTCTTGAATTAACGTTCTCATACTGGCTACTCTTATCGGCCTACCGTATACAAACACGAAAATACCATAATTTCAGTTTTTACTGAAAATTTTTTTTTCTCAAATTAACGTTCTCATACAGGCTACTCTCAACGGCCTACCGTATACAAACACGAAAACACCATAATTTGAGTTTTTACTGAAAAATTTTTTTTCTCAAATTAACGTTCTTATACAGGCTACCATTGTCAGCCTACCGTATACAAACACGAAGACACCATAATTTCAGTTTTTACTGAAAATTTTTTTTTCTCAAATTAACGTTCTCATACAGGCTACTCTCAACGGCCTACCGTATACAAACACGAAAACACCATAATTTGAGTTTTTACTGAAAATTTTTTTTTTCTCAAATTAACGTTCTTATACAGGCTACCATTGTCAGCCTACCGTATACAAACACGAAGACACCATAATTTCAGTTTTTACTGAAAATTTTTTTTTTTCTTAGATTACGTTCTCATACAGCCTACTCTTATCGGCCTACCGTATACAAACACGAACACACCACAATTTTAGTTTTTACTGAAGAAAATTATTTCCCGAAATAGCTGTCTGATACAGGCTACCTTTGTCAGCCCACCGTATACAAACACGAAGACACCATAATTTCAGTTTTTACTGAAAATTTTTTTTTCTCAAATTAACGTTCTCATACAGGCTACTCTCATCGGCCTACCGTATACAAACACGAAAACACCATAATTTGAGTTTTTACTGAAAATTTTTTTTTCTCGAATTACCGTTGTTATACAGGCTACCATTGTCAGCCTACCGTATACAAACACGAAGACACCATAATTTCAGTTTTTACTAAAAATTTTTTTTTCTCAAATTAACGTTCTCATACAGGCTACCATTGTCAGCCTACCGTATACAAACACGAAGACACCATAATTTCAGTTTATACTGAACATTTTTTTTTTTCTAATTAACGTTCTCATACAGTCTACTCTTATCGTTCTACCGTATACAAACACGAAAACACCATAATTTCTGTATTCACTGAAAAAAATTATTTCCCGAAATAGCTGTCTGATACAGGCTACTATTGTCAGCCTACCGTATACAAACACGAAGACACCATAATTTCAGTTTATACTGAACATTTTTTTTTTCTAATTACCGTTCTCATACATTCTACTCTTATCGTCCTACCGTATACAAACACGAAAACACCATAATTTCTGTATTCACTGAAAAAAATTATTTCCCGAAATAGCTGTCTGATACAGGCTACTATTGTCAGCCTACCGTATACAAACACGAAGACACCATAATTTCAGTTTTTTGCTGAAAATTTTTTTTTCTCAAATTAACGTTCTCATACAGTCTACTCTTATCGGCCTAGCGTATACAAACACGAAAACACCATAATTTCAGTTTTTACTTAAAATTTTTTTTTTCAAATTAACGTTCTCATACAGGTTACCATTGTCAGCCTACCGTATACAAACACGAAGACACCATATTTTCAGTTTTTACTGAACATTTTTTTTTTCTCAAATTAACGTTCTCATACAGTCTACTCTTATCGTCCTACCGTATACAAACACGAAAACACCATAATTTCTGTATTCACTCAAAAAAATTATTTCTCGAAATAGCTGTCTGATACAGGCTACTATTGTCAGCCTACCGTATACAAACACGAAAACACCATAATTTCAGTTTTTACTGAAAATTTTTTTTTCTCAAATTAACGTTCTCATACAGGCTATCATTGTCAGCCTACCGTATACAAACATGATGACACCATAATTTCTGTTTTTACTGAAAATTTTTTTTTTCTTAAATCAACGTTCTCATACTGGCTACTCTTATCGGCCTACCGTATACAAACACGAAAACACCATAATTTCAGTTTTTACTGAAAATTTTTTTTTCTCAAATTGCCGTTCTTATACAGGCTACCATTGTCAGCCCACCGTATACAAACACGAAGACACCACAATTTCAGTTTTTACTGAAAATTTTTTTTTCTCAAATTAACATTCTCATACAGGCTTCTCTTATCGGCCTACCGTATACAAACACGAAAACACCATAATTTCAGTTTTTACTGAAATATTTTTTTTCTCAAATTAACGTTCTTATACAGGCTGCCATTGTCAGCCTACCGTATACAAACACAAACACACCATAATTTCTGTATTGACTGAAAAAAATTATTGCCCGAAATAGCTGTCTGATACAGGCTACCATTATCAGCCTACCGTATACAAACACGAAGACACCATAATTTCAGTTTTCACTGAAAAATTTGTTTTTCTCAAATTAACGTTCTCATAGAGGCTACTCTTATCGGCCTACAGTATACAAACACGATGACACCATAATTTCAGTTTTTACTGAAAATTTTTTTTTTCTCAAATTAGCGATCTGATACAAGCTACTCTTATCAGCTTGCCGTAAACAAACACGAAGACACCATAATTTCTGTATTCACTGAAAAAAATTATTTCCCGAAATAGCTATCTGATACAGGCTACTCTTATCGGCCTACAGTATACAAACACGATGACACCATAATTTCAGTTTTTACTAAACATTTTTTTTTTCTCAAATTAGCGATCTGATACAAGCTACTCTTATCAGCCTGCCGTAAACAAACACGAAGACACCATAATTTCTGTATTCACTGAAAAAAATTATTTCCCGAAATAGCAATCTGATACAGGCTACTCTTATCGGCCTACAGTATACAAACACGATGACACCATAATTGCAGTTTTTACTGAACATTTTTTTTTCTCAAATTAGCGATCTGATACAAGCTACTCTTATCAGCCTGCCTTAAACAAACTCGAAAACATCATAATTTTAGTTTTTTGCTGAAAATTTTTTTTTCTTAAATTAACGTTCTGATACAGACTACTCTCATCGGCCTACCGTATACAAACACGAACACACCACAATTTTAGTTTTTACTGAAAAATTTTTTTTTTCTCAAATTAACGTTCTCATACAGGCTACTCTTATCGGCCTACCGTATACAAACACGAACACACCACAATTTCAGTTTTTACTGAAAATTTTTTTTTTGCTCAAATTAACAGTCTGATACAGGCTAAACTGATAGGCATACCGTATACAAACATGATGACACCATAACTTCTGTATTCACTGAAAAAAATTATTTCCCAAAATAGCTGTCTGATACAGGCTACCATTCTTAGCCTACCGTATACAAACATGATGACACCATTATTTCTGTTTTTACTGAAAATTTTTTTTTTCTTGAATTAACGTTCTCATACTGGCTACTCTCAACGGCCTACCGTATACAAACACGAAAACACCATAATTTGAGTTTTTACTGAAAAATTTTTTTTCTCAAATTAACGTTCTTATACAGGCTACCATTGTCAGCCTACCGTATACAAACACGAAGACACCATAATTTCAGTTTTTACTGAAAATTTTTTTTTCTCAAATTAACGTTCTCATACAGGCTACTCTCAACGGCCTACCGTATACAAACACGAAAACACCATAATTTGAGTTTTTACTGAAAATTTTTTTTTTCTCAAATTAACGTTCTTATACAGGCTACCATTGTCAGCCTACCGTATACAAACACGAAGACACCATAATTTCAGTTTTTACTGAAAATTTTTTTTTTTCTTAGATTACGTTCTCATACAGCCTACTCTTATCGGCCTACCGTATACAAACACGAACACACCACAATTTTAGTTTTTACTGAAGAAAATTATTTCCCGAAATAGCTGTCTGATACAGGCTACCTTTGTCAGCCCACCGTATACAAACACGAAGACACCATAATTTCAGTTTTTACTGAAAATTTTTTTTTCTCAAATTAACGTTCTCATACAGGCTACTCTCATCGGCCTACCGTATACAAACACGAAAACACCATAATTTGAGTTTTTACTGAAAATTTTTTTTTCTCGAATTACCGTTGTTATACAGGCTACCATTGTCAGCCTACCGTATACAAACACGAAGACACCATAATTTCAGTTTTTACTAAAAATTTTTTTTTCTCAAATTAACGTTCTCATACAGGCTACCATTGTCAGCCTACCGTATACAAACACGAAGACACCATAATTTCAGTTTATACTGAACATTTTTTTTTTTCTAATTAACGTTCTCATACAGTCTACTCTTATCGTTCTACCGTATACAAACACGAAAACACCATAATTTCTGTATTCACTGAAAAAAATTATTTCCCGAAATAGCTGTCTGATACAGGCTACTATTGTCAGCCTACCGTATACAAACACGAAGACACCATAATTTCAGTTTATACTGAACATTTTTTTTTTCTAATTACCGTTCTCATACATTCTACTCTTATCGTCCTACCGTATACAAACACGAAAACACCATAATTTCTGTATTCACTGAAAAAAATTATTTCCCGAAATAGCTGTCTGATACAGGCTACTATTGTCAGCCTACCGTATACAAACACGAAGACACCATAATTTCAGTTTTTTGCTGAAAATTTTTTTTTCTCAAATTAACGTTCTCATACAGTCTACTCTTATCGGCCTAGCGTATACAAACACGAAAACACCATAATTTCAGTTTTTACTTAAAATTTTTTTTTTCAAATTAACGTTCTCATACAGGTTACCATTGTCAGCCTACCGTATACAAACACGAAGACACCATATTTTCAGTTTTTACTGAACATTTTTTTTTTCTCAAATTAACGTTCTCATACAGTCTACTCTTATCGTCCTACCGTATACAAACACGAAAACACCATAATTTCTGTATTCACTCAAAAAAATTATTTCTCGAAATAGCTGTCTGATACAGGCTACTATTGTCAGCCTACCGTATACAAACACGAAGACACCATAATTTCAGTTTTTTGCTCAAAATTTTTTTTTCTTAAATTAACGTTCTCATACAGCCTACTCTTATCGGCCTACCGTATACAAACACGAAAACACCATAGTTTCAGTTTCTACTGAACATTTTTTTTTCTCAAATCAACGTTCTCATACAGTCTACTCTTATCGTCCTACCGTATACAAACACGAAAACACCATTATTTCTGTATTCACTGAAAAAAATTATTTCCCGAAATAGCTGTCTGATACAGGCTACTATTGTCAGCCTACTGTATACAAACACGAAGACACCATAATTTCAGTTTTTTGCTGAAAATTTTTTTTTCTTAAATTAACGTTCTCATACAGGCTACTCTTATCGGCCTACCGTCTACAAAAACGATGACACCATAATTTCAGTTTTTACTGAAAAATTTTTTTTGTTCTTATATTAAAGTTCTCATACAGGCTACTCTCATCGGCCTACCGTATACAAACACGAAAACACCAAAATTTTAGTTTTTACTGAAGAAAATTATTTCCCGAAATAGCCGTCTGATACAGGCTACCATTGTCAGCCTACCATATACAAACACGAAGACACCATAATTGCAGTTTTTACTGAAAATTTTTTTTTCTCAAATTACCGTTCTTATACAGGCTACCATTGTCAGCCTACCGTATACAAACACGAAGACACCATAATTTCAGTTTTTACTGAAAATTTTTTTTTTCTTAAATTACGTTCTCATACAGCCTACTCTCATCGGCCTACCGTATACAAACACGAACACACCACAATTTTAGTTTTTACTGAAGAAAATTATTTCCCGAAATAGCTGTCTGATACAGGCTACCATTGTCAGCCTACCGTATACAAACACGAACACACCATAATTTCAGTTTTTACTGAAAATTTTGTTTTGTCAAATTAACGTTCTCATACAGGCTACTCTCATCGGCCTACCGTATACAAACACGAAGACACCATAATTTCAGTTTTTACTGAAAATTTTTTTTTCTCAAATTAACGTTCTCATACAGGCTACCATTGTCAGCCTACCGTATACAAACATGATGACACCATAATTTCTGTTTTTACTGGAAATTTTTTTTTTCTCAAATTAACGTTCTCATACAGGCTACTCTTATCGGCCTACCGTCTACAAAAACGATGACACCATAATTTCAGTTTTTACTGAAAAATTTTTTTTGTTCTTATATTAACGTTCTCATACAGGCTACTCTCATCGGCCTACCGTATACAAACACGAACACACCACAATTTTAGTTTTTACTGAAGAAAATTATTTCCCGAAATAGCTGTCTGATACAGGCTACCATTGTCAGCCTACCGTATACAAACACGAACACACCATAATTTCAGTTTTTACTGAAAATTTTGTTTTCTCAAATTAACGTTCTCATACAGGCTACTCTCATCGGCCTACCGTATACAAACACGAAAACACCATAATTTCAGTTTTTACTGAAAATTTTTTTTTCTCAAATTAACGTTCTCATACAGGCTACCATTGTCAGCCTACCGTATACAAACATGATGACACCATAATTTCTGTTTTGACTGGAAATTTTTTTTTTCTCAAATTAACGTTCTCATACAGGCTACTCTCATCGGCCTACCGTATACAAACACGAAAACACCAAAATTTTAGTTTTTACTGAAGAAAATTATTTCCCGAAATAGCCGTCTGATACAGGCTACCATTGTCAGCCTACCATATACAAACACGAACACACCATAATTTCAGTTTTTACTGAAAATTTTGTTTTCTCAAATTAACGTTCTCATACAGGCTACTCTCATCGGCCTACCGTATACAAACACGAAAACACCATAATTTCAGTTTTTACTGAAAATTTTTTTTTCTCAAATTAACGTTCTCATACAGGCTACCATTGTCAGCCTACCGTATACAAACATGATGACACCATAATTTCTGTTTTTACTGGAAATTTTTTTTTTCTCAAATTAACGTTCTCATACAGGCTACTCTCATCGGCCTACCGTATACAAACACGAAAACACCAAAATTTTAGTTTTTACTGAAGAAAATTATTTCCCGAAATAGCCGTCTGATACAGGCTACCATTGTCAGCCTACCATATACAAACACGAAGACACCATAATTGCAGTTTTTACTGAAAATTTTTTTTTCTCAAATTACCGTTCTTATACAGGCTACCATTGTCAGCCTACCGTATACAAACACGAAGACACCATAATTTCAGTTTTTACTGAAAATTTTTTTTTTCTTAAATTACGTTCTCATACAGCCTACTCTCATCGGCCTACCGTATACAAACACGAACACACCACAATTTTAGTTTTTACTGAAGAAAATTATTTCCCGAAATAGCTGTCTGATACAGGCTACCATTGTCAGCCTACCGTATACAAACACGAACACACCATAATTTCAGTTTTTACTGAAAATTTTGTTTTCTCAAATTAACGTTCTCATACAGGCTACTCTCATCGGCCTACCGTATACAAACACGAAAACACCATAATTTCAGTTTTTACTGAAAATTTTTTTTTCTCAAATTAACGTTCTCATACAGGCTACCATTGTCAGCCTACCGTATACAAACATGATGACACCATAATTTCTGTTTTTACTGGAAATTTTTTTTTTCTCAAATTAACGTTCTCATACAGGCTACTCTTATAGGCCTACCGTATACAAACACGAAAACACCATAATTTCAGTTTTTACTGAAAATTTTTTTTTCTCAAATTAACGTTCTCATACAGGCTATCATTGTCAGCCTACCGTATACAAACATGATGACACCATAATTTCTGTTTTTACTGAAAATTTTTTTTTTCTTAAATCAACGTTCTCATACTGGCTACTCTTATCGGCCTACCGTATACAAACACGAAAACACCATAATTTCAGTTTTTACTGAAAATTTTTTTTTCTCAAATTGCCGTTCTTATACAGGCTACCATTGTCAGCCCACCGTATACAAACACGAAGACACCACAATTTCAGTTTTTACTGAAAATTTTTTTTTCTCAAATTAACGTTCTCATACAGGCTTCTCTTATCGGCCTACCGTATACAAACACGAAAACACCATAATTTCAGTTTTTACTGAAATATTTTTTTTCTCAAATTAACGTTCTTATACAGGCTGCCATTGTCAGCCTACCGTATACAAACACAAACACACCATAATTTCTGTATTGACTGAAAAAAATTATTGCCCGAAATAGCTGTCTGATACAGGCTACCATTATCAGCCTACCGTATACAAACACGAAGACACTATAATTTCAGTTTTCACTGAAAAATTTGTTTTTCTCAAATTAACGTTCTCATAGAGGCTACTCTTATCGGCCTACAGTATACAAACACGATGACACCATAATTTCAGTTTTTACTGAAAATTTTTTTTTTCTCAAATTAGCGATCTGATACAAGCTACTCTTATCAGCTTGCCGTAAACAAACACGAAGACACCATAATTTCTGTATTCACTGAAAAAAATTATTTCCCGAAATAGCTATCTGATACAGGCTACTCTTATCGGCCTACAGTATACAAACACGATGACACCATAATTTCAGTTTTTACTGAAAATTTTTTTTTTCTCAAATTAGCGATCTGATACAAGCTACTCTTATCAGCTTGCCGTAAACAAACACGAAGACACCATAATTTCTGTATTCACTGAAAAAAATTATTTCCCGAAATAGCAATCTGATACAGGCTACTCTTATCGGCCTACAGTATACAAACACGATGACACCATAATTGCAGTTTTTACTGAACATTTTTTTTTCTCAAATTAGCGATCTGATACAAGCTACTCTTATCAGCCTGCCTTAAACAAACTCGAAAACATCATAATTTTAGTTTTTTGCTGAAAATTTTTTTTTCTTAAATTAACGTTCTGATACAGACTACTCTCATCGGCCTACCGTATACAAACACGAACACACCACAATTTTAGTTTTTACTGAAAAATTTTTTTTTTCTCAAATTAACGTTCTCATACAGGCTACTCTTATCGGCCTACCGTATACAAACACGAACACACCACAATTTCAGTTTTTACTGAAAATTTTTTTTTTGCTCAAATTAACAGTCTGATACAGGCTAAACTGATAGGCATACCGTATACAAACATGATGACACCATAACTTCTGTATTCACTGAAAAAAATTATTTCCCAAAATAGCTGTCTGATACAGGCTACCATTCTTAGCCTACCGTATACAAACATGATGACATCATTATTTCTGTTTTTACTGAAAATTTTTTTTTTCTTGAATTAACGTTCTCATACTGGCTACTCTTATCGGCCTACCGTATACAAACACGAAAATACCATAATTTCAGTTTTTACTGAAAATTTTTTTTTCTCAAATTAACGTTCTTATACAGGCTACTCTCAACGGCCTACCGTATACAAACACGAAAACACCATAATTTGAGTTTTTACTGAAAAATTTTTTTTCTCAAATTAACGTTCTTATACAGGCTACCATTGTCAGCCTACCGTATACAAACACGAAGACACCATAATTTCAGTTTTTACTGAAAATTTTTTTTTCTCAAATTAACGTTCTCATACAGGCTACTCTCAACGGCCTACCGTATACAAACACGAAAACACCATAATTTGAGTTTTTACTGAAAATTTTTTTTTCTCAAATTAACGTTCTTATACAGGCTACCATTGTCAGCCTACCGTATACAAACACGAAGACACCATAATTTCAGTTTTTACTGAAAATTTTTTTTTTTCTTAGATTACGTTCTCATACAGCCTACTCTTATCGGCCTACCGTATACAAACACGAACACACCACAATTTTAGTTTTTACTGAAGAAAATTATTTCCAGAAATAGCTGTCTGATACAGGCTACCATTGTCAGCCTACCGTATACAAACATGATGACACCATAATTTCTGTTTTTACTGGAAATTTTTTTTTCTTGAATTAACGTTCTTATACAGGCTACCATTGTCAGCCTACCGTATACAAACACGAAGACACCATAATTTCAGTTTTTACTGAAAATTTTTTTTTCTCAAATTAACGTTCTCATACAGGCTACTCTCATCGGCCTACCGTATACAAACACGAAAACACCATAATTTCAGTTTTTACTGAAAATTTTTTTTTCTCAAATTACCGTTCTTATACAGGCTACCATTGTCAGCCTACCGTATACAAACATGATGACACCATAATTTCAGTTTTTACTGGAAATTTTGTTTTCTTGAATTAACTTTCTTATACAGGCTACCATTGTCAGCCTACCGTATACAAACATGATGACGCCATAATTTCAGTTTTTACTGAAAATTTTTTTTTCTCAAATTAACGTTCTCATACAGGCTACTCTTATAGGCCTACCGTATACAAACACGAAAACACCATAATTTCAGTTTTTACTGAAAATTTTTTTTTTCTCAAATTACCGTTCTTATACAGGCTACCATTGTCAGCCTACCGTATACAAACATGATGACACCATAATTTCTGTTTTTACTGAAAAATTTTTTTTTCTTAAATCAACGTTCTCATACTGGCTACTCTTATCGGCCTACCGTATACAAACACGAAAACATCATAATTTCAGTTTTTACTGAAAATTTTTTTTTTCTCAAATTACCGTTCTTATACAGGCTACCATTGTCAGACTACCGTATACAAACACGAAGACACCATAATTTCAGTTTTTACTGAAAATTTTTATTTCTCAAATTAACGTTCTCATACAGGCTACTCTCATCGGCCTACAGTATACAAACACGATGACACCTTAATTTCAGTTTTTACTGAACATTTTTTTTTCTCAAATTAGCGATCTGATACAAGCTACTCTTATCAGCCTGCCGTAAACAAACACGAAGACACCATAATTTCTGTATTCACTGAAAAAAATTATTTCCCGAAATAGCTGTCTGATACAGGCTACTCTTATCGGCCTACAGTATACAAACACGAAGACACCATAATTTCAGTTTTTACTGAAAATTTTGTTTTCTCAAATTAATGTTCTCATACAGGCTACTCTTATCGGCCTACCGTATACAAACACGAAAACACCATAATTTCAGTTTTTACTGAAAATTTTTTTTTCTCAAATTACCGTTCTTATACAGGCTACCATTGTCAGCCTACCGTATACAAACACGAAGACACCACAATTTCAGTTTTTACTGAAAATTTTTTTTTCTCAAATTAACGTTCTCATACAGGCTACTCTTATCGGCCTACCGTATACAAACACGAAAACACCATAATTTCAGTTTTTACTGAAATATTTTTTTTCTCAAATTAACGTTCTTATACAGGCTGCCATTGTCAGCCTACCGTATACAAACATGATGACACCATAATTTCTGTTTCAACTGAAATTTTTTTTTTCTCAAATTAACGTTCTCATACAGGCTACTCTTATCGGCCTACCGTATACAAACACGAAAACACCATAATTTCAGTTTCTACTGAAAATTTTTTTTTTTCAAATTAACGTTCTTATACAGGCTGCCATTGTCAGCCTACCGTATACAAACACAAACACACCATAATTTCTGTATTGACTGAAAAAAATTATTTCCCGGAATAGCTGTCTGATACAGGCTACCATTATCAGCCTACCGTATACAAACACGAAGACACCATAATTTCAGTTTTCACTGAAAAATTTGTTTTTCTCAAATTAACGTTCTCATAGAGGCTACTCTTATCGGCCTACAGTATACAAACACGATGACACCATAATTTCAGTTTTTACTGAACATTTTTTTTTCTCAAATTAGCGATCTGATACAAGCTACTCTTATCAGCTTGCCGTAAACAAACACGAAGACACCATAATTTCTGTATTCACTGAAAAAAATTATTTCCCGAAATAGCTATCTGATACAGGCTACTCTTATCGGCCTACAGTATACAAACACGATGACACCATAATTTCAGTTTTAACTAAACATTTTTTTTTTCTCCAATAAGCGATCTCATACAAGCTACTCTTATCAGCCTGCCGTAAACAAACACGAAGACACCATAATTTCTGTATTCACTGAAAAAAATTATTTCCCGAAATAGCAATCTGATACAGGCTACTCTTATCGGCCTACAGTATACAAACACGATGACACCATAATTGCAGTTTTTACTGAACATTTTTTTTTCTCAAATTAGCGATCTGATACAAGCTACTCTTATCAGCCTGCCGTAAACAATCTCGAAAACACCATAATTTTAGTTTTTTGCTGAAAATTTTTTTTTCTTAAATTAACGTTCTGATACAGACTACTCTCATCGGCCTACCGTATACAAACACGAACACACCACAATTTTAGTTTTTACTGAAAAATTTTTTTTTTCTCAAATTAACGTTCTCATACAGGCTACTCTTATCGGCCTACCATATACAAACACGAACACACCACAATTTCAGTTTTTACTGAAAATTTTTTTTTTGCTCAAATTAACAGTCTGATACAGGCTAAACTGATAGGCATACCGTATACAAACATGATGACACCATAACTTCTGTATTCACTGAAAAAAATTATTTCTCAAAATAGCTGTCTGATACAGGCTACCATTCTCAGCCTACCGTATACAAACATGATGACACCATAATTTCTGTTTTTACTGAAAATTTTTTTTTCTCAAATTAGCGATCTGATACAAGCTACTTTTATCAGCCTGCCGTAAACAAACACGTAGACACCATAATTTCTGTATTCACTGAAAAAAATTATTTCCCTTAATAGCTGTCTGATACAGGCTACTCTTATCGGCCTACAGTATACAAACACGAAGACACCATAATTTCTGTTTTTACTGAAAATTTTTTTTTCTTAAATTAACGTTCTCATACAGGCTACTCTTATCGGTCTACCGTCCACAAACACGATGACACCATAATTTCAGTTTTTACTGAAAATTTTTTTTCTCTCAATTTAACAGTCTGATACAGGCTAAACTCATAGGCATACCGTATACAAACATGATGACACCATAATTTCTGTATTCACTGGAAAAAATTATTTACCGAATAAGCTGTCTGATACAGGCTACCATTGTCAGCCTACAGTATACAAACACGATGGCACCATAATTTCAGTTTATACCGGAAATTTTTTTTTTTTTCTTCAATCAACGTTCTCATACTGGCTACTCTTAACGGTCTACCGTATACCAACACGATGACACCATAATTTCAGTTTTTACTGAAAAATTTTTTTTTTGCTCAAATTAACGTTATCATACAGGCAACTTTTATCGGCCTACCGTATACAAACACAAAAACACCATAATTTCAGTTTTTACTGAAAATTTTTTTTTCTCAAATTACCGTTCTTATACAGGCTACCATTGTCAGCCTACCGTATACAAACATGATGACACCATAATTTCATTTTTTACTGAAAATTTTTTTTTCTCAAATTACCGTTCTTATACAGGCTACCATTGTCAGCCTACCGTATACAAACATGATGACACCATAATTTCTGTTTTTACTGAAAATTTTTTTTCTCTTAAAATTACGTTCTCATACAGGCTACTCTTATCGGCTTACCGTATACAAACACGAAAACACCATAATTTCAGTTTTTACTGAAATATTTTTTTTCTCAAATTAACGTTCTTATACAGGCTACCATTGTCAGCCTACCGTATACAAAGATGATGACACCATAATTTCTGTTTCAACTGAATTTTTTTTTTCTTAAATTAACGTTCTCATACAGGCTTCTCTTATCGGCCTACCGTATACAAACACGAAAACACCATAATTTCAGTTTCTACTGAAATTTTTTTTTTCTCAAAATTAACGTTCGTATACAGGCTACCATTGTCAGCCTACCGTATACAAACACAAACACACCATAATTTCTGTATTCACTGAAAAAAATTATTTCCCGAAATAGCTGTCTGATACAGGCTACCATTGTCAGCCTACCGTATACAAACACAAAGGCACCATAATTTCAGTTTTTTGCTGAAATTTTTTTTTTTTAAATTACCGTTCTCATACAGGTTACTCTCATCGGCCTACCGTATACAAACACGAACACACCACATTTTCAGTTTTCACTGAAAATTTTTTTTTTCTCAAATTAACAGTCTGATACAGGCTAAACTCATAGGCATAGCGTATACAAACACGATGACACCATAATTTCTGTATTCACTGAAAAAAATTGTTTCCCGAATAAGCTGTCTAATACAGGCTACCATTGTCAGCCTGCCGTATACAAACACGAAGACACCATAATTTCAGTTTTTACTGAAAATTTTTTTTTTCTAATTAACGTTCTCATACAGGCTACTCTTATCGGCCTACCGTACACAAACACACCATAATTTCTGTATTTACTGAAAAAAATTATGTCCCGAAAAAGCTGTCTGATACAGGCTACCATTATAAGCCTACCGTATACAAACACCAAGACACCATAATTTCTGTTTTTACTGAAAATTTTTTTTTTCTTCAATTAACGTTCTCATACAGGCTACTGTTATCGGTCTACAGTATACAAACACGATGATACCATAATTTCAGTTTTTACTGAACATTTTTTTTTCTCAAATTAGCGATCTGATACAAGCTACTCTTATCAGCCTGCCGTAAACAAACACGAAGACACCATAATTTCAGTTTTTACTGAAGAAAATTATTTACCGAAATAGCTGTCTGATACAGGCTACCATTGTCAGCCTACCGTATACAAACACGAAGACACCATAATTTCAGTTTTTACTGAAAATTTTTTTTTCTCAAATTAACGTTCTCATACAGGGTACTCTTATCGGTCTACCGTCTACAAACACGATGACACCATAATTTCCGTTTTAGCTGAAAATTTTTTTTTCTCAAATTAACGTTCTCATACAGGCTACTCTCATCGGCCTACCGTATACAAACACGAACACACCACAATTTCAGTTTTTACCGAAGAAAATTATTTCCCGAAATAGCTGTCTGATACAGGCTACCATTTTCAGCCTACCGTATACAAACACGAACACTACAATTTCAGTTTTTACTGACAATTTTTTTTTCTCAAATTAACGTTCTCATACAGGCTACTACTCTCATCGGCCTACCGTATACAAACACGAAAACACCATAATTTCAGTTTTTACTGACAATTTTTTTTTCTCAAATTACCGTTCTTATACAGGCTACCATTGTCAGCCTACCGTATACAAACATGATGACACCATAATTTCAGTTTTTACTGGAAATTTTGTTTTCTTGAATTAACGTTCTTATACAGGCTACCATTGTCAGCCTACCGTATACAAACATGATGACACCATAATTTCAGTTTTTACTGAAAATTTTTTTTTCTCAAATTAACGTTCTCATACAGGCTACTCTTATAGGCCTACCGTACAAAACACAAAAACACTATAATTTCAGTTTTTACTGAAAATTTTTTTTTTCTCAAATGAACGTTCTCATACTGGCTACTCTTATCGGCCTACCGTATACAAACACGAAAACACCATAATTTCAGTTTTTACTGAAAATTTTTTTTTTCTCAAATTACCGTTCTTATACAGGCTACCATTGTCAGCCTACCGTATACAAACATGATGACACCATAATTTCTGTTTTTACTGAAAAATTTTTTTTTCTTAAATAAACGTTCTCATACTGGCTACTCTTATCGGCCTACCGTATACAAACACGAAAACACCATAATTTCAGTTTTTACTGAAAATTTTTTTTTTCTCAAATTACCGTTCTTATACAGGCTACCATTGTCAGACTACCGTATACAAACACGAAGACACCATAATTTCAGTTTTTACTGAAAATTTTTTTTTCTCAAATTAACGTTCTCATACAGGCTACTCTCATCGGCCTACAGTATACAAACACGATGACACCTTAATTTCAGTTTTTACTAAACATTTTTTTTTCTCAAATTAGCGATCTGATACAAGCTACTCTTATCAGCCTGCCGTAAACAAACACGAAGACACCATAATTTCTGTATTTACTGAAAAAAATTATTTCCCGAAATAGCTGTCTGATACAGGCTACTCTTATCGGCCTACAGTATACAAACACGAAGACACCATAATTTCAGTTTTTACTGAAAATTTTTTTTTCTCAAATTAACGTTCTCATACAGGCTACTCTCATCGGCCTACCGTATACAAACACGAAAACACCATAATTTCTGTTTTAATGAAAATTATTTTTCTTGAATTAACGTTCTCATACTGGCTTTTCTTATCGGCCTACCGTATACAAACACGAAAACACCATAAGTTTAGTTTTTACTGAAAATTTTTTTTTCTCAAATTGCCGTTCTTATACAGGCTACCATTGTCAGCCTACCGTATACAAACACGAAGACACCACAATTTCAGTTTTTACTGGAAATTTTTTTTTCTCAAATTAACGTTCTCATACAGGCTACTCTTATCGGCCTACCGTATACAAACACGAAAACACCATAATTTCAGTTTTTACTGAAATATTTTTTTTCTCAAATTAACGTTCTTATCCAGGCTGCCATTGTCGGCCTACCGTATACAAACATGATGACACCATAATTTCTGTTTCAACTGAAATTTTTTTTTTTCTCAAATTAACGTTCTCATACAGGCTACTCTTATCGGCCTACCGTATACAAACACGAAAACACCATAATTTCAGTTTCTACTGAAAATTTTTTTTTTTTCAAATTAACGTTCTTATACAGGCTGCCATTGTCAGCCTACCGTATACAAACACAAACACACCATAATTTCTGTATTGACTGAAAAAAATTATTTCTCGAAATAGCTGTCTGATACAGGCTACCATTATCAGCCTACCGTATACAAACACGAAGACACCATAATTTCAGTTTTCACTGAAAAATTTGTTTTTCTCAAATTAACGTTCTCATAGAGGCTACTCTTATCGGCCTACAGTATACAAACACGATGACACCATAATTTCAGTTTTTACTGAACATTTTTTTTTCTCAAATTAGCGATCTGATACAAGCTACTCTTATCAGCTTGCCGTAAACAAACACGAAGACACCATAATTTCTGTATTCACTGAAAAAAATTATTTCCCGAAATAGCTATCTGGTACAGGCTACTCTTATCGGCCTACAGTATACAAACACGATGACACCATAATTTCAGTTTTTACTAAACGTTTTTTTTTTCTCAAATTAGCGATGTCATACAAGCTACTCTTATCAGCCTGCCGTAAACAAACACGAAGACACCATAATTTCTGTATTCACTGAAAAAAATTATTTCCCGAAATAGCAATCTGATACAGGCTACTCTTATCGGCCTACAGTATACAAACACGATGACACCATAATTGCAGTTTTTACTGAACATTTTTTTTTCTCAAATTAGCGATCTGATACAAGCTACTCTTATCAGCCTGCCGTAAACAAACTCGAAAACACCATAATTTTAGTTTTTTGCTGAAAATTTTTTTTTCTTAAATTAACGTTCTGATACAGACTACTCTCATCGGCCTACCGTATACAAACACGAACACACCACAATTTTAGTTTTTACTGAAAAATTTTTTTTTTCTCAAATTAACGTTCTCATACAGGCTACTCTTATCGGCCTACCGTATACAAACACGAACACACCACAATTTCAGTTTTTACTGGAAATTTTGTTTTCTTGAATTAACGTTCTTATACAGGCTACCATTGTCAGCCTACCGTATACAAACATGATGACACCATAATTTCAGTTTTTACTGAAAATTTTTTTTTCTCAAATTAACGTTCTCATACAGGCTACTCTTATAGGCCTACCGTACAAAAAACAAAAACACTATAATTTCAGTTTTTACTGAAAATTTTTTTTTTCTCAAATTAACGTTCTCATACTGGCTACTCTTATCGGCCTACCGTATACAAACACGAAAACACCATAATTTTAGTTTTTACTGAAAAATTTTTTTTTTCTCAAATTAACGTTCTCATACAGGCTACTCTTATCGGCCTACCGTATACAAACACGAACACACCACAATTTCAGTTTTTACTGGAAATTTTGTTTTCTTGAATTAACGTTCTTATACAGGCTACCATTGTCTGCCTACCGTATACAAACATGATGACACCATAATTTCAGTTTTTACTGAAAAATTTTTTTTTCTTAAATCAACGTTCTCATACTGGCTACTCTTATCGGCCTACCGTATACAAACACGAAAACACCATAATTTCAGTTTTTACTGAAAATTTTTTTTTTCTCAAATTACCGTTCTTATACAGGCTACCATTGTCAGACTACCGTATACAAACACGAAGACACCATAATTTCAGTTTTTACTGAAAATTTTTTTTTCTCAAATTAACGTTCTCATACAGGCTACTCTCATCGGCCTACAGTATACAAACACGATGACACCTTAATTTCAGTTTTTACTGAACATTTTTTTTTCTCAAATTAGCGATCTGATACAAGCTACTCTTATCAGCCTGCCGTAAACAAACACAAAGACACCATAATTTCTGTATTCACTGAAAAAAATTATTTCCCGAAATAGCTGTCTGATACAGGCTACTCTTATCGGCCTACAGTATACAAACACGAAGACACCATAATTTCAGTTTTTACTGAAAATTTTGTTTTCTCAAATTAACGTTCTCATACAGGCTACTCTCATCGGCCTACCGTATACAAACACGAAAACACCATAATTTCAGTTTTTACTGAAAATTTTTTTTTCTCAAATTACCGATCTTATATAGGCTACCATTGTCAGCCTACCGTATACAAACATGATGACACCATAATTTCTGTTATAATGAAAATTATTTTTCTTGAATTAACGTTCTCATACTGGCTTTTCTTATCGGCCTACCGTATACAAACACGAAAACACCATAAGTTTAGTTTTTACTGAAAATTTTTTTTTCTCAAATTGCCGTTCTTATACAGGCTACCATTGTCAGCCTACCGTATACAAACACGAAGACACCACAATTTCAGTTTTTACTGGAAATTTTTTTTTCTCAAATTAACGTTCTCATACAGGCTACTCTTATCGGCCTACCGTATACAAACACGAAAACACCATAATTTCAGTTTTTACTGAAATATTTTTTTTCTCAAATTAACGTTCTTATCCAGGCTGCCATTGTCGGCCTACCGTATACAAACATGATGACACCATAATTTCTGTTTCAACTGAAATTTTTTTTTTTCTCAAATTAACGTTCTCATACAGGCTACTCTTATCGGCCTACCGTATACAAACACGAAAACACCATAATTTCAGTTTCTACTGAAAAATTTTTTTTTTTCAAATTAACGTTCTTATACAGGCTGCCATTGTCAGCCTACCGTATACAAACACAGACACACCATAATTTCTGTATTGACTGAAAAAAATTATTTCCCGAAGTAGCTGTCTGATACAGGCTACCATTATCAGCCTACCGTATACAAACACGAAGACACCATAATTTCAGTTTTCACTGAAAAATTTTTTTTTTCTCAAATTAACGTTCTCATACAGGCTACTCTCATCGGCCTACCGTATACAAACACGAACACACCACAATTTCAGTTTTTACTGAAAATTTTTTTTTTGCTCAAATTAACAGTCTGATACAGGCTAAACTGATAGGCATACCGTATACAAACATGATGACACCATAACTTCTGTATTCACTGAAAAAAATTATTTCTCAAAATAGCTGTCTGATACAGGCTACCATTCTCAGCCTACCGTATACAAACATGATGACACCATAATTTCTGTTTTTACTGAAAATTTTTTTTTTCTTGAATTAACGTTCTCATACTGGCTACACTTATCGGCCTACCGTATACAAACACGAACACACCACAATTTTAGTTTTTACTGAAGAAAATTATTTCCCGAAATAGCTGTCTGATACAGGCTACCATTGTCAGCCTACCGTATACAAACACGAAGACACCATAATTTCAGTTTTTACTGAAAATTTTTTTTTCTCAAATTAACGTTCTCATACAGGCTACTCTCATCGGCCTACCGTATACAAACACGAAAACACCATAATTTGAGTTTTTACTGAAAATTTTTTTTTTCTCAAATTAACCTTCTTATACAGGTTACCATTGTCAGCCTACCGTATACAAACACGAAGACACCATAATTTCAGTTTTTACTGAAAATTTTTTTTTTTCTTAGATTACGTTCTCATACAGCCTACTCTTATCGGCCTACCGTATACAAACACGAACACACCACAATTTTAGTTTTTACTAAAGAAAATTATTTCCAGAAATAGCTGTCTGATACAGGCTACCATTGTCAGCCTACCGTATACAAACATGATGACACCATAATTTCTGTTTTTACTGGAAATTTTTTTTTCTTGAATTAACGTTCTTATACAGGCTACCATTGTCAGCCTACCGTATACAAACACGAAGACACCATAATTTCAGTTTTTACTGAAAATTTTTTTTTCTCAAATTAACGTTCTCATACAGGCTACTCTCATCGGCCTACCGTATACAAACACGAAAACACCATAATTTCAGTTTTTACTGAAAATTTTTTTTTCTCAAATTACCGCTCTTATATAGGCTACCATTGTCAGCCTACCGTATACAAACATGATGACACCATAATTTCTGTTTTAATGAAAATTATTTTTCTTGAATTAACGTTCTCATACTGGCTTTTCTTATCGGCCTACCGTATACAAACACGAAAACACCATAAGTTTAGTTTTTACTGAAAATTTTTTTTTCTCAAATTGCCGTTCTTATACAGGCTACCATTGTCAGCCTACCGTATACAAACACGAAGACACCACAATTTCAGTTTTTACTGGAAATTTTTTTTTCTCAAATTAACGTTCTCATACAGGCTACTCTTATCGGCCTACCGTATACAAACACGAACACACCACAATTTTAGTTTTTACTAAAGAAAATTATTTCCAGAAATAGCTGTCTGATACAGGCTACCATTGTCAGCCTACCGTATACAAACATGATGACACCATAATTTCTGTTTTTACTGGAAATTTTTTTTTCTTGAATTAACGTTCTTATACAGGCTACCATTGTCAGCCTACCGTATACAAACACGAAGACACCATAATTTCAATTTTTACTGAAAATTTTTTTTTCTCAAATTAACGTTCTCATACAGGCTACTCTCATCGGCCTACCGTATACAAACACGAAAACACCATAATTTCAGTTTTTACTGAAAATTTTTTTTTCTCAAATTACCGTTCTTATACAGGCTACCATTGTCAGCCTACCGTATACAAACATGATGACACCATAATTTCTGTTTTTACTGGAAATTTTGTTTTCTTGAATTAACGTTCTTATACAGGCTACCATTGTCAGCCTACCGTATACAAACACGAAGACACCATAATTTCAGTTTTTACTGAAAATTTTTTTTTCTCAAATTAACGTTCTCATACAGGCTACTCTTATAGGCCTACCGTACAAAACACAAAAACACTATAATTTCAGTTTTTACTGAAAATTTTTTTTTTCTCAAATTAACATTCTCATACAGGCTACCATTGTCAGCCTACCGTATACAAACATGATGACACCATAATTTCAGTTTTTACTGAAAATTTTTTTTTCTCAAATTAACGTTCTCATACAGGCTACTCTCATCGGCCTACCGTATACAAACACGAAAACACCATAATTTCAGTTTTTACTGAAAATTTTTTTTTCTCAAATTACCGTTCTTATACAGGCTACCATTGTCAGCCTACCGTATACAAACATGATGACACCATAATTTCTGTTTTTACTGAAAATTTTGTTTTCTTGAATTAACGTTCTTATACAGGCTACCATTGTCAGCCTACCGTATACAAACACGAAGACACCATAATTTCAGTTTTTACTGAAAATTTTTTTTTCTCAAATTAACGTTCTCATACAGGCTACTCTTATAGGCCTACCGTACAAAACACAAAAACACTATAATTTCAGTTTTTACTGAAAATTTTTTTTTCTCGAATTACCGTTGTTATACAGGCTACCATTGTCAGCCTACCGTATACAAACACGAAGACACCATAATTTCAGTTTTTACTGAAAATTTTTTTTTCTCAAATTAACGTTCTCATACAGGCTACCATTGTCAGCCTACCGTATACAAACACGATGACACCATAATTTCAGTTTTTACTGAAAATTTTTTTTTTCTCAAATTACCGTTCTTATACAGGCTACCATTGTCAGCCTACCGTATACAAACACGAAGACACCATAATTTCAGTTTTTACTGAAAATTTTTTTTTCTCAAATTAACGTTCTCATACAGGCTACTCTCATCAGCCTACAGTATACAAACACGATGACACCTTAATTTCAGTTTTTACTGAACATTTTTTTTTCTCAAATTAGCGATCTGATACAAGCTACTTTTATCAGCCTGCCGTAAACAAACACGAAGACACTATAATTTCTGTATTCACTGAAAAAAATTATTTCCCTTAATAGCTGTCTGATACAGGCTACTCTTATCGGCCTACAGTATACAAACACGAAGACACCATAATTTCTGTTTTTACTGAAAATTTTTTTTTCTTAAATTAACGTTCTCATACAGGCTACTCTTATCGGTCTACCGTCCACAAACACGATGACACCATAATTTCAGTTTTTACTGAAAATTTTTTTTCTCTCAAATTAACAGTCTGATACAGGCTAAACTCATAGGCATACCGTATACAAACATGATGACACCATAATTTCTGTATTCACTGGAAAAAATTATTTACCGAATAAGCTGTCTGATACAGGCTACCATTGTCAGCCTACAGTATACAAACACGATGGCACCATAATTTCAGTTTATACCGGAAATTTTTTTTTTTTTTCTTCAATCAACGTTCTCATACTGGCTACTCTTAACGGTCTACCGTATACCAACACGATGACACCATAATTTCAGTTTTTACTGAAAAATTTTTTTTTTTGCTCAAATTAACGTTCTCATACAGGCAACTCTTATCGGCCTACCGTATACAAACACAAAAACACCATAATTTCAGTTTTTACTGAAAATTTTTTTTTCTCAAATTACCGTTCTTATACAGGCTACCATTGTCAGCCTACCGTATACAAACATGATGACACCATAATTTTAGTTTTTACTGAAAATTTTTTTTTCTCAAATTACCGTTCTTATACAGGCTACCATTGTCAGCCTATCGTATACAAACATGATGACACCATAATTTCTGTTTTTACTGAAAATTTTTTTTCTCTTAAAATTACGTTCTCATACAGGCTACTCTTATCGGTTTACCGTATACAAACACGAAAACACCATAATTTCAGTTTTTACTGAAATAATTTTTTTCTCAAATTAACGTTCTTATACAGGCTACCATTGTCAGCCTACCGTATACAAAGATGATGACACCATAATTTCTGTTTCAACTGAATTTTTTTTTTCTTAAATTAACGTTCTCATACAGGCTACTCTTATCGGCCTACCGTATACAAACACGAAAACACCATAATTTCAGTTTCTACTGAAATTTTTTTTTTCTCAAATTAACGTTCTTATACAGGCTACCATTGTCAGCCTACCGTATACAAACACAAACACACCATAATTTCTGTATTCACTGAAAAAAATTATTTCCCGAAATAGCTGTCTGATACAGGCTACCATTATCAGCCTACCGTATACAAACACGAAGACACCATAATTTCAGTTTTTACTGAAAAATTTGTTTTTCTCAAATTAACGTTCTCATACCGGCTACTCTTATCGGCCTACAGTATACAAACACGATGACACCATAATTTCAGTTTTTACTGAACATTTTTTTTTCTCAAATTAGCGATCTTATACAAGGTACTCTTATCAGCCTGCCGTAAACAAACACGAAGACACCATAATTTCTGTATTCACTGAAAAAAATTATTTCCCGAAATAGCTGTCTGATACAGGCTACCATTGTCAGCTTACCGTATACAAACACAAAGGCACCATAATTTCAGTTTTTTGCTGAAATTTTTTTTTTTTAAATTACCGTTCTCATACAGGTTACTCTCATCGGCCTACCGTATACAAACACGAACACACAACATTTTCAGTTTTCACTGAAAATTTTTTTTTTCTCAAATTAACAGTCTGATACAGGCTAAACTCATAGGCATAGCGTATACAAACACGATGACACCATAATTTCTGTATTCACTGAAAAAAATTATTTCCCGAATAAGCTGTCTAATACAGGCTACCATTGTCAGCCTGCCGTATACAAACACGAAGACACCATAATTTCAGTTTTTACTGAAAAAAATTATTTCCCGAAATAGCTGTCTGATACAGGCTACCATTGTCAGCCTACCGTATACAAACACGAAGACACCATAATTTCAGTTTTTACTGAAAATTTTTTTTTCTCAAATTAACGTTCTCATACAGGGTACTCTTATCGGTCTACCGTCTACAAACACGATGACACCATAATTTCCGTTTTAACTGAAAATTTTTTTTTCCTCAATTAACGTTCTCATACAGGCTACTCTCATCGGCCTACCGTATACAAACACGAACACACCACAATTTCAGTTTTTACCGAAGAAAATTATTTCCCGAAATAACTGTCTGATACAGGCTACCATTTTCAGCCTACCGTATACAAACACGAACACTACAATTTCAGTTTTTACTGACAATTTTTTTTTCTCAAATTAACGTTCTCATACAGGGTACTCTTATCGGTCTACCGTCTACAAACACGATGACACCATAATTTCCGTTTTAACTGAAAATTTTTTTTCCCTCAATTAACGTTGTCATACAGGCTACTCTCATCGGCCTACCGTATACAAACACGAACACACCACAATTTCAGTTTTTACCGTAGAAAATTATTTCCCGAAATAGCTGTCTGATACAGGCTACCATTTTCAGCCTACCGTATACAAACACGAAGACACCATAATTTCAGTTTTCACTGAAAATTTTTTTTTCTCAAATTAACGTTCTCATACAGGCTACTCTTATCGGTCTACCGTCTACAAACACGATGACACCATAATTTCCGTTTTAACTGAAAATTTTTTTTTCCTCAATTAACGTTCTCATACAGGCTACTCTCATCGGCCTACCGTATACAAACACGAACACACCACAATTTCAGTTTTTACCGAAGAAAATTATTTCCCGAAATAGCTGTCTGATACAGGCTACCATTTTCAGCCTACCGTATACAAACACGAACACTACAATTTCAGTTTTTACTGAAAATTTTTTTTTTTCAAATTAACAGTCTGATACAGGCTAAACTCATAGGCATACCGTATACAAACATGATGACACCATAATTTCTCTATTCATTAAAAAAAATTATTTCCCGAATTAGCTGTCTGATACAGGCTACTCTTATATGCCTACAGTATACAAACACGATGGCAGCATAATTTCAGTTTATACCGGAAATTTTTTTTTTCTTCAATGAACGTTCTCATACTGGCTACTTTTAACGGTCTACCGCCCGCATAACAAAAAGTAATTGTATAGAAACTCTATCGACATTCATTTCCCCTCTCAATATTGAAACATGCGAAACTCAATCGGAACATTTTCGACACTCGTTTAATTTCGTTTAAATATATTCATTAGAAACTGTAGAGAAACCCAATTCGATATTTATTGGATATTGCATTTCAGTGCCTATAAAATATAGAAATGCGATACCTAATTCTACACTGCATCTGTTTAGCTATGTTAACTATAACTTTTTTTTTCCTTTCGCCTTTACCGTGATTCGAACTCGAGTCCTCAGGTTTCTAGTCACTTCTTGTTAACCGCATCAGCCATCTGCTGTAGATACTATTCTTACGCAAAATAATGTTTATATAGTGACTTATAGTGAGTGAATCAGTATAATAAGCCGAAATTCAATCAAAGCTGTCACAGTTTTTAAAATTTCAAACAAAATGCTGCGTCCACTGAAATGTTTCAAAAATATCTCATTTTAACTTAAACAAACGAATAATGAATTAACAATTGCGGTGATTGGATACTAAACCGATACCGAATCGACATTGGTTTTCGATATTTATTTGCCGTGTCATTACAGTATTGCTGCAATGTTGATAGGGTATCAACAAACGATACTCTTTTCAAATCAGTCAGCAACGTTTATTATCGTTTATTGTTATCTATTCGATATTCTGTTAATACTTAAAAACGAACTTCGCCTCAAAAACGCAATATGTGACTAGCGTTATTTATTCTATATTCTATCGATATTCAAAAGCAATATGGCGGTTTCGAATCTCTATACAGTGTCGGTATTCAATACTGGCCACTGAGTATCGCAAATTGTTATGCGGGCGTATACCAACACGATGACACCATAATTTCTGTTTTAACTGAAAATTTTTTTTTCTTAAATTAACGTTCTCATACAGGCTACTCTTATCGGCCTACCGTATACAAACACGAAAACAACATAATTTCTGTTTTAACTGAAAATTTTTTTTTTCTCAAATTAACGTTCTTATACAGGCTACCATTGTCAGCCTACCGTATACAAACATGATGACACCATAATTTCTGTTTTTACTGAAAATTTTTTTTTTTTTTAAATTAACGTTCTCATACTGGCTACTCTTAACGGTCTACCGTACACCAACACGAAAACACCATAATTTCAGTTTTTACTGAAAATTTTTTTTTCTCAAATTAACGTTCTTATACAGGCTACCATTGTCAGCCTACCGTATACAAACACGATGGCACCATAATTTTAGTTTATACAGGAAATTTTTTTTTTCTTCAATCAACGTTCTCATACTGGCTACTCTTAACGGTCTACCGTATACCAACACGATGACACCATAATATCCGTTTTAACTGAAAATTTTTTTTTCTCAAATTAAAGTTCTCATACAGGCTACTCTTATCGGCCTACAGTATACAAAAACGATGACACCATAATTTCAGTATATACTGGAAATTTTTTTTTCTCAAATTAAAGTTCTCATACTGGCTACTCTTAACGGTCTACCGTATACCAACACGATGACACCATAATTTCAGTTTTTACTGAAAATTTTTTTTTCTCAAATTAAAGTTCTCATACTGGCTACTCTTATCGGCCTACCGTATACAAACACGAAAACACCATAATTTCAGTTTCTACTGAAATTTTTTTTTTCTCAAATTAACGTTCTTATACAGGCTACCATTGTCAGCCTACCGTATACAAACACAAACACACCATAATTTCTGTATTCACTGAAAAAAAGTATTTCCCGAAATAGCTGTCTGATACAGGCTACCATTATCAGCCTACCGTATACAAACACGAAGACACCATAATTTCTGTTTTTACTGAAAAATTTGTTTTTCTCAAATTAACGTTCTCATACCGGCTACTCTTATCGGCCTACAGTATACAAACACGATGACACCATAATTTCAGTTTTTACTGAACATTTTTTTTTCTCAAATTAGCGATCTTATACAAGCTACTCTTATCAGCCTGCCGTAAACAAACACGAAGACACCATAATTTCTGTATTCACTAAAGAAAATTATTTCCAGAAATAGCTGTCTGATACAGGCTACCATTGTCAGCCTACCGTATACAAACATGATGACACCATAATTTCTGTTTTTACTGGAAATTTTTTTTTCTTGAATTAACGTTCTTATACAGGCTACCATTGTCAGCCTACCGTATACAAACACGAAGACACCATAATTTCAGTTTTTACTGAAAATTTTTTTTTCTCAAATTAACGTTCTCATACAGGCTACTCTCATCGGCCTACCGTATACAAACACGAAAACACCATAATTTCAGTTTTTACTGAAAATTTTTTTTTCTCAAATTACCGCTCTTATATAGGCTACCATTGTCAGCCTACCGTATACAAACATGATGACACCATAATTTCTGTTTTAATGAAAATTATTTTTCTTGAATTAACGTTCTCATACTGGCTTTTCTTATCGGCCTACCGTATACAAACACGAAAACACCATAAGTTTAGTTTTTACTGAAAATTTTTTTTTCTCAAATTGCCGTTCTTATACAGGCTACCATTGTCAGCCTACCGTATACAAACACGAAGACACCACAATTTCAGTTTTTACTGGAAATTTTTTTTTCTCAAATTAACGTTCTCATACAGGCTACTCTTATCGGCCTACCGTATACAAACACGAACACACCACAATTTTAGTTTTTACTAAAGAAAATTATTTCCAGAAATAGCTGTCTGATACAGGCTACCATTGTCAGCCTACCGTATACAAACATGATGACACCATAATTTCTGTTTTTACTGGAAATTTTTTTTTCTTGAATTAACGTTCTTATACAGGCTACCATTGTCAGCCTACCGTATACAAACACGAAGACACCATAATTTCAATTTTTACTGAAAATTTTTTTTTCTCAAATTAACGTTCTCATACAGGCTACTCTCATCGGCCTACCGTATACAAACACGAAAACACCATAATTTCAGTTTTTACTGAAAATTTTTTTTTCTCAAATTACCGTTCTTATACAGGCTACCATTGTCAGCCTACCGTATACAAACATGATGACACCATAATTTCTGTTTTTACTGGAAATTTTGTTTTCTTGAATTAACGTTCTTATACAGGCTACCATTGTCAGCCTACCGTATACAAACACGAAGACACCATAATTTCAGTTTTTACTGAAAATTTTTTTTTCTCAAATTAACGTTCTCATACAGGCTACTCTTATAGGCCTACCGTACAAAACACAAAAACACTATAATTTCAGTTTTTACTGAAAATTTTTTTTTTCTCAAATTAACATTCTCATACAGGCTACCATTGTCAGCCTACCGTATACAAACATGATGACACCATAATTTCAGTTTTTACTGAAAATTTTTTTTTCTCAAATTAACGTTCTCATACAGGCTACTCTCATCGGCCTACCGTATACAAACACGAAAACACCATAATTTCAGTTTTTACTGAAAATTTTTTTTTCTCAAATTACCGTTCTTATACAGGCTACCATTGTCAGCCTACCGTATACAAACATGATGACACCATAATTTCTGTTTTTACTGATAATTTTGTTTTCTTGAATTAACGTTCTTATACAGGCTACCATTGTCAGCCTACCGTATACAAACACGAAGACACCATAATTTCAGTTTTTACTGAAAATTTTTTTTTCTCAAATTAACGTTCTCATACAGGCTACTCTTATAGGCCTACCGTACAAAACACAAAAACACTATAATTTCAGTTTTTACTGAAAATTTTTTTTTCTCGAATTACCGTTGTTATACAGGCTACCATTGTCAGCCTACCGTATACAAACACGAAGACACCATAATTTCAGTTTTTACTGAAAATTTTTTTTTCTCAAATTAACGTTCTCATACAGGCTACCATTGTCAGCCTACCGTATACAAACACGATGACACCATAATTTCAGTTTTTACTGAAAATTTTTTTTTTCTCAAATTACCGTTCTTATACAGGCTACCATTGTCAGCCTACCGTATACAAACACGAAGACACCATAATTTCAGTTTTTACTGAAAATTTTTTTTTCTCAAATTAACGTTCTCATACAGGCTACTCTCATCAGCCTACAGTATACAAACACGATGACACCTTAATTTCAGTTTTTACTGAACATTTTTTTTTCTCAAATTAGCGATCTGATACAAGCTACTTTTATCAGCCTGCCGTAAACAAACACGAAGACACTATAATTTCTGTATTCACTGAAAAAAATTATTTCCCTTAATAGCTGTCTGATACAGGCTACTCTTATCGGCCTACAGTATACAAACACGAAGACACCATAATTTCTGTTTTTACTGAAAATTTTTTTTTCTTAAATTAACGTTCTCATACAGGCTACTCTTATCGGTCTACCGTCCACAAACACGATGACACCATAATTTCAGTTTTTACTGAAAATTTTTTTTCTCTCAAATTAACAGTCTGATACAGGCTAAACTCATAGGCATACCGTATACAAACATGATGACACCATAATTTCTGTATTCACTGGAAAAAATTATTTACCGAATAAGCTGTCTGATACAGGCTACCATTGTCAGCCTACAGTATACAAACACGATGGCACCATAATTTCAGTTTATACCGGAAATTTTTTTTTTTTTTTCTTCAATCAACGTTCTCATACTGGCTACTCTTAACGGTCTACCGTATACCAACACGATGACACCATAATTTCAGTTTTAACTGAAAAATTTTTTTTTTTGCTCAAATTAACGTTCTCATACAGGCAACTCTTATCGGCCTACCGTATACAAACACAAAAACACCATAATTTCAGTTTTTACTGAAAATTTTTTTTTCTCAAATTACCGTTCTTATACAGGCTACCATTGTCAGCCTACCGTATACAAACATGATGACACCATAATTTTAGTTTTTACTGAAAATTTTTTTTTCTCAAATTACCGTTCTTATACAGGCTACCATTGTCAGCCTATCGTATACAAACATGATGACACCATAATTTCTGTTTTTACTGAAAATTTTTTTTCTCTTAAAATTACGTTCTCATACAGGCTACTCTTATCGGTTTACCGTATACAAACACGAAAACACCATAATTTCAGTTTTTACTGAAATAATTTTTTTCTCAAATTAACGTTCTTATACAGGCTACCATTGTCAGCCTACCGTATACAAAGATGATGACACCATAATTTCTGTTTCAACTGAATTTTTTTTTTCTTAAATTAACGTTCTCATACAGGCTACTCTTATCGGCCTACCGTATACAAACACGAAAACACCATAATTTCAGTTTCTACTGAAATTTTTTTTTTCTCAAATTAACGTTCTTATACAGGCTACCATTGTCAGCCTACCGTATACAAACACAAACACACCATAATTTCTGTATTCACTGAAAAAAATTATTTCCCGAAATAGCTGTCTGATACAGGCTACCATTATCAGCCTACCGTATACAAACACGAAGACACCATAATTTCAGTTTTTACTGAAAAATTTGTTTTTCTCAAATTAACGTTCTCATACCGGCTACTCTTATCGGCCTACAGTATACAAACACGATGACACCATAATTTCAGTTTTTACTGAACATTTTTTTTTCTCAAATTAGCGATCTTATACAAGGTACTCTTATCAGCCTGCCGTAAACAAACACGAAGACACCATAATTTCTGTATTCACTGAAAAAAATTATTTCCCGAAATAGCTGTCTGATACAGGCTACCATTGTCAGCTTACCGTATACAAACACAAAGGCACCATAATTTCAGTTTTTTGCTGAAATTTTTTTTTTTTAAATTACCGTTCTCATACAGGTTACTCTCATCGGCCTACCGTATACAAACACGAACACACAACATTTTCAGTTTTCACTGAAAATTTTTTTTTTCTCAAATTAACAGTCTGATACAGGCTAAACTCATAGGCATAGCGTATACAAACACGATGACACCATAATTTCTGTATTCACTGAAAAAAATTATTTCCCGAATAAGCTGTCTAATACAGGCTACCATTGTCAGCCTGCCGTATACAAACACGAAGACACCATAATTTCAGTTTTTACTGAAAAAAATTATTTCCCGAAATAGCTGTCTGATACAGGCTACCATTGTCAGCCTACCGTATACAAACACGAAGACACCATAATTTCAGTTTTTACTGAAAATTTTTTTTTCTCAAATTAACGTTCTCATACAGGGTACTCTTATCGGTCTACCGTCTACAAACACGAAGACACCATAATTTCAGTTTTTACTGAAAATTTTTTTTTCCTCAATTAACGTTCTCATACAGGCTACTCTCATCGGCCTACCGTATACAAACACGAACACACCACAATTTCAGTTTTTACCGAAGAAAATTATTTCCCGAAATAACTGTCTGATACAGGCTACCATTTTCAGCCTACCGTATACAAACACGAACACTACAATTTCAGTTTTTACTGACAATTTTTTTTTCTCAAATTAACGTTCTCATACAGGGTACTCTTATCGGTCTACCGTCTACAAACACGATGACACCATAATTTCCGTTTTAACTGAAAATTTTTTTTCCCTCAATTAACGTTGTCATACAGGCTACTCTCATCGGCCTACCGTATACAAACACGAACACACCACAATTTCAGTTTTTACCGTAGAAAATTATTTCCCGAAATAGCTGTCTGATACAGGCTACCATTTTCAGCCTACCGTATACAAACACGAAGACACCATAATTTCAGTTTTCACTGAAAATTTTTTTTTCTCAAATTAACGTTCTCATACAGGCTACTCTTATCGGTCTACCGTCTACAAACACGATGACACCATAATTTCCGTTTTAACTGAAAATTTTTTTTTCCTCAATTAACGTTCTCATACAGGCTACTCTCATCGGCCTACCGTATACAAACACGAACACACCACAATTTCAGTTTTTACCGAAGAAAATTATTTCCCGAAATAGCTGTCTGATACAGGCTACCATTTTCAGCCTACCGTATACAAACACGAACACTACAATTTCAGTTTTTACTGAAAATTTTTTTTTTTCAAATTAACAGTCTGATACAGGCTAAACTCATAGGCATACCGTATACAAACATGATGACACCATAATTTCTCTATTCATTAAAAAAAATTATTTCCCGAATTAGCTGTCTGATACAGGCTACTCTTATATGCCTACAGTATACAAACACGATGGCAGCATAATTTCAGTTTATACCGGAAATTTTTTTTTTCTTCAATGAACGTTCTCATACTGGCTACTTTTAACGGTCTACCGCCCGCATAACAAAAAGTAATTGTATAGAAACTCTATCGACATTCATTTCCCCTCTCAATATTGAAACATGCGAAACTCAATCGGAACATTTTCGACACTCGTTTAATTTCGTTTAAATATATTCATTAGAAACTGTAGAGAAACCCAATTCGATATTTATTGGATATTGCATTTCAGTGCCTATAAAATATAGAAATGCGATACCTAATTCTACACTGCATCTGTTTAGCTATGTTAACTATAACTTTTTTTTTCCTTTCGCCTTTACCGTGATTCGAACTCGAGTCCTCAGGTTTCTAGTCACTTCTTGTTAACCGCATCAGCCATCTGCTGTAGATACTATTCTTACGCAAAATAATGTTTATATAGTGACTTATAGTGAGTGAATCAGTATAATAAGCCGAAATTCAATCAAAGCTGTCACAGTTTTTAAAATTTCAAACAAAATGCTGCGTCCACTGAAATGTTTCAAAAATATCTCATTTTAACTTAAACAAACGAATAATGAATTAACAATTGCGGTGATTGGATACTAAACCGATACCGAATCGACATTGGTTTTCGATATTTATTTGCCGTGTCATTACAGTATTGCTGCAATGTTGATAGGGTATCAACAAACGATACTCTTTTCAAATCAGTCAGCAACGTTTATTATCGTTTATTGTTATCTATTCGATATTCTGTTAATACTTAAAAACGAACTTCGCCTCAAAAACGCAATATGTGACTAGCGTTATTTATTCTATATTCTATCGATATTCAAAAGCAATATGGCGGTTTCGAATCTCTATACAGTGTCGGTATTCAATACTGGCCACTGAGTATCGCAAATTGTTATGCGGGCGTATACCAACACGATGACACCATAATTTCTGTTTTAACTGAAAATTTTTTTTTCTTAAATTAACGTTCTCATACAGGCTACTCTTATCGGCCTACCGTATACAAACACGAAAACAACATAATTTCTGTTTTAACTGAAAATTTTTTTTTTCTCAAATTAACGTTCTTATACAGGCTACCATTGTCAGCCTACCGTATACAAACATGATGACACCATAATTTCTGTTTTTACTGAAAATTTTTTTTTTTTTTAAATTAACGTTCTCATACTGGCTACTCTTAACGGTCTACCGTACACCAACACGAAAACACCATAATTTCAGTTTTTACTGAAAATTTTTTTTTCTCAAATTAACGTTCTTATACAGGCTACCATTGTCAGCCTACCGTATACAAACACGATGGCACCATAATTTTAGTTTATACAGGAAATTTTTTTTTTCTTCAATCAACGTTCTCATACTGGCTACTCTTAACGGTCTACCGTATACCAACACGATGACACCATAATATCCGTTTTAACTGAAAATTTTTTTTTCTCAAATTAAAGTTCTCATACAGGCTACTCTTATCGGCCTACAGTATACAAAAACGATGACAGAATAATTTCAGTATATACTGGAAATTTTTTTTTCTCAAATTAAAGTTCTCATACTGGCTACTCTTAACGGTCTACCGTATACCAACACGATGACACCATAATTTCAGTTTTTACTGAAAATTTTTTTTTCTCAAATTAAAGTTCTCATACTGGCTACTCTTATCGGCCTACCGTATACAAACACGAAAACACCATAATTTCAGTTTCTACTGAAATTTTTTTTTTCTCAAATTAACGTTCTTATACAGGCTACCATTGTCAGCCTACCGTATACAAACACAAACACACCATAATTTCTGTATTCACTGAAAAAAAGTATTTCCCGAAATAGCTGTCTGATACAGGCTACCATTATCAGCCTACCGTATACAAACACGAAGACACCATAATTTCTGTTTTTACTGAAAAATTTGTTTTTCTCAAATTAACGTTCTCATACCGGCTACTCTTATCGGCCTACAGTATACAAACACGATGACACCATAATTTCAGTTTTTACTGAACATTTTTTTTTCTCAAATTAGCGATCTTATACAAGCTACTCTTATCAGCCTGCCGTAAACAAACACGAAGACACCATAATTTCTGTATTCACTGAAAAAAATTATTTCCCGAAATAGCTGTCTGATACAGGCTACCATTGTCAGCCTACCGTATACAAACACAAAGGCACCATAATTTCAGTTTTTTGCTGAAATTTTTTTTTTTTAAATTACCGTTCTCATACAGGTTACTCTCATCGGCCTACCGTATACAAACACGAACACACCACATTTTCAGTTTTCACTGAAAATTTTTTTTTTCTCAAATTAACAGTCTGATACAGGCTAAACTCATAGGCATAGCGTATACAAACACGATGACACCATAATTTCTGTATTCACTGAAAAAAATTATTTCCCGAATAAGCTGTCTAATACAGGCTACCATTGTCAGCCTGCCGTATACAAACACGAAGACACCATAATTTCAGTTTTTACTGAAAATTTTTTTTTTCTTAAATTAACGTTCTCATACAGGCTACTCTTATCGGCCTACCGTACACAAACACACCATAATTTCTGTATTTACTGAAAAAAATTATGTCCCGAAAAAGCTGTCTGATACAGGCTACCATTATAAGCCTACCGTATACAAACACCAAGACACCATAATTTCTGTTTTTACTGAAAATTTTTTTTTTCTTAAATTAACGTTCTCATACAGGCTACTGTTATCGGTCTACAGTATACAAACACGATGATACCATAATTTCAGTTTTTACTGAACATTTTTTTTTCTCAAATTAGCGATCTGATACAAGCTACTCTTATCAGCCTGCCGTAAACAAACACGAAGACACCATAATTTCAGTTTTTACTGAAGAAAATTATTTCCCGAAATAGCTGTCTGATGCAGGCCACCATGGTAACCCTACCGTATACAAACACGAAGACACCATAATTTCAGTTTTTACTGAAAATTTTTTTTTCTCAAATTAACGTTCTCATACAGGGTACTCTTATCGGTCTACCGTCTACAAACACGATGACACCATAATTTCCGTTTTAACTGAAAATTTTTTTTTCCTCAATTAACGTTCTCATACAGGCTACTCTCATCGGCCTACCGTATACAAACACGAACACACCACAATTTCAGTTTTTACCGAAGAAAATTATTTCCCGAAATAGCTGTCTGATACAGGCTACCATTTTCAGCCTACCGTATACAAACACGAAGACACCATAATTTCAGTTTTCACTGAAAATTTTTTTTTCTCAAATTAACGTTCTCATACAGGCTACTCTTATCGGTCTACCGTCTACAAACACGATGACACCATAATTTCCGTTTTAACTGAAAATTTTTTTTTCCTCAATTAACGTTCTCATACAGGCTACTCTCATCGGCCTACCGTATACAAACACGAACACACCACAATTTCAGTTTTTACCGAAGAAAATTATTTCCCGAAATAGCTGTCTGATACAGGCTACCATTTTCAGCCTACCGTATACAAACACGAACACTACAATTTCAGTTTTTACTGAAAATTTTTTTTTTTCAAATTAACAGTCTGATACAGGCTAAACTCATAGGCATACCGTATACAAACATGATGACACCATAATTTCTCTATTCATTAAAAAAAATTATTTCCCGAATTAGCTGTCTGATACAGGCTACTCTTATATGCCTACAGTATACAAACACGATGGCAGCATAATTTCAGTTTATACCGGAAATTTTTTTTTTCTTCAATGAACGTTCTCATACTGGCTACTCTTAACGGTCTACCGCCCGCATAACAAAAAGTAATTGTATAGAAACTCTATCGACATTCATTTCCCCTCTCAATATTGAAACATGCGAAACTCAATCGGAACATTTTCGACACTCGTTTAATTTCGTTTAAATATATTCATTAGAAACTGTAGAGAAACCCAATTCGATATTTATTGGATATTGCATTTCAGTGCCTATAAAATATAGAAATGCGATACCTAATTCTACACTGCATCTGTTTAGCTATGTTAACTATAACTTTTTTTTTCCTTTCGCCTTTACCGTGATTCGAACTCGAGTCCTCAGGTTTCTAGTCACTTCTTGTTAACCGCATCAGCCATCTGCTGTAGATACTATTCTTACGCAAAATAATGTTTATATAGTGACTTATAGTGAGTGAATCAGTATAATAAGCCGAAATTCAATCAAAGCTGTCACAGTTTTTAAAATTTCAAACAAAATGCTGCGTCCACTGAAATGTTTCAAAAATATCTCATTTTAACTTAAACAAACGAATAATGAATTAACAATTGCGGTGATTGGATACTAAACCGATACCGAATCGACATTGGTTTTCGATATTTATTTGCCGTGTCATTACAGTATTGCTGCAATGTTGATAGGGTATCAACAAACGATACTCTTTTCAAATCAGTCAGCAACGTTTATTATCGTTTATTGTTATCTATTCGATATTCTGTTAATACTTAAAAACGAACTTCGCCTCAAAAACGCAATATGCGACTAGCGTTATTTATTCTATATTCTATCGATATACAAAAGCAATATGGCGGTTTCGAATCTCTATACAGTGTCGGTATTCAATACTGGCCACTGAGTATCGCAAATTGTTATGCGGGCGTATACCAACACGATGACACCATAATTTCTGTTTTAACTGAAAATTTTTTTTTCTTAAATTAACGTTCTCATACAGGCTACTCTTATCGGCCTACAGTATACAAAAACGATGACACCATAATTTCAGTATATACTGGAAATTTTTTTTTCTCAAATTAAAGTTCTCATACTGGCTACTCTTAACGGTCTACCGTATACCAACACGATGACACCATAATTTCAGTTTTTACTGAAAATTTTTTTTTCTCAAATTAACGTTCTTATACAGGCTACCATTGTCAGCCTACCGTATACAAACACGATGGCACCATAATTTTAGTTTATACAGGAAATTTTTTTTTTCTTCAATCAACGTTCTCATACTGGCTACTCTTAACGGTCTACCGTATACCAACACGATGACACCATAATATCCGTTTTAACTGAAAATTTTTTTTTCTCAAATTAAAGTTCTCATACAGGCTACTCTTATCGGCCTACAGTATACAAAAACGATGACACCATAATTTCAGTATATACTGGAAATTTTTTTTTCTCAAATTAAAGTTCTCATACTGGCTACTCTTAACGGTCTACCGTATACCAACACGATGACACCATAATTTCAGTTTTTACTGAAAATTTTTTTTTCTCAAATTAACGTTCTTATACAGGCTACCATTGTCAGCCTACCGTATACAAACACGATGGCACCATAATTTTAGTTTATACAGGAAATTTTTTTTTTCTTCAATCAACGTTCTAATACAGGCTACTCTTATCGGTCTACAGCATACAAACACGAACACACCACAATTTCAGTTTTTACTGAAGAAAATTATTTCCCGAAATAGCTGTCTGATACAGGCTACCATTGTCAGCCTACCGTATACAAACACGAACACTGCAATTTCAGTTTTTACTGAAATTTTTTTTTCTCAAATTAACGTTGTAAGACAGGCTACTCTTACATGCCTACAGTATACAAACACGATGGCACCATAATTTCAGTTTATACCGGAAATTTTTTTTTTCTTCAATGAACGTTCTCATACTGGCTACTCTTAACGGTCTACCGTATACCAACACGATGACACCATAATTTCTGTTTTAACTGAAAATTTTTTTTTCTTAAATTAACGTTCTCATACCGGCTACTCTCATCGGCCTACCGTATACAAACACGAACACACCACAATTTTAGTTTTTACTGAAGAAAATTATTTCCCGAAATAGCTGTCTGATACAGGCTACCATTGTCAGCCTACCGTATACAAACACGAAGACACCATAATTTCAGTTTTTACTGAAATTTTTTTTTCTCAAATTAACGTTGTCAGACAGGCTACTCTTATATGCCTACAGTATACAAACACGATGACACCATAATTTCAGTTTATACCGGAAATTTTTTTTTCCTCAATTAACGTTCTCATACAGGCTACTCTCATCGGCCTACCGTATACAAACACGAACACACCACAATTTCAGTTTTTACTGAAGAAAATTATTTCCCGAAATAGCTGTCTGATACAGGCTACCATTGTCAGCCTACCGTATACAAACACGAACACTGCAATTTCAGTTTTTACTGAAATTTTTTTTTCTCAAATTAACGTTGTCAGACAGGCTACTCTTATATGCCTACAGTATACAAACACGATGACACCATAATTTCAGTTTATACCGGAAATTTTTTTTTTCTTCAATGAACGTTCTCATACTGGCTACTCTTAACGGTCTACCGTATACCAACACGATGACACCATAATTTCTGTTTTAACTGAAAATTTTTTTTTCTTAAATTAACGTTCTCATACAGGCTACTCTCATCGGCCTACCGTATACAAACACGAACACACCACAATTTCAGTTTTTACTGAAGAAAATTATTTCCCGAAATAGCTGTCTGATACAGGCTACCATTATCAGCCTACCGTATACAAACACGAAGACACCATAATTTCAGTTTTTACTGAAAATTTTTTTTTCTCAAATTAACGTTCTCATACAGGCTACTCTTATATGCCTACAGTATACAAACACGATGGCACCATAATTTCAGTTTATACCGGAAATTTTTTTTTTTCTTCAATCAACGTTCTCATACTGGCTACTCTTAACGGTCTACCGTATACCAACACGATGACACCATAATTTCAGTTTTTACTGAAAAATTTTTTTTCCTCAATTAACGTTCTCATACAGGCTACTCTCATCGGCCTACCGTATACAAACACGAACACACCACAATTTCAGTTTTTACTGAAGAAAACTATTTCGCGAAATAGCTGTCTGATACAGGCTACCATTGTCAGCCTACCGTATACAAACACGAAGACACCATAATTTCAGTTTTTACTGAAAATTTTTTTTTCTCAAATTAACGTTGTCAAACAGGCTACTCTTATATGCCTACAGTATACAAACACGATGGCACCATAATTTCAGTTTATACCGGAAATTTTTTTTTTTCTTCAATGAACGTTCTCATACTGGCTACTCTTAACGGTCTACCGTATACCAACACGATGACACCGTAATTTCTGTTTTAACTGAAAATTTTTTTCCTTTAATTAACGTTCTCATACAGGCTACTCTTATCGGCCTACCGTATACAAACACGAAAACACCATAATTTCTGTTTTAACTGAAAATTTTTTTTTTCTTAAATAACGTTCTCATACAGGCTACTCTTATCGGCCTACCGTATACAATCACGAAAACACAATAATTTCAGTTTTTACTGAATATTTTTTTTTCTCAAATTAACGTTCTTATACAGGCTACCATTGTCAGCCTACCGTATACAAACATGATGACACCATAATTTCTGTTTTTACTGAAAATTTTTTTTTTTTTAAATTAACGTTCTCATACTGGCTACTCTTATCGGCCTACCGTATACAAACACGAAAACACCATAATTTCAGTTTTTACTGGAAATTTTTTTTTTCTCAAATTAAAGTTCTCATACAGGCTACTCTTATCGGCCTACAGTATACAAACACGATGACACCATAATTTCAGTATATACTGGAAATTTTTTTTTCTCAAATTAAAGTTCTCATACTGGCTACTCTTAACGGTCTACCGTATACCAACACGAAAACACCATAATTTCAAATTTTACTGAAAAATTTTTTTTCTCAAATAAACGTTCTTATACAGGCTACCATTGTCAGCCTACCGTATACAAACACGATGGCACCATAATTTTAGTTTATACTGGAAATTTTTTTTTTCTTCAATCAACGTTCTCATACTGGCTACTCTTAACGGTCTACCGTATACCAACACGATGACACCATAATATCCGTTTTAACTGAAATTTTTTTCTTCTTAAATTAACGTTCTCATACAGGCTACTCTTATCGGCCTAACGTATACAAACACGAAAACACCATAATTTCAGTTTTTACTGAAAATTTTTTTTTCTCAAATTAACGTTCTTATACAGGCTACCATTGTCAGCCTACCGTTTACAAACATGATGACACCATAATTTCAGTTTTTACTGGAAATTTTTTTTTCTTAAATTAACGTTCTCATACTGACTACTCTTATCGGCCTACCGTATACAAACACCAAAACACATTAATTTCAGTTTTTACTGAAAATTTTTTTTTCTTAAATTAACGTTCTTATACAGGCTACCATTGTCAGCCTACTGTATACAAAAATGATGACACCATAATTTCTGTTTTTACTGAAAATTTTTTGTTTTTTAATTTAACGTTCTCATACTGGCTACTCTTATCGGCCTACCCTATACAAACACGAAAACACCATAATTTCAGTTTTTACTGAAAATTTTTTTTTCTCAAATTAACGTTCTTATACAGGCTACCATTGTCAGCCTACCGTATACAAACACGATGACACCATAATTTCTGTATTCACTGAAAAAAATTATTTCCCGGAATAGCTGTCTGATACAGGCTACCATTGTCAGCCTACCGTATACAAACACGAAGACACCATAATTTCAGTTTTTTGCTGAAAATTTTTTTTTCTTAAATTAACGTTCTCATACAGGCTACTCTCATCGGGCTACCGTATCCGTTCGAACACACCACAATTTCAGTTTTTACTGAAAATTTTTTTTTCCTCAAATTAACAGTCTGATAAAGGCTAAACTCATAGGCATACCGTATACAAACATGATGACACCATAATTTCTGTATTCACTGAAAAAAATTATTTCCCGAATTAGCTGTCTGATACAGGCTACCATTGTCAGCCTACCGTATACAAACACGAAGATACCATAATTTCAGTTTTCACTGAAAATTTTTTTTTTCTCAAATTAACGTTTTTATACAGGCTACCATTGTCAACATACCGTAAACAAACATGATAACACCATAATTTCTGTTTTACTGAAAATTTTTTTTTTCTTAAATCTACGTTCTCATACTGCCTACTCTTATCGGCCTACCGTATACAAACACGAAAACACATTAATTTCAGTTTTTACTGAAAATTTTTTTTTCTCAAATTAACGTTCTTATACAGGCTACCATTGTCAGCCTACCGTATACAAAAATGATGACACCATAATTTCTGTTTTTACTGAAAATTTTTTGTTTCTTAATTTAACGTTCTCATACTGGCTACTCTTATCGGCCTACCGTATACAAACACAAACACACCATAATTTCTGTATTCACAGAAAAAAATTATTTTCCGAAATAGCTGTCTAATACAGGCTACCATTATCAGCCTACCGTATACAAACACCAAGACACCATAATTTCAGTTTTTTGCTGAAAATTTTTTTTTCTTAAATTAACGTTCTCAAACAGGCTACTACTCTCATCGGCCTACCGTATACGTTCGAACACACCACAATTTCAGTTTTTACTGAAAATTTTTTTTTCCTCAAATTAACAGTCTGATACAGGCTAAACTCATAGGCATACCGTATACAAACATGATGACACCATAATTTCTGTATTCACTGAAAAAAATTATTTCCCGAATTAGCTGTCTGATACAGGCTACCATTGTCAGCCAACCGTATACAAACACGAAAACACATTAATTTTAGTTTTTACTGAAAATTTTTTTTCTCAAATTAACGTTCTTATACAGGCTACCATTGTCAGCCTACCGTATACAAACATGATGACACCATAATTTCTGTTTTTACTGAAAATTTTTTTTTTCTTAAATCAACGTTCTCCTACTGCCTACTCTTATCGGCCTACCGTATACAAACACGAAAACACATTAATTTTAGTTTTTACTGAAAATTTTTTTTTCTCAAATTAACATTCTTATACAGGCTACCATTGTCAGCCTACCGTATACAAAAATGATGACACCATAATTTCTGTTTTTACTGAAAATTTTTTTTTTCTTAAATCAACGTTCTCATACTGCCTACTGTTATCGGCCTACCGTATACAAACACGAAAACACATTAATTTCAGTTTTTACTGAAAAATTTTTTTTCTCAAATTAACGTTCTTATACAGGCTACCATTGTCAGCCTACCGTATACAAAAATGATGACACCATAATTTCTGTTTTTACTGAAAATTTTTTTTTTCTCAAATTAACGTTCTCATACTGGCTACTCTTATCGGCCTACGCTATACAAACACGAAAACACCATAATTTCAGTTTTTACTGAAAATTTTTTTTTCTCAAATTAACGTTCTTATACAGGCTACCATTGTCAGCCTACCGTATACAAACACGAAGACACCATAATTTCAGTTTTTTGCTGAAAATTTTTTTTTCTTAAATTAACGTTCTCATACAGGCTACTCTCATCGGCCTACCGTATACGTTCGAACACACCACAATTTCAGTTTTTACTGAAAATTTTTTTTTCCTCAAATTAACAGTCTGATACAGGCTAAACTCATAGGCTTACCGTATACAAACATGATGACACCATAATTTCTGTATTCACTGAAAAAAATTATTTCCCGAATTAGCTGTCTGATACAGGCTACCATTGTCAGCCTACCGTATACAAACACGAAGACACCATAATTTCTGTATTCACTGAAAAAAATTATTTCCCGAAAAAGCTGTCTGATACAGGCTACCATTATCATCCTACCGTATACAAACACGAAGACACCATAATTTCAGTTCTTACTGAAAATTTTTTTTTTCTTAAATTAACCTTCTCATACAGGCTACTCTTTTTGGCCTACCGTACACAAACACAAACACACCATAATTTCTGTATTCACTGAAAAAAATTATTTCTCGAAAAAGCTGTCTGATACAGGCTACCATTATCAGCCTACCGTATACAAACACCAAGACACCATAATTTCTGTTTTTACTGAAAATTTTCTTTTTTTCAAATTAACGTTCTTATACAGGCTACCATTGTCAGCCTACCGTATACAAACATGATGACACCATAATTTCTGTTTTTACTGAAAATTTTTTTTTTCTTAAATCAACGTTCTCATACTGGCTACTCTTATCGGCCTACCGTACACAAACATAAACACACCATAATTTTTTGTATTCACTGAAAAAAATTATTTCCCGAAAAAGCTGTCTGATACAGGCTACCATTATCAGCCTACCGTATACAAACACCAAGACACCATAATTTCTGTTTTTACTGAAAATTTTCTTTTCTCAAATTAACGTTTTTATACAGGCTACCATTGTCAACCTACCGTATACAAACATGATAACACCATAATTTCAGTTTTTACTGAAAATTTTTTTTTTCTTAAATCAACGTTCTCATACTTGCTACTCTTATCGGCCTACCGTACACAAACACAAACACACCATAATTTTTTGTATTCACTGAAAAAAATTATTTCCCGAAAAAGCTGTCTGATACAGGCTACCATTATCAGCCTACCGTATACAAACACCAAAACACCATAATTTCAGTTTTTACTGAAAATTTTCTTTTCTCAAATTAACGTTTTTATACAGGCTACCATTGTCAGCTTACCGTATACAAACATGATGACACCATAATTTCTGTTTTTACTGAAAATTTTTTTTCCCTCAATTAACGTTCTCATACTGGCAACTCTCATCGGCCTACCGTATACAAACACAAACACACAATAATTTCTGTATTCACTGAAAAAATTATTTCCCGAAATAGCTGTCTGATACAGGCTACCATTGTCAGCCTACCGTATACAAACACGAAGACACCATAATTTCAGTTTTTTGCTGAAAATTTTTTCTTTTTAAATTAACGTTCACATACAGGCTACTCTCATCGGCCTACCGTATACGTTCGAACACACCACAATTTCAGTTTTTACTGAAATTTTTTTTTTCCTCAAATTAACAGTCTTATACAGGCTAAACTCATAGGCATACCGTATACAAACATGATGACACCATAATTTCTGTATTCACTAAAAAAAAATTATTTCCCGAATTAGCTGTCTGATACAGGCTACCATTGTCAGCCTACCGTACACAAACACGAAGACACCATAATTTCAGTTTTTACTGAAAATTTTTTTTTTCTTAAATTAACGTTCTCATACAGGCTACTCTAATCGGCCTACCGTACACAAACACAAACACACCATAAATTCTGTATTCACTGAAAAAAATTATTTCCCGAAAAAGCAGTCTGATACAGGCTACCATTATCAGCCTACCGTATACAATCACGAAAACACCATAATTTCAGTTTTTACTGAAAATTTTTTTCTTCTTAAATTAACGTTCTCATAGAGGCTACTCTTATCGGCCTACCGTATACAAACACGAAAACACCATAATTTCAGTTTTTACTGAAAATTTTTTTTTCTCAAATTAACGTTCTTATACAGGCTACTCTTATCGGCCTACCGTACACAAACACACCATAATTTCTGTATTCACTGAAAAAAATTATTTCCCGAAAAAGCTGTCTGATACAGGCTACCATTGTCAGCCTACCGTATACAAACACGAAGACACCATAATTTCAGTTTTTAATGAAATTTTTTTTTTCCTCAAATTAACAGTCTGATACAGGCTAAACTCATAGGCATACCGTATACAAACATGATGACACCATAATTTCTGTATTCACTGAAAAAAATTATTTCCCGAATTAGCTGTCTGATACAGGCTACCATTGTCAGCCTACCGTATACAAACACGAAGACACCATAATTTCAGTTTTTACTGAAAATTTTTTTTCTTCTTAAATTAACGTTTTCATACAGGCTACTCTTATCGGCCTACCGTACACAAACACAAACACACCATAATTTCTGTATTCACTGAAAAAAATTATTTCCCGAAAAAGCTGTCTGATACAGGCTACCATTGTCAGCCTACCGTATACAAACACGAAGACACCATAATTTCAGTTTTTACTGAAAATTTTTTTTTCTTAAATTAACGTTCTCATAGAGGCTACTCTTATCGGCCTACCGTATACAAACACGAACACTACAATTTCAGGTTTTACTGAAAATTTTCTTTTTCTTAAATCAACGTTCTCATACTGGCTACTCTTATCGGCCTACCGTACACAAACACAAACACACCATAATTTTTTGTATTCACTGAAAAAAATTATTTCCCGAAAAAGCTGTCTGATACAGGCTACAATTATCAGCCTACCGTATACAAACACCAAAACACCATAATTTCAGTTTTTACTAAAATTTTTTTTTCTCAAATTAACGTTTTTATACAGGCTACCATTGTCAGCCTACCGTATACAAACATGATGACACCATAATTTCTGTTTTTACTGAAAATTTTTTTTCCCTCAATTAACGTTCTCATACTGGCAACTCTCATCGGCCTACCGTATACAAACACAAACACACAATAATTTCTGTATTCACTGAAAAAATTATTTCCCGAAATAGCTGTCTGATACAGGCTACCATTGTCAGCCTACCGTATACAAACACGAAGACACCATAATTTCAGTTTTTTGCTGAAAATTTTTTTCTTTTTAAATTAACGTTCACATACAGGCTACTCTCATCGGCCTACCGTATACGTTCGAACACACCACAATTTCAGTTTTTACTGAAATTTTTTTTTTTCCTCAAATTAACAGTCTTATACAGGCTAAACTCATAGGCATACCGTATACAAACATGATGACACCATTATTTCTGTATTCACTAAAAAAAAATTATTTCCCGAATTAGCTGTCTGATACAGGCTACCATTGTCAGCCTACCGTACACAAACACGAAGACACCATAATTTCAGTTTTTACTGAAAATTTTTTTTTTCTTAAATTAACGTTCTCATACAGGCTACTCTAATCGGCCTACCGTACACAAACACAAACACACCATAAATTCTGTATTCACTGAAAAAAATTATTTCCCGAAAAAGCAGTCTGATACAGGCTACCATTATCAGCCTACCGTATACAATCACGAAAACACCATAATTTCAGTTTTTACTGAAAATTTTTTTCTTCTTAAATTAACGTTCTCATAGAGGCTACTCTTATCGGCCTACCGTATACAAACACGAAAACACCATAATTTCAGTTTTTACTGAAAATTTTTTTTTCTCAAATTAACGTTCTTATACAGGCTACCATTGTCAGCCTACCGTATACCAACACGAAAACACCATAATTTCAGTTTTTACTGAAAATTTTTTTTCTTCTTAAATTAACGTTCTCATACAGGCTACTCTTATCGGCCTACCGTACACAAACACACCATAATTTCTGTATTCACTGAAAAAAATTATTTCCCGAAAAAGCTGTCTGATACAGGCTACCATTGTCAGCCTACCGTATACAAACACGAAGACACCATAATTTCAGTTTTTACTGAAAATTTTTTTTTTCCTTAATTAACGTTCTCATACAGCCTACTCTTATCGGCCTACCGTATACAAACACGAACACTACAATTTCAGGTTTTACTGAAATTTTTTTTTTCCTAAAATTAACAGTCTGCTACAGATTAAACTCATAGGCATACCGTATACAAACATGATGACACCATAATTTCTCTATTCACTGAAAAAAATTATTTCCCGAATTAGCTGTCTGATACAGGCTACCATTGTCAGCCTACCGTATACAAACACGAAGACACCATAATTTCAGTTTTTACTGAAAATTTTTTTTTCTTAAATTAACGTTCTCATACAGGCTACTCTAATCGGCCTACCGTACACAAACACGAACACTACAATTTCAGGTTTTACTGAAATTTTTTTTTTTCTAAAATTAACAGTCTGATACAGGTTAAACTCATAGGCATACCGTATACAAACATGATGACACTATAATTTCTGTATTCACTGAAAAAAATTATTTCCCGAATTAGCTGTCTGATACAGGCTACCATTGTCAGCCTACCGTATACAAACACGAAGACACCATAATTTCAGTTTTTACTGAAAATTTTTTTTTTCTTAAATTAACGTTCTCATACAGGCTACTCTAATCGGCCTACCGTACACAAACACGAAGACACCATAATTTCAGTTTTTAATGAAATTTTTTTTTTCCTCAAATTAACAGTCTGATACAGGCTAAACTCATAGGCATACCGTATACAAACATGATGACACCATAATTTCTGTATTCACTGAAAAAAATTATTTCCCGAATTAGCTGTCTGATACAGGCTACCATTGTCAGCCTACCGTATACAAACACGAAGACACCATAATTTCAGTTTTTACTGAAAATTTTTTTTCTTCTTAAATTAACGTTTTCATACAGGCTACTCTTATCGGCCTACCGTACACAAACACAAACACACCATAATTTCTGTATTCACTGAAAAAAATTATTTCCCGAAAAAGCTGTCTGATACAGGCTACCATTGTCAGCCTACCGTATACAAACACGAAGACACCATAATTTCAGTTTTTACTGAAAATTTTTTTTTCTTAAATTAACGTTCTCATACAGCCTACTCTTATCGGCCTACCGTATACAAACACGAACACTACAATTTCAGGTTTTACTGAAAATTTTTTTTTTCTCAAATTAACAGTCTGATACAGGTTAAACTCATAGGCATACCGTATACAAACATGATGACACCATAATTTCTCTATTCACTGAAAAAACTATTTCCCGATTTAGCTGTCTGATACAGACTACCATTGTCAGCCTACCGTATACAAACACGAAGACACCATAATTTCAGTTTTTAATGAAATTTTTTTTTTCCTCAAATTAACAGTCTGATACAGGCTAAACTCATAGGCATACCGTACACAAACATAAACACAACATAATTTTTTGTATTCACTGAAAAAAATTATTTCCCGAAAAAGCTGTCTGATACAGGCTACCATTATCAGCCTACCGTATACAAACACCAAGACACCATAATTTCTGTTTTTACTGAAAATTTTCTTTTCTCAAATTAACGTTTTTATACAGGCTACCATTGTCAACCTACCGTATACAAACATGATAACACCATAATTTCTGTTTTTACTGAAAATTTTTTTTTCCTCAACTAACGTTCTCATACTGGCAACTCTCATCGGCCTACCGTATACAAACACAAACACACCATAATTTCTGTATTCACTGAAAAAATTATTTCCCGAAAAAGCTGTCTGATACAGGCTACCATTGTCAGCCTACCGTATACAAACACGAAGACACCATAATTTCAGTTTTTTGCTGAAAATTTTTTCTTTTTAAATTAACGTTCACATACAGGCTACTCTCATCGGCCTACCGTATACGTTCGAACACACCACAATTTCAGTTTTTACTGAAATTTTTTTTTTCCTCAAATTAACAGTCTGATACAGGCTAAACTCATAGGCATACCGTATACAAACATGATGACACCATAATTTCTGTATTCACTAAAAAAAAATTATTTCCCGAATTAGCTGTCTGATACAGGCTACCATTGTCAGCCTACCGTATACCAACACGAAAACACCATAATTTCAGTTTTTACTGAAAATTTTTTTTCTTCTTAAATTAACGTTCTCATACAGGCTACTCTTATCGGCCTACCGTACACAAACACAAACACACCATAATTTCTGTATTCACTGAAAAAAATTATTTCCCGAAAATGCTGTCTGATACAGGCTACCATTATCAGCCTACCGTATACAATCACGAAAACACCATAATTTCAGTTTTTACTGAAAATTTTTTTCTTCTTAAATTAACGTTCTCATACAGGCTACTCTTATCGGCCTACCGTATACAAACACGAAAACACCATAATTTCAGTTTTTACTGAAAATTTTTTTTTCTCAAATTAACGTTCTTATACAGGCTACCATTGTCAGCCTACCGTATACCAACACGAAAACACCATAATTTCAGTTTTTACTGAAAATTTTTTTTCTTCTTAAATTAACGTTCTCATACAGGCTACTCTTATCGGCCTACCGTACACAAACACAAACACACCATAATTTCTGTATTCACTGAAAAAAATTATTTCCCGAAAATGCTGTCTGATACAGGCTACCATTGTCAGCCTACCGTATACAAACACGAAGACACTATAATTTCAGTTTTTACTGAAAATTTTTTTTTTTCTTAAATTAACGTTCTCATACAGCCTACTCTTATCGGCCTACCGTATACAAACACGAACACTACAATTTCAGGTTTTACTGAAATTTTTTTTTTTCTAAAATTAACAGTCTGCTACAGGTTAAACTCATAGGCATACCGTATACAAACATGATGACACCATAATTTCTGTATTCACTGAAAAAAATTATTTCCCGAATTAGCTGTCTGATACAGGCTACCATTGTCAGCCTACCGTATACAAACACGAAGACACCATAATTTCAGTTTTTACTGAAAATTTTTTTTTTCTTAAATTAACGTTCTCATACAGGCTACTCTAATCGGCCTACCGTACACAAACACAAACACACCATAAATTCTGTATTCACTGAAAAAAATTATTTCCCGAAAAAGCAGTCTGATACAGGCTACCATTATCAGCCTACCGTATACAATCACGAAAACACCATAATTTCAGTTTTTACTGAAAATTTTTTTCTTCTTAAATTAACGTTCTCATACAGGCTACTCTTATCGGCCTACCGTATACAAACACGAAAACACCATAATTTCAGTTTTTACTGAAAATTTTTTTTTCTCAAATTAACGTTCTTATACAGGCTACCATTGTCAGCCTACCGTATACCAACACGAAAACAGCATAATTTCAGTTTTTACTGAAACTTTTTTTTTCTTCTTAAATTAACGTTCTCATACAGGCTACTCTTATCGGCCTACCGTACACAAACACAAACACACCATAATTTCTGTATTCACTGAAAAAAATTATTTCCCGAAAAAGCTGTCTGATACAGGCTACCATTGTCAGCCTACCGTATACAAACACGAAGACACCATAATTTCAGTTTTTACTGAAAATTTTTTTTTTCTTAAATTAACGTTCTCATACAGGCTACTCTAATCGGCCTACCGTACACAAACACGAACACTAAAATTTCAGGTTTTACTGAAATTTTTTTTTTTCTAAAATTAACAGTCTGATACAGGTTAAACTCATAGGCATACCGTATACAAACATGATGACACTATAATTTCTGTATTCACTGAAAAAAATTATTTCCCGAATTAGCTGTCTGATACAGGCTACCATTGTCAGCCTACCGTTTACAAACACGAAGACACCATAATTTCAGTTTTTACTGAAAATTTTTTTTTTCTTAAATTAACGTTCTCATACAGGCTACTCTTATATGCCTACAGTATACAAACACGATGGCACCATAATTTCAGTTTTTACTAAAAAATTTTTTTTTCTTAAATTAACGTTCTCATACAGGCTACTCTATTCGGCCTACCGTACACAAACACAAACACACCATAAATTCTGTATTCACTGAAAAAATTTATTTCCCGAAAAAGCTGTCTGATACAGGCTAGCATTATCAGCCTACCGTATACAAACACGAAGACACCATAATTTCAGTTTTTACTGAAAATTTTTTTTTTCTTAAATTAACGTTCTCATACAGGCTACTCTATTCGGCCTACCGTACACAAACACAAACACACCATAAATTCTGTATTCACTGAAAAAAATTATTTCCCGAATTAGCTGTCTGATACAGGCTACCATTGTCAGCCTACCGTATACAAACACGAAGACACCATAATTTCAGTTTTTACTGAAAATTTTTTTTTTCTTAAATTAACGTTCTCATACAGGCTACTCTAATCGGCCTACCGTACACAAACACGAACACTAAAATTTCAGGTTTTACTGAAATTTTTTTTTTTCTAAAATTAACAGTCTGATACAGGTTAAACTCATAGGCATACCGTATACAAACATGATGACACTATAATTTCTGTATTCACTGAAAAAAATTATTTCCCGAATTAGCTGTCTGATACAGGCTACCATTGTCAGCCTACCGTTTACAAACACGAAGACACCATAATTTCAGTTTTTACTGAAAATTTTTTTTTTCTTAAATTAACGTTCTCATACAGGCTACTCTTATATGCCTACAGTATACAAACACGATGGCACCATAATTTCAGTTTTTACTAAAAAATTTTTTTTTCTTAAATTAACGTTCTCATACAGGCTACTCTATTCGGCCTACCGTACACAAACACAAACACACCATAAATTCTGTATTCACTGAAAAAATTTATTTCCCGAAAAAGCTGTCTGATACAGGCTAGCATTATCAGCCTACCGTATACAAACACGAAGACACCATAATTTCAGTTTTTACTGAAAATTTTTTTTTTCTTAAATTAACGTTCTCATACAGGCTACTCTATTCGGCCTACCGTACACAAACACAAACACACCATAAATTCTGTATTCACTGAAAAAAATTATTTCCCGAAAAAGCTGTCTGATACAGGCTACCATTATCAGCCTACCGTATACAATCACGAAAACACCATAATTTCAGTTTTTACTGAAAATTTTTTTCTTCTTAAATTAACGTTCTCATACAGGCTACTCTTATCGGCCTACCGTATACAAACACGAAAACACCATAATTTCAGTTTTTACTGAAAATTTTTTTTTCTCAAATTAACGTTCTTATACAGGCTACCATTGTCAGCCTACCGTATACCAACACGAAAACATCATAATTTCAGTTTTTACTGAAAATTTTTTTTCTTCTTAAATTAACGTTCTCATACAGGCTACTCTTATCGGCCTACCGTACACAAACACAAACACACCATAATTTCTGTATTCACTGAAAAAAATTATTTCCCGAAAAAGCTGTCTGATACAGGCTACCATTGTCAGCCTACCGTATACAAACACGAAGACACCGTAATTTCAGTTTTTACTGAAAATTTTTTTTTTTTCTTAAATTAACGTTCTCATACAGCCTACTCTTATCGGCTACGTATACAAACACGAACACTACAATTTCAGGTTTTACTGAAATTTTTTTTTTTCTAAAATTAACAGTCTGCTACAGGTTAAACTCATAGGCATACCGTATACAAACATGATGACACCATAATTTCTGTTTTTACTGAAAATTTTCTTTTCTCAAATTAACGTTTTTATACAGGCTACCATTGTCAACCTACCGTATACAAACATGATAACACCATAATTTCAGTTTTTACTGAAAATTTTTTTTTTCTTAAATCAACGTTCTCATACTTGCTACTCTTATCGGCCTACCGTACACAAACACAAACACACCATAATTTTTTGTATTCACTGAAAAAAATTATTTCCCGAAAAAGCTGTCTGATACAGGCTACCATTATCAGCCTACCGTATACAAACACCAAAACACCATAATTTCAGTTTTTACTGAAAATTTTCTTTTCTCAAATTAACGTTTTTATACAGGCTACCATTGTCAGCCTACCGTATACAAACACGAAGACACCATAATTTCAGTTTTTACTGAAAATTTTTTTTCTTCTTAAATTAACGTTTTCATACAGGCTACTCTTATCGGCCTACCGTACACAAACACAAACACACCATAATTTCTGTATTCACTGAAAAAAATTATTTCCCGAAAAAGCTGTCTGATACAGGCTACCATTGTCAGCCTACCGTATACAAACACGAAGACACCATAATTTCAGTTTTTACTGAAAATTTTTTTTTCTTAAATTAACGTTCTCATACAGCCTACTCTTATCGGCCTACCGTATACAAACACGAACACTACAATTTCAGGTTTTACTGAAAATTTTTTTTTTCTCAAATTAACAGTCTGATACAGGTTAAACTCATAGGCATACCGTATACAAACATGATGACACCATAATTTCTCTATTCACTGAAAAAACTATTTCCCGATTTAGCTGTCTGATACAGACTACCATTGTCAGCCTACCGTATACAAACACGAAGACACCATAATTTCAGTTTTTAATGAAATTTTTTTTTTCCTCAAATTAACAGTCTGATACAGGCTAAACTCATAGGCATACCGTACACAAACATAAACACAACATAATTTTTTGTATTCACTGAAAAAAATTATTTCCCGAAAAAGCTGTCTGATACAGGCTACCATTATCAGCCTACCGTATACAAACACCAAGACACCATAATTTCTGTTTTTACTGAAAATTTTCTTTTCTCAAATTAACGTTTTTATACAGGCTACCATTGTCAACCTACCGTATACAAACATGATAACACCATAATTTCTGTTTTTACTGAAAATTTTTTTTTCCTCAACTAACGTTCTCATACTGGCAACTCTCATCGGCCTACCGTATACAAACACAAACACACCATAATTTCTGTATTCACTGAAAAAATTATTTCCCGAAAAAGCTGTCTGATACAGGCTACCATTGTCAGCCTACCGTATACAAACACGAAGACACCATAATTTCAGTTTTTTGCTGAAAATTTTTTCTTTTTAAATTAACGTTCACATACAGGCTACTCTCATCGGCCTACCGTATACGTTCGAACACACCACAATTTCAGTTTTTACTGAAATTTTTTTTTTCCTCAAATTAACAGTCTGATACAGGCTAAACTCATAGGCATACCGTATACAAACATGATGACACCATAATTTCTGTATTCACTAAAAAAAAATTATTTCCCGAATTAGCTGTCTGATACAGGCTACCATTGTCAGCCTACCGTATACCAACACGAAAACACCATAATTTCAGTTTTTACTGAAAATTTTTTTTCTTCTTAAATTAACGTTCTCATACAGGCTACTCTTATCGGCCTACCGTACACAAACACAAACACACCATAATTTCTGTATTCACTGAAAAAAATTATTTCCCGAAAATGCTGTCTGATACAGGCTACCATTATCAGCCTACCGTATACAATCACGAAAACACCATAATTTCAGTTTTTACTGAAAATTTTTTTCTTCTTAAATTAACGTTCTCATACAGGCTACTCTTATCGGCCTACCGTATACAAACACGAAAACACCATAATTTCAGTTTTTACTGAAAATTTTTTTTTCTCAAATTAACGTTCTTATACAGGCTACCATTGTCAGCCTACCGTATACCAACACGAAAACACCATAATTTCAGTTTTTACTGAAAATTTTTTTTCTTCTTAAATTAACGTTCTCATACAGGCTACTCTTATCGGCCTACCGTACACAAACACAAACACACCATAATTTCTGTATTCACTGAAAAAAATTATTTCCCGAAAATGCTGTCTGATACAGGCTACCATTGTCAGCCTACCGTATACAAACACGAAGACACTATAATTTCAGTTTTTACTGAAAATTTTTTTTTTTCTTAAATTAACGTTCTCATACAGCCTACTCTTATCGGCCTACCGTATACAAACACGAACACTACAATTTCAGGTTTTACTGAAATTTTTTTTTTTCTAAAATTAACAGTCTGCTACAGGTTAAACTCATAGGCATACCGTATACAAACATGATGACACCATAATTTCTGTATTCACTGAAAAAAATTATTTCCCGAATTAGCTGTCTGATACAGGCTACCATTGTCAGCCTACCGTATACAAACACGAAGACACCATAATTTCAGTTTTTACTGAAAATTTTTTTTTTCTTAAATTAACGTTCTCATACAGGCTACTCTAATCGGCCTACCGTACACAAACACAAACACACCATAAATTCTGTATTCACTGAAAAAAATTATTTCCCGAAAAAGCAGTCTGATACAGGCTACCATTATCAGCCTACCGTATACAATCACGAAAACACCATAATTTCAGTTTTTACTGAAAATTTTTTTCTTCTTAAATTAACGTTCTCATACAGGCTACTCTTATCGGCCTACCGTATACAAACACGAAAACACCATAATTTCAGTTTTTACTGAAAATTTTTTTTTCTCAAATTAACGTTCTTATACAGGCTACCATTGTCAGCCTACCGTATACCAACACGAAAACAGCATAATTTCAGTTTTTACTGAAACTTTTTTTTTCTTCTTAAATTAACGTTCTCATACAGGCTACTCTTATCGGCCTACCGTACACAAACACAAACACACCATAATTTCTGTATTCACTGAAAAAAATTATTTCCCGAAAAAGCTGTCTGATACAGGCTACCATTGTCAGCCTACCGTATACAAACACGAAGACACCATAATTTCAGTTTTTACTGAAAATTTTTTTTTTCTTAAATTAACGTTCTCATACAGGCTACTCTAATCGGCCTACCGTACACAAACACGAACACTAAAATTTCAGGTTTTACTGAAATTTTTTTTTTTCTAAAATTAACAGTCTGATACAGGTTAAACTCATAGGCATACCGTATACAAACATGATGACACTATAATTTCTGTATTCACTGAAAAAAATTATTTCCCGAATTAGCTGTCTGATACAGGCTACCATTGTCAGCCTACCGTTTACAAACACGAAGACACCATAATTTCAGTTTTTACTGAAAATTTTTTTTTTCTTAAATTAACGTTCTCATACAGGCTACTCTTATATGCCTACAGTATACAAACACGATGGCACCATAATTTCAGTTTTTACTAAAAAATTTTTTTTTCTTAAATTAACGTTCTCATACAGGCTACTCTATTCGGCCTACCGTACACAAACACAAACACACCATAAATTCTGTATTCACTGAAAAAATTTATTTCCCGAAAAAGCTGTCTGATACAGGCTAGCATTATCAGCCTACCGTATACAAACACGAAGACACCATAATTTCAGTTTTTACTGAAAATTTTTTTTTTCTTAAATTAACGTTCTCATACAGGCTACTCTATTCGGCCTACCGTACACAAACACAAACACACCATAAATTCTGTATTCACTGAAAAAAATTATTTCCCGAATTAGCTGTCTGATACAGGCTACCATTGTCAGCCTACCGTATACAAACACGAAGACACCATAATTTCAGTTTTTACTGAAAATTTTTTTTTTCTTAAATTAACGTTCTCATACAGGCTACTCTAATCGGCCTACCGTACACAAACACGAACACTAAAATTTCAGGTTTTACTGAAATTTTTTTTTTTCTAAAATTAACAGTCTGATACAGGTTAAACTCATAGGCATACCGTATACAAACATGATGACACTATAATTTCTGTATTCACTGAAAAAAATTATTTCCCGAATTAGCTGTCTGATACAGGCTACCATTGTCAGCCTACCGTTTACAAACACGAAGACACCATAATTTCAGTTTTTACTGAAAATTTTTTTTTTCTTAAATTAACGTTCTCATACAGGCTACTCTTATATGCCTACAGTATACAAACACGATGGCACCATAATTTCAGTTTTTACTAAAAAATTTTTTTTTCTTAAATTAACGTTCTCATACAGGCTACTCTATTCGGCCTACCGTACACAAACACAAACACACCATAAATTCTGTATTCACTGAAAAAATTTATTTCCCGAAAAAGCTGTCTGATACAGGCTAGCATTATCAGCCTACCGTATACAAACACGGAGACACCATAATTTCAGTTTTTACTGAAAATTTTTTTTTTCTTAAATTAACGTTCTCATACAGGCTACTCTATTCGGCCTACCGTACACAAACACAAACACACCATAAATTCTGTATTCACTGAAAAAAATTATTTCCCGAAAAAGCTGTCTGATACAGGCTACCATTATCAGCCTACCGTATACAATCACGAAAACACCATAATTTCAGTTTTTACTGAAAATTTTTTTCTTCTTAAATTAACGTTCTCATACAGGCTACTCTTATCGGCCTACCGTATACAAACACGAAAACACCATAATTTCAGTTTTTACTGAAAATTTTTTTTTCTCAAATTAACGTTCTTATACAGGCTACCATTGTCAGCCTACCGTATACCAACACGAAAACATCATAATTTCAGTTTTTACTGAAAATTTTTTTTCTTCTTAAATTAACGTTCTCATACAGGCTACTCTTATCGGCCTACCGTACACAAACACAAACACACCATAATTTCTGTATTCACTGAAAAAAATTATTTCCCGAAAAAGCTGTCTGATACAGGCTACCATTGTCAGCCTACCGTATACAAACACGAAGACACCGTAATTTCAGTTTTTACTGAAAATTTTTTTTTTTTCTTAAATTAACGTTCTCATACAGCCTACTCTTATCGGCTACGTATACAAACACGAACACTACAATTTCAGGTTTTACTGAAATTTTTTTTTTTCTAAAATTAACAGTCTGCTACAGGTTAAACTCATAGGCATACCGTATACAAACATGATGACACCATAATTTCTGTATTCACTGAAAAAAATTATTTCCCGAATTAGCTGTCTGATACAGGCTACCATTGTCAGCCTACCGTATACAAACACGAAGACACCATAATTTCAGTTTTTACTGAAAATTTTTTTTTTCTTAAATTAACGTTCTCATACAGGCTACTCTAATCGGCCTACCGTACACAAACACGAACACTACAATTTCAGGTTTTACTGAAATTTTTTTTTTTCTAAAATTAGCAGTCTGATACAGGTTAAACTCATAGGCATACCGTATACAAACATGATGACACTATAATTTCTGTATTCACTGAAAAAAATTATTTCCCGAATTAGCTGTCTGATACAGGCTACCATTATCAGCCTACCGTATACAATCACGAAAACACCATAATTTCAGTTTTTACTGAAAATTTTTTTCTTCTTAAATTAACGTTCTCATACAGGCTACTCTTATCGGCCTACCGTATACAAACACGAAAACACCATAATTTCAGTTTTTACTGAAAATTTTTTTTTCTCAAATTAACGTTCTTATACAGGCTACCATTGTCAGCCTACCGTATACCAACACGAAAACAGCATAATTTCAGTTTTTACTGAAACTTTTTTTTCTTCTTAAATTAACGTTCTCATACAGGCTACTCTTATCGGCCTACCGTACACAAACACAAACACACCATAATTTCTGTATTCACTGAAAAAAATTATTTCCCGAAAAAGCTGTCTGATACAGGCTACCATTGTCAACCTACCGTATACAAACACGAAGACACCATAATTTCAGTTTTTACTGAAAATTTTTTTTTTTCTTAAATTAACGTTCTCATACAGCCTACTCTTATCGGCCTACCGTATACAAACACGAACACTACAATTTCAGGTTTTAATGAAATTTTTTTTTTTTCTAAAATTAACAGTCTGCTACAGGTTAAACTCATAGGCATACCGTATACAAACATGATGACACCATAATTTCTGTATTCACTGAAAAAAATTATTTCCCGAATTAGCTGTCTGATACAGGCTACCATTGTCAGCCTACCGTATACAAACACGAAGACACCATAATTTCAGTTTTTACTGAAAATTTTTTTTTTCTTAAATTAACGTTCTCATACAGGCTACTCTAATCGGCCTACCGTACACAAACACGAACACTACAATTTCAGGTTTTACTGAAATTTTTTTTTTTCTAAAATTAACAGTCTGATACAGGTTAAACTCATAGGCATACCGTATACAAACATGATGACACTATAATTTCTGTATTCACTGAAAAAAATTATTTCCCGAATTAGCTGTCTGATACAGGCTACCATTGTCAGCCTACCGTTTTCAAACACGAAGACACCATAATTTCAGTTTTTACTGAAAATTTTTTTTTTCTTAAATTAACGTTCTCATACAGGCTACTCTTATATGCCTACAGTATACAAACACGATGGCACCATAATTTCAGTTTTTACTAAAAAATTTTTTTTTCTTAAATTAACGTTCTCATACAGGCTACTCTAATCGGCCTACCGTACACAAACACAAACACACCATAAATTCTGTATTCACTGAAAAAATTTATTTCCCGAAAAAGCTGTCTGATACAGGCTACCATTATCAGCCTACCGTATACAAACACGAAGACACCATAATTTCAGTTTTTACTGAAAATTTTTTTTTTCTTAAATTAACGTTCTCATACAGGCTACTCTAATCGGCCTACCGTACACAAACACAAACACACCATAAATTCTGTATTCACTGAAAAAAATTATTTCCCGAAAAAGCTGTCTGATACAGGCTACCATTATCAGCCTACCGTATACAATCACGAAAACACCATAATTTCAGTTTTTACTGAAAATTTTTTTCTTCTTAAATTAACGTTCTCATACAGGCTACTCTTATCGGCCTACCGTATACAAACACGAAAACACCATAATTTCAGTTTTTACTGAAAATTTTTTTTTCTCAAATTAACGTTCTTATACAGGCTACCATTGTCAGCCTACCGTATACCAACACGAAAACATCATAATTTCAGTTTTTACTGAAAATTTTTTTTCTTCTTAAATTAACGTTCTCATACAGGCTACTCTTATCGGCCTACCGTACACAAACACAAACACACCATAATTTCTGTATTCACTGAAAAAAATTATTTCCCGAAAAAGCTGTCTGATACAGGCTACCATTGTCAGCCTACCGTATACAAACACGAAGACACCATAATTTCAGTTTTTACTGAAAATTTTTTTTTTTTCTTAAATTAACGTTCTCATACAGCCTACTCTTATCGGCCTACCGTATACAAACACGAACACTACAATTTCAGGTTTTACTGAAATTTTTTTTTTTCTAAAATTAACAGTCTGCTACAGGTTAAACTCATAGGCATACCGTATACAAACATGATGACACCATAATTTCTGTATTCACTGAAAAAAATTATTTCCCGAATTAGCTGTCTGATACAGGCTACCATTGTCAGCCTACCGTATACAAACACGAAGACACGATAATTTCAGTTTTTACTGAAAATTTTTTTTTTCTTAAATTAACGTTCTCATACAGGCTACTCTAATCGGCCTACCGTACACAAACACGAACACTACAATTTCAGGTTTTACTGAAATTTTTTTTTTTCTAAAATTAGCAGTCTGATACAGGTTAAACTCATAGGCATACCGTATACAAACATGATGACACTATAATTTCTGTATTCACTGAAAAAAATTATTTCCCGAATTAGCTGTCTGATACAGGCTACCATTGTCAGCCTACCGTTTACAAACACGAAGACACCATAATTTCAGTTTTTACTGAAAATTTTTTTTTTTCTTAAATTAACGTTCTCATACAGGCTACTCTTATATGCCTACAGTATACAAACACGATGGCACCATAATTTCAGTTTTTACTAAAAAATTTTTTTTTCTTAAATTAACGTTCTCATACAGGCTACTCTAATCGGCCTACCGTACACAAACACAAACACACCATAAATTCTGTATTCACTGAAAAAATTTATTTCCCGAAAAAGCTGTCTGATACAGGCTACCATTATCAGCCTACCGTATACAAACATGGTGACACCATAATTTCTGTTTTTACTGAAAATTTTTTTTTCTTAATTTAACGTTCTCATACAGGCTACTCTTATCGGCCTACCGTACACAAACACAAACACACCATAATTTCTGTATTCACTGAAAAAAATTATTTCCCGAAAAAGCTGTCTGATACAGGCTACCATTGTCAGCCTACCGTATACAAACACGAAGACACCATAATTTAAGTTTTTACTGAAAATTTTTTTTCTCTTAAATTAACGTTCTCATACAGGCTACTCTTATCGGCCTACCGTACACAAACACAAACACACCATAATTTCTGTATTCACTGAAAAAAATTATTTCCCGAAAAAGCTGTCTGATACAGGCTACCATTGTCAGCCTACCGTATACAAACACGAAGACACCATAATTTCAGTTTATTCTGAAAATTTTTTTTTTCTTAAATTAACGTTCTCATACAGGCTACTCTCATCGGCCTATTGTATACGTTCGAACACACCACAATTTTAGTTTATACTGGAAAATTTTTTCTCTCAAATGAACGTTCTCATACAGGCTACTCTTATCAGCCTACCGTATACAAACATGATGACACCATAATTTCAGTTTTTACTGAAAATTTTTTTTTTCTTAAATTAACGTTCTCATACAGGCTACTCTCATCGGCCTACCGTACACAAACACAAACACACCATAATTTCTGTATTCACTGAAAAAAATTATTTCCCGAAAAAGCTGTCTGATACAGGCTACCATTGTCAGCCTACCGTATACAAACACGAAGACACCATAATTTCAGTTTTTACTGAAAATTTTTTTTTTCTTAAATTAACGTTCTCATACAGCCTACTCTTATCGGCCTACCGTATACAAACACGAACACTACAATTTCAGGTTTTACTGAAAATTTTTTTTCTTCTCAAATTAACAGTCTGATACAGGTTAAACTCATAGGCATACCTTATACAAACATGATGACACCATAATTTCTCTATTCACTGAAAAAATTATTTCCCGATTTAGCTGTCTGATACAGACTACCATTGTCAGCCTACCGTATACAAACACGAAGACACCATAATTTCAGTTTTTAATGAAATTTTTTTTTTCCTCAAATTAACAGTCTGATACAGGCTAAACTCATAGGCATACCGTATACAAACATGATGACACCATAATTTCTGTATTCACTGAAAAAAATTATTTCCCGAATTAGCTGTCTGATACAGGCTACCATTGTCAGCCTACCGTATACAAACACGAAGACACCATAATTTCAGTTTTTACTGAAAATTTTTTTTCTTCTTAAATCAACGTTCTCATACAGGCTACTCTTATCGGCCTACCGTACACAAACACAAACACACCATAATTTCTGTATTCACTTCAAAAAATTTTCTTCTCAAATTAACGTTCTCATACAGGCTACTCTTTTTGGCGTACCGTATACAAACACAAAGACATACATAATTTCTGTTTTTAATGAAATTTTTTTTTCTCAAATTAACGTTCTCATACAGGCTAGTCTCATCGGCCTACCGTATACAAACACGAACACACCACAATTTCAGTTTATACTGGAAAATTTTTTCTCTCAAATGAACGTTCTCATACAGGCTACTCTTATCAGCCTACCGTATACAAACATGATGACACCATAATTTCAGTTTTTATTGAAAATTTTTTTTTTCTTAAATTAACGTTCTCATACAGGCTACTCTCATCGGCCTACCGTATACAAACACGAACACTACAATTTCAGGTTTTACTGAAAATTTTTTTTTTCTCAAATTAACAGTCTGATACAGGTTAAACTCATAGGCATACCGTATACAAACATGATGACACCATAATTTCTCTATTCACTGAAAAAATTATTTCCCGATTTAGCTGTCTGATACAGACTACCATTGTCAGCCTACCGTATACAAACACGAAGACACCATAATTTCAGTTTTTATTGAAAATTTTTTTTTTCTTAAATTAACGTTCTCATACAGGCTACTCTTATCGGCCTACAGTATACAAACACGATGACACCATAATTTCAGTTTATACTGGAAAATTTTTTCTCTCAAATGAACGTTCTCATACTGGCTACTCTTATCGGTCTACCGTCTACAGACACGATGACACCATAATTTCAGTTTTTACTGAAAATTTTTTTTTTCTCAAATTAACAGTCTGATACAGGTTAAACTCATAGGCATACCGTATACAAACATGATGACACCATAATTTCTCTATTCACTGAAAAAATTATTTCCCGATTTAGCTGTCTGATACAGACTACCATTGTCAGCCTACCGTATACAAACACGAAGACACCATAATTTCAGTTTTTATTTAAAATTTTTTTTTTCTTAAATTAACGTTCTCATACAGGCTACTCTTATCGGCCTACAGTATACAAACACGATGACACCATAATTTCAGTTTATACTGGAAAATTTTTTCTCTCAAATGAACGTTCTCATACTGGCTACTCTTATCGGTCTACCGTCTACAGACACGATGACACCATAATTTCAGTTTTTACTGAAAATTTTTTTTTCTCAAATTAACGTTCTTATACAGGCTACCATTGTCAGCCTACCGTATACCAACACGAAAACACCATAATTTCAGTTTTTACTGAAAATTTTTTTTTCTTAAATTAACGTTCTCATGCAGGCTACTCTTATCGGCCTACCGTACACAAACACAAACACACCATAATTTCTGTATTCACTGAAAAAAATTATTTCCCGAAAAAGCTGTCTGATACAGGCTACCATTGTCAGCCTACCGTATACAAACATGATGACACCATAATTTCAGTTTTTACTGAAAATTTTTTTTTTCTTAAATTAACGTTCTCATACAGGCTACTCTCATCGGCCTACCGTATACAAACACGAACACTACAATTTCAGGTTTTACTGAAAATTTTTTTTTTCTTGAATAACGTTCTCATACAGGCTACCATTGTCAGCCTACCGTATATAAACATGAACACACCATAATTTCTGTTTTTACTGAAAATTTTTTTTTTCTTAAATTAACGTTCTCATACAGGCTACTCTCATCGGCCTACCGTATACAAACACGAACACTACAATTTCAGGTTTTACTGAAAATTTTTTTATTTCTTCAATGAACGTTCTCATACTGGCTATCATTGTCAGCCTACCGTATATAAACATGAACACACCATAATTTCTGTTTTTACTGAAAATTTTTTTTTTCTTAAATTAACGTTCTCATACTGGCTACTCTTATCGGCCTACCGTATACAAACACGAAAACACCATAATTTCAGTTTTTACTGGAAATTTTTTTTTTCAAATTAAAGTTCTCATACTGGCTACTCTTAACGGTCTACCGTATCCCAACACGATGACACCATAATTTCTGTTTTAACTGAAAATTTTTTTTTCTTAAATTAACGTTCTCATACAGGCTGGTCTTATTGGCCTACCGTATACAAACACGAAAACACCATAATTTCTGTTTTAACTGAAAATTTTTTTCTTCTTAAATTAACGTTCTCATACAGGCTACTCTTATCGGCCTACCGTATACAAACACGAAAACACCATAATTTCAGTTTTTACTGAAAAATTTTTTTTCTCAAATTAACGTTCTTATACAGGCTACCATTGTCAGCCTACCGTATACCAACACGAAAACACCATAATTTCAGTTTTTACTGAAAATTTTTTTTTCTTAAATTAACGTTCTCATGCAGGCTACTCTTATCGGCCTACCGTACACAAACACAAACACACCATAATTTCTGTATTCACTGAAAAAAATTATTTCCCGAAAAAGCTGTCTGATACAGGCTACCATTGTCAGCCTACCGTATACAAACATGATGACACCATAATTTCAGTTTTTACTGAAAATTTTTTTTTTCTTAAATTAACGTTCTCATACAGGCTACTCTCATCGGCCTACCGTATACAAACACGAACACTACAATTTCAGGTTTTACTGAAAATTTTTTTTTTCTCAAATTAACAGTCTGATACAGGTTAAACTCATAGGCATACCGTATACAAACATGATGACACCATAATTTCTCTATTCACTGAAAAAATTATTTCCCGATTTAGCTGTCTGATACAGGCTACCATTGTCAGCCTACCGTATACAAACACGAAGACACCATAATTTCAGTTTTTAATGAAAATTTTTTTTTCTTAAATTAACGTTCTCATACAGACTACTCTTATCGGCCTACAGTATACAAACACGATGACACCATAATTTCAGTTTATACTGAACATTTTTTCTCTCAAATGAACGTTCTCATACTGGCTACTCTTATCAGCCTACCGTATACAAACACGAACACTACAATTTCAGGTTTTACTGAAAATTTTTTTTTTCTCAAATTAACAGTCTGATACAGGTTAAACTCATAGGCATACCGTATACAAACATGATGACACCATAATTTCTCTATTCACTGAAAAAATTATTTCCCGATTTAGCTGTCTGATACAGACTACCATTGTCAGCCTACCGTATACAAACACAAAGACATACATAATTTCTGTTTTTAATGAAATTTTTTTTTCTCAAATTAACGTTCTCATACAGGCTAGTCTCATCGGCCTACCGTATACAAACACGAACACACCACAATTTCAGTTTATACTGGAAAATTTTTTCTCTCAAATGAACGTTCTCATACAGGCTACTCTTATCAGCCTACCGTATACAAACATGATGACACCATAATTTCAGTTTTTATTGAAAATTTTTTTTTTCTTAAATTAACGTTCTCATACAGGCTACTCTCATCGGCCTACCGTATACAAACACGAACACTACAATTTCAGGTTTTACTGAAAATTTTTTTTTTCTCAAATTAACAGTCTGATACAGGTTAAACTCATAGGCATACCGTATACAAACATGATGACACCATAATTTCTCTATTCACTGAAAAAATTATTTCTCGATTTAGCTGTCTGATACAGACTACCATTGTCAGCCTACCGTATACAAACACGAAGACACCATAATTTCAGTTTTTATTGAAAATTTTTTTTTTCTTAAATTAACGTTCTCATACAGGCTACTCTTATCGGCCTACAGTATACAAACACGATGACACCATAATTTCAGTTTATACTGGACAATTTTTTCTCTCAAATGAACGTTCTCATACTGGCTACTCTTATCGGTCTACCGTCTACAGACACGATGACACCATAATTTCAGTTTTTACTGAAAATTTTTTTTTCTCAAATTAACGTTCTCATACAGGCTACTCTTATATGCCTACAGTATACAAACACGATGGCACCATAATTTCAGTTTATACCGGAAATTTTTTTATTTCTTCAATGAACGTTCTCATACTGGCTACTCTTAACGGTCTACCGTATACCAACACGATGACACCATAATTTCTGTTTTAACTGAAAATTTTTTTTTCTTAAATTAACGTTCTCATACAGGCTACTCTTATCGGCCTACCGTATACAAACACGAAAACACCATAATTTCTGTTTTAACTGAAAATTTTTTTTTTCTTGAATAACGTTCTCATACAGGCTACCATTGTCAGCCTACCGTATATAAACATGAACACACCATAATTTCTGTTTTTACTGAAAATTTTTTTTTTCTTAAATTAACGTTCTCATACTGGCTACTCTTATCGGCCTACCGTATACAAACACGAAAACACCATAATTTCAGTTTTTACTGGAAATTTTTTTTTTCAAATTAAAGTTCTCATACTGGCTACTCTTAACGGTCTACCGTATCCCAACACGATGACACCATAATTTCTGTTTTAACTGAAAATTTTTTTTTCTTAAATTAACGTTCTCATACAGGCTGGTCTTATTGGCCTACCGTATACAAACACGAAAACACCATAATTTCTGTTTTAACTGAAAATTTTTTTCTTCTTAAATTAACGTTCTCATACAGGCTACTCTTATCGGCCTACCGTATACAAACACGAAAACACCATAATTTCAGTTTTTACTGAAAATTTTTTTTTCTCAAATTAACGTTCTTATACAGGCTACCATTGTCAGCCTACCGTATACCAACACGAAAACACCATAATTTCAGTTTTTACTGAAAATTTTTTTTTCTTAAATTAACGTTCTCATGCAGGCTACTCTTATCGGCCTACCGTACACAAACACAAACACAAACACACCATAATTTCTGTATTCACTGAAAAAAATTATTTCCCGAAAAAGCTGTCTGATACAGGCTACTCTTATCAGCCTACCGTATACAAACATGATGACACCATAATTTCAGTTTTTACTGAAAATTTTTTTTCTCTTAAATTAACGTTCTTATACAGGCTACTCTTATCGGCCTACCGTATACAAACACGAACACTACAATTTCAGGTCTTACTGAAATTTCTTTTTTTCTAAAATTAACAGTCTGATACAGGTTAAACTCATAGGCATACCGTATACAAACATGATGACACCATAATTTCTCTATTCACTGAAAAAAATTATTTCCCGAATTAGCTGTCTGATACAGGCTACCATTGTCAGCCTACCGTATACAAACACGAAGACACCATAATTACAGTTTTTACTGAAAATTTTTTTTTCTTAAATTAACGTTCTCATACAGGCTACTCTTATCGGCCTACCGTATACAAACACGATGAAACCATAATTTCAGTTTATACTGGAAAATTTTTTTTCTTAAATTAACGTTCTCATACAGGCTACTCTCATCGGCCTAACGTATACAAACACGAACACTACAATTTCAGGTTTTACTGAAAATTTTTTTTTTCTCAAGTTAACAGTCTGATACAGGTTAAACTCATAGGCATACCGTATACAAACATGATGACACCATAATTTCTCTATTCACTGAAAAAATTATTTCCCGATTTAGCTGTCTGATACAGGCTACCATTGTCAGCCTACCGTATACAAACACGAAGACACCATAATTTCAGTTTTTAATGAAAATTTTTTTTTCTTAAATTAACGTTCTCATACAGGCTACTCTTATCGGCCTACAGTATACAAACACGATGACACCATAATTTCAGTTTATACTGAACATTTTTTCTCTCAAATGAACGTTCTCATACAGGCTACTCTCATCGGCCTACCGTATACAAACACGAACACTACAATTTCAGGTTTTACTGAAAATTTTTTTTTTCTCAAATTAACAGTCTGATACAGGTTAAACTCATAGGCATACCGTATACAAACATGATGACACCATAATTTCTCTATTCACTGAAAAAATTATTTCCCGATTTAGCTGTCTGATACAGACTACCATTGTCAGCCTACAGTATACAAACACGATGGCACCATAATTTCAGTTTATACCGGAAATTTTTTTATTTCTTCAATGAACGTTCTCATACTGGCTACTCTTAACGGTCTACCGTATACCAACACGATGACACCATAATTTCTGTTTTAACTGAAAATTTTTTTTTCTTAAATTAACGTTCTCATACAGGCTACTCTTATCGGCCTACCGTATACAAACACGAAAACACCATAATTTCTGTTTTAACTGAAATTTTTTTTTTCTTGAATAACGTTCTCATACAGGCTACCATTGTCAGCCTACCGTATATAAACATGAACACACCATAATTTCTGTTTTTACTGAAAATTTTTTTTTTCTTAAATTAACGTTCTCATACTGGCTACTCTTATCGGCCTACCGTATACAAACACGAAAACACCATAATTTCAGTTTTTACTGGAAATTTTTTTTTTCAAATTAAAGTTCTCATACTGGCTACTCTTAACGGTCTACCGTATCCCAACACGATGACACCATAATTTCTGTTTTAACTGAAAATTTTTTTTTCTTAAATTAACGTTCTCATACAGGCTGGTCTTATTGGCCTACCGTATACAAACACGAAAACAGCATAATTTCTGTTTTAACTGAAAATTTTTTTCTTCTTAAATTAACGTTCTCATACAGGCTACTCTTATCGGCCTACCGTATACAAACACGAAAACACCATAATTTCAGTTTTTACTGAAAATTTTTTTTTCTCAAATTAACGTTCTTATACAGGCTACCATTGTCAGCCTACCGTATACCAACACGAAAACACCATAATTTCAGTTTTTACTGAAAATTTTTTTTTCTTAAATTAACGTTCTCATGCAGGCTACTCTTATCGGCCTACCGTACACAAACACAAACACACCATAATTTCTGTATTCACTGAAAAAAATTATTTCCCGAAAAAGCTGTCTGATACAGGCTACCATTGTCAGCCTACCGTATACAAACATGATGACACCATAATTTCAGTTTTTACTGAAAATTTTTTTTTTCTTAAATTAACGTTCTCATACAGGCTACTCTCATCGGCCTACCGTATACAAACACGAACACTACAATTTCAGGTTTTACTGAAAATTTTTTTTTTCTCAAATTAACAGTCTGATACAGGTTAAACTCATAGGCATACCGTATACAAACATGATGACACCATAATTTCTCTATTCACTGAAAAAATTATTTCCCGATTTAGCTGTCTGATACAGGCTACCATTGTCAGCCTACCGTATACAAACACGAAGACACCATAATTTCAGTTTTTAATGAAAATTTTTTTTTCTTAAATTAACGTTCTCATACAGGCTACTCTTATCGGCCTACAGTATACAAACACGATGACACCATAATTTCAGTTTATACTGAACATTTTTTCTCTCAAATGAACGTTCTCATACAGGCTACTCTCATCGGCCTACCGTATACAAACACGAACACTACAATTTCAGGTTTTACTGAAAATTTTTTTTTTCTCAAATTAACAGTCTGATACAGGTTAAACTCATAGGCATACCGTATACAAACATGATGACACCATAATTTCTCTATTCACTGAAAAAATTATTTCCCGATTTAGCTGTCTGATACAGACTACCATTGTCAGCCTACCGTATACAAACACGAAGACACCATAATTTCAGTTTTTATTGAAAATTTTTTTTTCCTTAAATTAACGTTCTCATACAGGCTACTCTTATCGGCCTACAGTATACAAACACGATGACACCATAATTTCAGTTTATACTGGAAAATTTTTTCTCTCAAATGAACGTTCTCATACTGGCTACTCTTATCGGTCTACCGTCTACAGACACGATGACACCATAATTTCAGTTTTTACTGAAAATTTTTTTTTCTCAAATTAACGTTCTCATACAGGCTACTCTTATATGCCTACAGTATACAAACACGATGGCACCATAATTTCAGTTTATACCGGAAATTTTTTTTTTTTCTTCAATCAACGTTCTTATACTGGCTACTCTTAACGGTCTACCGTATACCAACACGATGACACCATAATTTCAGTTTTTACTGAAAAATTTTTTTTCTTAAATTAACGTTCTCATACAGGCTACTCTTATCGGCCTACCGTATACAAACACGAAAACACCATAATTTCTGTTTTAACTGAAAATTTTTTTTTTCTTGAATAACGTTCTCATACAGGCTACCATTGTCAGCCTACCGTATATAAACATGAACACACCATAATTTCTGTTTTTACTGAAAATTTTTTTTTTCTTAAATTAACGTTCTCATACTGGCTACTCTTATCGGCCTACCGTATACAAACACGAAAACACCATAATTTCTGTTTTAACTGAAAATTTTTTTTTTCTTGAATAACGTTCTCATACAGGCTACCATTGTCAGCCTACCGTATATAAACATGAACACACCATAATTTCTGTTTTTACTGAAAATTTTTTTTTTCTTAAATTAACGTTCTCATACAGGCTAGTCTCATCGGCCTACCGTATACAAACACAAACACACCACAATTTCAGTTTTTACCGAAGAAAATTATTTCGCGAAATAGCTGTCTGATTAAGGCTACCATTGTCAGCCTACCGTATACAAACACGAAGACACCATAATTTCAGTTTTTACTGAAAATTTTTTTTTCTCAAATTAACGTTCTCATACAGGCTACTCTTATATGCCTACAGTATACAAACACGATGGCACCATAATTTCAGTTTATACCGGAAATTTTTTTATTTCTTCAATGAACGTTCTCATACTGGCTACTCTTAACGGTCTACCGTATACCAACACGATGACACCATAATTTCTGTTTTAACTGAAAATTTTTTTTTCTTAAATTAACGTTCTCATACAGGCTACTCTTATCGGCCTACCGTATACAAACACGAAAACACCATAATTTCTGTTTTAACTGAAAATTTTTTTTTTCTTGAATAACGTTCTCATACAGGCTACCATTGTCAGCCTACCGTATATAAACATGAACACACCATAATTTCTGTTTTTACTGAAAATTTTTTTTTTCTTAAATTAACGTTCTCATACTGGCTACTCTTATCGGCCTACCGTATACAAACACGAAAACACCATAATTTCAGTTTTTACTGGAAATTTTTTTTTTCAAATTAAAGTTCTCATACTGGCTACTCTTAACGGTCTACCGTATCCCAACACGATGACACCATAATTTCTGTTTTAACTGAAAATTTTTTTTTCTTAAATTAACGTTCTCATACAGGCTGGTCTTATTGGCCTACCGTATACAAACACGAAAACACCATAATTTCTGTTTTAACTGAAAATTTTTTTCTTCTTAAATTAACGTTCTCATACAGGCTACTCTTATCGGCCTACCGTATACAAACACGAAAACACCATAATTTCAGTTTTTACTGAAAATTTTTTTTTCTCAAATTAACGTTCTTATACAGGCTACCATTGTCAGCCTACCGTATACCAACACGAAAACACCATAATTTCAGTTTTTACTGAAAATTTTTTTTTCTTAAATTAACGTTCTCATGCAGGCTACTCTTATCGGCCTACCGTACACAAACACAAACACACCATAATTTCTGTATTCACTGAAAAAAATTATTTCCCGAAAAAGCTGTCTGATACAGGCTACCATTGTCAGCCTACCGTATACAAACATGATGACACCATAATTTCAGTTTTTACTGAAAATTTTTTTTTTCTTAAATTAACGTTCTCATACAGGCTACTCTCATCGGCCTACCGTATACAAACACGAACACTACAATTTCAGGTTTTACTGAAAATTTTTTTTTTCTCAAATTAACAGTCTGATACAGGTTAAACTCATAGGCATACCGTATACAAACATGATGACACCATAATTTCTCTATTCACTGAAAAAATTATTTCCCGATTTAGCTGTCTGATACAGGCTACCATTGTCAGCCTACCGTATACAAACACGAAGACACCATAATTTCAGTTTTTAATGAAAATTTTTTTTTCTTAAATTAACGTTCTCATACAGACTACTCTTATCGGCCTACAGTATACAAACACGATGAAACCATAATTTCAGTTTATACTGAACATTTTTTCTCTCAAATGAACGTTCTCATACTGGCTACTCTTATCAGCCTACCGTATACAAACACGAACACTACAATTTCAGGTTTTACTGAAAATTTTTTTTTTCTCAAATTAACAGTCTGATACAGGTTAAACTCATAGGCATACCGTATACAAACATGATGACACCATAATTTCTCTATTCACTGAAAAAATTATTTCCCGATTTAGCTGTCTGATACAGACTACCATTGTCAGCCTACCGTATACAAACACAAAGTCTTACATAATTTCTGTTTTTAATGAAATTTTTTTTTCTCAAATTAACGTTCTCATACAGGCTAGTCTCATCGGCCTACCGTATACAAACACGAACACACCACAATTTCAGTTTATACTGGAAAATTTTTTCTCTCAAATGAACGTTCTCATACAGGCTACTCTCATCGGCCTACCGTATACAAACACGAACACTACAATTTCAGGTTTTACTGAAAATTTTTTTTTTCTCAAATTAACAGTCTGATACAGGTTAAACTCATAGGCATACCGTATACAAACATGATGACACCATAATTTCTCTATTCACTGAAAAAATTATTTCCCGATTTAGCTGTCTGATACAGACTACCATTGTCAGCCTACCGTATACAAACACGAAGACACCATAATTTCAGTTTTTATTGAAAATTTTTTTTTTCTTAAATTAACGTTCTCATACAGGCTACTCTTATCGGCCTACAGTATACAAACACGATGACACCATAATTTCAGTTTATACTGGAAAATTTTTTCTCTCAAATGAACGTTCTCATACTGGCTACTCTTATCGGTCTACCGTCTACAGACACGATGACACCATAATTTCAGTTTTTACTGAAAATTTTTTTTTCTCAAATTAACGTTCTCATACAGGCTACTCTTATATGCCTACAGTATACAAACACGATGGCACCATAATTTCAGTTTATACCGGAAATTTTTTTTTTTTCTTCAATCAACGTTCTTATACTGGCTACTCTTAACGGTCTACCGTATACCAACACGATGACACCATAATTTCAGTTTTTACAGAAAAATTTTTTTTTCCTCAATTAACGTTCTCATACAGGCTAGTCTCATCGGCCTACCGTATACAAACACGAACACACCACAATTTCAGTTTTTACCGAAGAAAATTATTTCGCGAAATAGCTGTCTGATTAAGGCTACCATTGTCAGCCTACCGTATACAAACACGAAGACACCATAATTTCAGTTTTTACTGAAAATTTTTTTTTCTCAAATTAACGTTCTCATACAGGCTACTCTTATATGCCTACAGTATACAAACACGATGGCACCATAATTTCAGTTTATACCGGAAATTTTTTTATTTCTTCAATGAACGTTCTCATACTGGCTACTCTTAACGGTCTACCGTATACCAACACGATGACACCATAATTTCTGTTTTAACTGAAAATTTTTTTTTCTTAAATTAACGTTCTCATACAGGCTACTCTTATCGGCCTACCGTATACAAACACGAAAACACCATAATTTCTGTTTTAACTGAAAATTTTTTTTTTCTTGAATAACGTTCTCATACAGGCTACCATTGTCAGCCTACCGTATATAAACATGAACACACCATAATTTCTGTTTTTACTGAAAATTTTTTTTTTCTTAAATTAACGTTCTCATACTGGCTACTCTTATCGGCCTACCGTATACAAACACGAAAACACCATAATTTCAGTTTTTACTGGAAATTTTTTTTTTCAAATTAAAGTTCTCATACTGGCTACTCTTAACGGTCTACCGTATCCCAACACGATGACACCATAATTTCTGTTTTAACTGAAAATTTTTTTTTCTTAAATTAACGTTCTCATACAGGCTGGTCTTATTGGCCTACCGTATACAAACACGAAAACACCATAATTTCTGTTTTAACTGAAAATTTTTTTCTTCTTAAATTAACGTTCTCATACAGGCTACTCTTATCGGCCTACCGTATACAAACACGAAAACACCATAATTTCAGTTTTTACTGAAAATTTTTTTTTCTCAAATTAACGTTCTTATACAGGCTACCATTGTCAGCCTACCGTATACCAACACGAAAACACCATAATTTCAGTTTTTACTGAAAATTTTTTTTTCTTAAATTAACGTTCTCATGCAGGCTACTCTTATCGGCCTACCGTACACAAACACAAACACACCATAATTTCTGTATTCACTGAAAAAAATTATTTCCCGAAAAAGCTGTCTGATACAGGCTACTCTTATCAGCCTACCGTATACAAACATGATGACACCATAATTTCAGTTTTTACTGAAAATTTTTTTTCTCTTAAATTAACGTTCTTATACAGGCTACTCTTATCGGCCTACCGTATACAAACACGAACACTACAATTTCAGGTTTTACTGAAATTTCTTTTTTTCTAAAATTAACAGTCTGATACAGGTTAAACTCATAGGCATACCGTATACAAACATGATGACACCATAATTTCTCTATTCACTGAAAAAAATTATTTCCCGAATTAGCTGTCTGATACAGGCTACCATTGTCAGCCTACCGTATACAAACACGAAGACACCATAATTACAGTTTTTACTGAAAATTTTTTTTTCTTAAATTAACGTTCTCATACAGGCTACTCTTATCGGCCTACCGTATACAAACACGATGAAACCATAATTTCAGTTTATACTGGAAAATTTTTTTTCTTAAATTAACGTTCTCATACAGGCTACTCTCATCGGCCTAACGTATACAAACACGAACACTACAATTTCAGGTTTTACTGAAAATTTTTTTTTTCTCAAGTTAACAGTCTGATACAGGTTAAACTCATAGGCATACCGTATACAAACATGATGACACCATAATTTCTCTATTCACTGAAAAAAATTATTTCCCGAATTAGCTGTCTGATACAGGCTACCATTGTCAGCCTACCGTATACAAACACGAAGACACCATAATTTCAGTTTTTAATGAAAATTTTTTTTTCTTAAATTAACGTTCTCATACAGGCTACTCTTATCGGCCTACCGTATACAAACACGATGAAACCATAATTTCAGTTTATACTGGAAAATTTTTTTTCTTGAATTAACGTTCTCATACAGGCTACTCTCATCGGCCTAACGTATACAAACACGAACACCACAATTTCAGGTTTTACTGAAAATTTTTTTTTTCTCAAATTAACAGTCTGATACAGGTTAAACTCATAGGCATATCGTATACAAACATGATGACACCATAATTTCTCTATTCACTGAAAAAAATTATTTCCCGAATTAGCTGTCTGATACAGGCTACCATTGTCAGCCTACCGTATACAAACACGAAGACACCATAATTTCAGTTTTTAATGAAAATTTTTTTTTTCTTAAATTAACGTTCTCATACAGGCTACTCTTATCGGCCTACCGTATACAAACACGATGAAACCATAATTTCAGTTTATACTGGAAATTTTTTTCTCTCAAATGAACGTTCTCATACAGGCTACTCTTATAGGTCTACCGTCTACAGACACGATGACACCATAATTTCAGTTTTTACTGAAAATTTTTTTTTCTCAAATTAACGTTCTCATACAGGCTACTCTTATATGCCTACAGTATACAAACACGATGGCACCATAATTTCAGTTTATACCGGAAATTTTTTTTTTTTCTTCGAACAACGTTCTCATACTGGCTAGTCTTAACGGTCTACCGTATACCAACACGATGACACCATAATTTCAGTTTTCACTGAAAAATTTTTTTTTCCTCAATTAACGTTCTCATACAGGCTACTCTCATCGGCCTACCGTATACAAACACGAAAACACCATAATTTCTGTTTTAACTGAAAATTTTTTTCTTCTTAAATTAACGTTCTCATACTGGCTACTCTTATCGGCCTACCGTATACAAACACGAAAACACCATAATTTCAGTTTTTACTGAAAATTTTTTTTTCTCAAATTAACGTTCTTATACAGGCTACCATTGTCAGCCTACCGTTTACAAACATGATGACACCATTATTTCTGTTTTTACTGAAAATTTTTTTTTTCTTAAATTAACGTTCTCATACTGGCTACTCTTATCGGCCTACCGTATACAAACACGAAAACACCATTATTTCAGTTTTTACTGAAAATTTTTTTTTCTCAAATTAACGTTCTTATACAGGCTACCATTGTCAGCCTACCGTATACAAACACGATGGCACCATAATTTTAGTTTATACAGGAAATTTTTTTTTTCTTCAATCAACGTTCTCATACTGGCTACTCTTAACGGTCTACCGTATACAAACACGAAAACACAATAATTTCATTTTTTACTGAAAATTTTTTTTTCTCAAATTAACGTTCTTATACAGGCTACCATTGTCAGCCTTCCGTTTACAAACATGATGACACCATAATTTATGTTTTTACTGAAAATTTTTTTCTTCTTAAATTAACGTTCTCATACAGGCTACTCTTATCGGCCTACCGTATACAAACACGAAAACACAATAATTTCATTTTTTACTGAAAATTTTTTTTTCTCAAATTAACGTTCTTATACAGGCTACCATTGTCAGCCTTCCGTTTACAAACATGATGACACCATAATTTATGTTTTTACTGAAAAATTTTTTGTTTCTTAAATCAACGTTCTCATACTGGCTACTCTTATCGGCCTACCGTACACAAACACAAACACACCATAATTTCTGTATTCACTGAAAAAAATTATTTCCCGAAAAAGCTGTCTGATACAGGCTACCATTATCAGCATACCGTATAGAAACACCAAGACACCATAATTTCAGTTTTTACTAAAATTTTTTTTTTTCTTAAATTAACGTTCTCGTACTGGCTACTATTATCGGCCTACCGTACACAAACACAAACACACCATAATTTCTGTATTCACTGAAAAAAATTATTTCCCGAAAAAGCTGTCTGATACAGGCTACCATTATCAGCATACCGTATAGAAACACCAAGACACCATAATTTCAGTTTTTACTGAAATTTTTTTTTTTCTTAAATTAACGTTCTCGTACTGGCTACTATTATCGGCCTACCGTATACAAACACGAAAACACCATAATTTCTGTTTTTACTGAAATTTTTTTTTTCTCAAATTAACGTTCTCATACAGGCTACTCTCATCGGCCTACCGTATACAAACACGAACACACCACAATTTCAGTTTTTACTGAAGAAAACTATTTCGCGTAATAGCTGTCTGATACAGGCTACCATTGTCAGCCTACCGTATACAAACATGATAACACCATAATTTCTGTTTTTACTGAAAATTTTTTTTTTCTTAAATCAACGTTCTCATACTGGCTACTCTTATCGGCCTACCGTATACGTTCGAACACACCACAATTTCAGTTTTTACTGAAATTTTTATTTTCCCCAAATTAACAGTCTGATACAGGCTAAACTCATAGGCATACCGTATACAAACATAATGACACCATAATTTCTGTATTCACTGAAAAAAATTATTTCCCGAATTAGCTGTCTGATACAGGCTACCATTATCATCCTACCGTATACAAACACGAACACACCACAATTTCAGTTTTTACTGAAATTTTTATTTTCCTCAAATTAACAGTCTGATACAGGCTAAACTCATAGGCATACCGTATACAAACATGATGAAACCATAATTTCAGTTTATACTGGAAAATTTTTTTTTCTTAAATCAACGTTCTCATACTGGCTACCATTATCATCCTACCGTATACAAACACGAACACACCACAATTTCAGTTTTTACTGAAATTTTTATTTTCCTCAAATTAACAGTCTGATACAGGCTAAACTCATAGGCATACCGTATACAAACATAATGACACCATAATTTCTGTATTCACTGAAAAAAATTATTTCCCGAATTAGCTGTCTGATACAGGCTACCATTATCATCCTACCGTATACAAACACGAACACACCACAATTTCAGTTTTTACTGAAATTTTTATTTTCCTCAAATTAACAGTCTGATACAGGCTAAACTCATAGGCATACCGTATACAAACATGATGAAACCATAATTTCAGTTTATACTGGAAAATTTTTTTTTCTTAAATCAACGTTCTCATACTGGCTACCATTATCATCCTACCGTATACAAACACGAACACACCACAATTTCAGTTTTTACTGAAATTTTTATTTTCCTCAAATTAACAGTCTGATACAGGCTAAACTCATAGGCATACCGTATACAAACATGATGAAACCATAATTTCAGTTTATACTGGAAATTTTTTTTTTCTCAAATTAACGTTCTCATACAGGCTACTCTCATCGGCCTACCGTATACAAACACGAACACACCACAATTTCAGTTTTTATTGAAGAAAACTATTTCGCGTAATAGCTGTCTGATACAGGCTACCATTGTCAGCCTACCGTATACAAACATGATAACACCATAATTTCTGTTTTTACTGAAAATTTTTTTTTTCTTAAATCAACGTTCTCATACTGGCTACTCTTATCGGCCTACCGTATACGTTCGAACAAACCACAATTTCAGTTTTTACTGAAATTTTTATTTTCCCCAAATTAACAGTCTGATACAGGCTAAACTCATAGGCATACCGTATACAAACATAATGACACCATAATTTCTGTATTCACTGAAAAAAATTATTTCCCGAATTAGCTGTCTGATACAGGCTACCATTGTCAGCCTACCGTATACAAACACAAACACACCATAATTTCTGTATTCACTGAAAAAAATTATTTCCCGAAAAAGCTGTCTGATACAGGCTACCATTATCATCCTACCGTATACAAACACGAACACACCACAATTTCAGTTTTTACTGAAATTTTTATTTTCCTCAAATTAACAGTCTGATACAGGCTAAACTCATAGGCATACCGTATACAAACACGAACACACCACAATTTCAGTTTTTACTGAAGAAAACTATTTCGCGTAATAGCTGTCTGATACAGGCTACCATTGTCAGCCTACCGTATACAAACATGATAACACCATAATTTCTGTTTTTACTGAAAATTTTTTTTTTCTTAAATCAACGTTCTCATACTGGCTACTCTTATCGGCCTACCGTATACGTTCGAACACACCACAATTTCAGTTTTTACTGAAATTTTTATTTTCCCCAAATTAACAGTCTGATACAGGCTAAACTCATAGGCATACCGTATACAAACATAATGACACCATAATTTCTGTATTCACTGAAAAAAATTATTTCCCGAATTAGCTGTCTGATACAGGCTACCATTTTCAGCCTACCGTATACAAACACGAAGACACCATAATTTCAGTTTTTTGCTGAAAATTTTTTCTTCTTAAATTAACGTTCTCATACAGGCTACTCTCATCGGCCTACCGTATACGTTCGAACACACCACAATTTCAGTTTTTACTGAAATTTTTTTTTTCCTCAAAATAACAGTCTGATACAGGCTAAACTCATAGGCATACCGTATACAAACATGATGACACCATAATTTCTGTATTCACTGAAAAAAATTATTTCCCGAATTAGCTGTCTGATACAGGCTACCATTATCAGCCTACCGTTAACAAACACGAAAACACCATAATTTCAGTTTTTACTGAAAATTTTTTTTTTCTTAAATTAACGTTCTCATACTGGCTACTCTTATCGGCCTACCGTACACAAACACAAACACACCATAATTTCTGTATTCACTGAAAAAAATTATTTCCCGAAAAAGATGTCTGATACAGCCTACCGTATACAAACACGAAAACACCATAATTTCTGTTTTTACTGAAAATTTTTTGTTTTTTAAATTAACGTTCTCATACTGGCTACTCTTATCGGCCTACCGTATACAAACACAAACACACCATAATTTCTGTATTCACTGAAAAAAATTATTTCCCGAAAAAGCTGTCTGATACAGGCTACCATTATCAGCCTACCGTATACAAACATGGTGACACCATAATTTCTGTTTTTACTGAAAATTTTTTTTTCTTAATTTAACGTTCTCATACAGGCTACTCTCATCGGCCTACCGTATACAAACACGAACACTACAATTTCAGGTTTTACTGAAATTTTTTTTTTTCTTTAATTAACGTTCTCATACAGGCTACTCTCATCGGCCTACCGTATACAAACACGAAGACACCATAATTTCAGTTTTTACTGAAAATTTTTTTTTCTCAAATTAACGTTCTCATACAGGCTACTCTTATATGCCTACAGTATACAAACACGATGGCACCATAATTTCAGTTTATACCGGAAATTTTTTTATTTCTTCAATGAACGTTCTCATACTGGCTACTCTTAACGGTCTACCGTATACCAACACGATGTTCTCATATAGGCTACTCTTATCGGCCTACCGTATACAAACATGATGACACCATAATTCCTGTTTTTACTGAAAATTTTTTTTCTCAACTTAACGTTCTCATACAGGCTACTCTTATCGGCCTACTGTATACAAACATAGTGACACAATAATTTCTGTTTTTACTGAAAATGTTTTTTTTCTCAAATAATCGTTCTTATACAGGCTAATATTATCGGCCTATCGTAAACAAATATGGTGACACTATAATTTAAATTTTTACTTGAAAAAAATTTCATCTCAAATTAACAGTCTGATACAGGCTAAACTTATCAGCATACCGTATACAAACACGAAAACACCATAATTTTAGTTTTTATTGAAAATTTTTTTTTCTCAAATTAGAGATCTGATACAAGCTACTCTTATCAGCCTACCGTAAACAAATATGGCGACACTATAATTTCAATTTTTACTTGAAAACATTTTCTTTCCAAATTAACAGTTTGATACAGGCTAAACTCATCAGCATACCGTATACAAACATGATGACACCATAATTTCTGCATTCACTGAAAAAAATTATGTCCCGAAATAGCTGTCTGATACAGGCTACCATTGTTAGCCTACTGTATACAAACATGATGACATCATTATTTCAGTTTTTACTGAAAATTTTTTTTCACAAATTAACGTTCTCATACAGGCTACTCTCATCGGCCTACCGTATACAAACACGAACACTACAATTTCAGGTTTTACTGAAAATTTTTTTTTTCTCAAATTAACAGTCTGATACAGGTTAAACTCATAGGCATACCGTATACAAACATGATGACACCATAATTTCTCTATTCACTGAAAAAAATTATTTCCCGAAATAGCTGTCTGATACAGGCTACCAGTGTCAGCCAATTGTATAAAAACATGATGACACCATAATTTCAGTTTTTACTGAAAAATTTTTCCACAAATGAACGTTCTCATACATGCTAGTCTTATCAGCCTACCGTATACAAACACAAAGACACACATAATTTCTGTTTTTAACGAAATTTTATTTTTCTCAAATTAGCGATCTGATACAGGCTACTCTTATCGGCCTACCGTATACAAACATGATGACACTATAATTTCAATTTTCACTTGAAAAAATTTTCTTCTCAGATTAACAGTCTGATACTGGCTAAACTCATCAGCATACCGTATACAAACATGATGACACCATAATTTCTGTATTCACTGAATAAAATTATGTCCCGAAATAGCTGTCTGATACAGGCTACCATTGTTAGCCTACTGTATACAAACATGATGACACCATTATTTCAGTTTTTACTGAAAATTTTTTTTCACAAATTAACGTTCTCATACAGGCTTTTTTTTTTGGCCTACCGTATACAAACATGGTGGCATTATAATTTCTGTTTTTACTGAAAATCTTTTTTTTCTCAATTTAGAGATCTGATACAACCTACTCTTATCAGCCTACTGTATAAAAACATGATGACACCATAATTTCAGTTTTTACTGAAAATTTTTTTTCACAAATGAACGTTCTCATACATGCTAGTCTTATCAGCCTACCGTATACAAACACAAAGACACACATAATTTCTGTTTTTAACGAAATTTTATTTTTCTCAAATTAGCGATCTGATACAGGCTACTCTTATCGGCCTACCGTATACAAACATGATAACACTATAATTTCAATTTTCACTTGAAAAAATTTTCTTCTCAAATTAACAGTCTGATACTGGCTAAACTCATCAGCATACCGTATACAAACATGATGACACCATAATTTCTGTATTCACTGAAAAAAATTATGTCCCGAAATAGCTGTCTGATACAGGCTACCATTGTTAGCCTACCGTATACAAACACGAAAACACCATAATTTCAGTTTTTACTGAAAATTTTTTTTCACAAATTAACGTTCTCATACAGGCTTTTTTTTTTGGCCTACCGTATACAAACATGGTGACACCATAATTTCTCTATTCACTGAAAAAAATTATTTCCCGAAATAGCTGTCTGATACAGGCTACCAGTGTCAGCCTACTGTATAAAAACATGATGACACCATAATTTCAGTTTTTACTGAAAATTTTTTTTCACAAATGAACGTTCTCATACAGGCCACTCTTTTTGGCGTACCGTAGACAAACACAAAGACACACATAATTTCTGTTTTTAGTGAAAATTTTTTTTTCTCAAATTAACGTTCTCATACAGGCTACTCTTATCGGCCTACCGTCAACAAATATGATGACACTATAATTTCAATTTTTACTTGAAAAAATTTTCTTCTCAAATTAACAGTCTGATACTGGCTAAACTCATCAGCATACCGTATACAAACATGATGACACTATAATTTCTGTATTCACTGAAAAAAATTATGTCCCGAAATAGCTGTCTGATACAGGCTACCATTGTTAGCCTACTGTATACAAACATGATGACACCATTATTTCAGTTTTTACTGAAAATTTTTTTTCACAAATTAACGTTCTCATACATGCTACTCCTTTTGGCCTACCGTATACAAACACAAAAACACACATAATTACTGTTTTTACTGAAAATTTTTTTTTCTCTCAAATTAGAGATCTGATACAGACTACTGTTATCAGCCTACCGTATACAAACAAGATGACACTATAATTTCAATTTTTACTTGAAAAAATTTTCTTCTCAAATTAACGTTCTCATACAGGCTACTCTTTTTGGCCTACCGTATACAAACACAAAGACACACATTATTTCTGTTTTTACTGAAAATTTTTTTTTCTCAAATTAACGTTCTCATACAGGCTACTCTTGTCGGCCTACCGTATACAAACATAGTGACACAATAATTTCTGTTTTTACTGAAAATTTTTTTTCTCAACTTAACGTTCTCATACAGGCTACTCTTATCGGCCTACCGTATACAAACATGATGACACCATAATTCCTGTTTTCTCTGAAAATTTTTTTTTCTCAAATTAACGTTCTCATACAGGCTACTCTTATCGACCTACCGTATACAAACATAGTGAGACTATAATTTCAGTTTTTACTGAAATTTTTTTTTTCTCAAAATAACGTTCTCATACAGGCTACTCCTTTTGGCCTACCGCATACAAACACAAAGACACACATAATTTCTGTTTTTAATGAAATTTTTTTTTCTCAAATTAACGTTCTTATACAGGCTACTCTTATCGACCTACCGTATACAAACACGAAGACGCCATATTTTCATTTCTACCGGGTTATTTTTTTTCTCAAATTAGAGATCTGATACAAGCTACTCTTATCAGCCTACCGTAAACAAATATGGTGACACTATAACTTCAATTTTTACTTGAAAACATTTTCTTTTCAAATTAACAGTCTGATACAGGCTAAACTCATCAGCATACCGTAGACAAACATGATGACACCATAATTTCTGTATTCACTGAAAAAATTTATTTCCCGAAATAGCTGTCTGATACAGGCTACCAGTGTCAGCCTACTGTATAAAAACAAGATGACACCATAATTTCAGTTTTTACTGAAAATTTTTTTTCACAAATGAACGTTCTCATACATGGTAGTCTTATCAGCCTACCGTATACAAACACAAAGACACACATAATTTCTGTTTTTAACGAAATTTTATTTTTCTCAAATTAGCGATCTAATACAGGCTACTCTTATCGGCCTACCGTATACAAACATGATGACACTATAATTTCAGTTTATACCGGAAATTTTTTTATTTCTTCAATGAACGTTCTCATACTGGCTACTCTTAACGGTCTACCGTATACCAACACGATGTTCTCATATAGGCTACTCTTATCGGCCTACCGTATACAAACATGATGACACCATTATTCCTGTTTTCTCTGAAAATTTTTTTTTCTCAAATTAACGTTCTCATTCAGGCTACTCTTATCGGCCTACTGTATACAAACATAGTGACACAATAATTTCTGTTTTTACTGAAAATGTTTTTTTTCTCAAATTATCGTTCTCATACAGGCTACTATTATCGGCCTATCGTAAACAAATATGGTGACACTATAATTTAAATTTTTACTTGAAAAAAATTTCATATCAAATTAACAGTCTGATACAGGCTAAACTTATCAGCATACCGTATACAAACACGAAAACACCATAATTTTAGTTTTTATTGAAAATTTTTTTTTCTCAAATTAGAGATCTGACAGAAGCTACTCTTATCAGCCTACCGTAAACAAATATGGCGACACTATAATTTCAATTTTTACTTGAAAACATTTTCTTTTCAAATTAACAGTCTGATACAGGCTAAACTCATCAGCATACCGTAGACAAACATGATGACACCATAATTTCTGTATTTACTGAAAAAATTTATTTCCCGAAATAGCTGTCTGATACAGGCTACCAGTGTCAGCCTACTGTATAAAAACACGAAGAAACCATAATTTCAGTTTTTACTGAAAATTTTTTTTTCTCAAATTAACGTTCTCATACAGGCTACTCTTATATGCCTACAGTATACAAACACGATGGCACCATAATTTCAGTTTATACCGGAAATTTTTTTATTTCTTCAATGAACGTTCTCATACTGGCTACTCTTAACGGTCTACCGTATACCAACACGATGTTCTCCTATAGGCTACTCTTATCGGCCTACCGTATACAAACATGATGACACCATAATTCCTGTTTTCTCTGAAAATTTTTTTTTCTCAAATTTACGTTCTCATACAGGCTACTCTTATCGGCCTACTGTATACAAACATAGTGACACAATAATTTCTGTTTTTACTGAAAATGTTTTTTTTCTCAAATTATCGTTCTCATACAGGCTACTATTATCGGCCTATCGTAAACAAATATGGTGACACTATAATTTAAATTTTTACTTGAAAAAAATTTCATCTCAAATTAACAGTCTGATACAGGCTAAACTTATCAGCATACCGTATACAAACACGAAAACACCATAATTTTAGTTTTTATTGAAAATTTTTTTTTCTCAAATTAGAGATCTGACACAAGCTACTCTTATCAGCCTACCGTAAACAAATATGGCGACACTATAATTTCAATTTTTACTTGAAAACATTTTCTTTCCAAATTAACAGTTTGATACAGGCTAAACTCATCAGCATACCGTATACAAACATGATGACACCATAATTTCTGTTTTTACTGAAATTTTTTTTTTCTCAAATTAACGTTCTCATACAGGCTACTCTTATCGACCTACCGTATACAAACACGAAGACACCATAATTTTATTTTTTACTGAAAATTTTTTTTCTCAAATTAAAGATCTGATACAAGCTACTCTTATCAGCCTACCGTAGACAAACATGATGACACTATAATTTCAATTTTTACTTGAAAACATTTTCTTTTCAAATTAACAGTCTGATACAGGCTAAACTCATCAGCATACCGTAGACAAACATGATGACACCATAATTTCTGTATTCACTGAAAAAATTTATTTCCCGAAATAGCTGTCTGATACAGGCTACCATTGTCATCCTACCGTATACAAACATGACGACACTATAATTTCAATTTTTACTTGAAAAAATTTTCTTCTCAAATTAACGTTCTCATACAGACTACTCTTTTTGGCCTACCGTATACAAACACGAAAACACCATAATTTTAGTTTTTATTGAAAATTTTTTTTTCTCAAATTAGAGATCTGACACAAGCTACTCTTATCAGCCTACCGTAAACAAATATGGCGACACTATAATTTCAATTTTTACTTGAAAACATTTTCTTTTCAAATTAACAGTCTGATACAGGCTAAACTCATCAGCATACCGTAGACAAACATGATGACACCATAATTTCTGTATTCACTGAAAAAATTTATTTCCCGAAATAGCTGTCTGATACAGGCTACCAGTGTCAGCCTACTGTATAAAAACACGAAGAAACCATAATTTCAGTTTTTACTGAAAATTTTTTTTCACAAATGAACGTTCTCATACAGGCTACTTTTTTTGGCGTACCGTATACAAACACAAAGACACACATAATTTTTGTTTTTAACGAAATTTTTTTTTTCTCAAATTAGAGATCTGATACAAGCTACTCTTATCAACCTACCGTAAACAAATATGGTGACACTATACTTTCAATTTTTACTTGAAAAAATATTCTTTCCAAATTAACAGTCTGATACAGGCTAAACTCATCAGCATACCGTATACAAACAAGATGACACCATAATTTCTGTTTTTACTGAAATTTTTTTTTTTCTCAAATTAACGTTCTCATACAGGCTACTCTTATCGACCTACCGTATACAAACACGAAGACACCATAATTTTATTTTTTACTGAAAATTTTTTTTCTCAAATTAAAGATCTGATACAAGCTACTCTTATCAGCCTACCGTAGACAAACATGATGACACTATAATTTCAATTTTTACTTGAAAAAATTTTCTGCTCAAATTAACATTCTCATACAGGCTACTCTTTTTGGCCTACCGTATACAAACACAAAGCCACACATAATTTCTGTTTTTAATGAAATTTTTTTTTTCTCAAATTAGAGATCTGATACAAGCTACTCTTATCAGCCTACCGTTAACAAACACGAAGACACCATAATTTCATTTTTACTGAAATTTTTTTTTTCTCAAATTAGAGATCTGATACAAGCTACTCTTATCAACCTACCGTAAACAAATATGGTGACACTATAACTTCAATTTTTACTTGAAAAAATTTTCTTTCCAAATTAACAGTTTAATACAGGCTAAACTCATCAGCAAACCGTATACAAACATGATGACACCATAATTTCTGTATTCACTGGAAAAAAATTATTTCCCGAAATAGCTGTCTGATACAGGCCACCATTACCATCCTACCGTATACAAAGATGATGACACTATAATTCCAATTTTCACTTCAAAAAATTTTCTTCTCAAATTAACGTTCTCATACAGGCTACTCTTTTTGGCGTACCGTATACAAACACAAAGACACACATAATTTCTGTTTTTAATGAAATTTTTTTTTCTCAAATTAACGTTCTCATACAGGCTACTCTTATCGAACTACCGTATACAAACACAAAGACACCATAATTTCATTTTTTATTGAAAATTTTTTTTTTCTCAAATTAGAGATCTGATACAAGCTACTGTTATCAGCCACCGTAAACAGATATGGTGACACTATAACTTCAATTTTTACTTGAAAACATTTTCTTTCCAAATTAACAGTCTGATACAGGCTAAACTCATCAGCATACCGAATACAAACATGATGACACCATAATTTCTGTATTCACTGGAAAAAAATTATTTCTTGAAATAGCTGTCTGATACAGGCTACCATTACCATCCTACCGTATACAAAGATGATGACACTATAATTCCAATTTTCACTTCAAAAAATTTTCTTCTCAAATTAACGTCCTCATACAGGCTACTCTTTTTGGCCTACCGTATGCAAACACAAGGACACACATAATTTCTGTTTTTAATGAAATTTTTTTTTTTCAAATTAACGTTCTCATACAGGCTACTATTGTCATCCTACCGTATACAAAGTTGATGACACTATAATTTCAATTTTTACTTGAAAAAATTTTCTTCTCAAATTAACGTTCTGATACAGGCAGCTCTTTTTGGCCTACCGTATACAAACGCAAAGACACACATAATTTCTGTTTTTAGTGAAATTTTTTTTTCTCAAATTAAAGATCTGATACAAGCTACTCTTATCAGCCTACCGTATACAAAGATAATGACACTATAATTTCAATTTTTACTTGAAAAGATTTTCTTCTCAAATTAACGTTCTCATACAGGCTACTCTTTTTAGCTAACAAACACAAAGACACACATAATTTCTGTTTTTAATGAAATTTTTTTTTTTCTTAAATTAACGTTCTCATACAGGTTACCATGGTCAGCCTACTGTATACAAACATGATGACACCATAATTTCAGTTTTTACTGACAATTTTTTTTCACAAATTAACGTTCTCATACATGCTAGTCTTATCAGCCTACCGTATACAAACATGATTTAACTATAATTTCAATTTTTACTTGAAAACATTTTCTTTCCAAATTAACAGTCTGATACAGGCTAAACTCATCAGCAAACCGTATACAAACACAAAGACACCATACTTTCATTTTTTACTGCGAATTTTTTTTTTTCAAATTAAAGATCTGATACAAGCTAGCCTACTGTGAACGAATATGGTGACACTATAACTTCAATTTTTACTTGAAAACATTTTCTTTCCAAATTAACAGTCTGATACAGGCTAAACTCATCAGCTTACCGTATACAAACATGATGACACCATAATTTCTGTATTCACTGAAACAAATTATTTTTCGAAATAGCTGTTTGATACAGGCTACCATTGTCATAATACCGTATACAAACATGATGACACTATAATTTCAATTTTTACTTGAAAAAATTTTCTTCTCAAATTAACGTTCTCATACAGGCTACTCTTTTTGGCCTACCGTATACACACACAAAGACACACATAATTTCTGTTTTTAATGAAATTTTTTTTTTCAAATTAACGTTCTCATACAGGCTACTCTTATCGACCTACCGTATACAAACACAAAGACACCATAATTTCATTTTTTACTGAAAATTTTTTTTTTTCTCAAATTAGAGATCTGATACATGCTACTGTTATCAGCCACAGTAAACAGATATGGTGACACTATAACTTCAATTTTTACTTGAAAACATTTTCTTTCCAAATTAACAGTCTGATACAGGCTAAACTCATCAGCATACCGTATACAAACATGATGACACCCTAATTTCTGTATTCACTGAGAAAAAATTTTTACCGAAATAGCTGTCTGATACAGGCTACCATTGTCATCCTACCGTATACAAGGATGATGACACTATAATTTCAATTTATACTTGAAAAAATTTCCTTTTTAAATTAACGTTCTCATACAGGCTACTCTTTTTGGCGTACCGTATACAAACACAAAGACACACATAATTTCTGTTTTTAGTGAAACTTTTTTTTTCTCAAATTAAAGATCTGATACAAGCTACTCTTATCAGCCTACCTCAATTATTATCTCAAATTAACGTTCTCATACAGGCCCACCGTATACAAACGCAAAGACACACATAATTACTGTTTTTAATGAAATTTTTTTTTTCTTAAATTAACGTTCTCATACAGGCTACTTTTATCGGCCTACCGTATACAAACATGATGACACCATAATTTCTGTATTCACTGAAACAAATTGTTTCCCGAAATAGCTGTCTGATACAGGCTACCATTGTCATCCTACCGTATACAAACATGACGACACTATAATTTCAATTTTTACTTTAAAAAATTTTCTTCTCAAATTAACGTTCTCATCAGTGGCGTCTCTTGACTTATTCACCTGGGTGTGCTGCAGGGTAATTGAAAAAATTTAAGAAATTAAATATACATATATGTAGTTATATACAGTAGCTTAACAAAGTATTCGGGCAGTACAAATATTTTTTATTTATCCTAAATAAAAAAAAATTTTTACAATAAAAGTATGAAACAAAATACTAAAAATAATTCTTTATTCTTATAACAACATATTTACGAAACAAACAGTCAACATTAATATCAAAAAAATTACAAAACAAACAGTTAAAAATTTCAGCTTCAATTTTTATTCTAATTCGGGCACTATGAACATTTTTAAAAAATAAGGTGCTTTTTGTCAAAGTCAGTACTTTGTTGAACCTCCTTTATGTTTTTCAAATTCTTTGAGTCTATTCAACAATCTTTAACCCTTCGTTATATTTTAAGTTATACACCAACGCACCAATTTTAAGTATCAAAATGTTACATTTTTTGATTCCTTAGACATGTATGTTTTCGCAGGACTAGAAAGCTGAAATTTGGCGAGGATATTTCTTCAAGAGTCTAATATTATAAAAACTTTGAACGGTGAAAATCCTTTTATTAGGATAAAAGTTATAGGGTAAAACACAATAAAAGTCATGTTTTCGACAAATAACCTTTTTTTTCCTCCTAATTAATATCCTGATCCTTAAAAAAAAGTGTACATTTAAATTCTTGAACTATTTTCTGACCTATTGCATTTTATTTGACTCAAATCGGTGCAATACAGCACGAGTAGTTAAAGTTTAAAGTTGGCAAAAAAAAAAATAAAATAATTCAATATGTGAAAAATATGTGACTTTTCATACAAACAATTTTTTAATTCAATATTTCACTTGGCTTGGCTTTGTCTATAGGTTTGATTTTGATTTTGAAGTTTGTTCGAACTTTTTACAGAACCAACTTTATAATATAAAAGCGTACATTTTTTAAAGTTGCAAGGTTGTTAAAAATAACATTGAGTCTAATTGTAACTTGGGTTCTGCTTCAGAATTGAATACCTTCATTATATAACAACTGTATTGTTACAGTACGAGAGCAAAGCCTCAAATTTCAATGCATAGGATTGAAAAGTATTAAAGTTCTTCTTGAGTAGAACTTCAATACATTTTGATAGAAATATTACTAAATGAGGTTGGGTTCTACATCAGAGCTTCACACCCTGGTTGTATATTATTTATATTGTTGCAGTTACAGTACGAAACAAGGACGGCTTCAAATACACATCACTGAATGTGAGGCTGGGTTCTACATTATAATAGAACACTTTAGCTTTAAATGGAAATTACTATTGAAGTTATGAAAATTACTTTGGCGTTCTCAATTTTTTTTTTTTAATTTGCTTTAGATTATATGGGTGTTCTGTGAACACCTTGAACACCTGGACGAGACGCCACTGTTTCTCATACAGGCTACTCTTATCGACCTACCGTATACAAACACAAAGACACCATAATTTCATGTTTTACTGAAAATTTTTTTTTTCTCAAATTAGATATCTGATACAAGCTACTGTTACCAGCCACCGTAAACAGATATGATGACACTATAATTTCAATTTTTACTTGAAAACATTTTCTTCTCAAATTAACGTTCTCATACAGGCTACTCTTATCGACCTACCGTATACAAACACAAAGACACCATAATTTCATGTTTTACTGAAAATTTTTTTTTTCTCAAATTAGATATCTGATACAAGCTACTGTTACCAGCCACCGTAAACAGATATGATGACACTATACTTTCAATTTTTACTTGAAAAGATATTCTTTCCAAATTAACAGTCTGATACAGGCTAAATTCATCAGCATACCGTATACAAAAATGATGACACCATAATTTCAGTTTTTACTTGAAAACATTTTTTTTCCAGATTAACTGTCTGATACAGCTAAACTCATTAGCATACCGTATACAAACATGATGACACCATAATTTCTGTTTTTACTGAAAATTTTTTTTTCTCAAATTAACGTTCTCATACAGGCTACTCTTATCGACCTACCGTATACAAACATGGTGACACCATTATTTCTGTATTCACTGAAACAAATTATTTTCAGAAATTGCTGTCTGATACAGGCTACCATTGTCATCCTACCGTATACAAACATGATGACACTATAATTTCAATTTTTACTTGAAAAAAATTTCTTCTCAAATTAACAGTCTGATGCAGGCTAAACTTATCAGCATACCGTATACAAACACGAAGACACCATAATTTCAGTTTTTATTGAAATTTTTTTTTTTCTTCAAATTAGAGATCTGATACAAGCTACTCTTATCAGCCTACCGTAAACAAATATGGTGACACTATAATTTCAATTTTTACTTGAAAACATTTTCTTCTCAAATTAACGTTCTCATAGAGGCTACTCTTTTTGGCCTACCGTATTCAAACACAAAGACACACATAATTTCTGGTTCTAATGAAATTTTTTTTTTCTCAAATTAACGTTCTCATACAGGCTACTATTGTCATCCTACCGTATACAAAGTTGATGACACTATAATTTCAATTTTACTTGAAAAAATTTTCTTCTCAAATTAACGTTCTCATACAGGCTACTCTTATCGGCCTACCGTATACAAACATGGTGACACCATAATTTCTGTTTTTACTAAAAATTTTTTTTTCTTAACTTAGAGATCTGATACAAGCTACTCTTATCAGCTCACCGTATACAAACAAGATGACACCATAATTTCTGTATTCACTGAAACAAATTATTTTCCGAAATAGCTGTCTGATACAGGCTACCATTGTCAACCTACCGTATACAAACATGATGACACTATAATTTCAATTTTTACTTGAAAAAAATTTTCTTCTCAAATTAACAGTCTGATACAGCCTAAAGTTATCAGCATACCGTATAAAAACATGATGACACCATAATTTCTGTTTTTATTGAAAAAATTTTTTTTTCTCAAATTGGAGATCTGATACAAGCTACTCTTATCAGCCTACCGTATACAAACAAGATGACACCATAATTTCTGTATTCACTGAAACAAATTATTTTCCGAAATAGCTGTCTGATACAGGCTACCATTGTCAACCTACCGTATACAAACATGATGACACTATACTTTCAATTTTTACTTGAAAAGATATTCTTTCCAAAATAACAGTCTGATACAGGCTAAACTCATCAGCATACCGTATACAAACATGATGACACACATAATTTCTGTTTTTAATGAAATTTTTTTTTTTCAAATTAACGTTCTCATACAGGCTACTCTTATCGACCTACCGTATACAAACACAAAGACACCATAATTTCATTTTTTACTGAAAATTTTTTTTTTTCTCAAATTAGAGATCTGATACATGCTACTGTTATCAGCCACAGTAAACAGATATGGTGACACTATAACTTCAATTTTTACTTGAAAACATTTTCTTTCCAAATTAACAGTCTGATACAGGCTAAACTCATCAGCATACCGTATACAAACATGATGACACCCTAATTTCTGTATTCACTGAGAAAAAATTTTTCCCGAAATAGCTGTCTGATACAGGCTACCATTGTCATCCTACCGTATACAAGGATGATGACACTATAATTTCAATTTATACTTGAAAAAATTTCCTTTTTAAATTAACGTTCTCATACAGGCTACTCTTTTTGGAGTACCGTATACAAACACAAAGACACACATAATTTCTGTTTTTAGTGAAACTTTTTTTCTCAAATTAACGTCACATACAGGCTGCTCTTATCGAGCTACCGTATACAAACACGAAGACACCATAATTTCATTTTTTACTGAAAATTTTTTTTTCTCAAATTAAAGATCTGATACAAGCTACTCTTATCAGCCTACCTCAATTATTATCTCAAATTAACGTTCTCATACAGGCCCACCGTATACAAACGTAAAGACACACATAATTACTGTTTTTAATGAAATTTTTTTTTTCTTAAATTAACGTTCTCATACAGGCTACTTTTATCGGCCTACCGTATACAAACATGGTGACACCATAATTTCTGTTTTTACTGAAAATGTTTTTTTTCTCGAATTAACGTTCTCATACAGGCTACTCTTATCGAGCTACCGTATACAAACACGAAGACACCATAATTTCATTTTTTACTGAAAATTTTTTTTTCTCAAATTAAAGATCTGATACAAGCTACTCTTATCAGCCTACCTCAATTATTATCTCAAATTAACGTTCTCATACAGGCCCACCGTATACAAACGTAAAGACACACATAATTACTGTTTTTAATGAAATTTTTTTTTTCTTAAATTAACGTTCTCATACAGGCTACTTTTATCGGCCTACCGTATACAAACATGGTGACACCATAATTTCTGTTTTTACTTTAAATTTTTTTTTTCTCAAATTAACGTTCTCATACAGGCTACTTTTATCGGCCTACCGTATACAAACATGATGACACCATAATTTCTGTATTCACTGAAACAAATTGTTTCCCGAAATAGCTGTCTGATACAGGCTACCATTGTCATCCTACCGTATACAAACATGACGACACTATAATTTCAATTTTTACTTTAAAAAATTTTCTTCTCAAATTAACGTTCTCATCAGTGGCGTCTCGTGACTTATTCACCTGGGTGTGCTGCAGGGTAATTGAAAAAATTTAAGAAATTAAAGATACATATATGTAGTTATATACAGTAGCTTAACAAAGTATTCGGGCAGTACAAATATTTTTTATTTATCCTAAATAAAAAAAAATTTTTACAATAAAAGTATGAAACAAAATACTAAAAATAATTCTTTATTCTTATAACAACATATTTACGAAACAAACAGTCAACATTAATATCAAAAAAATTACAAAACAAACAGTTAAAAATTTCAGCTTCAATTTTTATTCTAATTCGGGCACTATGAACATTTTTAAAAAATAAGGTGCTTTTTGTCAAAGTCAGTACTTTGTTGAACCTCCTTTATGTTTTTCAAATTCTTTGAGTCTATTCAACAATCTTTAACCCTTCGTTATATTTTAAGTTATACACCAACGCACCAATTTTAAGTATCAAAATGTTACATTTTTTGATTCCTTAGACATGTATGTTTTCGCAGGACTAGAAAGCTGAAATTTGGCGAGGATATTTCTTCAAGAGTCTAATATTATAAAAACTTTGAACGGTGAAAATCCTTTTATTAGGATAAAAGTTATAGGGTAAAACACAATAAAAGTCATGTTTTCGACAAATAACCTTTTTTTTCCTCCCAATTAATATCCTGATCCTTAAAAAAAAGTGTACATTTAAATTCTTGAACTATTTTCTGACCTATTGCATTTTATTTGACTCAAATCGGTGCAATACAGCACGAGTAGTTAAAGTTTAAAGTTGGCAAAAAAAAAAATAAAATAATTCAATATGTGAAAAATATGTGACTTTTCATACAAACAATTTTTTAATTCAATATTTCACTTGGCTTGGCTTTGTCTATAGGTTTGATTTTGATTTTGAAGTTTGTTCGAACTTTTTACAGAACCAACTTTATAATATAAAAGCGTACATTTTTTAAAGTTGCAAGGTTGTTAAAAATAACATTGAGTCTAATTGTAACTTGGGTTCTGCTTCAGAATTGAACACCTTCATTATATAACAACTGTATTGTTACAGTACGAGAGCAAAGCCTCAAATTTCAATGCATAGGATTGAAAAGTATTAAAGTTCTTCTTGAGTAGAACTTCAATACATTTTGATAGAAATATTACTAAATGAGGTTGGGTTCTACATCAGAGCTTCACACCCTGGTTGTATATTATTTATATTGTTGCAGTTACAGTACGAAACAAGGACGGCTTCAAATACACATCACTGAATGTGAGGCTGGGTTCTACATTATAATAGAACACTTTAGCTTTAAATGGAAATTACTATTGAAGTTATGAAAATTACTTTGGCGTTCTCAATTTTTTTTTTTTAATTTGCTTTAGATTATATGGGTGTTCTGTGAACACCTTGAACACCTGGACGAGACGCCACTGGTTCTCATACAGGCTACTCTTATCGACCTACCGTATACAAACACAAAGACACCATAATTTCATTTTTTTTTTTTTTTTTTTTTTGGTGGCTGCTGACCTTTCAATAGGGGGATCAACATGCGAAATCGTACAAGACCGATGGAGCATGCCGTAACTATTGAATTGTCGGAAGTCCGGCTACGACCTCCTCGTGGTGCCACTGGTAACAGATCTTCAGTACGGTCATGTCTCTGCTGAAGATCTGGCTAACAGTAGCCTGGGCATCCAATCCAAGGGTGGAACAGCATATGCCCAGGGATGCGTGGCTAGGGGAGAGCCTAGTCGCTAATATGCGAACTCTGGATACCAGGCGACCTCCAGTTTTAATAAAAGCCTTCTCAAGGTACAAGGGCTCTGCCTTGGGTGACCGTTTATTTCCCTAATACTCGTGGGACCACTTATGGACACAGACAATAAAAACAAAAAACAAAAAGAGGAAGATGCACCTCCAAAAGCATCAACCACAACACCTTCAACAGAGGGAAATGTTCCTCAGGTTGACAAAATCATAAGGGAAGCTAAGGGCTACAATAGTTCAAGCGACTCTCATGATAGCGAAGATGACACAATAACAAACATGTCATCCTTGCTAGACAGCGAAGCTGAGTCCATCCGAAGTCAAGAGGCTGAAGTTGAAACTTCCTTGCAGAAGTTAAAACTCAAAGACTCCGACAAGAGGATAAAACTCAGCGGAGCTGCAAGAAAGAGGTTGAAGAAACTCCTGCAACAAGGGCTGGGCATAGATGAGGCTCGGCTGCAGGCTCTACAACCAGCCAAACAAAACAGGGGAGACAAACTTAAAAGAGGACGCTCAGACGACTCGCCAACTGAGGCTTCTGGCTCTAAAAAAGCCAGACAACCACAGAAGGATAAAATTGTCTCTCCTGAAAAAACCGAAAATGTGCCTTCAACGGTTAGTTTTAAACAAGCTGTTGAAAGCATACAAGTAGGCATTCTGGCAAAATCCTTTCCAGAATCTCTCCTGTCTACGGAACAAATGAGTGCCATTCAGGATCAGATTCTGAAAAGGATAATTGAGCTCAAGGATAGTGCTACCAAGCCAAAATTCTTAGGAGCTACATACAAACCAGGGTGGCTAGTTTTAAGATGTGCGAATGAAAGCACAAAAAAATGGCTTCAAGAGTCAATCAGTGAATTGAAGCCATGGGATGGTGCTGAACTAGCTCTAGTCGAGGAAAAGGACATTCCTCGTTCTCAAATACTGGTCGGCAATTTTCCCAACAGTGCTAAGGACAAAAATGAGGACATTATGGGACTCATCAAAGGACAGAATGAGTATAAAGTGGATGATTGGAGAATCGTAAGAAGATCCAATGACAAAACGTCCGCCTTGCTCACTCTGTCAGTTGATCATAAGTCCATAGCCGAGTTGAGGAAAAATGACTACAAGATCAGCTTTAAATTCGGAGAAGTCAAACTCCGACGTAGAAGCGAGGCAAGCAAGGGTAAACCAAAGGAAGGTGGGGATAATAAAGTACCCGCCAAACCGATGGCCTCAACCTCAAAAGCTTCTACGAAGAAAGCCAAAGCGGATAAGGCAGTTAAAGGCCATCTAGGCAAACCCAAGGAAGGGGCAAAGGACGGCAGTCCTAGTACCATCCAAAAGGTAACCTAGATGTCCAATAACATAAAATGTATTCAGATAAACCTTCATCACTGCAAGGCAGCCTCATATGTGCTTTGTCGAAGGTTTATCAAGGACAATATGGACATGGGACTAATTCAGGAACCATGGACATTGAGAGGACAGATTAAAGGACTCAACATACCAAACTGTAAGTTAATTTACGACAATAAGTCCAACAGGCCCAGAACAGCCTTGTTAATAAAAAACACATTAAACTTCTCTCCAATTCCAGGATTTATTTCACAAGACCTGGTTGCAGTACTGATGGAGGTGCCTACACAGTCGGGTAAGCAAAAGGCTATAATAGCCTCTGCTTACTTTGACATCACAGAAGCAGAGCCTCCACCTAGCTCAACGCAAGAATTAATACAGTACTGCAAGGAGAACAACACCCAGCTGATTCTGAGCTGTGATGCCAATGCGCATCATGTCTTATGGGGAAGCTCAGACACCAACAAACGAGGTGAGTGCCTTTTAGAATATATCAATAGTAATAATATTATTGTTAATAACTTAGGCAATAAACCCACCTTTAGAAACACCATTAGGCAAGAAGTCATAGACTTAACCCTATCCACAACCAATATCTGTGACAAAATTATGGATTGGCATGTGTCAGACGAAACTTCAATGTCAGATCATATGCAAATAAGATTTGACATAAAAGCCAACGTCTCTCGCATCCAATTCAACCAAAATCCAAAACGCGCCAATTGGACTCTTTATGATGAACTCTTGAAAAATTGTATAGATCAAGAGGGCATAATAGACACCAGAGATGAACTGGATCTAGCAGCGGCTAGACTACAGAATTCTCTAATAAACGCGTTTAACGTAAGCTGCCCGATAAAGCCTAAACGGATCGAGAGAGACGTTCCATGGTGGAATCGGGAGCTAAGCAAACTAAGATCGTTAGTTAGGAAACTGTTCAATAAAGCTAAACGTACCAGAGAGTGGTCTGAGTACAAAAAAGCTTTAACTGAATACAATAAAGAACTTAGAAAATTAAAAAGGAAAACTTGGAGAAGTTTTTGTGAGAGTGTAACTGAGTTACCTCTCACAGCAAGACTTCACAAGATCCTTTCAAAAGTACACTCCAATGGAATAGGTTTACTAGAAAAACCTAATGGAGAATACACTCTGAACCAAGAAGAAACCCTAGAATTACTACTAGGCACACACTTCCCAGGTTCAACAAACCCAGAGAGCGAGATTACTCTACAAGAAACTCACACAAGAGTCTCTAGTAGAACATACAGTCTAGCCAACAAAATATTCACAAAAGAAAAAATCCTATGGGCTATAAATAACTTCAAACCATACAAAACGCCAGGAGGAGATGGTATTTATCCAATACTCCTACAAAAAGGAACTGAACGGATCTCTTCGAACCTGACAAAACTATTTAAAGCAAGCTTCAGGTTGGGATACATTCCCAAACCATGGAGGAAGACAAAAGTAGTCTTCATACCTAAGGCGGGTAAAAAATCCGATGCCCAGCCAAAATCTTACAGACCGATAAGTCTATCCTCCTTTCTACTTAAGACAATGGAGAAAATAATTGATCAGCATATTAGAGTCAGCATACTTGCAAAAAAGCCTCTAAATGCCAATCAACACGCCTATCAAGCAGGTAAATCAACTTTAACTGCTCTCCATAGCATAGTTTACAAGCTAAACAAAACTATGGATACAAAAGAGATAGCGCTAGGAGCATTTATTGATATTGAGGGAGCTTTCGACAACACCTCATTTGATTCTATTGAGAGGGCTGCCCTAGCTAAAGGGTGTGAACTCCCAACAATTAATTGGATCAAAGCAATGCTTAACCAAAGAGAAATCGAAGCCACCATAGGTAACACATCAATGACGGTTAAAGCCATAAAAGGCTGCCCTCAAGGAGGGGTTCTATCACCTTTATTATGGTCTATGATCATTGATGACCTCCTATGCAAACTCGACTCCTTAGGATTCGAAGCACAGGGTTACGCAGATGACCTAGTGGTAATAACTAGAGGCATAGATGGGGAAATTATCTCCATGCAACTACAAAACGCCTTAACCTTTATTAACAACTGGTGTCTTGCTGAAGGACTTTCTATTAATCCTCACAAGACGACCATCGTGCCCTTTACAAAAAGGAAAAAAACCAACATAAAGGAACCTTCTTTAAAAGGCACGCTGATAAATTTCTCAAGTGAAGTCAAATATCTAGGAGTTATACTAGATAGCAAACTCACTTGGAACAAACAAATAAACAACTCCATACATAAAGCCACCCTTGCTCTATGGAATTGTAACAGACTCTTTGGCAAAACATGGGGACTAAAACCAAAAATGGTGTACTGGTCATATACGGCCATCATAAGACCCATACTTACATATGCTTCAGCCATATGGTGGCCAAAGACAAATCAAATAACAGTTCAAAATAGACTCAACAAAATACAGAGACTAGCCTGTCTCAGTATTACAGGAGCTCTTAGAACTACCTCAACGGCAGCATTGGAAGCCATGCTCAGCTTGCCACCTCTTAATATACAAATTAAGAAAGAAGCACTGAACTGGGCCTTAAAATATCAGAAAAGTAAAAAACTTAAACCAGGTAATCTGACACATAACCTTAAGATCCTAGAAGAATTTAAGGACTTCCAAATCAGTCAAGTGACTGACGAGATGGAGGCAACATTAAACTTTGAGAAGCCGTTCAAAGTACTGTTTCCGGATCGCGAATCTTGGCGCGATAACAAAATAACCTTTGAAGAAGGAGCTTCTATATGGTACACGGATGGCTCGAAAACCGAGTCGGGAGTAGGCGCAGGGGTAGCAGGCCCAAAAAGAAGCCTCTTCAAATCCCTGGGTAAACTCTCATCGGTCTTTCAAGCTGAAATCTATGCCATAGACATGTGTGCTACCGAATGCCTTAAAAAAGGCTTCAATAGAGCCACAGTCTACATAATCTCAGACAGTCAGGCAGCACTTAAAGCCCTCAACGCGCATAAAATTGTGTCGAGGCTAGTATTAGAATGCCTTAAGACTGTGATAACACTCGCCAGAACCAACAAAGTTTACCTTATGTGGGTTCCGGGACACGAAGGAATCAAGGGTAACGAGCTGGCGGATTCCCTTGCAAAAAAAGGCGCCAATTCCAAATTTATTGGACCTGAACCCTTCTGTGGCTTGCCTAAAAGCTACACAAAAAACTACATAAAAGAATGGGAGAAAAAGAAATGTATCTCCTACTGGGAAAAAACCCCAGGAAACATACAAGCGAAGGAGTTCATTAGGCCTTCAACTGGTATCTCTAGAAAACTAGTCAACCTCAGCAGGCAAGAACTAAGGACAATTACGGGACTTATCACTGGGCACTGTCCGCTCAACTACCACTTGAGTAAGATGGGGCTCAAAGAGGATGACAAATGCAGATTTTGCAAAGAAGCCAAGGAAACCTCGAAGCACATCCTATGTGAATGTGAGGCATTGGCTTCTAAAAGAGTGCAACATATGCGTCAACTTTTTCTAAAACCAGAAGAAGTTTGGTGTGCACCTTCTCATAGAACTTTAGGATTCATTAAAAGCCTTAACCTATGAGAAGCACGGGCTGTACAAAAGATCTATAAAGGTCGAAGTGCAACTATAGCCCCTAAATATCTAATCTAATCTAATTTCATTTTTTACTGAAAATTTTTTTTTTCTCAAATTAGATATCTGATACAAGCTACTGTTATCAGCCACCGTAAACAGATATGATGACACTATACTTTCAATTTTTACTTGAAAAGATATTCTTTCCAAATTAACAGTCTGATACAGGCTAAATTCATCAGCATACCGTATACAAACATGATGACACCATAATTTCAGTTTTTACTTGAAAACATTTTCTTTCCAGATTAACTGTCTGATACAGGCTAAACTCATTAGCATACCGTATACAAACATGATGACACCATAATTTCTGTTTTTACTGAAAATTTTTTTTTCTCAAATTAACGTTCTCATACAGGCTACTCTTATCGACCTACCGTATACAAACATGGTGACACCATTATTTCTGTATTCACTGAAACAAATTATTTTCAGAAATTGCTGTCTGATACAGGCTACCATTGTCATCCTACCGTATACAAACATGATGACACTATAATTTCAATTTTTACTTGAAAAAAATTTCTTCTCAAATTAACAGTCTGATGCAGGCTAAACTTATCAGCATACCGTATACAAACACGAAGACACCATAATTTCAGTTTTTATTGAAATTTTTTTTTTTCTTCAAATTAGAGATCTGATACAAGCTACTCTTATCAGCCTACCGTAAACAAATATGGTGACACTATAATTTCAATTTTTACTTGAAAACATTTTCTTCTCAAATTAACGTTCTCATAGAGGCTACTCTTTTTGGCCTACCGTATTCAAACACAAAGACACACATAATTTCTGGTTCTAATGAAATTTTTTTTTTCTCAAATTAACGTTCTCATACAGGCTACTTTTATCGGCCTACCGTATACAAACATGATGACACCATAATTTCTGTATTCACTGAAACAAATTGTTTCCCGAAATAGCTGTCTGATACAGGCTACCATTGTCATCCTACCGTATACAAACATGACGACACTATAATTTCAATTTTTACTTTAAAAAATTTTCTTCTCAAATTAACGTTCTCATCAGTGGCGTCTCTTGACTTATTCACCTGGGTGTGCTGCAGGGTAATTGAAAAAATTTAAGAAATTAAATATACATATATGTAGTTATATACAGTAGCTTAACAAAGTATTCGGGCAGTACAAATATTTTTTATTTATCCTAAATAAAAAAAAATTTTTACAATAAAAGTATGAAACAAAATACTAAAAATAATTCTTTATTCTTATAACAACATATTTACGAAACAAACAGTCAACATTAATATCAAAAAAATTACAAAACAAACAGTTAAAAATTTCAGCTTCAATTTTTATTCTAATTCGGGCACTATGAACATTTTTAAAAAATAAGGTGCTTTTTGTCAAAGTCAGTACTTTGTTGAACCTCCTTTATGTTTTTCAAATTCTTTGAGTCTATTCAACAATCTTTAACCCTTCGTTATATTTTAAGTTATACACCAACGCACCAATTTTAAGTATCAAAATGTTACATTTTTTGATTCCTTAGACATGTATGTTTTCGCAGGACTAGAAAGCTGAAATTTGGCGAGGATATTTCTTCAAGAGTCTAATATTATAAAAACTTTGAACGGTGAAAATCCTTTTATTAGGATAAAAGTTATAGGGTAAAACACAATAAAAGTCATGTTTTCGACAAATAACCTTTTTTTTCCTCCTAATTAATATCCTGATCCTTAAAAAAAAGTGTACATTTAAATTCTTGAACTATTTTCTGACCTATTGCATTTTATTTGACTCAAATCGGTGCAATACAGCACGAGTAGTTAAAGTTTAAAGTTGGCAAAAAAAAAAATAAAATAATTCAATATGTGAAAAATATGTGACTTTTCATACAAACAATTTTTTAATTCAATATTTCACTTGGCTTGGCTTTGTCTATAGGTTTGATTTTGATTTTGAAGTTTGTTCGAACTTTTTACAGAACCAACTTTATAATATAAAAGCGTACATTTTTTAAAGTTGCAAGGTTGTTAAAAATAACATTGAGTCTAATTGTAACTTGGGTTCTGCTTCAGAATTGAACACCTTCATTATATAACAACTGTATTGTTACAGTACGAGAGCAAAGCCTCAAATTTCAATGCATAGGATTGAAAAGTATTAAAGTTCTTCTTGAGTAGAACTTCAATACATTTTGATAGAAATATTACTAAATGAGGTTGGGTTCTACATCAGAGCTTCACACCCTGGTTGTATATTATTTATATTGTTGCAGTTACAGTACGAAACAAGGACGGCTTCAAATACACATCACTGAATGTGAGGCTGGGTTCTACATTATAATAGAACACTTTAGCTTTAAATGGAAATTACTATTGAAGTTATGAAAATTACTTTGGCGTTCTCAATTTTTTTTTTTTAATTTGCTTTAGATTATATGGGTGTTCTGTGAACACCTTGAACACCTGGACGAGACGCCACTGGTTCTCATACAGGCTACTCTTATCGACCTACCGTATACAAACACAAAGACACCATAATTTCATTTTTTACTGAAAATTTTTTTTTTCTCAAATTAGATATCTGATACAAGCTACTGTTATCAGCCACCGTAAACAGATATGATGACACTATACTTTCAATTTTTACTTGAAAAGATATTCTTTCCAAATTAACAGTCTGATACAGGCTAAATTCATCAGCATACCGTATACAAACATGATGACACCATAATTTCAGTTTTTACTTGAAAACATTTTCTTTCCAGATTAACTGTCTGATACAGGCTAAACTCATTAGCATACCGTATACAAACATGATGACACCATAATTTCTGTTTTTACTGAAAATTTTTTTTTCTCAAATTAACGTTCTCATACAGGCTACTCTTATCGACCTACCGTATACAAACATGGTGACACCATTATTTCTGTATTCACTGAAACAAATTATTTTCAGAAATTGCTGTCTGATACAGGCTACCATTGTCATCCTACCGTATACAAACATGATGACACTATAATTTCAATTTTTACTTGAAAAAAATTTCTTCTCAAATTAACAGTCTGATGCAGGCTAAACTTATCAGCATACCGTATACAAACACGAAGACACCATAATTTCAGTTTTTATTGAAATTTTTTTTTTTCTTCAAATTAGAGATCTGATACAAGCTACTGTTATCAGCCACCGTAAACAGATATGATGACACTATACTTTCAATTTTTACTTGAAAAGATATTCTTTCCAAATTAACAGTCTGATACAGGCTAAATTCATCAGCATACCGTATACGAACATGATGACACCATAATTTCAGTTTTCACTTGAAAACATTTTCTTTCCAGATTAACTGTCTGATACAGGCTAAACTCATTAGCATACCGTATACAAACATGATGACACCATAATTTCTGTTTTTACTGAAAATTTTTTTTTCTCAAATTAACGTTCTCATACAAGCTACTCTTATCAGCTCACCGTATACAAACATGATGACACCATAATTTCTGTATTCACTGAAACAAATTATTTTCCGAAATAGCTGTCTGATACAGGCTACCATTGTCAACCTACCGTATACAAACATGATGACACTATAATTCCAAATTTTACTTGAAAAAAATTTTCTTCTCAAATTAACAGTCTGATACAGGCTAAACTTATCAGCATACCGTATACAAACATGATGACACCATAATTTCTGTTTTTATTGAAAATTTATTTTTCTCAAATTGGAGATCTGATACAAGCTACTCTTATCAGCCTACCGTATACAAACATGATGACACTATAATTTCAATTTTTACTTGAAAAAATTTTCTTTCCAAATTAACAGTCTAATACAGGCTAAACTCATCAGCATACCGTATACAAACATGATGACACCATAATTTCTGTATTCACTGAAAAAAAATTATTTCCCGAAATAGCTGTCTGACACAGGCCACCATTGTCATCCTACCGTATACAAAGATGATGACACTATAATTCCAATTCTCACTTTAAAAAATTTTCTTCTCAAATTAACGTTCTCATACAGGCTACTCTTTTTGGCGTACCGTATACAAACACAAAGACACACATAATTTCTGTTGTTAATGAAATCTTTTTTTCTCAAATTAACGTTCTCATACAGGCTACTCTTATCGGCCTACCGTATACAAACATGGTGACACCATTATTTCTATATTCACTGAAACAAATTATTTTCAGAAATTGCTGTCTGATACAGGCTACCATTGTCATCCTACCGTATACAAACATGATGACACTATAATTTCAATTTTTACTTGAAAAAAATTTCTTCTCAAATTAACAGTCTGATACAGGCTAAACTTATCAGCATACCGTATACAAACACGAAGACACCATAATTTCAGTTTTTATTGAAAATTTTTTTTTTTTCAAATTAGAGATCTGATACAAGCTACTCTTATCAGCCTACCGTAAACAAATATGGTGACACTATAATTTCAATTTTTACTTGAAAACATTTTCTTTCCAGATTAACTGTCTGATACAGGCTAAACTCATTAGCATACCGTATACAAACATGATGACACCATAATTTCTGTTTTTACTGAAAATTTTTTTTTCTCAAATTAACGTTCTCATACAGGCTACTCTTATCGACCTACCGTATACAAAAACGAAGACACCATAATTTCAGTTTTTACTGAAAATTTTTTTTTTCTTAAATTAACGTTCTCATACAAGTGTTATAGATATTAACGAAACGAAGATTATTATAATTGGGAGGACTATAATAAATAAACGAATAGAAATAATAATACACGATTTATACGATTTTACGTATTTTATTAATTAGTAATTTTTACAAAGAAAATTTAATGAAAAAGAACTGAATATAATTTTATATTTAAAGTCGCTTCGGCGGTACAAGTTTACGATGTATACGTGAACGATGTATACGTGACGAATTACAGAGTACTACTGATCTCGATCTCACCATCATATATCTTCCTTCTTTCCTCTGTTTTCGACATTTGATTTAAGGGATGTGTTTTTATTTCGATAGTAGGGTTGTGACAGCTCGGCCGTTCCTGACGTGGAATCGTCCTCGATTCCCTCGTCTTCATCGGAGTATGGTTCGTTGTCAAGTTCTGGTGAATTGCGACACCAAGGCTTGAGCTTATCTGACGTATATACAGATTGAAACCTTTTTGTAGAAACTTGAAGACCATCTATATCTCCAATTAAGTATCGATCATTAGGAAGGACCTTTTTAATGACGTAAGGACCTCTAAATCTTGATTCCAATTTCCGGGACTCGCCTGTTGATGCTGGTTCGTGTTCGATGACTACCAAATCATTAACTTCATACTGTTTTGGTATCGCATGCTTTTGGTCGAAACGCATTTTCCATCTTTCTCGTTCATTGATTATATTTCGAAGTGCTTCTAAACGTTTCTGCTGAATATTTACGTCATTTTTGTTTTCATCTGGGGTATCGTCTTGTAGCGCAGCGATCATTCTGTTGGTTACAATATCACGTAAATTAAAATCAAAAATTACCTCATTCGGAGAGTAACCAGTCGTTGAATTTTTCATCGTATTGAAAGACCATTGAAGTTTATAAAGATCTTCATCCCAAGATCGCGTATTCGAAGTAGTTCTTAGATACGAAAGAATAACCTGATTCGCTCTTTCGACTTGGCCATTTGCTCTTGGTGTTCTTACAGCAGTTTTTATGTGTTTTATGTTGTTCGATTCACAGTACGTTTCAAACTGTTTTGATGTGAATGCCGTTCCACGATCCGAAATAATAATTCTTGGTAACCCAAAATAACTTGTCAACTCATTTAATATATTGATGACTGGCAAGGTTTTTGTCGATCTAACCGCTTTTACCACTAAGTATTTACTGAAACTATCGGAGATGGCTACAATATGCGTGTTGCCCTTCTTGCTACGTATAAACGGACCAAGGTGATCGATATGTAACACAAGAAAAGGTATCGGTTCTATATCGCCGAAATGCAGTTGTCCTTCAATCTTACCACTTTTCGATTTCTGATAACAGCATTCTATGCAAGCACTTATATATGCTTTAACGTAATTACGAAGTCTCGGAAACCAAAAATAGTTTTTTACGCGCTGAATAGTTTTGTCTACTCCGAAATGACCAAAATTATCATGACAATATTGCAATATTCTCCAACGAACGTTCTTTGGAACAACCAACCGCAATTTATCACTTTCTTTATGGAAAAGACGACTATCTTTGATCACATATTCCTTTTTAAATTGATTTTCTTGATCATCTTTAGTCTCACCTTTTAAAATAGATATTATTTTCTTTAATTTTTCATCCTGAAGTTGCATCGATAATAACCAATCATTGTCTGCAATTGAAATTTTCATTATACATGAAGCTACATTTTCTAACTCTGATGGTGGTTGATCTGGTGAACGACTTAAAGCGTCAATATGAGACATACGATGACCTTTCCGATGTACAACATCAAAATTGTATTCTAAGAGCCGTAACCACCAACGTGAAATTCGTGGAATCATTTCCTTCTTTTCCTTTATATTAGTTATAGCCGAACAGTCAGTAACTACACGAAAATATTTACCTAAAATATACGTACGAAACCGTTGTAACGATTCAACTACGGCGAGAACTTCAAGTTCATAACTATGATAATGTTTTTCTTCATTAGAACAATGACGGCTATAAAAGAAAACTGGTTTCCATGTCTTTTCGTCTTTCGATTGTAACAATACACCTGCAAGACCAACACTACTTGCATCACAGTGAACCTCATGATGTGCTGTAAAATCATAAATTTGTAACACTGGTTTCGTACAGAGAACTCTAATCAATTTTTCGAAAGATTTTTGATGAATGTCATTCCAGCAAAAATTCAGTTCATTTCTTTTCTTTGTGAGTTCTGTTAACGGTAACGAGATTTCTGAATAGTTCTGTACGAACTTCCTAAAAAATCCTGTAAGTCCCAAAAATCTTCTTACCTCTGTCGTATTGGTTGGAGTCTTGAAATTTTTAATTGCCGAAACTTTTTCCTCACCTGGTGTAATGCCCTCTGACGTTATTATATGTCCTAGGAATGTTACTTGTTTTTCGAGAAATTTACATTTATCTAACCTAAGAGTTAGTCCATGTTTCTCCAATACTTTTAGAAATTTTTCCACACGTATTAAACCTTGTTCGACGGTTTTACTAGGAATTAATACATCGTCTAGATAACAAATAGCTTCACCTACGTCTAATTCCTTAACGATTTTATTCATAAGCTCCTGAAACACGCTTGGAGCATTTACTAATCCGAAAGGCATCCGATGAAATTCAAAATGCCCATTATGCGTTGTAAAAGCTGTGTATTTTTTTGATTCTTCGTCAACTTCGACTTGATGGTAACCCATTCTTAAATCCAAACTTGTAAAATAATTGTTATTGCTTAATAGAACAAGTTGTTCATCCATATTCGGTATTGGATAAGGTTGTTTAATAGTGACTTTATTCAAAGCGCGATAGTCTACGCACAAGCGATGCTCATTGTTTTTCTTCTTAACCAGGACGACTGGCGATGCAAATGGAGACGATGAATGCCCGATGATACCACCATCCAACAGTTCCGTTATAATTTTGTCGACAATTTCTCGATATGCAAACGGTAGTCTATATGGTTTAAAATTAATAGGATTCGTTGACGTAAGTTCGATTTTTAATTTTGCTGTTGCACATTTTCCTAATTCCGATACAGATGTTGCAATACATTTTCGGTATTTTATTAAAATGTCTTTCAATTTTTCGTTTTCAGTATTAGTTAAATCATTGTTTGTTTTTGTATAGCTCACATTTTCGATTTCACAATTTCCATCTTGTATTATCACGCGATTTCCATCTCGACACAAAATATCTCTACCGAGGAGAATATCTTCGTTTAGATTTAAATCATTTACGACTACAAGTTCACAATCATCTATGATTTCATCGATTTTTGCTTTAATTTTTATTAAACCAACACTTAAAGATTCCGATCCACCAAAACCCCTTAATACCGTACGATTATTTTGTATCTCTGCGATTTCGTTTGCGACAGTTTCTTTTATTAGCGATTTTTCACTTCCGGGATCGATAACGGCTTTGAACTTTCTATCGTTTATTTCAATTATTTTTATTATATCACTATTTGAATTTTCAATTTCACATTCGATTTTTTTAACGTTAGCGTTTGTACCTGATGTATTATAGTTTGTATTCGGACACTCGACAGTCTTGTGACTCGTTTTTTTGCAATTTAAACACCTATCTTTACGTTGAGGCTCTGGACATTGAATAGATAAATGTCCTAATTTGAAACAGTTATAACATTTTATTAATTTATTTTTATTTTCAGTTTCGGTATTTGTTTCAACATAAAATTTATTTTTATTTTCATTCACGTTTTTTTCGGAATACGATTTATTTTTCACATAATTAAAACGTGTATTTATTGGACTGTGACGCGATTTTTCATTAACTAATCTTTTGTTCGGATTATAATACAAATATCGTCTTATTGATTCAAGTAAATCATTGCAGCACTTAAAATCTATACACGAAATTGCTCTTTTTAAATTTTCATCATTTAATCCATTTATCATATATTTTATTAACGATTCCTCATTTAAATTACCTTTCCGACCAATCGAAAGCATTTTGTAATAATAATCCTCCATTGATTCAAATGGTTTTCGAGTTGTTTCCATGAGTTGTATATGAACATCATTAATTGATCTTTTCCTTGGAAAATCATACAAAAATTTATCTGTAAATTCTTTCCAAGATACAAAAATAAACGGTAATGAATCAATCCATATCTTTGCAGGACCTTTTAACTTAGATTGTACAGCAAATATTACGGTTTTGTCATCCCATCCATATACTTCTTTCATTTGATTTATTCGAGTAATGAATTGAAAAGAATCAAGTGAATCTTCTGAAAGTGGATGAAAATCTGTTAAAATAGAGATGACGTCGTGTACATGCGAATAAGGGTTAAAAACTGAAAAACGATTTACGTTTGATTCATTTACACGAAAATTTAAATTATTTAAATTACTACCAGAATGATTTTTATTATCAATTATATTTGAAAATGGATATGTATTTTTATTATAATCACTCACTGATGGTTGATTAACAAAATTTCCTTGAGAACAATTTCCAATATTATCGTACATACCAATATTATTGTCATTAATAGCTGGCTGCATTGAAACAGGTGTATACGTACTGTTCCTAATGTGTTCGTATGTTGACAGATGTGGTGAATAATAATTTGTCGACGATGTTACCATTGCTGCTGGGCGACTCGTTATCGGTAATGTCGGTAATGTCGGCTGATTCGATGGTAACATAATATTTTGTGGTGAAGAAATTAAAGACGGCGGCGCTGTAGAAGTAACCATTAGCGGCGGTGGCTGATTCGGTACCGACGGTGATAATGGCGTTGATGACGTTGCAACTGAACACGTTGTAACCTGTTCTCGTTGTGACGCCATATTGCTTGAATTTACACTGATTTCTTTAATTCTTTCTTCTAACTCCCTAATTTTTTTCACCAAAGAATTATTTTCGGTGTTATCTATGTTTTCATGGTATTTTTCTAATTTTTCCACCAAATCACTTTTATTTCCTTTACACGATACACCACATTCTCTGCACTTATCCACTAATTGTTTTTTCGATAAACGTACGAAATTCATTATGGATTCCTATGTATCCCACTTCTGAAAAATTGTTATAGATATTAACGAAACGAAGATTATTATAATTGGGAGGACTATAATAAATAAACGAATAGAAATAATAATACACGTTTTATACGATTTTACGTATTTTATTAATTAGTAATTTTTACAAAGAAAATTTAATGAAAAAGAACTGAATATAATTTTATAACTAAAGTCGCTTCGGCGGTACAACGATGTATACGTGAACGATGTATACGTGAACGATGTATACGTGACGAATTACAGAGTACTACTGATCTCGATCTCACCATCATATATCTTCCTTCTTTCCTCTGTTTTCGACATTTGATTTAAGGGATGTGTTTTTATTTCGATAGTAGGGTTGTGACACAAGCTACTCTTATCGGCCTACCGTTAACAAATATGGTGACACTATAATTTCAATTTTTACTTGAAAATATTTTTTTCTCAAATTAACGTTCTTATACAGGCTACTCTTATCGGCATTTCGTATACAAACATGATGACACCATAATTTCAGTTTTTACCGAAAGTTTTTTTTTTCTCAAATTAACGTTCTCATACAGGCTACTATTATCGGCCTACCGTATACAAACATGGTGATACCATAATTTCTTGTTTTTACTTAAAATTTTTTTTTTCTCAAATTAACAGTTTGATACAGGCTAAACTCAACAGCATACCGTATACAAACATGATGACACCATAATTTCTGTATTCACTGTAACAAATTATTTTCCGAAATAGCTGTCTGATACAGGCTACCATTGTCATCCTACCTTATACAAACATGATGACACTAAAATTTCAATTTTAACTTGAAAAAATTTTCTTCTTAAATTAACGTTCTCATACAGGCTACTATTTTTGGCCTACCATATACAAACACAAAGCCACACATAATTTCTGGTTCTAATGAAATTTTTTTTTTCACAAATTAACGTTCTCATACAGGCTACTATTGTCATCCTACCGTATACAACGATGATGACACTATAATTTCAATTTTACTTGAAAAAATTTTCTTCTCAAATTAACGTTCTCATACAGGCTACTCTTATCGGCCTACCGTATACAAACATGGTGACACCATAATTTCTGTTTTTACTGAAAATTTTTTTTTCTCAAATTAGTGATCTGATACAAGCTACTCTTATCAGCCTACCGTATACAAACATGATGATACCATAATTTCTGTATTCACTGGAACAAATTATTTTCCGAAATAGCTGTCTGATACAGGCTACCATTGTCGACCTACCGTATACAAACATGATGACACTTTAATTTCAATTTTTACTTGAAAAAAATTTTCTTCTCAAATTAACAGTCTGATACAGGCTAAACTTATCAGCATACCGTATACAAACATGATGACACTATAATTTCAATTTTTACTTGAAAAAATTTTCTGCTCAAATTAACGTTCTCATAGAGGCTACTCTTTTTGGCCTACCGTATACAAACACAAAGACACACATAATTTCTGGTTCTAATGAAATTTTTTTTTTCTCAAATTAACGTTCTCATACAGGCTACTCTTATCGGCCTACCGTATACAAACAAGATGACACCATAATTTCTGTATTCACTGAAACAAATTATTTTCCGAAATAGCTGTCTGATACAGGCTACCATTGTCAACCTACCGTATACAAACATGATGACACCATAATTTCTGTTTTTACTGAAAATTTTTTTTTCTTAACTTAGAGATCTGATACAAGCTACTCTTATCAGCTCACCGTATACAAACAACATGACACCATAATTTCTGTATTCACTGAAACAAATTATTTTCCGAAATAGCTGTCTGATACAGGCTACCATTGTCAACCTACCGTATACAAACATGATGACACTATAATTTCAATTTTTACTTGAAAAAAATTTTCTTCTCAAATTAACGGTCTGATACAGGCTAAACTTGTCAGCATACCGTATACAAACATGATGACACCATAATTTCTGTTTTCATTGAAAATTTTTTTTTCTCAAATTGGAGATCTGATACAAGCTACTCTTATCAGCCTACCGTAAACAAATATGGTGACACTATACTTTCAATTTTTACTTGAAAAGATATTCTTTCCAAATTAACAGTCTGATACAGGCTAAACTCATCAGCATACCGTATACAAACATGATGACACACATAATTTCTGTTTTTAATGAAATTTTCATTTTCTTAAATTAACGTTCTCATACAGGCTACTCTTATCGGCCTACCGTATACAAACATGGTGACACTATAATTTCTGTTTTTACTTAAAATTTTTTTTTTCTCAAATTAACAGTCTGATACAGGTTAAACTCAACAGCATACCGTATACAAACATGATGACACCATAATTTCTGTATTCACTGACACAAATTATTTTCCGAAATAGCTGTCTGATACAGGCTACCATTGTCATCCTACCTTATACAAACATGATGACACTAAAATTTCAATTTTAACTTGAAAAAATTTTCTTCTTAAATTAACGTTCTCATACAGGCTACTATTTTTGGCCTACCATATACAAACACAAAGCCACACATAATTTCTGGTTCTAATGAAATTTTTTTTTTCACAAATTAACGTTCTCATACAGGCTACTATTGTCATCCTACCGTATACAACGATGATGACACTATAATTTCAATTTTACTTGAAAAAATTTTCTTCTCAAATTAACGTTCTCATACAGGCTACTCTTATCGGCCTACCGTATACAAACATGGTGACACCATAATTTCTGTTTTTACTGAAAATTTTTTTTTCTCAAATTAGTGATCTGATACAAGCTACTCTTATCAGCCTACCGTATACAAACATGATGATACCATAATTTCTGTATTCACTGGAACAAATTATTTTCCGAAATAGCTGTCTGATACAGGCTACCATTGTCGACCTACCGTATACAAACATGATGACACTTTAATTTCAATTTTTACTTGAAAAAAATTTTCTTCTCAAATTAACAGTCTGATACAGGCTAAACTTATCAGCATACCGTATACAAACATGATGACACTATAATTTCAATTTTTACTTGAAAAAATTTTCTGCTCAAATTAACGTTCTCATAGAGGCTACTCTTTTTGGCCTACCGTATACAAACACAAAGACACACATAATTTCTGGTTCTAATGAAATTTTTTTTTTCTCAAATTAACGTTCTCATACAGGCTACTCTTATCGGCCTACCGTATACAAACAAGATGACACCATAATTTCTGTATTCACTGAAACAAATTATTTTCCGAAATAGCTGTCTGATACAGGCTACCATTGTCAACCTACCGTATACAAACATGATGACACCATAATTTCTGTTTTTACTGAAAATTTTTTTTTCTTAACTTAGAGATCTGATACAAGCTACTCTTATCAGCTCACCGTATACAAACAACATGACACCATAATTTCTGTATTCACTGAAACAAATTATTTTCCGAAATAGCTGTCTGATACAGGCTACCATTGTCAACCTACCGTATACAAACATGATGACACTATAATTTCAATTTTTACTTGAAAAAAATTTTCTTCTCAAATTAACGGTCTGATACAGGCTAAACTTGTCAGCATACCGTATACAAACATGATGACACCATAATTTCTGTTTTCATTGAAAATTTTTTTTTCTCAAATTGGAGATCTGATACAAGCTACTCTTATCAGCCTACCGTAAACAAATATGGTGACACTATACTTTCAATTTTTACTTGAAAAGATATTCTTTCCAAATTAACAGTCTGATACAGGCTAAACTCATCAGCATACCGTATACAAACATGATGACACACATAATTTCTGTTTTTAATGAAATTTTCATTTTCTTAAATTAACGTTCTCATACAGGCTACTCTTATCGGCCTACCGTATACAAACATGGTGACACTATAATTTCTGTTTTTACTTAAAATTTTTTTTTTCTCAAATTAACAGTCTGATACAGGTTAAACTCAACAGCATACCGTATACAAACATGATGACACCATAATTTCTGTATTCACTGACACAAATTATTTTCCGAAATAGCTGTCTGATACAGGCTACCATTGTCAACCTACCGTATACAAACATGATGACACTATAATTTCAATTTTTACTTGAAAAAAATTTTCTTCTCAAATTAACAGTCTGATACAGGCTAAACTTATTAGCATACCGTATACAAACATGATGACACCATAATTTCTGTTTTTATTGAGAATTTTTTTTTCTCAAATTGGAGATCTGATACAAGCTACTCTTATCAGCCTACCGTATACAAACATGATGACACTATAATTTCAATTTTTACTTGAAAAAATTTTCTGCTCAAATTACGGTCTCATACAGGCTACTCTTTTTGGCCTACCGTATACAAACACAAGGACACACATAATTTCTGCTTCTAATGAAATTTTTTTTCTTAGATTAACGTTCTCATACAGGCTACTCTTATCGACCTACCGTATACAAACACGAAGACACCATAATTTCATTTTTTACTGAAAATTTTTTTTTTCTCAAATTAGAGATCTGATACAAGCTATTCTTATCAGCCTACCGTTAACAAATACGGTGACACTATAACTTCAATTTTTACTTGAAAAAATTTTCTTTCCAAATTAACGTTCTCATACAGGCTACTTTTGTCGGCCTAACATAAACAAATATGGTGACACTATAATTTCAATTTTTACTTGAAAATATTTTTTTCTCAAATTAACGTTCTCATACAGGCTACTCTTATCGGCATTTCGTATACAAACATGATGACACCATAATTTCAGTTTTTACCGTAAGTATTTTTTTTCTCAAATTAACGTTCTCATACAGGCTACTCTTATCGGCCTACCGTATACAAACATGGTGACACCATAATTTCTGTTTTTACTGAAAATGTTCTTTTTCTCAAATTAACGTTCTTATACAGGCTACTCTTATCGGCATTTCGTATACAAACATGATGACACCATAATTTCAGTTTTTACCGAAAGTTTTTTTTTTCTCAAATTAACGTTCTCATACAGGCTACTATTATCGGCCTAACATAAACAAATATGGTGACACTATAATTTCAATTTTTACTTGAAAATATTTTTTTCTTAAATTAACGTTCTTATACAGGCTACTCTTATCGGCATTTCGTATACAAACATGGTGACACAATAATTTCTGTTTTTACTTAAAATTTTTTTTTCTCAAATTAACAGTCTGATACAGGCTAAACTCAACAGCATACCGTATACAAACATGATGACACCGTAATTTCTGTATTCACTGAAACAAATTATTTTCCGAAATAGCTGTCTGATACAGGCTACCATTGTCATCCTACTGTATACAAACATGATGACACTAAAATTTCAATTTTAACTTGAAAAAATTTTCTTTTCAAAATAACGTTCTCATACAGGCTACTCTTTTTGGCGTACCGTATACAAACACAAAGACACCTATAATTTCTGGTTCTAATGAAATTTTTTTTTTCACAAATTAACGTTCTCATACAGGCTAAACTCATCAGCATACCGTATACAAACATGATGACACACATAATTTCTGTTTTTAATGAAATTTTCATTTTCTTAAATTAACGTTCTCATACAGGCTACTCTAATCGGCCTACCGTATACAAACATGGTGACACTATAATTTCTGTTTTTACTTAAAATTTTTTTTTTCTCAAATTAACAGTCTGATACAGGTTAAACTCAACAGCATACCGTATACAAACATGATGACACCATAATTTCTGTATTCACTGACACAAATTATTTTCCGAAATAGCTGTCTGATACAGGCTACCATTGTCAACCTACCGTATACAAACATGATGACACTATAATTTCAATTTTTACTTGAAAAAAATTTTCTTCTCAAATTAACAGTCTGATACAGGCTAAACTTATCAGCATACCGTATACAAACATGATGACACCATAATTTCTGTTTTTATTGAGAATTTTTTTTCTCAAATTGGAGATCTGATACAAGCTACTCTTATCAGCCTACCGTATACAAACATGATGACACTATAATTTCAATTTTTACTTGAAAAAATTTTCTGCTCAAATTACGGTCTCATACAGGCTACTCTTTTTGGCCTACCGTATACAAACACAAGGACACACATAATTTCTGCTTCTAATGAAATTTTTTTTCTTAGATTAACGTTCTCATACAGGCTACTCTTATCGACCTACCGTATACAAACACGAAGACACCATAATTTCATTTTTTACTGAAAATTTTTTTTTTCTCAAATTAGAGATCTGATACAAGCTATTCTTATCAGCCTACCGTTAACAAATATGGTGACACTATAACTTCAATTTTTACTTGAATAAATTTTCTTTCCAAATTAACGTTCTCATACAGGCTACTTTTGTCGGCCTAACATAAACAAATATGGTGACACTATAATTTCAATTTTTACTTGAAAATATTTTTTTCTCAAATTAACGTTCTCATACAGGCTACTCTTATCGGCATTTCGTATACAAACATGATGACACCATAATTTCAGTTTTTACCGTAAGTATTTTTTTTCTCAAATTAACGTTCTCATACAGGCTACTCTTATCGACCTACCGTATACAAACATGGTGACACCATAATTTCTGTTTTTACTGAAAATGTTCTTTTTCTCAAATTAACGTTCTTATACAGGCTACTCTTATCGGCATTTCGTATACAAACATGATGACACCATAATTTCAGTTTTTACCAAAAGTTTTTTTTTTCTCAAATTAACGTTCTCATACAGGCTACTATTATCGGCCTAACATAAACAAATATGGTGACACTATAATTTCAATTTTTACTTGAAAATATTTTTTTCTTAAATTAACGTTCTTATACAGGCTACTCTTATCGGCATTTCGTATACAAACATGGTGACACAATAATTTCTGTTTTTACTTAAAATTTTTTTTTCTCAAATTAACAGTCTGATACAGGCTAAACTCAACAGCATACCGTATACAAACATGATGACACCGTAATTTCTGTATTCACTGAAACAAATTATTTTCCGAAATAGCTGTCTGATACAGGCTACCATTGTCATCCTACTGTATACAAACATGATGACACTAAAATTTCAATTTTAACTTGAAAAAATTTTCTTTTCAAATTAACGTTCTCATACAGGCTACTCTTTTTGGCGTACCGTATACAAACACAAAGACACCTATAATTTCTGGTTCTAATGAAATTTTTTTTTTCACAAATTAACGTTCTCATACAGGCTACTATTGTCATCCTACCGTATACAAAGATGATGGCACTATAATTTCAATTTTACTTGAAAAAATTTTCTTCTCAAATTAACGTTCTCATACAGGCTACTCTTATCGGCCTACCGTATACAAACATGGTGACACCATAATTTCTCTTTTTACTGAAAATTTTTTTTTCTCAAATTAGAGATCTGATACAAGCTACTCTTATCAGCCTACCGTATACAAACATGATGATACCATAATTTCTGTATTCACTGAAACAAATTATTTTCCGAAATAGCTGTCTGATACAGGCTACCATTGTCAACCTACCGTATACAAACATGATGACACTATAATTTCAATTTTTACTTGAAAAAAATTTTCTTCTCAAATTAACAGTCTGATACAGGCTAAACTTATCAGCATACCGTATACAAACATGATGACACTATAATTTCAATTTTTACTTGAAAAAATTTTCTGCTCAAATTAACGTTCTCATACAGCCTACTCTTTTTGGTCTACCGTACACAAACACAAAGACACACATAATTTCTGTTTTTAATGAAATTTTTTTTTCTCAAATTAACGTTCTCATACAGGCTACTATTGTCATCCTACCGTATTCAAAGATGATGACACTATAATTTCAATTTTTACTTGAAAAAATTTTCTGCTCAAATTAACGTTCTCATACAGCCTACTCTTTTTGGCCTACCGTATACAAACACAAAGACACACATAATATCTGTTTTTAATGAAATTTTGTTTTTCTTATATTAACGTTCTCATAAAGGCTACTCTCATCGACCTACCGTATACAAACACGAAGACACCATAATTTCATTTTTTACTGAAAATATTTTTTTCTCAAATTAACGTTCTCATACAGGCTACTCTTATCGGCATTTCGTATACAAACATGATGACACCATAATTTCAGTTTTTACTGAAATTTTTTTTTTCTCAAATTAAGGTTCTCATACAGGCTAAACTCAACAGCATACCGTATACAACCATGATGACACCATAATTTCTGTATTCACTGAAAAAAATTATTTCCTGAAATAGCTGTCTGATACAGGATACCATTGTCAGCCTACCGTATACAAACATGATGACACCATAATTTCTGTTTTTACTGAAAATTTTTTTCTCTCAAATTAACGTTCTCATACAATCTACTCTTATCGACCAACCGTATACAAACACGAAGACACCATAATTTCATTTTTTACTGAAAAATTTTTTTTTTCTCAAATTATAGATCTGATACAAGCTACTCTTATCAGCCTACCGTAAACAAATATGGTGACACTATAACTTCAATTTTTACTTGAAAAAATTTTCTTTCGAAATAAACAGTCTAATACAGGCTAAACTCATCAGCATACCGAATACAAACATGATGACACCATAATTTCTGTATTCACAGGAAAAAATTATTTCCCGAAATAGCTGTCTGGTACATGCCACCATTGTCATCCTACCGTATACAAAGATGATGATACTATAATTCTAATTTTTACTTGAAAAAATTTTCTTCTCAAATTAACGTTCTCATACAGGCTATTTTTTTTGGCGTACCGTATACAAACACAAAGACACACATAATTTCTGTTGTTAATGAAATCTTTTTTTCTCAAATTAACGTTCTCATACAGGCTACTCTTATCGGCCTACCGTTAACAAATATGGTGACACTGTAACTTCCATTTTTACTTGAAAATATTTTCTTCTCAAATTAACGTTCTCATACAGGCTACTCTTATAGGCCAAACATAAACAAATATGGTGACACTATAATTTCAATTTTTACTTAAAAATATTTCTTTCTCAAATTAACGTTCTCATACAGGCTACTCTTATCGGCATTGCGTATACAAACATGATGACACCATAATTTCAGTTTTTACTGAAATTTTTTTTGCTCAAATTAACGTTCTCATACAGGCTACTCTTATCGGCCTACCGTATACAAACATGATGGCACCATAATTTCTGTATTCACTGAAAAAAATTATTTCCTGAAATAGCTGTCTGATACAGGCTACCATTGTCAGCCTACCGTATACAAACATGATGACACTATAATTTCAATTTTTACTTGAAAAAATTTTTATTCTCAAATTAACGTTCTCATACAAGCTACTCTTTTTGGCCTACCGTACACAAACACAAAGACACACATAATTTCTGTTATTAATGAAATTTTTTTTTTCTCAAATTAACGTTCTCATACAGGCTACTATTGTCATCCTACCGTATACAAAGATGATGGCACTATAATTTCAATATTACTTGAAAAAATTTTCTTCTCAAATTAACGTTCTCATACAGGCTACTCTTATCGGCCTACCGTATACAAACATGGTGACACCATAATTTCTGTTTTTACTGAAAATTTTTTTTTCTCAAATCAGAGATCTGATACAAGCTACTCTTATCAGCCTACCGTATACAAACATGATGATACCATAATTTCTGTATTCACTGAAACAAATGATTTTCCGAAATAGCTGTCTGATACAGGCTACCATTGTCAACCTACCGTATACAAACATGATGACACTATAATTTCAATTTTTACTTGAAAAAAATTTTCTTCTCAAATTAACAGTCTGATACAGGCTAAACTTATCAGCATAACGTATACAAACATGATGACACTATAATTTCAATTTTTACTTGAAAAAATTTTCTGCTCAAATTAACGTTCTCATACAGCCTACTCTTTTTGGCGTACCGTATACTAACACAAAGACACACATAATCTCTGTTGTTAATGAAATCTTTTTTTCTCAAATTAACGTTCTCATACAGGCTACTCTTATCGGCCTACCGTTGACAAATATGGTGACACTGTAACTTCCATTTTTACTTGAAAATATTTTCTTCTCAAATTAACGTTCTCATACAGGCTACTCTTATCGGCCAAACATAAACAAATATGGTGACACTATAATTTCAATTTTTACTTAAAAATATTTCTTTCTCAAATTAACGTTCTCATACAGGCTACTCTTATCGGCATTGCGTATACAAACATGATGACACCATAATTTCAGTTTTTACTGAAATTTTTTTTGCTCAAATTAACGTTCTCATACAGGCTACTCTTATCGGCCTACCGTATACAAACATGATGACACTATAATTTCAATTTTTACTTAAAAATATTTTTTTCTCAAATTAACGTTCTCATACAGGCTACTCTTATCGGCCAAACATAAACAAATATGGTGACACTATAATTTCAATTTTTACTTAAAAATATTTTTTTCTCAAATTAACGTTCTCATACAAGCTACTATTATCGGCCTACCGTATACAAACATGATGACACCATAATTTCTGTATTCACTGAAAAAATTTATTTCCTGAAATAGCTGTCTGATACAGGCTACCATTGTCAGCCTACCGTATACAAAAATGATGACACTATAATTTCTGTTTTTACTGAAAATTTTTTCTTCTTAAATTAGCGATCTGATACAAGCTACTCTTATCGGCATTTCGTATACAAACATGATGACACCATAATTTCAGTTTTTACTGAAATTTTTTTTGCTCAAATTAACGTTCTCATACAGGCTACTCTTATCGGCCTACCGTATACAAAAACGAAGACACCATAATTTCAGTTATAACTGAAAACTTTTTTTCTCAAATTAACGTTCTCATACAGGCTACTCTTATCGGTCTACGGTATACAAACACGAAGACACCATAATTTCAGTTTTCACTGAAAAATTTTTTTTTCTCAAATTAACGTTCTCATACAGGCTACTCTTATCGGCCAAACATAAACAAATATGGTGACACTATAATTTCAATTTTTACTTAAAAATATTTTCTTCTCTAGTTAACAGTCAGACACAGGCTAAACTTTTCAGCATACCGTATACAAACATAATGACACCATAATTTCAGTTTTTACTGAAAAATTTTTTTTTCTTAAATTAACGTTCACATACAAGCTACTCTTATCGGCCTACCGTTAACAAATATGGTGTCACTATAATTTCCATTTTTACTTGAAAATATTTTCTTCTCAAATTAACGTTCTCATACAGGCTACTCTTATCGGCCAAACATAAACAAATATGGTAACACTATAATTTCAATTTTTACTTAAAAATATTTTCTTCTCTAGTTAACAGTCAGATACAGGCTAAACTTTTCAGCATACCGTATACAAACATGATGACACCATAATTTCAGTTTTTACTGAAAAATTTTTTTTTCTTAAATTAACGTTCACATACAAGCTACTCTTATCGGCCTACCGTTAACAAATATGGTGTCACTATAATTTCCATTTTTACTTAAAAATATTTTTTTCTCAAATTAACGTTCTCATACAGGCTACTCTTATCGGTATTTCGTATACAAACATGATGACACCATAATTTCAGTTTTTACTGAAATTTTTTTTGCTCAAATTAACGTTCTCATACAGGCTACTCTTATCGGCCTACCGTATACAAACATGATGACACCATAATTTCTGTATTCACTGAAAAAACTTATTTCCTGAAATAGCTGTCTGATACAGGCTACCATTGTCAGCCTACCGTATACAAAAATGATGACACTATAATTTCTGTTTTCACTGAAAATTTTTTCTTCCCAAATTAGCGATCTGATACAAGCTACTCTTATTTGCCTACCGTATACAAACACGATGACACCATAATTTCAGTTATAACTGAAAACTTTTTTTTCTTAAATTAACGTTCTCATACAGGCTACTCTTATCAGCCTACGGTATACAAACACGAAGACACCATAATTTCAGTTTTTACTGAAAAATTTTCTTTTCTCAAATTAACGTACTCATACAGGCTACTCTTATCGCTCTACCGTATACAAACATGGTGACACCGTAATTTCTGTATACACTGAAAAAAATTATTTCCCGGAATAGCTGTCTGATACAGGCTGAAAATATTGCCAATTAAATAATGTTCAGTAGAATCCTTTAATTAATCAACAATATTCTACTAAACGCCAAAGGAATAAAACGATTGGGTTTTTGAAAGAAAACGCGAAGTTTATTACTAAAAATATTTATTAGTTAATTCAAAATGATATCACAATTCAAATAACTGTTTAAACTGATTAAATAATGCAATTAATTAATTACGAATCAAATAATTCAAATAAATTTTTAAACTGATAAAGCAACTAATTAATTAAGTATCAAAATAATTCAAATAAATTTTTTAGACTGATAAATAAAGCAACTAATTAATTAAGAATCAAAATAATTCAAATAAAATTTTTTAAACTGATAAATCAAAAAATAAAGCAACTAATTATAAAATAATAATTCAAATAAAATTCAAAATTAAATGATTAATTAAAAAAATAAATCAAATTAAATAATAAAGCAAACTAATTGAGAAGCTAAAGTAAATTAAGAAATGTTACAATTTTTAAATAATAATCAAACTATAAATCAAAATTAAATGATAATTTTCAAAGATGATAACTGATAATAAATTTCAAAAAAAAAATGATGATCAGATTTAATGAAGATACTGATTTATGATGATGAATATTCCTGTAAAGATTAGAATATTATAAGTTATACGATATTATTGCTGAAACTATATCATCCCAAATTTACATGTAATTAGTATTCTACTTTCACGTATTATTTAACAGAGGTTAGGTAAATTTTAGTTTTATATTGTAATTTGTAGCAAATTGTACCTTTAAAATTGGCTGAATTTTATCAAGAAATGGTTGAGTGAGCTATTTTGATGAAGTGAAACAAGTGAGTTTAATCGAAAGCTAAGCAAGTGAGCTTAACCAATTAAAGTGAAGCTAAACAAGTGAGCGTAATCACTTGAAGTGAAGTAAAACAAGTGAGCTTATTTAATTAAAGTTAAGTGAATTAACTGAGCTTGAGCAACTGAAGTGAAGTGAAACAACTGAGATCAATCAATAGAAGTGAGATTAAACAATTAAACTTAATCAGTTTGTTAATTTCAACAAGATGCTGCTGTTATAATTACCAGTGAAGACCATATGTGTTGAACAATGCTGCAATCGCGTTGAATATTTAAAAGGGAATTGACTTATTAAATTGAGGTTAGACTTAGATGGTTAAGTTGAACTAAATTGACTTTAAATTTGAAATTAAATAATTTCTATTTGAAACAAAAAGAACTCTTTAAATTTAGAAAAAAAATGAATGTGGTTCAAAAAAAAAGGAAAATGACTTAGAATTTGAAATTACTAAAATTTTCAAGTTTTGTGGTTAAGACAGAAACAATTGGCAGAATAATATGTTAGAATTCTGTTTTATGGTCAGTGACCATTAAAACAGAAATTGCCAAAAAAAGAAAAAATTTCCTATCTTATGGTCAATACCCAATAAGATGGAAATTATCAAGACAATTCCCTAACAATTTTCTGTCTTATGGTCAATACCCATTAAGCAGAAAATACCAAGTAAAAAAAAAAAAAATACTTACAGATCAATACTCTTGTAAGTAGCTGTGGTTCCTTCTTCTTAAGGTCAGTACCCTTTAAGACACAAGGAGACTTCTTATCAGGTCAATTCCCAAAGCAGAAGTGACGATGGTTATGCAGCATCTCGTTTTTATACTATTCGAAGTCTATTGTTTCAAGACTGGTCGGCCATTTTGAATTTTGTTAATTTGTTGGTACTTGGTACATTTTGCTTATTTTTTTAAAGTTTTTTTTGATTTTATACTATTTTGCAATGAATTTTTTATTTTAAAATTTGTATTGTTAATTTAGATATATGTTAGTATTAATAATTTTATTGTTAATATTTTCCCTTTTTTATTATACTTAATTTTATGAATATTGGGTTAATGGTACATTATGGAGTTAAATTGTGTGTAATGGAAGTGGGATCTATGGTGGATAGTGGAACTAAATTAGTGACATGTTGAAGTTGTCAAAAAGTGACATGTTTACTTTTTGATAGTTTCAACACAGGCTACCATAATTTCTGTTTTTACTGAACATTTTTTCTTCTCAAATTAACGTTCTCATACAGGCTACTCTTATCGGCCTACGGTATACACACACGAAGACACCATAATTTCAGTTTTTACTGAAATTTTTTTTTTCTCAAATTAGCGATCTGATACAAGCTACTATTATCGGCCTACCGTATACAAACATGATGACACCATAATTTCTGTATTCACTGAAAAAATTTATTTCCTGAAATAGCTGTCTGATACAGGCCACCATTGTCAGCCTACCGTATACAAAAATGATGACACTATAATTTCTGTTTTTACTGAAAATTTTTTCTTCCCAAATTAGCGATCTGATACAAGCTACTCTAATCGGCATTTCGTATACAAACATGATGACACCATAATTTCAGTTTTTACTGAAATTTTTTTTGCTCAAATTAACGTTCTCATACAGGCTAATCTTATCGGCCTACCGTATACAAAAACGAAGACACCATAATTTCAGTTATAACTGAAAACTTTTTTTCTCAAATTAACGTTCTCATACAGGCTACTCTTATCGGTCTACGGTATACAAACACGAAGACACCATAATTTCAGTTTTCACTGAAAAATTTTTTTTTCTCAAATTAACGTTCTCATACAGGCTACTCTTATCGGCCAAACATAAACAAATATGGTGACACTATAATTTCAATTTTTACTTAAAAATATTTTCTTCTCTAGTTAACAGTCAGACACAGGCTAAACTTTTCAGCATACCGTATACAAACATAATGACACCATAATTTCAGTTTTTACTGAAAAATTTTTTTTTCTTAAATTAACGTTCACATACAAGCTACTCTTATCGGCCTACCGTTAACAAATATGGTGTCACTATAATTTCCATTTTTACTTGAAAATATTTTCTTCTCAAATTAACGTTCTCATACAGGCTACTATTATCGGCCAAACATAAACAAATATGGTGACACTATAATTTCAATTTTTACTTAAAAATATTTTTTTCTCAAATTAACGTTCTCATACAGGCTACTCTTATCGGTATTTCGTATACAAACATGATGACACCATAATTTCAGTTTTTACTGAAAGTTTTATTTTCTCAAATTAGCGATCTGATACAAGCTACTCTTATCGGCCTACCGTATACAAACATGATGACATCATAATTTCTGTTTTTACTGAAAATTTTTTTTTTCTCAAATTAACGTTCTCATATAGGCTACTCTTATCGGCCTACCGTAAATGGCAGAAAACGAAGTTTGTTTGCAAAGTGTGTACGGCATAGCAAACGTAAACGAAGCCGTTTGGTACCATTTGCTACCGTTTGCGGCTAGCTGCAAATCATAGCACATGCGGTCACGTTTGTTTGCATTCGTTTGCTGATGTTTTTGATAATCTATACGTGTTTTCAAACAGTAACAAACGAATGTTTCTTCGTTTGCTAGCGTTTGGTAGGTATAGCAAAGGCTAACACATGTACTTGCTATTAGTTTAATATATTTCGGATCATTGAATAAAAGTTTAACAGAATTATTAATTATTGTTTAAATTTTAAATCAATTTTTTAAAATCAATTTAAAAAACAAACTGAAGTTTTAATTGAAATTATTCAAGTTTAAAAATAATGAAATAAACATGTTCAATATTAAAATTTATTTCTATATTAACAATTTAATTAATACAACAAAAAATTTTTTTTAAAATAAAATATTACAATACAACACCATTTATGTCATTCATAACTGACCTTTTTCACTTTGAAAACCTACATATACAAAACAATGTCATGATATAAATGAAACTGACCAAGTCTAAATGACGTTATTTTATTTATAACTGATATTTACTTTCTTCGTGAGTACTAGCAAACGCAAACAAATCGTACCAAACAGCAACGAATGCCTTCGGTTTTACTTCTTCCCAGTCATACTGCATATCGACTCCCAAACGTTGAATACATCTCTTTGCCTCACCTTGTATTTTATTATTGATGATTATATTTATGGCATATTCCCTCAATCCTGGTGTATTTTAGCAAAGTAAAAACGTCCGTTCAACTGAGCTGATAAATTCTTGAACTATCAACTCGTCCTTCCCATTAAATACCCTGAATTTGTTCACATAATTAAGGAAGTGTTCTGTTGATAGTTGAAAATAATTCTGCTGTACCGGTTGGTGCTATTGTATTTGTTGCTGCTGTTGAATTTGTTGTTGCTGTTGTATTTGTTGTTGTTGAAGAGCCATTTGCTCTATCCTCGCTTGAAGGGCTACAATTTGAGCTTCTTGTTACTCAATGATATTTTTCAACTGTTCTTGTTCAGCCATATTTCTATTTATATCGAACAGATTATGTCTATCGCTTCTCATAAAATGTTAATGTTTTAAATTAATGAGTATGGTTTATTACTAATATTTATTTATTTGTTTATTTTATTATGTTTATTTTATTTATTATTATTATTTATTTATTTATTATTATTATTTGTTATTATTATATGTATATATGTATATATTTTTTTCTTTTAATATATTTATTTTTTTGTTGATGAGCGGAACTTTTCGTCCAATGCTTGGTTCAAAATAATGAACTGCCTCCTTAATATATAATATTCGACAAGATTGATGGCAGCTTCTTCTCCTTCCAATAAGGCATAAATTTCTTTCAATTTTTCCTTGACCACCTTCACTTGCTTACTTTTCCTTCTTGTTAGAATCATTAAAAACACAAAAATTATATATTTGTAAAAGTATTATTTTATTTATAAAATTATAGTATTTTAAAAGAATTCTATAACACAACAATTATGTTTATAAAAAATAATTATCATATAATAAAACTTCACTAATTTGATTAAATTTAATTAAGTTTTAAGGTGACGAAGTTTCGTTTCTTCGTGAAATCAAAATGATTTTGTATCACTTCGTTCACCACTTGTCACAACAAAAGAAATAAAATTTTTGTTAATTTTATTTCCCACGGTTATCGTATCACTGGATCCTTATTTTTTTGAACAGGATCCTACCGACTGCGCCAGTTAATGAATTTACCAGGGCCGGCTCTTCCATATGAGCACAATGAGCATTTGAACAGAGCGCTGAAATTCGAGAGCGCCAAAATTTCAACAGAAAAATATTTTTAAAAACTATCAAACTTCTTCTAAAAATACTTGAAAAACTTGTCAACATTGCTCAAACATATTACATTGTTTGAAATAAAATCACTTACATTCTGAAGCAAAATGTTTCTAAAAAATTACATATAAAAAATTCTAGCAATCTGTTCAAGTTAAAATCTTGCTCAATCGCCCATATTCTGATTGCTATACAATTAGCAGCATAAGAACAAAAGAATATTGATCACCATTTAAATGTTGATATGATGACGTCGACACTGTTTAAAATAAAAATCTACTCATTTCTTCATACAAAGCTGGGGGAGCCGAAAAATGTTTCTAAAAGATTATACAAGTAGAAAATTCTCGCAACCTGTTCAAGTTAAAATCTTACTCAATCGTCTATATTCTGATTACTATACACTTAGCAGCATGCATCACAGTTCACTACATATAAAAATTTATCAACATTGTAACAAGAAAATGTCCTTGTGTTTTCTCATTTTTTTTTATAAACGATTACATATATAGCGACTCTAACCAAAAATAGTAAAAGAACATTAAGATATACCAACATCCAAGAAGTACAAAATAAAGCTTTTAGATGAAGGATTATCCACAGCGAGAAATCTGCTCGTTATACTTTTCCTTAAAGCAGTCATATATGTGTGTACTATGAGTATAAATGCGCTTGCGCTCTGCGTTTACATATACACACAGACTCGTTTACATGGCGTAGTGATCCTTAATAACCAAATTTCTATTAATTTTATGATATAATAGTGTTTGGGAAAAATGTTGATTTGATAAAAATCTACAAATTTGTAGAACAATATAATTTGATATTTTAAGTACTTTGGGAGATATCAGGGAAAATTGATTCTCAGTTTCATGTTACTTATATTTATCACGTTTTTTCTTTGATTTACGATGCTCATAGATATTCAATATATTCGGTGAAAATAAAGTTAAGGATCTTCTCTACATTTCATTAGAACATAATTTTCATGTAACTTTAATCACAAATTAGTTATAAGTGATTAAAAACAATAAGTTGTCATATTAATTTGGTACGTCCAAATAATAAAATAAAATTGAACATTATGTTTTTGTACTTTTATTTCTTCTTTCGTATATATACAAAGAAGATCACTACGCCATGTGTTTAATTCATAATTTAATTATTAAAATCATGTAGGTTAAAATGTAATACACAAAAATTGTAATAAAATAAAATGCTATAATTATTAAATTCATAATTTAAATGCATACATAATATCGTAAAAAGATAGCGTCAGCAGTTTTACACTTGTTCATTCACCTATGTAATGTAACTAGATACATGACCTATATATGAATACACAATGGTTAATGAATTTTGTTATGAAATTGAATTCTTTATTTTATACATCTTATTTAATTTAAATTAGAATTAAAATTAACTATTTAAGCACTATTTAAAGTCATTAAACGTATGACAATAATAATAATAATGAAACGAATATTTCGATATGTGATTTATGTATGGTTATAATTTATGTATTGATTTATTAATTTAGTTTGTATTATTTCTTATATATTAATTATTGCCAAATAAGCATTTTTTTGTGTATAAATACTAGAAAATTGTTCAATAAAAGTCAGAATTAATCAGTAATTCAAGCCTTAATTTTCTCTTGGTGAGGCTGCCAAGAGGCTGATTAATTGGGTATAAAGGTCGTGATCCAGAGTACCTATTATTCTCCCTGCTTACTGTTGACAGGTTTTGTACTTGGGAACATAGTCAAGGTATACAGGTTTTGTACTTGTGTACCACAACCCCCTTTTTACAGTGCATAAGTATTGTACATATACACATCTTCGTTGCAATAGGTTTTTTACTGGTGTACAACAAACCATTTTACTGTGCATAAGTAGTGAACTTGTACACATCGTGGTTAATAAAGGTTTGTACTGGTGTATACCAGCTCTTTTCTTTTTCAGCGCATAAGTATTGTATTTATACACATCTTCGTTGTAACTAATCTGGCAAGTAAAAGAACTTACTTCAACATTTGGTGACCCCGACGTGATCAACACAATTCAGCATGGAGGAATTTAATTAAAAAACAATTAGAGATTGGAAAGGACATGGATAAGATGTTCACCAATTTCAAGAAAGATTCAAAAGATCGTAAAACTGTGGCGTATTTGCACAAACGAATACATACATTAGAAACAAATTGGACTGCATTTAAAGCCAATCATCAAAATTTGTTAATATTCATGGATAGCAACCCAGATAATTCATATTTCAAAAAAAACTATGCAGATAAGGTTCAAAAAATGTATGAATTATTTAAAACAACGATGGTTACGCTCAAGGAATATATGTGCAATTAATTCATAATCAACCAATATCTGCAGCTCAGAAGATGTTTTATCTTGTAAGTAATCTTACAGGAGAAGCACGAGCTTTAATACAGCATTTACCAGCAACCGCTGAAAATTATGAAGGAGCTTGGACTATTTTGTGCAATAGATATGACAACAAGCGATTATTGGTAAACTCACTATTGAACAAATTGTTATCACAACCCAGTATAGAAGTGGAAAGGGCTACAAGCATCAAATCGTTACATGACACTACCAAAGAGTGTTTATTGGGACTTAAAAACATAGGAATCGATATCAAGACATAGGATCCAATTTTAGTGCATTTGTTGGTTAAAAAATTGGACAAAAATACACACACCTTGTACGAACAATCTTTGTCATCCACACGTGAGCTACATTCATTACAAGAATTACTAGAATTTTTGAAAAAAAGGTTTCAATCACTTGAAACCATAGGAGCAAAAGAGAAGGCTGCGATCAAAAATAATCACTCAACTTCATTAATAGCCGCCAAGGGCAATAAAAATTCATGCATATTGTGTCAACAGCACCATCCGCTGTATACATGCAAATTATTTTTGTCGAAATCTCCTTCATCTCGATATCAGTTGTTAAAAACGCACAATTTGTGTCTCAATTGTATGAAAAAAGGGCATATAGCAGATGACTGTAAATTGCGCTAGTTACGGCTCCAGGCCTTATCAACACCCAACATAGCATAATAAAATGTATCTCGTATTTCACCTTTATATTTTTACAAAATTACATTTTTATAAATTCTTTAAAACTCTATTTTCTCATCAAATATGCTTTATTTACAAAATTACATTTTTAATTCTTTAAAACTCTATTTTCTCATCAAATATGCTTTATTTACAAATTACATTTTTATAAATTCTTTAAAACTTTATTTTTTCCATCAAATATGCTAAATCAACAAAATTAAAAAACCTAAATGTGAATTGTATTTTTCTAAATTCCCAGACAATTGTAATATTATATTTTTGTTTTTATATAAAAAATGTAAAAATTAAGATTACGAAAATATAATTTTGTTAGAGAAGTAGCAGTTCAGTTTAGAACACCAAATTGTAAACACCAAAATTTTTTGACTTAAAAAATAAATTTTGTAAAATTAAACTTTGTGTTTTATCTTTTTTTTGTATCACCCTTGTGCGGATTCCTTAGCTGGCGCAGTCGGTAGGATAATTAGAATTATCCTCGGAATTTTGTTAAATAAATTTATTATCGACGGTTTATCGATAAATATAAATTTTAGTTAACGACGGTTTATCGTTTTCAAACAAAATTTCGAAAAGTGAATATTGAACACAAAACATACGTATTATAGTTACGTATCATTTTGGCGAGTGTTAACTCCTTAGTTCGAGAATCTACGCACCAAAACATTACAACAACATTGAATACATCGAGGGAATATCGAAAATTTTCACCAGATAATACAAAAGGGGCATTTTATACATAAGTTCATCCACGAGGAACCATCAAATTTATATTAACCACAAAGTATGGAAAAAATAATTCTACTATGAATGTAAGTCGAATTCAAAATTTTTTTTCCTTTATCAAATTCCTTACCTAAATTCCTCTTAGTGAAGAACAATTTTTAAACATTAAAATTTTATTTCAATATTAAGTGTTTTATTTTTTTATAATTTAATTATTTAATAAATAAAGTCAAAGTGAAATTGAAATTAATTAAATTTTGAAAATTGAAATAATTATTTACACATAGGTATATATATTTTTTTTTTTAATATCAATACAAAATATATAAAAGAAAAAAAAAAAAAAAAAAAAAAAAAAAAACAAAGAATATAATAAAATTTTATAGAAATAAATAAATAATTTTTAAAATTACATTGGTGAAATCATTGTAAAAATAAAATTTTTTTTTGTTTAAAAAATTTCGAAAAATTTTATGCCTTTCAAATTAAAACTAGGTAAAATTAAACCAAGAAATTCGCCTTATAATACCAGTCAATTCAAAACATCGAGTGAATCTCATAGTGATAGTGAAATTAATCTGAATCCAGCCGAAGATTTTGAAAATTCTCTAAATAAATTATTTGAAAATAATTCGGAAGATATTAATACAGAAGATTTAGAAACCAATTTGGAAAACAGTTTAAAAGAAATTTTTTGTGAAAATAATTGTAATAGTAATTTCAACAATATAACAAGTCACACGATGGCAACCGCTACTAATACAAACGCTACTGTATTAGATATTTTCAATAACCTAAGAATTCCTGACGTGATTAAAGATTTGCCAAAATTCAATGGTAACCCACGACTCCTTTTCGACTTTATTAACAATGTAGAAGAAATCCTTTCGCTGGTGACAACAATTGACGGTACACCATACGGCAGAATATTACTTAGATCTATTAGAAACAAAATCGAAGGTCCTGCAAACGAAGTGCTTGACATGTACGGTACCCCACTCGATTGGAAAGAAATAAAAACAAATCTGATTTTACACTATTCTGACAAACGGAATGAAACTTCTCTTATCAGAGATCTTCACACTTTAAAACAAGGGTCTAAATCAATAGAACAATTTTACAGCGAAATAATTGAAATATTTTCTACAATAACAAACCATTTGAGAATCCATGAGACAGATCCAAATATTATCAAAGCAAAAAACAACCTCTACGCCGAAATGTGTTTAAATGTATTCTTGATAGGAATCAAAGAACCCTTAGGCTCCACAATAAGAGCAATGAAACCAGGTTCTTTGGCAGAAGCTTTTTCGTACTGTATCAAAGAACAAAATATATCTTACCTTAAAACAAGCACTTCAACACAAAACAATTCTCATACTTCATCGACTAAACCTAATCCATCTTTTAGATCTGTTGTACCATCACCAACCATTTTACGTCCCCATAATATTTCTCACCCACACAACAAACTACAAACACCTCAAAACTTACATTTTTACTCTAACAACAACCCTAACATACAAAATAGGATTCGACCACAATTTACACCACAAAATTTATATCATGCAAATTTTGATCACAATAGGTTACTACCTTCCAATAGCTTTTCCCGTATTCAACAGAATCAGAATCCTTTCCTCCGTTCTCAACAAAACAAACCATCATTACCAACACCTATGGACGTTGATTCAAGTGCAGTTCGTATTAAACCTCAAACAAATAATTTTTTCAGACCTTCAAATTCAAATCAGCTCACAAAAAACGAAATTTATAATGTTTCTGAAGAAAGTTATCAAAATCCATACTCCGAAACGTGTAATTATGATGAAAAATATAATTACGAACACTCAGAAAACAATTATCAACAACTTGACCAGTTTTATAATAACGAATACGAAAATCAACCAAGATTAGATAACGAAATCGATGAATCAAATTTTCAAATAGAAGCCTCAGAGAACCAGTCGGCTACATAGATATAAACAAACACGGTTCTACCCTTCCTTATATACACATTTCATCACCCTTTGATCGACCTTTAAAATTTCTAATAGATACCGGAGCTTCTTCTTCATTTATTAACCCAGAAATTGTCCACAAAAAAGACGTAAAAACCATAGACCCCACTTTTATTACCACCATTTTGAACACATATAAAATAGATAGAGAAGTCACCTTACCGGGTTTTATCGAATTTAATGATGCAAGCACAATCCGATTTCTAATTTTTAAATTTCATGGCTACTTCGACGGGCTGTTAGGATTAGACATACTCTCAAAACTTAAAGCAAAAATCGATCTAGAAAATAAAATGCTAATAACAAATAATTCAGAAATACCCCTTCATTTTAAACCAAATTTTGCATCAGAAAAATATATAATACCCTCTTACTCAAAATTCATAGCCAAAGTACCAGTTGATGTACAAAATGGGGATATATGTCTAAAACAAACCAAAATCAACCAAAATTTATTTATTCCGGAAGGAATTTATAAAGTAAAAGATTGGTTCAGTACAGTTGAAGTAATTAATAAATCTAATGCAGATGACATTCTATTCCTCGACCAACCCTTAAAAGTAACCCTTTTTTTTAGCCCAAATTTTTATGAATTAAATAATTTCAATATACAGTACAGAGCTTCTGAACCTCTAAATTCATGCGATATCTCAAACATACTCAGAGTTTCTCATCTCAACGAAGAAGAAAAACGTACCATTATTAAAATTTGTAAGGAATATGAAGATATTTTTTTTAAAGAAGGGCAGGACCTAAGTTTTACAAATACCGTAAAACATCGCATTCGAACTACTGACGATGCACCTATTTTCACAAAATCATACCGTTACCCATACATACATAAAGCCGAAGTCCATTCACAAATTCAAGACATGTTGAGCAAGGGCATAATAAGACCAAGTTATTCGCCCTGGAGTTCCCCAATTTGGATCGTCCCGAAAAAACTAGACGCTAGTGGTAAACAAAAATGGCGTCTAGTAATCGATTATCGTAAACTAAACGATAAAACTATATCTGACAAATACCCCATCCCCAATATCAACGAAATTCTAGACAAGCTTGGAAAATGTATGTATTTTTCCACCCTCGATTTAGCAAGTGGGTTTCATCAAATAGAAATGGACCCACGTGACATTGAGAAAACAGCATTTACTGTAGATGGTGGACACTTCGAATATGTTCGAATGCCCTTTGTTACGATATGAAAATTTAATCAATGTTTTGTGGCAAAGCTCAAGACCTCCCGATGAGTCCTATCCGGTCTATAAAAGGGGTTCCGGCTGCTTCAGCCCGGGCGTGGTTCTTGGACTCATCCGGTCGAGGTAAACTTCATATCCGTAACATAAGGTTAGACCGGAAATACAAATTGCAATCAAAGAAAATCGAAATTGGGGAATTAGGTTAGCCGAAAAAAGGTGAAAGGAAAAGAGAAACAACAGGACATTCTCCTCAGTGGACCGGAGGCATCCCCCCACGGACCCCCTCCAGCTCCATCACACCTCTCACAGGATCTCTCAGACTGTCCAAACAATCTCTAAATCGTCATGTTTTGGATTCGAATAAAAAAAGTATATATATACCCAAAGCAATCAATCAAAATAAAAAATATAAAAAAATTCTTTTTTTTTTTTTTTTTTTTTTCACCTAAGGTTGATTTTCTATTATTTTATTGTAACTATTATCCATTATTATAATTTCATCAAAAAAATGATTATAATTTGTTTTATTCCATAACATTTGAAATTCATCATCAATTTCTGAATAGATTGTATTTTTTTATTAAATATTCTGTATTATTTGTTGTATATTCATTTAAATTACTTTGTGAAAATTCTTCATTATTTTATTCTATAACAATTCAAATGTTTTAATTGATGAGTTTAAAAAAAATCATAATTTTGATTAATAATATCATAATACTCGTTAATATTTTTAATTTCATCAAATAATGAATTTTTACTTAAATCAGTTAAACTACCAATTGGATAATTATTAGTTGTATTATTTATAAATAATTGATTTTTTTTTTTTTTTTTTTTTTTTTTTAATGAATAAATTATTAATATATGAATTATTAATATTATAATTTTTATTAATTAGTATTGAATCCCTACATTTATCTAAAATATCATAATTATTTAATTTTGTTTTTTTTTTTTTTTTGTTAGAAATCTTTACATAATATAGCAAAATTTTACTTAGCTTAACTATAGGTTGCTTAAATAGCTGTACTGCTGGATGTTGGTCGGATGGGGCTCCCACGTGGCGGTACCGTTGAAGGACCCTGAGCTTCGATGTTCTGGATCTCCGCTATTTTTCGATCTCCTTTTCTTTATTTTTTTTTTTTTATATATATTTTGTATATTAAAATTTTATTATTTTTATTGTTTGTTTTTTTTTTTTTTTTTTTTTTTTTTTTTTTTTTTTTTTTTATATCATTTTCCTATACAATTTTTATTAAAAAGCCAAATAACAAAATCACTCCAAATTTTTGTATTCATTTTAATTTAAATCTATTTTTTTTTTTTTTTTTAAATACTTAGAAAATGCCTTTCTTTATATTAAATTACTTTGATTTTAAATTATCATTATACACTTTATTACTGTATTATTTCAAAATATCTTTTTTTTTATTTCAGATTATTAAATCGTTATTTTTTTTTTTTTTTTTTATTAACATATTTTTTTTTCTTTTTAAATTGTTTTGAACACATTATGCATTTTTTTTTTTTTCTGCAAAATCACGTTCATATTTAATCTATTTCAAATTACAAATTATTTATGTTTAGTATTCAATATATTTTTGTTTTTTTTTTTTTTTGTATATTTAATTCTTGTTGATTATGCACTTAAGCTATATTTTCTTTTCTTTTTTTTTCTCAAACATTAATCATAAATTTATTGCTCATGCAATTTTTAATTAAATGTATAGAGACTTTATTTTATTATTTTTGTTGTTGTTTTTCGTTAAATTTTTTTTTTTTTTTTTTTTTTTTTTTACTTTTTTTTTTCTAATTAATATTTTAATATTCTCCACAATTATTAAAAATTTTTTTTTTTTTTTTTTTTTTTCCACTAAAATATGAAATATCTTCTATTAATAATATTGTTATGGTTATTTAACATTTAGATACTCAAGTATCATTTTATTTCACCTATTTCAAAATCTAACTTTTATAGATAATATCTCTATTTGATTTTCTACTTATTTCACTAAAAATTATTTTATTTTTTTTTTTTTTTTTCTTCCATTTCTATTTTTATAATTGTACTTTGATTGATCGCACCATTGAATATTTAAAATAAATTTGGATTTGAAAACACATTAGTTACTTTTTTTTCGATATTTTTCAACTATAAACCCTAAAAATAAATGCAAAGATATATTATTTATTTTTTTATTTTTTTTCTATTAAATTTTTTAAAAGAAAGAAGAACCATTTTATTTTATGTGTATGAAAAATTTAAACTTAAATATAAAAAAAATAGTGCCACATGGCAGAAAAAAAAAACCGTGTCCGACTACATTTCGACTAATCATTTCTTTTTAAACCTCCAAACTCAACTAAAAAAAACCCCCGTGAAAAATTCTACCTCGCTTATATAGCGAGGTTTTGAATTAATCATATTACTCATTTATAACGTACATATACTCAGATAATTAAGAGAACAAAATTTAAGAGGTCATTACATATTATTATTAATGCATAAGGCAGGTATATGAATTATCATTTTCGAGACTATTCCATATATTACTTAAGGAGTAATATATAGTGAGTAGGGTAATGTGAGCATATTGGGAAATTGATGGTGTGTGTGAGTAGAAAGTTATATATTTTATTACGCCATTTACGCGAGTAAATAGGTCATAATAAAATATATGGATCAATCAATATATAAGAAATTTTATATGGGCTAATTAATATGGGTATTAAATGTTGAATGCAATATGATGTATTTGCCGTCGGCAAATACCATTACATGTGTTTTAGGTTTTTAAGAGATTTTTTTAAAAAAAAAAAATGAATGTTAATAAAAAAGGTAAGTAGAAAATAAGAGAATTTTGATGAAAAAGAAGAAGAAGTTAAGTCGAATAATTCTCTTATGTTTTCTATAAATCGCGTGATTTTATAATATAAAGAAAATCACGCCATTTACAGAACAATGTGATGGATTATAAATTTTGTTGCGCGTGTGCAACGGATATTAAATTACAGTTCATTTATTGGAATTTTAAGTTGCAATTCCAATGAATTGCAGACTTTATTTTTCCATTATGAACTGAATTTAACTATTTTAATGTACAGCCAACTGAATTTGTACAGTGGCGTACAAAAAAAATGACCATCAAAAAAAATTAATGTAGCTGTCGCAACAACACAAACTTTTCCACTGACCTGTCGAGGTGGAAAAGGTTGGAAAACGGCAGCAGGCAAAAGAAAACCGGAAAAACGTGGGGCTCGTCCACGCCCTGAGAAAGAGTCTCATGCCAGAACAAGTAGGCAAGCCGGGCTGGATCAAAAAAAAATTTTGGAGGCACAAAAAAAAACTATGGAGTAGATTCACACACACTATAATCAATATCCAACGAAATTCCTACTGGGACAATTTCATATACCAGCATGCACAGGTCAAGTATGACCATGAGAAATTCACAAAGAGGGTATAACCACAAAAGGTTTTGGAAAAAAAAATTAAAAAAAAACTTTTAAGACGAAAAGTAAACTGATAGCGAAAGTTTGAATTTAAATGAAAGTCATTATTATTGAACGGAATTGTAATACAAAAGAAAATCTTTAAAAGAATTATACAGGCGACCGTCCTGTGGAGGAAAGTTTAGGATTCATATATATGGATCAGCATTTAAGCGCATTTCTGCTTAATGAAACTCGGTCTTGAATTTTTAAACAAAATAAAATCGGATGTCAAACGAAAAGGACTGCCCGTGCAAAGGTCACGATCCCGGTGTTACCAGAGTCGTCCTGACAAACGGTGCACTCTCTCCCGAGAGTCATCACGAAGAAAACAGCACAATTTGGTTCGACCATGCTATGATGTAATGTAGTAAGAAGCTACGCGTGCAAAGGCTACGACCTCAGTGTTACCAAAATCGTCCTGACACCGCGAAGTCATTCTACCATCGAAAGCACAACTGAATCAAAATTAATACAATAACCACACGAAGTATGTAGAAACGATGTACCCGTGCAAAGGCTCTTATTGTCCTGACAAACGGTGTAGACCACTTCTCATACCAAACAACGGACAAGGAATATGGATTGACTCTCCTTTTTTGGTCATCCAAAATAACTAAACCTAAATCTAAACAAGGACCGATCCTCTTTTGAATGTCCTGAAAAATTTCTAAATAAATTTTTTTTTTTATTTATCGTCATAGTTATAAAAACAACAAAAAAAAATTAAGATACGAGAATCATAATTATATTTTACGCGAATGAAGCTCAATTCTCCAATTAAGAAAGTCGCCAAACGGACAGTGATTGGTTGATGAACGGATAGGACGCATGGAATGGAAAGTTTCCATGATTAGTGTTACCAATAACCATCGAAACTCCATATTACCGGGGAAGCATTAAAATTAGCGAAAGGAAAAAAAATTAATCTAAAGAAATTTTACATGATGTCACTGACCCAACGGTGCACCTTCGACAGCGTGGATCACGCGACAAAACCACTTGGTGTTAAATTGATAAAAAAAATTTAAAAAAAATAGTGCTGCAACTACATTTACAAGCTCACCATATGGGTGAGTGTAAAGATGATTACTAAAAAAAAGATGATAAGGAAAGCAAAAAAAAAAAAAAAAATTTAATGTATAACCTAATCAAATGCGATTTATGTTTGCATGTCGTTTATCATATAAAATAATAAAAAAAACAAAAAAAAATATATGCGGATTGTTTTATAAAAAAAAATGTGTTATTGCTTTGAGAGACCCATGAGGCCGTGCGAAGCCGGGGAGTCCCAAGGAAAGGAGACCCCTCCAGACCACAATTAAATTTTAAAAAAAAAGATGAAAGAGAAAATGAAATCCTGTTGTTCCCAAATTTTAGCAGATTGACGGGCTTAACAAGAAGAGAGTCGTGCTGTTATGTTATCACCACTTAGGAATAACAAAATTATAATTTAATTATCTTTTAAAAATTATGAAAAAACAAACCCTATTTCTAAGAATCAAAAAATATCTGTTTTTCTATTTTAAAAACAAATATTTTTTTTTGTAAAACAAAGAAAGGTCAAAATGACTCATTTATTTTTCAGAAATAGTATAAAGGGCAAAATGACTAATTTATTTTTAACAAATAAATCTAATCTTGTTTTTCACAAATAACCTAATCTTGTTTTTCTCAAATAATGTAAAAATCTAATCTTGTTTTTCACAAGTAATGTAAAGACAAAAGTCTTGTTTTCTAAAAGAATATGCAGGTCAAAATCCAAAAAGACCGAGGTTACTTTTGTAAGAAAAATAGTTTTTAGAATTAGTCTTAAGCAAAACTCAAAATTGTAAAGTTGTAAATTTAATTAATAAATATTTTAATAGAAAAATTAATATCTTTCTTTTTTTAAAACCTTCGAGAAATAGAATTTAAACTGGCGCAGTCGGTAGGATACCAGTAGTGTTCCTTTTAAAAAAAAAAAAAAGTTAACAAATAAATTATTAAATTAACATTAATAAACTGCTTTTTGTGAAACTCCAGATATATTACTAAGTGAAAATTAGTAATTTAAACTATAAATTGTGCTTTCCTTTAAATGAAAATTAAAGAATTTCTCAACTGAAATAAAGTGCAAATATATTGTAATTTATTTATTTTCCTTTGAATGAAAATCAAAGAATCAAAATAATAATAATAATAAAGGAACATTTCTTATTCTTAAGTTCAACTGGTATAATACGAACAAATAAATTCGTGAAATTTTTTTTTCTCGAGAGTGAAAAAATTAATAATAAAATAAAAATAATAATAACATATACATTATGGTAATTACGAGAAGTAAAACAAAGGAAGTTAAAATTATAAAAAATAAATTAAGAAAAATTTGTGAAATATTAAACAAAGAAAACGAAATCAAAATCAACTATATAGACTATTATTCTATAAAAAATTATTTGTCTTCAGTTAACGAACTAGTAGAAAAAAAGTTCCTTTCATATCGTCAAACAAATTAATAATAAAAATTTAATAATAGAAAAAAAAAAAAAAAAAATCATATATATAATAGTAATTGAGTGATGTCAAGATATTTTCCATATAAAATAAAAAAATCAGAGGACAAACAAGAAGAACAAGAAGACAAAGAAGACCAAGAAAAGAAGCAACAATACAACATAGAATACGATAATCTCACCAGCAAATTATCATCAATCAACATTTCAGCATCAACAACAACAGGAACGAATTGTACCTTACAATCATCATCAAACAACATTTCTTCAACTCTATCATCAAGAGATACTCATCCAACATCTTTAAATCAACAAAATATTCCACCAATCGCAGCTCTAAACCAACAGGTAAAAATGACTAGTAATTTAAATTTAGATCCTTTGAAATTAATTAATAACATACCAGAATTCAGTGGAAGAGAAGATCCTTGCCATTTAATCACTTTTATAAATAAAATTGAATATGTTTTAAAACTTATGAGCAATTATTCCGAAAGTTCAAAAGAATTTATTTTTCAAGAAATAAAATATAAAGTAATAGGTTTAGCTCAAAATATTATTTTAAGAGAAAATATCTCAAGTTGGGATGATATAAAAAAAATATTAACTCTTAATTTTGGTATAAAAGAATCTTTCAGAGACTTAATTATAGAAGCTAATAGATTAGAAAATAATTTTAACATTACAAAGAAATACGATATATTAACAAATATTTTGAACAAATTAAACATTAAATACGAACTTAGTGAAGATAAACCTCAACATTATAATCCTCAAGTAAATGAAAATTTTATATTGAAAATTTTTTGTGAATCAATACCACCGAGCGCTAGCTCCATTATTGTAAATAAAAACATAAGAACTCTTAGAGAAGCATTTATCAGTTTACAAGAAAATTACCAAATTAATGATAAAAATGATTATAGAAAAGACAGTAGACATAAATATGACAAAAACTATACACACTCACATAATACAGACAGACACAATTATCACCAAAATACAAATAATAACAGAAATTATCAAAATTCGAATAACAATAAAAACTCTCAAAATTCAAATAATTTTAGAAACTCAAATAATTATCAAAATTCAAATAATTTTAGAAACTCAAATAATTATCAAAATTCAAATAATTTTAGAAACTCAAATAATTATCAAAATTCAAATAACTTTAGAAACTCAAACAATTTTCGAAATTCAAATAACTTCCAACCTACTAGAAATTACATGCCTAGCGGAAATTTTTTGAACAGAGTAAATCATAATAATAATAATGCACCTGAACCGATGGAAATAGAAAACAATGAGGTAAATTTTCTAACACCAGCCTCGGAAAACTATTACCAATTATAAGAACAAAAATTTTGGATAAAGAACTTTTCTTTTTAATTGATACTGGCGCCACAACGTCAGTTATAAATGAAAATATTTTTTCAAAAGATTATGAAAAACCAATTATTAATACTTTTACAATATCTACTCTATATGGTAACATATCCGCCACAAAAAAATTACTCATACCATTACCTCCTGAATTTAACGACGAAAAGAAAATGGAAATAGCTGTCGTTCAGCTAAAAAACAGAAGATACGATGGAATATTAGGAAATAATATTCTTGTACCTTTAAAAGCCAAAATAGATTATGAAAAAAGAGTCTTAGAAATAAATAATCAAATTATCCCATTAGAAGGTCAAGTAGAACAAACCTTACAAGATAAATATATTCACGAATTATGCGAAATGGAATTTAGGCCAATAACTAATATTTTGTTAGATAAACTAAAAACAGAATATTTAAATAAAGAAGAAATGTTAGAATTAGAAAAAATTGTTAAAAGAAACGCAAACGTTTTTTATAAAGAAGGAGATAATTTGACTCACGTTTCAGATGTTACCCACAAGATAGAAACCACAGATAATTCTCCAATATATTCTAAACTTTATAGATACCCCGAAATACACAAAAACGAAGTGAATAATCAAATTGAAGAAATGCTAGACCAGGGAATTATACAAGAAAGCAAAAGTCCATACAATTCACCCATCTGGGTTGTTCCTAAAAAATTAGACAATTCTGGCAAACAAAAATGGAGAATTGTTATAGATTATAGGAAACTTAATGAAAAAACCATCGAAGATAAGTTTCCTATTCCTAATATTGACGACATATTCGATAAACTAGGGAGAGCACATTATTTTACCACTTTGGATTTAGCCAAAGGGTTCCACCAAATTTTAGTCGATGAAAAAGATCGACACAAAACTGCTTTCAGCACTCAACAAGGGCACTATGAGTTTATAAGAATGCCTTTCGGACTCAAGAATGCACCAGCTACTTTTCAAAGAACTATAAATTACGTATTAAGGGAATATATTAATAAAATATGTGTAGTTTATCTTGATGATATACTCATATTTAGTACTTCATTGCAGGAACATGTGAATTCCATTAATAGGATATTCCAAGTCCTTAATGAATACAATTTAAAGGTTCAGATTGATAAGTGCAACTTTTTTGCAAAAAAAACTGAATACTTAGGACATATTATAACTACTGAAGGATTAAAACCTAATCCTGCAAAGATAGAGATTATAAACAAAATCCCAATCCCAAAAAACCAAAAACAAATTAAATCATTTCTCGGATTAACTGGTTATTATAGGAAATTTATAAAAGATTATTCAAAAATCGCATATGGGATGGTTAAATTTTTAAAAAAAGATAAACAAATTAATATCAATGACTCCGAATATATTCAATCCTTTAACAAATTAAAAGAATTAATCTCCAATGATCCAATTTTGAAGTATCCCGATTTTAATAAAAAATTTATTCTTGTTACTGACGCAAGTAATATAGCATTAGGGGCAGTTCTAGTTCAAGAAGGGAAACCTATTTGTTATGCAAGTAGAACCCTTAATGACCACGAAAAAAACTACAGTACTATTGAAAAAGAATGTTTATCAATAGTATGGGCCACTAATTATTTTCGACCATACCTTTTTGGTAGAAAGCTCCTAATAAAAACTGATCATAGACCACTTGTTTGGCTAAACTCACTTAAAGAGCCAAATTCTAAACTAGCTCGATGGAAAATAAAATTAAACGAATATAATTATGATATAGAATACTTGAAAGGGAAAGACAATCAAGTAGCCGATTTTTTAAGTAGATTAGAAGTCAATGCAAATGATCTTCCAGAAGAGGTTACAAGTGATAATGCAACAATCCATAGTGGACTTGAAGAGGTCAGAGACCATATCCTAATTTCTGAGAAACCATTAAATTGTTTTAATTCCCAAATACTTATAGAAATTATCGACGAACACGATAATGAAATTAAAAACATTTATAATGGAGTTAGAAGATTAATAATTAGAAAGACAGACCGATTATTCGAAAACATGAAAGAATTTTTACCCAACAACGGTAAGGTAGGTTTATATTGCAAAAACGACGATTTATTTTTAAACATTCAGAATCTATATGTTCAAAACTTCAGCAGCCAGAATAAAATGACAATTGTAAGATGTATGAAAAAACTTAAAGACTTAAATAATTATAATGAAACCATTGAAGTTATAGAAAAAACACATAATTAGAGGAACCACAGAGGAATAAACGAAACTTATCTTGAAATCATAAAAGAATGGTATTTTCCAAAGCTAAGAGAAATTATTAGACGATATATTAATAATTGTATAATTTGTCAACAAACTAAGCATGATAGACAACCAGAAAAAATTAATTACGAAGTAACACAGACAGCTAAAAGACCAAATGAAATAGTACACGTCGACATTTACATTCCGACTCAAAACATATACTTTTTAACTTTCATAGATAAGTATACAAAGCATTTATCTATTTTTCCTTTAACTGACAGAAATAACATTACTATTTTAGAAAAAATTAAAGTTCATAACGCGATTTTAGGCAAACCAAAAAAGTTAGTTTGTGATAATGAATTTAACACGATAAATATGAGAGAATATAGTAATAACGAAAATATTGAAATCCATTTTACTACCCCTTATATAAAAACTGGTAATTCAGACATCGAAAGAATTCACGGTACAATTAATGAACATATTCGAATCTTTAATGCAAAAAATGAAACTGGTTCTTTAAAAGAAAAAGTACTTAAAGCAGTAGAAATTTATAATGACACTTTTCATCATACAACAGGTAGAAAACCACTTGAATTTATTAGAAATGAAATCGAATTAAAAGAATTAGATAATATAGCAGAAAAAATACATCAAAATAAAATTAAGAGTATAGAGCGGCTCAATAGAAATAGAAATGAATTTGTAGAACCCAATTTTGAAAATGAAATTCTTGTTCAAAACCAAATCCCAAGAACTCAGAAAAAGCTTACGCCCAAATATATAAAAACTCGAATAAATAAAACTCAAAATCAATATTATTCAAATAAAAGAAAAATTCACAAAAAACAATTTCGAAGATTTTTTAAATACCAAGGTGAAAATAATTCTTTTCAGAATCAAAATAAAAACAATAGACGAAAATAATCATCAACTCATCAGAACAAATACTAAACAAATAACAATTAATTCCCAACTACAAACACAATTAGACCTTCTTTCTGAAAAAATTAATAAAAATCAAAAAATTATAAAAGAATTCATAAACGAAATTAATTCTGGACATAAAGAGTTGATGAAAAATGTACAAAGCCTTCAAATTAATACAGATATGATGTTAGTTACCAATGAAATAGAAAAATTACAAGATAATGTTGTATTTTCTAGATTAGGAATTTTAGGTAGAAATATATTAACATCAGAAGAAATAAGAAATTTTAACATTACAGTAAGAGAATTAGAAAATATTAAAAGTAGTTTAGCAAGGATTAACAACAAGTTAGCATTTATTATATCAATTCCTAACTTCTCAAAAGAAGACTATACAAAACTAAAAATTATTCCAATGCCAAATTCAGAAAATTATGAAATATATATAGATAAATATGAATATATTCTATTTAACAATACTATTTATGATTTTAATGAAAATGAATTAAATGTTAAAAAACTTAAAAAAAGTAACAAATGTATTCAACAATTATATAATCAATCCTATAATGATTGTAAATTCATTAAAACTAACAAACAAGAAATTATTATTCTAGAAGATGGATTGATTCTAACAAAAAATATATATATTAGCAATTTAACAAACAACTTTAATTATTTAGAATATAAGATAAAAAATAATAATTTGATACATTTCTCCAATTGTAGCATAAAAATTAACGATACTATATACAATAATGAAAAATATATAACAAACCAAAATTTGTTAATACCATTATATAATAAACCAAATGTTACAAACGTAAAAATAAAATTAGAAGATATTCATATAAAACAGATCGAAAATATAAAAGCAATTGAAGAAATAAAAAATACAAATAAAATTAAACATAACATATCATATTCATTTATAACTATAATCATTGTAATTAGTCTTATTATTATAACGATATTAAAAAGAATTAAATCAAATAAGAAAATCGAAATTATCGACACTCAGGGGAGTATCGAACCTAAGGGGGAGGGTGTTATGTTATCACCACTTAGGAATAACAAAATTATAATTTAATTATCTTTTAAAAATTATGAAAAAACAAACCCTATTTCTAAGAATCAAAAAATATCTGTTTTTCTATTTTAAAAACAAATATTTTTTTTTGTAAAACAAAGAAAGGTCAAAATGACTCATTTATTTTTCAGAAATAGTATAAAGGGCAAAATGACTAATTTATTTTTAACAAATAAATCTAATCTTGTTTTTCACAAATAACCTAATCTTGTTTTTCTCAAATAATGTAAAAATCTAATCTTGTTTTTCACAAGTAATGTAAAGACAAAAGTCTTGTTTTCTAAAAGAATATGCAGGTCAAAATCCAAAAAGACCGAGGTTACTTTTGTAAGAAAAATAGTTTTTAGAATTAGTCTTAAGCAAAACTCAAAATTGTAAAGTTGTAAATTTAATTAATAAATATTTTAATAGAAAAATTAATATCTTTCTTTTTTTAAAACCTTCGAGAAATAGAATTTAAACTGTGCGAAAGAGGAACGGGAATGGCTAATGAGACCAGCCTGACCTCCAGCGTCACGAGCTCATCCTGCCAAGCGAACATAAAAAAAATTTTAAATGACAAACGGGTGGTTATTAAATAATTTAATCACATTTCGAGATTTATCACAAAGACGATCGCTCACGTATATGATAATAAAATGAAATATGAACGACTACTAAGTGACAATTTGCACGAAATTGGTCGCCATAATGAATTAATAAATTCTCAAGAAAAATTTTCAAAAAAAAAAAGGTATGTATCTGATCCATTCCCCGTCGCAAACGATAGTTCTGGTGTACGTAACCAAAACTATGTGTCATACGTTGAATGTATCAGATTCATTTTAAAACTATGCGGTTTGAATATATACCAAAAAAAAAATGACACACGAGCATAAACGCGCAAAGGTTACGGTCCTAAACGTACGAGACCGGCCTGACATCGTATATGTCGTGAGCATAAATAGATTTAAATTTAATATGTATATACTGGCGATAACAAAAAGTACAAGTTGAGTCTACCAAAAAAAGTTTTGAATAATTGTTTCAAAAAGAAAAATTCAAACCGAAAAGATTTTATAAACGGAATCTAAATAATATATTTAATAGTTTATACAACTATTTGTAAACTGTATACTAAAAAAAATCAGCCAGTCACGTCGCAACAAAATTTCGGAGGTTCCTCCAAAAATTTTGGTCATACGTGACCGGCAACGAGAATTTTTGCATATGAATTTCCAAAATATGAAATTCAAAAAAAAAGAGATCGCGCACAAAATAGATTTGAAATTAAATTTAATAAACCGGGTGATTAAAGTAAGCAGGTAGGACGCGTGGAATGGTAGATTCCATGAGAGGTGTTGCCACTACTCACGAAATCTCCATGTTACCGAGGGTTAAAACTGAAAAAAAAAACAAATCAATCCATGAACCAGAAGGGCATGGATTGAAATTTAAATTTAGACAAAAGATGGAGGTTGCCTAACGTTGAGCGCCATATGTTACGACACCAAAAGGTGGAGGAACATATGGGGCGAAATCTATTTAGAGACACCTAATGGGAAGTGCCTACTCTCGTTGGGCGCCATATGTTACGACACCAAAAGGTGGAGAAACATATGAGCGCAAAAGGATTTATGGAGACATAAGATGTTGGCATGTCCCCGTTGGGCACCATATGTTACGACACCGAAAGGTGGAGGAACATATGGGCAAAATCTATTAAAGATACCTGATGGAAGGGTACCTTCGTTGGGCGCCATATGTTACGACACCAAAAGGTGGAGGAACATATGAGCGCAATAAATTTATGTACCAGATGGGCGGTACGTTGGGCGCCATATGTTACGATATGAAAATTTAATCAATGTTTTGTGGCAAAGCTCAAGACCTCCCGATGAGTCCTATCCGGTCTATAAAAGGGGTTCCGGCTGCTTCAGCCCGGGCGTGGTTCTTGGACTCATCCGGTCGAGGTAAACTTCATATCCGTAACATAAGGTTAGACCGGAAATACAAATTGCAATCAAAGAAAATCGAAATTGGGGAATTAGGTTAGCCGAAAAAAGGTGAAAGGAAAAGAGAAACAACAGGACATTCTCCTCAGTGGACCGGAGGCATCCCCCCACGGACCCCCTCCAGCTCCATCACACCTCTCACAGGATCTCTCAGACTGTCCAAACAATCTCTAAATCGTCATGTTTTGGATTCGAATAAAAAAAGTATATATATACCCAAAGCAATTAATCAAAATAAAAAATATAAAAAAATTCTTTTTTTTTTTTTTTTTTTTTTTTCACCTAAGGTTGATTTTCTATTATTTTATTGTAACTATTATCCATTATTATAATTTCATCAAAAAAATGATTATAATTTGTTTTATTCCATAACATTTGAAATTCATCATCAATTTCTGAATAGATTGTATTTTTTTATTAAATATTCTGTATTATTTGTTGTATATTCATTTAAATTACTTTGTGAAAATTCTTCATTATTTTATTCTATAACAATTCAAATGTTTTAATTGATGAGTTTAAAAAAAATCATAATTTTGATTAATAATATCATAATACTCGTTAATATTTTTAATTTCATCAAATAATGAATTTTTACTTAAATCAGTTAAACTACCAATTGGATAATTATTAGTTGTATTATTTATAAATAATTGATTTTTTTTTTTTTTTTTTTTTTTTTTTTTAATGAATAAATTATTAATATATGAATTATTAATATTATAATTTTTATTAATTAGTATTGAATCCCTACATTTATCTAAAATATCATAATTATTTAATTTTGTTTTTTTTTTTTTTTGTTAGAAATCTTTACATAATATAGCAAAATTTTACTTAGCTTAACTATAGGTTGCTTAAATAGCTGTACTGCTGGATGTTGGTCGGATGAGGCTCCCACGTGGCGGTACCGTTGAAGGACCCTGAGCTTCGATGTTCTGGATCTCCGCTATTTTTCGATCTCCTTTTCTTTATTTTTTTTTTTTTATATATATTTTGTATATTAAAATTTTATTATTTTTATTGTTTGTTTTTTTTTTTTTTTTTTTTTTTTTTTTTTTTTTTTTTTTTTATATCATTTTCCTATACAATTTTTATTAAAAAGCCAAATAACAAAATCACTCCAAATTTTTGTATTCATTTTAATTTAAATCTATTTTTTTTTTTTTTTTTAAATACTTAGAAAATGCCTTTCTTTATATTAAATTACTTTGATTTTAAATTATCATTATACACTTTATTACTGTATTATTTCAAAATATCTTTTTTTTTATTTCAGATTATTAAATCGTTATGTTTTTTTTTTTTTTTATTAACATATTTTTTTTTCTTTTTAAATTGTTTTGAACACATTATGCATTTTTTTTTTTTTCTGCAAAATCACGTTCATATTTAATCTATTTCAAATTACAAATTATTTATGTTTAGTATTCAATATATTTTTTTTTTTTTTTTTTTTTTGTATATTTAATTCTTGTTGATTATGCACTTAAGCTATATTTTCTTTTCTTTTTTTTTCTCAAACATTAATCATAAATTTATTGCTCATGCAATTTTTAATTAAATGTATAGAGACTTTATTTTATTATTTTTGTTGTTGTTTTTCGTTAAATTTTTTTTTTTTTTTTTTTACTTTTTTTTTTCTAATTAATATTTTAATATTCTCCACAATTATTAAAAATTTTTCTTTTTTTTTTTTTTTTTTTCCACTAAAATATGAAATATCTTCTATTAATAATATTGTTATGGTTATTTAACATTTAGATACTCAAGTATCATTTTATTTCACCTATTTCAAAATCTAACTTTTATAGATAATATGTATCTCTATTTGATTTTCTTCTTATTTCACTAAATATTATTTTATTTTTTTTTTTTTTTTTCTTCCATTTCTATTTTTATAATTGTACTTTGATTGATCGCACCATTGAATATTTAAAATAAATTTGGATTTGAAAACACATTAGTTACTTTTTTTTCGATATTTTTCAACTATAAACCCTTAAAATAAATGCAAAGATATATTATTTATTTTTTTATTTTTTTTCTATTAAATTTTTTAAAAGAAAGAAGAACCATTTTATTTTATGTGTATGAAAAATTTAAACTTAAATATAAAAAAAATAGTGCCACATGGCAGAAAAAAAAAACCGTGTCCGACTACATTTCGACTAATCATTTCTTTTTAAACCTCCAAACTCAACTAAAAAAAAACCCCCGTGAAAAATTCTACCTCGCTTATATAGCGAGGTTTTGAATTAATCATATTACTCATTTATAACGTACATATACTCAGATAATTAAGAGAACAACATTTAAGAGGTCATTACATATTATTATTAATGCATAAGGCAGGTATATGAATTATCATTTTCGAGACTATTCCATATTGGGAAATTGATGGTGTGTGTGAGTAGAAAGTTATATATTTTATTACGCCATTTACGCGAGTAAATAGGTCATAATAAAATATATGGATCAATCAATATATAAGAAATTTTATATGGGCTAATTAATATGGGTATTAAATGTTGAATGCAATGCCGTCGGCAAATACCATTACATGTGTTTTAGGTTTTTAAGAGATTTTTTTAAAAAAAAAAAATGAATGTTAATAAAAAAGGTAAGTAGAAAATAAGAGAATTTTGATGAAAAAGAAGAAGAAGTTAAGTCGAATAATTCTCTTATGTTTTCTATAAATCGCGTGATTTTATAATATAAAGAAAATCACGCCATTTACAGAACAATGTGATGGATTATAAATTTTGTTGCGCGTGTGCAACGGATATTAAATTACAGTTCATTTATTGGAATTTTAAGTTGCAATTCCAATGAATTGCAGACTTTATTTTTCCATTATGAACTGAATTTAACTATTTTAATGTACAGCCAACTGAATTTGTACAGTGGCGTACAAAAAAAATGACCATCAAAAAAAATTAATGTAGCTGTCGCAACACCTTCGGGTTAAAAAACGCACCCGCCACTTTTCAGAGGGTCATGGATAACATACTTAAAGATGTTCAAGGGAAAATTTGCTTAGTCTATCTCGATGATATCATCGTTTTTTCAACCTCCTTACAAGAACACGCCGAAAATTCAAAATTAGTCTTTGAAAAATTAAGGGCAGCAAATTTGAAAGTGCAATTAGATAAATCAGAATTCCTTCATAAGGAAATAGCTTTCTTGGGACACGTTGTAACAAATCAGAGAGTGAAACCAAATCCAGAAAAAATTAAAGCTATTAGCGAATACCCTATCCCTAGAACAAGGAAAGAAATCAAATCATTCTTAGGTCTTTTGGGATACTATCGTAAATTTATCAAAGATTTCGCCCAACTCACGAAACCACTTACCGAATGCTTAAAAAAAGATAGGAAAATTGACTTGAACGAAAAATATGTTAAATCTTTTGAAATTTGCAAACATATATTAACTAATGAACCAATTCTCCAGTATCCTGACTTTTCTAAACCGTTTATCTTAACCACCGATGCAAGTAACTTCGCCATCGGAGCCGTATTGTCACAAGGTCACATAGGTAGTGATAGACCTATATGTTATGCTAGCAGGACCCTCACTGACTCTGAAATAAATTACTCCACAATTGAGAAAGAACTCCTGGCAATAATATGGGCGACAAAATATTTTCGTCCCTATTTGTTCGGCCGTAAATTTCAGATTGTAACAGATCATAAACCCCTTTTATGGCTTATGAGTCTCAAAGACCCTAACTCTAGGCTTATACGTTGGAGACTCAAATTAGAAGAGTACGAATATGAAATAATACACAAAAAAGGGAAATTAAACTTTAACGCTGACGCATTGAGTCGTATAAAAATAACAGCTGAAAAAGATTCTAATCAAGAGGAAGCTAATACACACGAAAACCAGGACGCTAGCTCAACTTGTGCCACAATACATTCAACACTAGAAAATCTTAATGATCACATCCACATTTCGGAACGCCCATTGAATGAATTCAACCTTCAATTAGTCCTTGAAAATTCTAATAAACCCCAAACCGTGTCAGTAGAAATGTTGTTTAAAAATAAGGAACGTAGAACCATTCGTATACAAAATCTCACAGAAGAAAATATCACAGAAATTTCCAAGAAATACCTTGCACCTAATAAAACTACAGCTATATATACAAATGACCAAATTTTTAAGGTAGTCCAATCAGTATATTCAAAATTTTTCTCAAGAAATAAATTATTTAAACTAATTCGTTGTACTGAATTATTGACTGATGTAAAAGAAAACGATGAACTTATTCGAAATTATCATTTCAACAATAATCATAGAGGCATTAACGAGACACTAGCTCACCTAAAAAGAACCCTCTATTTCCCATGTATGAAGAACAAAATTACCCAAACAATTAATAATTGCGAAGTATGCCAAAAACTTAAATACGATAGAAATCCACCTAAAATAGAATTCCAAAAACCTGAAACACCCTGTAAACCCTTAGATATTCTCCATATCGATGTGTATTCGATCAACAATAAACAAATGCTTTCCATAATTGATAAATTTTCAAAATTTGCGGCTGCATATACCCTATCTGCACGAAGTAGTTTAATAATAATTAAAGCAATCAAACACTTTTTAAGTATACATGGTATCCCAAAAGTCATTATAGTCGATCAAGGTTTAGAATTTACCTCTAACATGTTCAAAGATTTTTGTAAACAATACAACATCGAGTTACACATAACCTCATTCCAGCAAAGTAGTAGTAATTCGCCTGTCGAACGTCTCCATTCTACTTTAATCGAAATCTACCGTATAATATATGAAAAACAGAAGGATAGGGACCATGAAGACATTCTAAATGAAACAATTATAACATACAATAATGCCATTCATTCTGCCACCAACCATACCCCATACGAACTTTTCACCGGTAAAACTTACAAATTCCTGAAAAATGTAAAATTTAATAATGAACACGAATTTTTGCAAAGGCTAAACGAATTTCAGACCGAGCTTTACCCTTCTATAAAAGAAAAAATTCAAAATGCGGTTGAAAAAAATATAAATAAACTAAACAAAGACAGAGAACCTCCACCACCCCTTTTAGAAAATGACAAAATATATAGAAAGGAAAATAGACGAAACAAATTAACTCCTCGTTTCAGTAAACACAAAATAAAAAAGAACAATAAAGTAACAGTAATAACTTCTAAAAACCAAAAATTACACAAATCCAAAATAAAAAGAAAACGTAAATTTCAGGTTAACGATGACTCTGGCCCAGAAAATGGAAATACCATCACGGACTATTACCAATGAAACTGGGACCAGCAAGGATAATACTAACGTACAGGAAACTAATACACATAATTAGACTCACCGACTATAGAGAAAACCTAGACAAAATAGGACAATCTATAAACCAAATCCGTGACGATAAAGATTTTAAAAATATTGTTGAAATTACAAAAACTAAATTTACAGAACTAGAAAATAAACTTAAAAGCCTCCTACCCGTACGCAGGAATAGAAGAGGAGCACTTAATATAGTAGGATCAGTTATAAAAGCAATTACGGGAAATATGGATCACGAAGATGCCTTACAGATCAATGATGAAATACAAAAAATTTCTATGAACGAACAGACTTTACAAAACGGTTTTAATAATCAAATAAAAATTAATAATCAAATGATAGAAAGATTTCGAAATGTTACCACTCATATTAATAAACAACAAGAACTAATAGAGTCATTTTTCCGTAATTATAGCATAGTAATAAATAATAAAATAAATACAGAAAATCAATACCAATATATTAATCAGATTAATTTCAATATCGACCTACTCCATAACCGCTTAACGAACTTAGCAGAAGCAATTGTGTTAGCTCGATTAAATATTATCTCAAAACAAATTCTTAATTCACAAGAATTGGATGAAATATATGAGATCTTTCAAAACCAAAACGTAAAAATACATTCGGATGAACAAATCTACGAATTTCTTGGGTTACAAGCCTACTATAATAACACGAACATTATATTTAACATTCAAATTCCCATATTTTCAAATAAAACATCCTCCTTCTTCCATTTGATATCCTTACCAATTAATAAAACATTGTCAATAATAACCAAACCTTATATGGTTTTTAACGAATTCGATTTACTATACTTCAACGAAAAATGCCCTATCATCGAAGGAGTTTATTACTGCAAGTTATCCGAAAGCACATCCATAATTAATGATAGAGACTGCATACCCAATGTAATGAAAAGCATTCCAGCTCAATGTAAATTATCAAATGATATCGAATCTAGCAGCATTTTTCAACCAGAACCCAACTATATTCTTTGTATCAATTTACCAGAAACAAACATAACAACGACTTGTAATCCTCCAGAAGGTCTAATAAATGGAACAACTCTCATTCATTTCGAAAATTGCACAATAACTATAAATGGAATAAAATACGAAAGTACAACAAGTATATATTGGGAAAATATAATTATACACCCAACATTATTCAACAAAATTAATTCTTCACAAACAATAGAAAAATTAAGTTTGGAAAAATTAAATTCCTTTAATTTTGAAAATCAAAATGCAATAGAATTACTACAAACAAAAACAACACACACAAATATTTTAAACATAGGACTATTAATCATCATGGTTATTTTCATTACATACTTTGTGGTTAAACGTCGCCAAAATTTACCAAATCAACAAAATGAATCTCCAGTGGAAACAACAGAGTACGCTCCTCGAGAAAATTCAAAGATTTTTCTTTGGTCGTCGCTTCATCCAAGGGGGGAGGAGTTACGGCTCCAGGCCTTATCAACACCCAACATAGCATAATAAATTTTTATTTTTATAAATTCTTTAAAACTCTATTTTTTCATAAAATATGCTTTATTTACAAAATTACATTTTTATAAATTCTTTAAAACTCTATTTTCTCATCAAATATGCTTTATTTACAAATTACATTTTTATAAATTCTTTAAAACTTTATTTTTTCCATCAAATATGCTAAATCAACAAAATTAAAAAACCTAAATGTGAATTGTATTTTTCTAAATTCTCAGACAATTGTAATATTATATTTTTGTTTTTATATAAAAAATGTAAAAATTAAGATTACGAAAATATAATTTTGTTAGAGAAGTAGCAGTTCAGTTTAGAACACCAAATTGTAAACACCAAAATTTTTTGACTTAAAAAATAAATTTTGTAAAATTAAACTTTGTGTTTTTTCTTTTTTTTGTATCACCCTTGTGCGGATTCCTTAACTCGCTCATGCACAAGGTGTACGAAAAAAACATAATACTTTAGTACACTTCGAAGAGAATAATACGATATCAAAATTAGAACCTCAAAAGCAAAAACAACACAATCCTGTGTCATTATCAATCCAGCAACCAAAATCACAAAACAGCTATGTACTACTAGGTACAGTGAAACTAAAGATTATGCGTCAAGATGGCACTGAAATAGAATGTAGAGCAATATTGCTTAGTGGTTCTCAAGTACACCTGATTACAAAAAAATTAGCTCAAAAACTAAACATAAAAATAGCTAAAGAAGCTCTAAACATTAAGGGCATTGGACAGGGACAGCAAAATACACACCAACGTGTAAACATTCATATTTCGTCCAGAATAACTGCATTTTCAGCAAAGTTAGAGGCATATGTTTTGCCAAAATTGACAGATTATCAACCTACCAGAAAGTTTCATATTTCTATATGGGCCATACCAAATAATATTTCGTTAGCTGATCCAATGTTCAATAGTCCTCAACCTATCGATTTGCTGATTGTAGCTGGGAACTATTATGAACTTATATCGATTGGTCAAATAAAATTGAGAACCGAACTTCCAACATTACAAAATACGGTCTTTGCATGGATTGTCAGTGGCAAAATTGGAAATTTAAAACCAACTGAATTACATTGTGGAATATGCACTTTTGATGAGAAAAACCTTGATGAAAAATTGGAAAAATTTTGGAAACTAGAAGAAACAGAAAATATAACCACACCATTAACTGTGGCAGAAAGCAGATGCGAAAATCATTTCAATCAAACAGTACAAATGGATCCAACTAGACGTTTTGTGGTGAAACTTCCATTTATAAGAGATCTATCTGAATTAGGCGTAGTATAGAAAGAAAAATTGAAGACAAATCCAGAATTGAAGAAACAATATGTAGACTTCATGAATGAATATATCAGTTTAGGACATATGGAGGAATTTAATACAGCCAACATAACTCCACCATACTACTTCCTACCACATCACTGTGTACTAAAACCAGATAGTACTACCACCAAATTAAGAGTGGTATTCGATGGCTCTGCAAAAACATCAACGAATGTGTCATTGAATGAAATTCTACATAATGGACCTAAACTGCAAGAGGACCTATTTTCCATATTATTACGTTTCAGGATGCCTCGATACGTTTTTACTGCTGATATTGAGAAAATGTATCGGCAAGTGCTGGTACATCATGAAGACAGACGATTCCAATTAATTTGGTGGCGGCAAGATGAAAATAAACCATTGAAGTGTTATAGCCTTCGCACTGTTACTTACGGTCTCACAGCAGCTCCATATCTGGTGATAAAATGCCTTCAACGACTATCACAGCAGAATGCAGGAAGATATCCACTTGGATCGGAATGCATCAAACGAGATTTTTATGTGGATGATTTAATGTCTGGATCCAATAGTCTTCAAGAAGCTCAAATAATGCAAGAACAGATCAACCTTATATTAAAATCAGCAGGATTCAATTTACGAAAATGGTGTGCCAATCACAGCGCCCTGCTAAAGGACATTGAAAAGGATGATAAAGCACCACAGCTCGAAATCAACGATGAAGACTGCAGCATAAAAACGTTAGGACTAATTTGGCATCCAAAAACTGATGACTTTGAAATTACGACAGTTCAAAATAATAATGATAACAAAATCACTAAAAGGAAAATATTGGCAGAAATCGCTCAGTTATTCGATCCATTGGGGTTGATAAGTCCTGTCGTGATAACAGCTAAAATACTCTTCCAACAGCTTTGGACACTGAAACTGGACTGGGATGCAGCAATTCCCATGGCAATACATACACAATGGTCGAAATTCAGAGCTGGACTTAATACACTAAACAAGGTTAGAATGCCTAGACATGTCATAGGTAACTCAAATGCACTCAGTATACAACTTCACGCCTTTTGCGATGCATCAGAGAAGGCATTTGGTGCAGCAATATATGTTCGCTCAGAACACCAAGATGGAATCATCCGAGTGAGGCTATTATGTGCCAAATCAAGAGTTGCGCCAATCAAGGCAGTAACTCTGCCAAGATTGGAATTATGTGGAGTCAAATTAGCAGCACAATTACTTCTTCGGGTGAAAATTGACTTAAAATGGGAAGGAAAGTGTTTTCTATGGACGGACTCATCAGTTGTACTAGGATGGTTAAATTCACCCTCTATAAATTATCATTCATTTGTAGCAAATAGAATTGCATCCATCCAAGAAGTAACCTCCACCGGTCAATGGCGACACGTGCCATTTAAAGAAAATCCTGCTGATCTGATCTCAAGAGGAGTACAACCAGAAAAATTTAAGGACCACAGTCTATGGTTTTATGGACCCATATTTTTAAGCGGCCCGGAAAAATAATGGCCCTCAATGCCGGAACAACTAGAAATAACCTTAGAAAGGAAAAAGGTAAAATTGGCGTTAAATATCACCATAACAGCAACACAGTTACTAGATTGCATTGATCATCGTAATTCATGGATGCATTTACAACGAGTTCTGGCTTACGTTTTACGATTTGTGCAAAACTCGAGACCACAATTTTATAAAATCAACAAGGATGCATTGACAGTACAAGAATTAAACCAAGCCGTATTGGTTATAATCAAGCAAATTCAACAACTCCATTAGCAACTCTCCATCCATTCCTTGATGAAAATGGAATAATAAGAGTAGGAGGCAGATTGGCAGAAGCTACAGAACTGTCCTACGATGCAAAACACCCGATTTTGATACCTTACGCCCACTCCATCACACGACTTATTTTCACACATGAGCATATACACAATGCTCACATAGGACCACAATCATTACTGGCTACAGTTCGGCAGAAATTTTGGGCTATAAAAGGAAAAACCATCGCTAGAAGTGTCGTGCAAAACTGCGTTCGTTGCACAAAACTAAAACCAAAATTCTTTTCTCAACTAATGGGCAATCTTCCACCCAATAGAATACAACCAGCTCGCCCATTTATTAATTCTGGTGTGGACTTCTGCGGGCCCTTCCTAACACATTTCAAGATTCGAGGTAAAAAACCTTTAAAATCATATGTGGCAATTTTTTGTTATTTTGCCACAAAGGCAGTTCACATCGAAGTTGTCAGTGATCTCACCACCGAGGCATTCATAGGAGCACTTAAGCGATTCATTGGAAGGAGAGGTCACTGTAGAAACATTTATTGTGACAATGCTACAAATTTCGTAGGAGCCAAAAATCAACTTCAAGAACTGCAAGAATCGATACATTCTGCAAGGGCTAATCAGATTATTACGTCCTTCTGCACATCGAAGAATATAGACTTTCATTTCATACCACCCAGAGCTCCACGTTTTGGAGGCCTTTGGGAAGCAGCTGTTAAATCTGCTAAAAATTTATTTAAAAGAAGTGTTGCTGCTGCATCCCTTACGTACGAGGAACTAACTACCATCATGGTTGAAATAGAAGCAATCTTAAATTCTCGGCATTGACTCCAGGCCACTTTCTAATTGGTGAACCACTGACTTCAGTACTAGATCCACATGCCCAACCAGCAAAGGGAAGTCTTATTCACAGATGGAAGGTAGTTACACATTTGAAAACGGAATTTTGGACCCACTGGACCAAGGAGTATCTAAGTGAGCTTCAACATAGATATAAGTGGACAAAATCCAACGACAATATTCAACCTGGACTGATGGTAATATTGAAAGAAGACAACACACCAGTACTTTCATGGCCTTTAGGTAGGATAACACAAATCATAAAAGGAAATGATGGGTATGTCAGAGTAGCAGATGTAAGGACAGCATCTGGAATACTCAGGAGACCTATTCACAAGCTAGCTCCTCTGCCGATCGAACCCACACAAGATGAGTCCAACAACAGTTCAAACGAACCACAAATAGAGCCACAATCCTCTGAAATAGACGATGACCAAACTGAAGAACCAACCAAACCAAAACGACGTCGATATATGGATTCACCAATCAATCTCTTCATCATCACATGTCTGCTATTGCCAGTAATAGTACTGGGACAAGTAGCTACAACTTTCAAACCGTTCAAAAACCAACCAGGGTTATACTTTGAAGGAATAGGTTCAACGGTATTCACATCTAATGAATGGAATATTGTAGTATATTTTGATATGAAACCTTACTGGAAGGAATTAGAATTTATACAGTATGGTGTTGATAACTTATACCCCTTATGTGAAAGAATTCCAAACAAACAATCCTGTGAGATAACAATAAACCAATTTTGGAAGGTACTGAGTGAAATTAGAAATGCCAACGAGCTACTACTGTCACCAACTCATAGGCGTCTTAGGCGATCACCATTTGACATCATCGGCAATACAGCGAACTCATTGTTTGGAATATTGGATTCCGAATATGCATCCCAGATGTCAGAAGTAATTAACAATGTCGAAGACAACCAAAAGCGTCTCCTAGATCTGCTGAAAAATCAAACGTCGATCGTAGATTCAACTGCTAATGTTTTGGGTAATTCAATAAATGATATTCAACAACAACTAGCTCAATTTGATCACTACATCAACAACACAAACATCGTTATACATGAACTAGAATCAGAAATGAAGGACCAACGAATTCTGGCAGCATTCAATGAATTATCCGTTAGATTACTTCTCACCATCATGAATTTTCAAAAAACGCAGGCAGCAGTTTTAGATGTAATTATAAATGCTCACCATGGAAAAGTAAACCCAATTCTGCTCACACCAAATCAACTACGAGACCAGCTACAACAAATTAAAGAAATCGTCCCACCGACTCTTCAAGTACCCGTAGCCACCAGTCATTTGCTAGAACTATATAACCTAATGACAATTGAGAGTAGAATTAATAATGAAGAAATCATTTTTCGGATACGACTACCACTAATAACACCAGAGGTCTTTGAAATGTTCAACGTGATTGGAATGCCATTCAGATTAAACGAATATACTTTGTCATTGAACCATCAACAAGTTTTATCATTGTCAACTTCCATAGAGACGTCTTCTACCCACTCTCTAGAGATGAATTGTCCCAGTGTTCAATGATCGGCCAATCTACACATCTTTGCAAACAACACCATCCATTTTACAGAAAAGGAGCGCCACAAGCAGCATGCGAATTAAGCCTTTTGACCCGATCACTATAAACATCAGCTTGCAAAACTATCAGCATCAATAGCCCACCACGATGGATTCAACTAATTACTCCAAACCAATGGATTTACATTGCAACACCAGAAGGATTTATCAACATCGTTTGCGACAAAACCATCGGCAGAATGCACCTGACTGGTTCTGGAACCTTGACCATATCACCGGGATGTACTATAACGGACACACTAACAACTATTCAAGCTCGAAATATATACTCTACATCGCTGTCATCTTCAATAATTCCCTCTGGAAACATTACAGAATTGTTGCATCCTGTGAAATTCAGTCCATTAACCAGTTCACCAACTCACGCTCACACAAACATCACTAACGATATTGCTCAACTACAAAAAAGTTTACATGACCTTAGGCAAAATGAACATCTGATCACTAAACATTATGACGTGCATCAGTTATATGTGAGCTCTATTGGAATAATCGTCATAATAATTATTGTTATATACCTCTTATGGAAAGAATGCAAAAAACGACAACAAGGCAGTTCAACCAACTGTTCTAAGGACGATACCACCGAGGATTTTTCACTCCAGTCTATGAACGAGTCATCATAGTTGAACTTACAGTTCAACGGGGAGGGAGAATGTTGAATTCATAATTTAATTATTAAAATCATGTAGGTTAAAATGTAATACACAAAAATTGTAATAAAATAAAATGCTATAATTATTAAATTCATAATTTAAATGCATACATAATATCGTAAAAAGATAGCGTCAGCAGTTTTACACTTGTTCATTCACCTATGTAATGTAACTAGATACATGACCTATATATGAATACACAATGGTTAATGAATTTTGTTATGAAATTGAATTCTTTATTTTATACATCTTATTTAATTTAAATTAGAATTAAAATTAACCATTTAAGCACTATTTAAAGTCATTAAACGTATGACAATAATAATAATAATGAAACGAATATTTCGATATGTGATTTATGTATGGTTATAATTTATGTATTGATTTATTAATTTAGTTTGTATTATTTCTTATATATTAATTATTGCCAAATAAGCATTTTTTTGTGTATAAATACTAGAAAATTGTTCAATAAAAGTCAGAATTAATCAGTAATTCAAGCCTTAATTTTCTCTTGGTGAGGCTGCCAAGAGGCTGATTAATTGGGTATAAAGGTCGTGATCCAGAGTTCCTGTTATTCTCCCTGCTTACTGTTGACAGGTTTTGTACTTGGGAACATAGTCAAGGTATACAGGTTTTGTACTTGTGTACCACAACCCCCTTTTTACAGTGCATAAGTATTGTACATATACACATCTTCGTTGCAATAGGTTTTTTACTGGTGTACAACAAACCATTTTACTGTGCATAAGTAGTGAACTTGTACACATCGTGGTTAATATAGGTTTGTACTGGTGTATACCAGCCCTTTTCTTTTTCAGCGCATAAGTATTGTATTTATACACATCTTCGTTGTAATTAATCTGGCAAGTAAAAGAACTTACCTCAACACCATATGTAAACGAGTCTGTGTGTATATGTAAACGCAGAGCGCAAGCGCATGTATACTCATAGTATACACACATATGACTGCTTTAAGGAAAAGTATAACGAGCAGAGCTTTTGGGTTGTGGTATGTAATGTAGCTTTTGTGGTATTTGGAGTATGTTTGTGGTATGTGGTATAGCTTTGATGGTGTTAAGCTTTTTGGTTGTGGTGTGTCAATGAAAGTATGCAAATTTTTTGTCACAAGATGGCGTCATAACCTGTAAGTATGCAAAGTTTGTTTTGAAAATAACCGAGAAAAATTCAAAAATATCGGTTCTGGCTCGGTTCAATGACATCATCATCAGACCTTGAAATATAGAAAAAAGCCGCCTGATTAATATGTGCTATATCAGTGCTAATCATGTTGAGACATGTTTGTTTAAGTTTAATATTGTTTATGCTGTGTCATTGTTTTTAATGAACTTTTTAGGATTATTCGTATATGCAATCATGTTGTGACATGTTTTAGTCTATCATTGTTTATGTTATTTTTAATTAAGAATGAAAAATAAAATACTCACCATATTGTCAGAACCCTAATTTGAACCGGGAACTTTTAGAGTTTCAGTGTAACGCTCTACCAACTGAGCTATTCTGACGATTGTTTTTAAGCGTATTATATGATGTTTTAATGTTTTTTTCATGATAAGGATTTCATCAAGTTGTGAAATTATATAATGTAGAACATAAATTTATATGATATTTTATATAGTGTATTCTATAAAGTTCTATAAATATAATAATAATCATTATAATCATAATCGTAAACATCTTATATGTAAACAAATACCGATAAACAATAAATAAGATTTCACAATAATTAATATGTAACCAAAACTGTAGAATAATCATACAAATGTTTATATAAAAACTATATTTATATTCAAGTTGTTACGTATGCCTTATCAGTGTTATTCATGTTGAGACATGTTTGTTCAATTTCAACGTTTAATATTTTTATTATAAGGATTTCATCAAGTTGTGAAATTCTAGTTACATATAATGCGAGAAATGGAACATTATAACGATGATTGTTGCTATATGTATGTGCCTATATACTCAAATTGTATGTGTGTGTGTGTGTGTGTGTGTGTGTGTGTATTTTGTCAGCACGTAAGCAGTAGAAAAAGAGTAGGGATAAGATTTTTGACTATAAATGGAGACGATTTCTACAAACGATATATCAGTTCATCGTGGAATTTTTAAGTGATTTGATTAATCTTTCGTTTAAAGTTTGTAAAATGAGTGAAATACAGAAACCTGAAAAAGTAAGTTCAAAGAAAGCGCTGAAGACATCAAAAGTAGTTAAACGGAAACAAGAAGATAATCTTGTAAGAGATGAACTACGTAACAAAGTATTTGCTTCTGAGCTGGAGGAGTTAAAATCATTCCGAAGCATTATATACTTCAACTTGGGAAATATGGTAAAAAACCATCCATATAAAATCATCAGTGCAAAAAAAGTTAACACAAAATTTAGTGATCGAATTTTGCTTGAGTTAGAAGGAAATCAAAATCTCAATTTGCCTAAAAGTATATTAAATTATCAGATAATGTGATAGCAGGTTTGAACAAAGGAAAATACCACTTAATCAACTATGGTCAAGTAGGAAAAGTTTACTGTATAGACTTTAGTAAATTTCAAGGACAACAACAAGAACAACAACAACTACCGCAAATAACAGTGAATGAGCAATCAGAATCAGATCAGGAATATTCAACAGAAACAGAAGCTAATATGAATTATGATGAATATTCACAACAATTTAATATAAGTTTACCTGGTTTTTATAATAACGTAATATAAAATACATATAAAATGAATAAAACACAATTTTTTTAAAATGAAAAATATATATGTAATATATTGTTCCAAGAAATTCATTTATAAGTTTAATAGCTTCTTTAGCTCTATCAGCTTTTTCTCTTTGTTTTTCTTCTAATAAATCACGTTCACAAATATTTTCATTGTTTTCAGGATAAGAACATGCAAGATAGTGGCCGTTAAATTTACATTCTTCACTTTTGTTGTTGTTTAAATATTTTCGAATATTTTCAATTTCTTTTTTGTTAAACACAACTTGTCCATATGATTCTGTGTTAAAAAAAATGTATCGAATTCATTTTAAAAAAATGAAATATTATCTATTCTATCCAATTTCCTTCTTCTAAGTACCCAATCAATTTCTTCTAAAATTTCAATAATTTTTCAAATTCATTTTTAAATTTGATAACTTTATTTTGTTTATAACTACAAATACATGTATCTGGTCCGGTAGTTGTATCATCTTTAGACCAACAACAATCAACGTAATGAGATCCATGAATTGATGTGATTTTTTCCATTTTTTCATATTATTGTATATATTTTCGATAGTAGACAAGAGTTCTCCTATCTTCGTCTGAAAAATAATCTATGTAAAACTCACTCTCAAAATTCATCTTTACACTCTAAATAATGCTGGTTGACTGTTAATAATTTTAAGCATGAGTTGACTTTTATTAATTACTAATTATGAAATATATATTCATTTTTGTATGTATATTTGTATTTGCTATTGTGAGCATCAATATATTCGAGATCGGTTCTGTAGTTTGTATAGTTTCTCTTTATTTTATCAAATAAAAATTGTTGGTAAACACCAAATATGTAAACAATAAAACAAAATGTAAACAAATCCCAATATCAATAAATAATAAGATTTCGCAAATAAAAAAAACATTAATTAAAAATAAGTTTTCATATATTTTATTTATTTTTTCAATAATTCCTTCTCGTCTATCCACGAATTATGTTGATTATTAAATCCTAACCATTTCACAAAAACTTTATTTCTTTTTTTTCTTAAAATTTTTTCTACTAAATAAAGATCTGGATGTTTGGTTTTAATTATTTCTTTTTCGTAAAAACCTCCTTCAATTGGTTGTCCCTCATAATCCTCTAAAAGATACGTAATAGGGTTTGTGTTTTGAACTTTTGTAATCGTGAAAATCTCGGTAGTCCAGTTCTCAAAAATATGTTTATATTTGCTTATTCGTACTTTATCTCCAACTCTGTATTTTGGTTTGTGAAAAACTTTCAAGTTATTGTAAACTGTTTTTAATAAAAGTTTTTCATTGTGTTTATTAACATCTTTGGGACGCATTTTTATTGTTCGATGAATAGTGTTATTGTATTTGGTAACTAACGCTTTTAAATTATCAATCCATTTATACTGAATTCTTTTCACATCATCTCTTTTAATGTTCTATTAAAACGTTCAACAATCGATGCTTTCAATATGCTGTATGTTGAATAATGATTAACATTGTATTTTTTCATAAGTTGATTAAATTATGTATTATAAAATTCTTTTCCTAAATCTGTTTGTAAATTTGTAGGTGATGAATGTGTTATGTTAAATACGTTATCCATTGCCTTAGTAACATCTACAGCATTTTTTGTTTTAACAGGGTGTGCCCAGGCATATTTTCAATAAGTATCAATTACAGTTAATAAATATTTATAATTTTTGTTAAATGAAGAATAATTTCCCATTTCAACTAAATCAGCTTGCCACAAATCATTAATTCCTTTTACTATAACATGTCGCCGTTTAAAATTTCTTCTAGCAGGTTTATGAAGTTCTTCTACAAGTTGTTGTTTTTGCATAATTTATTTTGGTACACTTTCTAATGGGAAAATCGATTGCTCAGGTTTATGTTTTCTCTTTATTTCATCAAATAAAAACTTTTGAATATTTTCAATGTTATAATTTAAACCAAATATTTTGTCACGGTAATCTAACAACATCTCATTATTCTTTGCAAGTTGTTGACGAAATAGTTCGAAATCTTTGTCTAAATACTCTTTTGTAAGAGAATCCTGAACGGGTCGTGGCGAATTTTTCAAATTATTCAACATCTTATCATAATTTTCAACAAATACTTCTTGATTTTTTATAATCTTCTAATTTCAATTCTTTCAAAAATCGATTCGATAAATTTGAAAATGTTAGTTGTTGTTGTTGTGATTCATCATCATCAAAACTTTCTTCTAATGAGTTCTGAGAAAAATTAAGTTGTTTAATTGTTTGCGGTGTTGCAAAGTTCTCCTCTAACTTTTTTGAACATTCAATGGAGTTTCACATTCTTCTTTTTTTTAGTTTTAATATCCGGATAATGAGTTTAATCTACTATTTTCTTCAAAGGTTGCGTAATTGGTTTAAAAACACTTTCCAATTGTATTTCTTCTTCTGCTTTACCAGTTTTCAAAGCTGGATATTTCTTATGAATAACATTTCTTGTCTTTATAATATTCTTAATTAACTCGCTTTTCATAATAACGTTTCAAAATAACACAGCTTAAACATGTCTTTGAACAGCTCTAAAACAGCTTCAAAAGGTCTTTGAACAGCTCAGTAGATAAAATAATAATGATATAGCTACAACTCATACACTCGTATATATTTATAATAATATAAAAGTATCAAATCCTTTTCTGTATCCTCTGCATTCTAATGAACTATCTTTGTTTATTACTAAAAATCCGTAATTATTTTTCCAACATTTTGAACACATATCTCGAAATTTTTCATATGACATGTCTGTATTGACGTGATCATTATAAATATGCTTCAAATTCATCTCATTTTGTTTAAAAATTACAATAAAGTTTGAGTTATCACGTATCAAGTGTTTTGGAATATGTGTATAAGTTTGACATAAGTAAAAGCTATCGATATTTTGTTTTTCACATGCAACATCATGAAATATAAAAATGGAGTTTCGTTTAGCCTGTTCTGGTGACATTATTTTAGTATTTTCAGAAAATGTGCTGTATTCTAGCCCTTCAATAGGTGAAATCAGTTTCTTAAGATACTCATATTTTGGTTGATATAAAGATTTTGAATATATGTAAATTTTTTCAAATTTAAGATCATTTGGGTGTTCAAGTAAACTCATCATTAGATTTGCTTTTCCGCAATTCGACGGACCCACAATAATGGCACGTACATTGTTAGGTAATAGCTTACTATGTTTAATTTTATTATTTGAAGTATTTCTTACAAAATCTGCATTTTTTACATTTAATGTATCACGTTGTTTTATGAAACGCATACTGATTAGAACTAAAGATAAAACAACTATAAATACCTTAATTATAGGTTTTCAACACCATTCTATTTATCTGTATGTGTGAGGAAACACATCTAGTCAAACACAAACTCGCAAAGGTAAAGGATTAGTGAATACATTAATCAATAAGTTACCATCTTCCTGGTTATCAATATTGTGTACCTGGTACAAAACTACAATAACGTCTTGCTAGAGGTGATCAAGGAATCAATCAGTTAGATCAAGCTTGCAAACAACACAATATATTTTACTCTCAACATAAGGACAAAAATCAACGTCATACAGCTGACAGAATATTAGCAGAAAAAGCTTGGGAAAGGGTAAAGGCAAAAGATTCAAGTATTGGTGAACGTATAAACTCTTGGTTTGTTACAAACGCAATGAAAGCTAAAGTGAAATTAGGTATGGGACTTGAAAGAAATCAACAAATAAAAAGAAGAATAAAGCGAAAACGCGTAAAGTATTTCGACAGTCTATTCAAAGTGCTCGTAAAATATTAAAAGCACAAAAACCAGAAGAAATGAACAGTGCTATTAGAATAGCATTAAATGCAGCCAAGAACACCATAAAAGGAAAAACATCATCAATTGAACTACCTCGCATCATACCTATTCCAAAAACCGACGATATTTTACCATTTTTAGTTCAACTTTTTGCTGGTCTCTCAGCAGTAGGAGCATTATCTGGTGGTGCAGCAAAAATAGCAAAGGTAATCAAAGATGCAAAACAAGCTAGAGAACAACTAGCTGAAAACCAACGACATAATAAAACTATGGAAGCAGTAGCAATGGGAAAAGGATTACAACTTAAACCTTATAGGAAAGATCTTGGTCTTTTTTTAAATCCAAATCCAAAAAACTTTTAAGTAAGCTACTCAATAAACCTCTAAGTCAAACTGATTTAATGAGATATGGTAAAAGTATACCGCACTTTAGAGCTGTATTCATGAAAGATAAACTACCATCAAAACCTTATAAAAATGAGTGTGGTATAGTAAATCTAGATGATTCAAGTGGTCCTGGTACACATTGGGTAGCATATCAGAAAAAAGGAAATCGTGTTGAATACTTTGACAGTTATGGTAATCTGCAACCACCTCTAGAAATTGTTAGATATTTAGGAAATAATATAGAATGCAATTATAATAGATATCAAAATTTCAATTCTTTTAAATGTGGACATTTATGTTTAAAGTTTTTGTATAATTTTATGGATGTAAATTAATGTAAATAAATGCGTAAACATAAAACTATCATTCATTTCATTTAAAACCTTCAACATGTTAGTAACATTAACTTTAAGTGGGAATACATCTATATTAACAACAGAATACTTCACTCATAAATTTATCATCTGACTATCTTTGTGGTCTTGTTGATCATACCTATAATTCAATACCTAATGTGGATAGTAGCAATAACTTATTTCATATAGGTTATGAGACTATTAAAATACCTGTGGGATCTTATGAAGTTGATGACATCGCGAATTTCATTCAAAAAGAGCTCGAAAAAACGAAAACTAAGCCTACTATCAAAATACAAGCAAACAACAACACACTCAAAACAGAAATTAAAAGTACACACAACGTCTACTTTAACAGAGACAGATCTATTGGTCAACTGTTAGGTTTCAGTAAAAAAGAATTGGAGTCAAATACAACACATGTGTCTGATTTACCTGTGAATATAACTAAAGTTAACGCTATACGAATTGAATGTAATCTAACAGTAGGATCATATATTAATAATATTCCTGTTCACACTCTTCATGAACTCTCGCCTGATGTGGGACCAGGATATAAAATAACAGAAGTTCCTAAGAATGTTGTATATTTACCTGTAAATATGAAACGAATTAGTTCTGTTGAAGTAAAAATTGTAGATCAAGATGGAAATTTGATTAATTTCAGAGGCGAAATAATAACAGTTAGATTGCACTTGAAACCTAAATAATAAAATAAGGAGTCTGTTTAATAAAGCTATTAATTCTTATGTGAACGTCAAATAGATAAGAACTAGATATGCCGATATACAACAAAAATAATAATAATAAATTTAAAACTGATAATATCATTAGTACACCATCACCTATTGAACAAACAACACAAAGAAACTTTATTTCGACAAAACCATCATTAACAGTTGAAAATAAAAATTTTTTAAAGTCATTGGGATTTGTTTTGAAAAGCAAACAAAATGCATGATATATTAGATATTTTAGAAGAACCTCACTTTGATGAAAGTATTACAAAAAAGGAATATCATAGTTATTCACCATTTGTAGAATCATACAACAATAGCGATGAAATACGAATTTCTATTCAAAACCAAGATTTATATTTATTACCAAGTGAAAGTTTTATATATATTGAAGGAACTCTAACTAAAGGCGATGGAACTGATTCACCTGATTACAAACTAAATAATAATTTTGGAGCCTTCTTATTTGATGAAATACGATATGAATTGAATGGTGTCGAAATTAATCGTTGTCGGAATTTAGGAATCAGCAGTGCTTTAAAAAATTACATTTCATTAAGTGAAAGTGAAATTACAATGCTATATAATGCTGGATGGACAGGAAATAGTACTATATTGCCTACATCGGGATATTTTAATTTTTGTATACCTCTAAAAATGCTATTGGGATTTGCTGAAGACTACAAAAAAATAGTTGTGAATGTAAGACACGATCTAGTTTTAATTAGAGCAAGAAGTGATGAAAATGCGGTTCAAGTACCAGCTGCAGCTGCAGACTATAATATTACACTGACAAAAGTCTTATGAAAAGTACCACATATAAATGTAGACGATAAAGAAAGACTAAAACCTCAAAATTACTCAAAATGCGAAACCAAATCGTATTAGCTTCCGCAGCTGTGATTTATAGAAATATCCAAATATTCTAAAAACAAATCATATCATATGGACTGTTAAAACATCTACGCATTACAAACCAATCGACAAAACCAAAAAGAGACCGATGCTAGTAAATTTGATCATTGTACACTGGCTAACATTAAAGCTCATTTGAACTCTGAGACGTATCCATATGAATTTCAAAAATCTTATTATGGAAGGAACTGTCAACCGTTGTTAAAATGGGATAGTTTCAGGGATATAGCACCAATTGTTGTTATTGATTGTGCACATCAAAATGAAACAATAAAAACAGGACCTGTTGATATTAGGATAGAGTTTGAGTTAGCTAGCAACGTTAATATTTCTAACAATACTGCGGGATTTTGTTTACTACTACATGATCGAATAATTGAGTACAATCCACTGAACGGAGAGGCTAGAAAACTGATATAAATGAGATTATGTATAATATAGAAATTTATTTAGTATTTCAAAGAACTTGTGAGAGAATACACATATATCATAAAATGTTTAATAAAATTATTATCGATGTTCAAGGTTTCAAAGACTATAATAATAAGTTAATTGTCAAAGAACTTGCTATTTCTTTCAATACACGTGATTTCAAGTGTTCATTATAAAGCCACCGTTTAATTTTTCGCGTTTAACAACAAAAGAGAAGAAACAAATGAATTGGTTATATAAAAATCATCATGGTTTAACTTGGAATGAAAGATATCTTTTCATAGTGCTAAAAAATTTCTTCGATCAAATCTGAGAAATGCTAAAGTATGTGTAAAAGGTAATGAAAAAAGAAAATGGATTAGTCATATACTTGAACATTGATTGAAGTACATGATTTAGAAGAAGAAGAAGAATGTCCGAATTTCACATTCACGAATTTCAAAACCATCCTAATGTTTTACGTTGTAATATGTATACATAGAGGATACTGTGCTTTAGAAAATGTATGTCTTCTAAGAAATTTTCTTAATGTAAAATTGAATGAAAAAGTGTAAAAACTTAGATAAATAAAACCAATAATATTTTCTTTTTATTAACAAATGGTTTTTTATTTTATTTTATTTTTTCTTCAATTTTCTTATTATAAACTTATTCTAAAATGTCCCCAAGAATATGTACTTATCCCATTTTCTCTTACTTATCTCGGAAAAACTTAAAGCTACTTTATTAATTATTTGTGTATAAATATTATGAATTTTAGATCTATATACATACATATTATTACTATAAAACAATTTCTTTTTATACAAGCAATCTCTATAATTTTCTGTACTTAAATAATAATTTAATAAACAATTGTCTTTTTTACACCTTTTGCTTTTTTAATATCTTTTGAATCTTTCACACTTAATGAATACATTTTCGATCTTAAACCAATAAATCCAGTCATTATACTTCCATTATTCTCATCTTTCATCATACCCAAAACTTTTTTATTTTTCAATGAAATACCATAAGGACTATTGAATGCAAAGTATTTATCAATATCATTTTTGATATCATTATAAAAATCTTCTGTTTGAATAGTATATATAAAAGAGTCAGTATCCATATAATTTATTAAAATATTTTCACCATATTTCGGTTTTATATAATCATAATGAAATTTATACATATTTATTTTTGATAATTCTAAAACACAAAATACTAAATAAATTGGTTTATCATAATAAGTATGCATACGTTTCATTTGTATAGCAATCATATTATCAGTAAATTGTGTAGCACTATGAAAATTAGGTTTTGCTATTAAAGCTCTAGCTCCTAATTTCTTATAATAATTATCCCATTTCGTTATTATTTTAACATCTTTTCTTTTATCAACATTTTCCATAGTTTTTCATTAACTTGAAAAAATTTTTATCAAATACATTTTTTGCAAGTGTACGATGATGATTATTCAAATAAATGAATCGTTTCATCCATATTGATTGCTTAAACTGTAATATTCTATGAATATGTGTAACTTTAAGACTATGTTTAATACAATGTTATAGATTTCTATAATGAATAACATATCGCTTCTTGTTTGTTAAATCTGTAATTAATTTAACATGATTTGAATTTAAAGTAATTTTATTTTCTGAGCAAAATGGTAAGTCATTATGTACATCATGTAATACTTCAGAATATTCTAAATCCACTTCTAAAATATAACCAGTCTCTGAATCTTCAAGAATATTTTCAATATCGATATTTTTATTTTTAATCCATTTAAAATCACCATAAGGAAGAGCTTCTGACATTGCCCAATCATACAAATTGTTTTCATCTACATACATTAAATATTGCGACGGTTTTTGCTTATCATAATCATCCATATATTTATTATTTGCTACAGAATGTCTATGACAACATTGAGAAATTCCGCCTCTAATGCTTTTTTTAATGAAACTATGCATATTAATATCTGTTAATAACTCAAGTTCAATTTTTGTTTCCTTCAACATTGCATCCCATGTTAAACCTGGAATAGTATAATATTGGCAAGGATCGAGTGAGGAAATTTTTTTACAAACTTTTGTAAAATTTTCAAATACATCGATTTAAAGTAATACATCCGTCTTCAAATATAATAATAAATAGTCCCAAAGATTTTTGCATTCAAATTTACACCAAACCTTTCGCACATGATTATAATCTTCGTTATTACATGCACTATTTGTCAATTTACTACTGAAATCTTCTTGTGCTGGTAAAGTTACTTTATCTGATCGCTCCCATGAATTGATATATTCGTATGGGAATACTGCTTTTCTTGTCATCAATTTAACTTTCTCATCATCCTTAAACTTTGATCGAACTGTTCTTAACATATCATTTGTTAAATTTTTCGTTAAAGAATCTAAACTAGACTACATAAATCTATTTGAATCTAGAAATCTCAATTCTATTGTATTCTTTTCATCAACGAAAATTCTCTTCGATAATGATACATATATGTAGTTCTTTATTCAGAGGAATAACATTTATATCTCCATCAAAATTAGATAACTCCTTTATAAATAAATAACAATCGTATCCAGAAAAATTGTGAAAAAATATTGGAAAAAATTTAGGCACACGATATAATAAATTACATTTTTCATGAGCTGATCCTCTATATTTGCCAGTTAGATGACAGTGATCTCGAACTCTATCCTTATCTAAAAACTGCTTAAAAATATGACACTCTGTACTTTCATTTTGAATTTTGATTTCATTTAATGTTAAATAATTCATTGATTTCGAATTTTCAATATAATTGTGATATAAATGTTTTACATCTTTAATAATTGAAGATACAAATATTTTTCTACAATCTTTTCCTTTGTAAGTTCTGAATTGATTTAAACTATCGTCAAAGCTACACTTAATATAGTATGCAAACGCACAAGGCTCATGTTCCTATACATTTTTTGTAGATGGTAATGATGAATCTGGCATGCATGTACTAATATCCTTTAAAATACATTCAAAATAAGCATATATTACAAAGGGAACATCTAGTTGACGTTCATAATGTTCAAATTTCAAAATACTTTTTTCTTTTGTTGGCATTTTTGTCACTATTTTATTACATTCTTTCTTGTGAGCATTCAAGTCATTTTCAGAAGAAAAGTATAACAAACATGAGTTACACATATAGATTTGATGCTGATAATGTGTTAACTGCTCTCTTATTAATCTGAAATTTGGAAATTTTTTTGTTAATTAATAAAATTTTATAATTTACACTTACACTTACACCATACACCTTACACCATACGTAATGAGACTTTTCTTCTTCTTGTATAAGTAATAAATTTATATGAATATCTTTTTCTTCAAACGTTGAATAATACGGTTCAATAATTTTATTATCATCTAATCATTAACACTAATTTTTGGATTCAGCATTTCAAATTTATGAATATCAGATATTTTTAGTGGAAACTCTAGATCAGTAAAATCAAGTTCACCACCATTTTTCAAAATTATTTTTTCAGACTTTATATTCTCAATCTGATACGATGATGATCTTTCAGAATTTTTTTCGACTGGATTCATTGCAGATATTACAGCCCATTTAAAACAATACTCGTCCTCATTCTTTACATTGATGCAAGCTTTTTTATTTTGTAAAGATTTTTGAAGTGATATGTACTGAGATCCTCTTAAGGGCCTCCATTGATTAATATTAATTTCAACGTGAACAATTCCTATTAGAGTCCAACCACTATCTCTTTCTTGAAATTCTTGCATTTTTTTATAAATTTTTCCAACCATCTCTTTATACACTGGACATAAATCTTCAATTTTCTGTATAATTGACATACAAGATTGAAATGATTTAACTGAAAGTGTGATATCATTTTCGTCGTCATTTCCTTTTGTAATTTTTACATATTCACAAAATAATTCCATATTAAACTTGAATGATGAATGTTTATCGAGTAGATTTCCTAAAGCATTTAAAATATGATCTTTTGATGTATTAAAGAATTTTAAGACATCTAATACACCTTCATCTTTGTTTTCAAGTATATACGTTTCAACTCTTTCTTCAAAAGCACTTTCGATTACCTTCAAATTTTCATTTAGAGGTTCAACTGAATTTTTTTTGTGTATGTTTGTTCTTAAATGATATGACCATTTCTTTTTTAAAACATCTTTTTGACATGCATCACAAAATTTTGTTATCGCTATTGGCTCAACTGGATTTTTTACTTCAACCGTATGATTCTTTCTTAAATGAGATAATAAATGGTCGCTCCTTGAGAATTCCATTTTATATACTACACAGGAAAGTTTGTCGATAACAGAATCAGAATGAATCTTCTTTTTATGTTCTAATAATTTTTCTTGCCTACTTAAATGTTTCCCACAAATATCGCAAATTTCACTTTAACCATGAATGCTATTAACATGTCTTTTTAAAACTGATTTTGTTAAAAAATATTTATTACATAATTCACATGTAAACTTCATTTTTTTAATATAAATTTAACTTATTTAAACTGCTGATTTATAAAACTAATATTGCTGTTGATTCACTCACTATCCGTAAAACCTCTTTGTCGAATTGAAAATTCATACTGTAATCAGAACTGCTTTTCTCAAAGTATTTATACCCTGAAAACGCCCACCACAAAAATATTCAACTTCAAAAGCTCTTGAGAAAAGTTATTCTTAATTAAAAATAACATAAACAACGATAAACTCAAACATGTCTCAACATTCATCTATTCCTAAATCTTAGTTGTTTATTTAAGGAATGGAATTCGTAATTGTTTATTTAAAACGGAATTCGCATTTGTTTATTTTAGAATGGAATTTACAAAAATTTTAAACATGAACTTAAATAAACATAGAATTATAAAATTTATTATTATTTACACAAACATGTCTCAACATGATTAGCACTGATAAAGCGCATGTTAATCACGCTGCTTTTTTCTATACTTTAAGGTCTGATGATGATGTCATTGAACCGAGCCAGAGCCGATATTTTTGAATTCTTCTCGGTTATTTTCAAAACAAATTTTGCATACTTACAGGTTATGACGCCATTTTGAAAAGAAAATTTTTCATACTTTTAAGTTATGACGCCATCTTGTGACAAAAAATTTGCATACTTCCAGTTGACACACCACAACCAAAAAGCTTAACACCATCAAAGCTATACTACAAACATACTCCACATACCACAAAAGCTACACTACATACCACAACCTACACCACATACCACAACCCAAAAGCTACACCACATACCACAACCCAAAAGCTCAAAGCTTGCAAGCTCTCACCATGTATCGCAACCCAAAAAGCTCAAAAGCTCTAAAGCTCATGACGTCATCCAAAAAAGCTGTGCACAAACCCTTACCAAAGATAGTAAAAGAACATTAAGATATACCAACATACAAGAAGTACAAAATAAAGCTTTTAGATGAAGGACCATGCCACAGCGAGAAATCTGCTCGTTATACTTTTCCTTAAAGCAGTCATATGTGTGCATACTATGGGTATATATGCGCTTGCGCTCTGCGTTTACATATACACACAGACTCGTTTACATGGCGTAGTGATCTTAGTGATGATATTAAATGTTGTAATACACATTATCATTGTATTAAAATAAATTGCAATTTCTGTTTGTTTTGTTGCATTAGGAAATACAGTACATGGTGAATATAATGAACCTAGAAATAATGTTATCTGTTAAAAAAATTTTTTTTTTCTACATCATGCACCTAGTTACATTTTTTAATATATTTATGATGTAGAAAACTTAAAATATATAACTCAAGCTCGCTCATTTATGCTAATTAGGAAAATTGGACATATCTTTCAATAAAATGGGATTATAACGACTGAAATACTGCAGTGTTAGGGCGCAATTTATATTATTTGAACAGGTCTCCAAAACTACTAGGGCCGGCCCTGGAATTTACTTAAGTAAAAATGAAAAACACCACCAAAAATATATTTTTTCAAATATATTCATTGACAACTTTCTACATCAAAATTTAGATTTTGACTGATTTCTAAAATTTTGTTTTACAATAAAGTTAACTTCAAAATTCTTAAAAATTGCGTACATAATAAAATATTTAATTTGCGAAAAATACATTTTTTAAATTAAAAAGCATATTTTGCAGTTAATGTGAGAAAGTTTTATTAGTTACGTAAAAGGTTCTCAATTTACATAAGTAAAATTACTGTGAGAAAAGAATTATGGAAAAATTCCCATTTCTTGTTAAATGATGAGTTATCAAAATTTATTACTGAAATTTGATAGTTTTGTTTTTCAAGAAAAGAAAAATTTTAAAAGTGAAATCTGAAATACTTATTTAATTCTTATGGTTATATTTTTCCATAATTTCTTCTAAAGATATTTTTGTTTCTATTTTTTTATTCTCATGGTTTGGTCTATATCTAACTTGCGATTTTAGACTATAGATAGAATTCATTCCTTTTCGTGTCTAATAGAAGACTGGGATGAAGTACCCGTGCAAAGCCGGCTTACCAGCTTATATAAGTATTACCTATATTTTATAGTTTTTATATTTCTTTTAATGATAATTTATCTAATTACTTAATGTAATTTAGAAATGCTCTAACGTTATATACATATAACGAAACACAAACTTTGCATATTTTTGAAAAAGGGAATTCAAATTTTGAGAAAAACTATGAATTACAATTGAAAATTGGTACGGTTGACTTGGAAGTTTGTAGAAATTCTCTAAACAATAAATAATTAAATAGATATTTTGTATATTTTTCGAAAATTTTGTCTGAAGATAAACTATTAAAGAATCCCATTGATTTGAAAGAGAATCTAATTTAATGGCGGCAACTCAGTTGAACATTTTGCTGAGTTGCTGCTTTAAATAGAGGATGGAAGTAACCCTATCCTGGAAGGTAAAATCACCTTTAAATATAGGTAAAGTAGTTACATTCTTATAAGAAATAACTGCTGAAAAATATTTCAAGTAATATTGAGCAGACGCACATAGAATGACAGTTGAAATTAACTCCATTTCCTAATAGAATATTGAGATAAATAAATACCGAGCAACGCCGGGTAATCAGCTATTTATACAATAATATGGAAAGCAAAGATCCTATTCTCTATTTTAATTTTAAAAAATTCTTGTTAAATAAATTTAATCAGGGTGTGACAGTTTCTTGAAATAAAAAATCGAGCTGGAAAATTTTTAAAAACTTGTGAAATTTTCGACTATCCAAAAAGACACGTTTTCTAGATTTTTCAGATTTAAATTTATAAGAAAACCGTTCATTAATTCAATTTTGAACAAAAAATTCGAAAAAAGCAAAGACTATAATCTATAACAAAGACTTTGGATGTTTTAGGATCAAAAATTTAAAAATTCCCCCAGGTGTGAATTTAGTTCACAAATAAAAATTATGAATAAATGTATACAAATTTTTAAAACTTTTATTAAAATCTACTCTCTACTCAGTTTAGAACACGAACCGTGAAGCACCATGTACGCATCCAATTAGGTATACATACACATGATACAAATACATAAAGATAATGTCTTTCTTCTTCTTAAATCGCCATATTACCTGTCAAATGACGTATACTTTTGTAATGATTTTATGTACATTGAATTGTGTGAATTGGAAAGGTATTTCATTTGTCGAGAAAAAACCGAAAAATTTAAATTAATTTAGTAAATTATATTGTGAATAAATATTTAAAAAATTGAAAAATGGTTTGGTGTAGTGTAAAGGGGTGTAATAATAATTCTATTAAGAAAAATGAAGGCGATCATGTAAGTTTTCATAATTTCCCAAAAACTTACATATACATATGTAAACAGTGGATTAAGATTTGTGGTAAAAAATATATAAATACAAAGTACGCTAAAATTTGTTCAGTGCATTTTCATGAAAAGGATTTTAACTTAAAAGATAGACTTTTAGGAATTAAGAAAAATAGAAAATTAAAGGATGATGTTATACCAAGTGTAAATTTAGCAACACCAAACCCGGATTTTAGAAAAGAAATGGCATTAAGGAGAAATAGAAAAAAAGTGGTGAAAGAATTGTTAATTGATGAAGAACCGTAAGTATAAGAACTATAAAAATTTTAATTTGCAATTCAAACATTTCTAAATATATTTAAAGTTTAATAAAGCACACAACAACTGATAATCCTGAACAAATAACTTCAACTGAATCTGAAAATACCAAAGAACAAGAAGTGCAAACAGAGTAAGAATTATCTTTAGTTCGAAATAATAAAGTGACACATGTTTATTAAATTTTTACATTTATATTGTAGGGGAGATTTAACCTGTTCATATTTAAAGCAGAAAGCAGAATCGGATAATTTAGAAGCGACTGTCAAGAAAATATTCACGGAACGACAAATCATGAAGCTAAAAAATCCAACAAAACGATTGAAATGGACATTAGAAGATATATCGTCATCTTTTTGTTTGTATTCTGCTGGTCCACGCTCATACAGACATATGTATAAAAAGGGACATCCTTTACCATCTATAAGTGTTTTGAAAAAATGGGCCGGAAAAATTGTTATAAGACCAGGAATACTGAAGTCCGTTCTTACAATAATGAAAGCAAGCAATTTCGATGTAAAGAAAAAGATTTGTGTTTTGTCTTTCGACGAGATGAATGTCAAACCTAACTTCGAGTATGATAAGTCAAATGACATTATTTTAGCACCATCCAAACACGTTCAAGTGATTATGGCTAGAGGACTCTTTGAAAAGTGGAAGCAACCGGTATTTTTCGATTTTAATTGTAAAATGACGAAAAAAATATTGGATGAAGTAATACCACAATTAGATAAGATTGGATTCAAAGTTGTAGCTGTTGTGTGCGATATGGGTGGCAGTAATTTGTCGTTGTGGAAAGAACTTTCCATCACAATTGATAAATCATGGTTCACGAATCCTACAAATGAAAATGAAAAATTTTTGTTTTTGCTGATGCACCTCACTTGCTGAAGCTACTGAGGAATCATTTTCTTGATTCAGGGTTTGCCATCAATGAACAGCACATATCTGCAGAACCAATAAAGAAAGTTTTTAATTGCGTCATCATTACGACGTTTTTATCAATTAGGAAAATTAAAAAGTCATAATTTTCTTATGTGCGCCGATTTTATAAAATGAATCAATGATTGGTTTGACATTTTTAACTCAAAGATTATAAAAGCTGATAGTCGAGGTTTCAGAATGACGTACGGACTAGCTTTGGATGAACAAAATGATATTCTAAATACGAGTAGAGTTGATGAAATAATGTCAAATTTAAGGATCCCAAATAAAAAACACTTATTACCATTTCAAAAAGGAATATTAATTAATAATAGTTCTTTAAGACAATTATATACATAGTTATTTAAAATCTAAATATAATGTTGAATTTTTATTAACAAATCGGTTATGTCAAGATATTTTAGAAAATTTTTTTAGTACTATGCGCGCTAAAGGTGGTTTAAATGATCACCCAACTTCGTTAGAATTTAAGTATAGATTACGACCTTACTTGTTAGGTAAAATAATTTAATTTCAATAGCTTTATTTTTTGTGTTCGTGCCGTCTTAAATATATTTTATGTTTATTTGTATTGTCCAAAACATAACATGGAGATAGGGTAATATTAACTATAAACTAACACTTACTTTGCTACTTTACTATGTTTTTAATGAATTTGACTTTAAGTCCAATTAATATCATTGTTTATAATTTTAAATAGGACGCAGCAAAAGTATTTTAAATTCCTCAAATATAGAAACCGATGAAGAAGATGAAGAAGAGCCAATGATTACGGGACAGATTTTAAGTAAGCTTAGCGAAAATAATAATGAAAATTTCGAACAGGAAGAAGATGAAGAGGATATAAACAGTATAGATAGCACTGATTTTGATGAAACTGGTATGGGTGCTATTCAACAAATAGGAAGCTAAATAATAAATAAATTAAAAAATAAAATAAACATGAACCCACAAATAAATTCAAAACAAAATTCTTGGACGTTGGTTGATGAATTATCCGAAGGCGGCCTACAAAAGCCATCAGAAAAATTTTTAATAACATTAACAAAATTAGAAATTATATTTAATCATTTTAAAAAAAAAGTTTAAAAAGCAAAATATTTTAAAAAATTGTTTAGAAAAAAGTAAAAATGTTCAGTTAGATAATAAAATTAAAGAATTGTATTTTAAATGTAGAATATATTTCTATATAAAACATAATAATGTACAATTAAAAGAGTGCGATGTAAGAAACAAAAGAATAAGAAAAATAAAGAAAATAAAAGAATTTTAAAAAGAAAACAAGTTATATTAATTAATTTTCTTCATACATTGCTTTATTTAAAAATTCATTTAAAGCATACAATTTCTACTTATATAAATATAGTATAACAAATTTTTAAACCACTACAAAACATGACGTCACAAATATCAGTTGACATTTTAAAGAGCTTATCTTTATGATACATACATACTTATAAAATGTTGACTCATTTGCTCACTGAGCAAGTGAGATTTTTTTATTAGCGACCTCTATTGTCGACTCAAGAAAATTAGTGCGAAAAAAACACTCTTATCATGCGAGAAAGTGAGAAATCTCAGAATTCTCACATCCTCAGTTCCAATAAAACAGTCCAATGAAGATCTTGAGCTTGATTGACTGTTGACTTGACTTGAATTTCTGTTTTATTGGAACTGAGAAAGTATATAAGACTACTCTATCGTTTGAGATGGGATATTTTCCTTTTTTTGTTCTTATCTTGGTTTTTCTTATCTGTATATTACCTACATATATGTAAATGAAATTAAATATAAAAAAAATAGTATGTATGTCATTTATATTCATATTTTTCCACACCCCTCGATAAATCTAAATACTCCGTTTTGCAAACCATGTTGATGTTACTCCCCTTCAAAAATTTCACGCGGCAGCACTGTTAGAACTTTATATTATATGTAAATATGTTAATGTATCTATCTAATATCTATCGAAAATTTTATAAACGTAACTGGTACTGGTTACTTGGTTAGTGGTTACTTTACTTTACTACTGGTTAGTACAACGGTAGCTGAGTCGTGTTACAGTGCGCCTTTAAATAATTAGAGAGAAAAGATTGAATTTAAAATTAAAAGTAGAATAATAATAGTAAAAACTAATTTATACTCAAAACAACAGAAAAAAATGGGACTGAAGTTAAAAATTTGTAAGTTGCATTTTAAAAAATAATGTAGGTTGAAAAAAGGAAATACTATAAGTGAAATTTATAAATACCTACATATGTATATGTATTGTATCTGAAACTGAAAGTTTGAAATTATAATGTAACTCAACAAACCACATAATTAGAATGTTAAAGAATTTTGTTTTAATTGAATCTTTTTTTTCGTAAACAAGCTGTTTGTACCTCAACAGATACACCACAATGAAATTATTATTTTTTTTCAACCGTTTGTATTTCTTGTATATACATATGTATGTATTTCTTACCGTAGAAGAAAAAGGATTATAAATTTTTTTTAAATTTGAGTTTCAAATTAAAGTTCAAGCAAAGATTATTATTGATAATTTATAATTAAGATATTCGACTTAATACAAAAAAACCAATAAACAAATTTAAAAATTTCGTCCTATTTTATTTAATACATAAACGTTTTTCATAATAATTGCTAGAAATAATCCAAATAATAAACTCTAGTTTACCAAGCGAGATGAAAAATTCCATATGTTTGTATGATAATTACCTATCGCAAAAAAACTACTTAAATGTTTGAAAATTTAAGGTAAAGCAAAGTACTAAAAATTATTGGAATGAAATATAATATGTATGTACATATGTATATTATTTTCGAATAATAAGAAATTATTTTCAGTATTACAAATGATGATGATTATTATTATTAATATCTTAAATTCATAATTAAATTACATATTATAATTTTAAAAATATGCAAATATGTACCTGCATATGTATTTACATACTTACATACATACATATGTATATTGAAATATGTGTTTATAAAAAATTGATTAAAAAGTTATTATAACTAATTTACATCATTTGAAAATTTAAAATATTCTTTTCTATCATTTTTTTTCTCCGCAAATAATACAATTTATAAGATGCCGACCCGTCCTTAAAAGTTAACACTTTCACTTATTAAAATTTTAAAGATTAACTCCAGTACAATGAAAATAATTAGAAATATTTATACTTCAATGAAAAATATGTTACCATTACCATAAATTTTTATTATAGTAATATTTCTACAAAATATTAATTATGATAGGTTGAAAATTTCAAATTACTACTCCTCGGGATACATACTCTTTTAAAAGGACAAAAAGGTCTACAATAATTTCCTTAACATTAATCCACGTAACTTTTTTCTTTAGAGTCCTGTAACTCGCTTGCTGTTGCAGAGATCTTTTTTTTATTTTTAGAGAATGACAAGAAGAATACCGTTCAGAAATTTCAATTTATTTTGAAAACTGTGTTTGTTGAAAATATGCTAAAATTGACTCGAATGTTCAAGATAAAGCGATTATATTATAACAATTATAGGTAGTTGATCGAAGGAATAGTATTACAATTTAAAAATTATTTTTTAGTATCCATTTTTTTTTTTTTTGAAAATATATAGGTACATACATATGTACATATATCCAGCATTTGAAAAAGAATATATTCAACTGCATAGATTTCTATCTTGTTCAACCATAAACAAAATTGTAAAATAACTGAAAAATTTCTCCAGATCAAAATCTGTAATAATTTTCAATTCCCCATACACATATTATTTCATCGCCGAATAGTTCATAAATAACATTATATTGCCATCCAAAAAAATAATTTGCTTTTGTGCTCACCGAACCAGAAAAAAAATTGATGTTTTTGTTCAATGTGCTCATTTTTCAATGACGTTGACAATTATAAAATTGTGCTATCGATGTAAAATTTTTTTAGATTGATAACTGGAACTGGAAAAAAAAATTTGTATTCTTTTAAGTATGTACATAATATTCTTCTTATACAGACATTGTTGATTATCGGTACTTATAATGCTAAAATCAATTGTTCTGATAGGTTTTAAGATATACTCGTATACAGTCAGTCGTAGTTGTGAGTTTATAAAATAAACTGTGATTAGTATAAAAATATAAAGTGATTTTTAATTAGAATCTGCCAACAAAGTGGACGTAAATAGAAAAATTCATTGATCGAAATCTTCGTTGATTTTTACTGTATCAGTATATTAATATATTATATAATAATTATATGAAAAATAATTTTGGATGGTCGTAGTAAATGAGCCTTATCTACCACAGTGCAAAGGTTCTACATAGATTGATAAAAGTTACATATAACTGTAGAAATTTCCGAAAATATTCACTTTTCTATAACTTTTTAGAAAGTTTTTGAAATTTTAATTTTAAGTACCATATCTTTGGAACAGTTTCAGCTAGACAGTCATGCAAATGCAATGCCGTTTTTGAATTGACCTTAACTTGTGAAGATCACTTAAGTTTTCTAAATTCTCTCAACTTATTTGTTTATAATTAACAGAATTACCAAGCCTACCCTGCTTCGTACGTTTTTTTTGTTTTTTAAATCTTTTAAAACTATAATTCTGAGGTCGCTCATTTGTTGGTCTGACTGAATATTTTAAGAAAATCTCCACATTCTTGAACAAAAGAACTATATTTTTGACATTTAAGTTTAAAATCTTGAACAAAAACTGTTTTTATTTTATCATATTCTAAATTTAACAGAGCCAGAAAAATATCCTCATCAAATGAAATTGAAAAATCGATTTTTAGAAAACATAAAATTTTGACTTAGTTTCTATACCTCGAAAACGATCGAAGTGAAAAAAAAGTGTGTGAGAAAAGAAAAAGAAGTTCTCTTTAAAATACACTATTAACTGTTATCTAAAAACAGATAAATAATAGTTTTCATAAAACATTTCATTTTTTCACAAAATTATTAACGGTACTTTTCAGGTACAAAATTAAATTTGCGACAATAAGGACATATGTATGACACGTTAAAGAGGGCATTCTAAAGTTTTTATATCAATAGGTCATTTTCCGAAATCTTATGCTACTTTATCGGAAGTTCTGTCTTTGTTTCTAAATACATTAATCTTACTCCGTCCGATGACAAATTCCTCAATTGTTATTTAATCATTCAACTGATCATCGGACGCCTATAAAAAAGTTGTATTTACTCATGAAAGGTACATAGCTCACAGGACATAGATAGATAGATATTTAGGGGCTATTGTTGCACTTCGACCTTTATAGATCTTTTGTACAGCCCGTGCTTCTCATAGGTTTAGGCTTTTAATGAATCCTAAAATTCTATGAAAAGGTGCACACCAAACTTCTTCTGGTTTTAGAAAAAGTTGATGCATATGTTGCACTCTTTTAGGGGCCAACGCCTCACATTCACATAGAATGTGTTTTGAGGTCTCCTTAGCCTCCTTGCAGAATCTGCAGCTCACAGGACATACATACATATGTACATATGTATGTTATTTACCGCACGAGACCTACATACTACATATATGTATAAGAAAAATGGTAATAAGTTTTTTAGGATTTGAAAAAATGTTTACCTATTAATAATTACTTATTTGTCTAATAAAAAATTTAAAAATTTTTCTCAGGCTTGGTAAAATTTCACTTTTCGAAGAATCATCTACATGTACCTACATACATATGTTTTCTATAATAATACGAGAAACAAAGTTTTCACAAATTAGATAAAATTCAAACCTGTTTTCGTTTTAAAACTTTTACGTTTAAGTATGTGAATAAATGACCTTCAAAGAATATTTAAAATTTTTGAATTTTCATGTCAGTATGTTTGCAAAAACAATATTATGAGCAGATTATTTGGCTTCGAATAAGCTTATGAGATAATAGGCTATATAGGCATGTGAAGGAAATTGAAGAAATAAAGAATAATGAATAATGCGCGCCTATAATTCTAATATTCATCTTATAATGAGGTATTTGTTGTTGAATACCATATGATGATATTTTTTAATGTTGTTGTGATTCTGATTGTATACATACATACATTTTTGGATATTGATATTTTGTTTCGAAAAACAAAAATAATACAATTCAGTATAATAAATGTTGATGATATTAGTTATCACTTTGTCTTGTGATATGTATGAAATGAAAAAATATTTTTAATTTTCATATTTTTTAAAATATACTGCTTCTTATTTAAGTATATTCATATTGCATTTTATGGGCAATTCTTATAAATAATGATAAATTTATTTAATCGGAAATAAATTTTACTACTTTTTATGATTTTTTTTTTTTTTTTGTTTTTTTTTTTTTTGTCAAATTTCAAGTTTTACTCGTATAGTTCTTTTTTTTAACTTATTTTCATTCTGAATATACTAATTTCTTTTGATTTTTCTTATTGACTCTAGTATTTTCTGGAGAATTCTTTTTTCAAACAACCTTTAAGTGACAAATTTTTTGTATAACTCATTTTACATATGTACATAAAATTTGTAAAATATTTAAAAAAAGCTTAAAGTGAAAAAAAAAAAGATGTTGTTGCCAAATAACATTTTTATCCCATGTACATTTTGAATCACAACCAGCAAAGATTTCATAAAACTTGCAACAATGTTTTTTAATATTCATTGGATATGAAAGAAGTAGAAATTATACATAACAGTAAACTCGATAATTTGAACCAATTTAAACCAGCCTTGTTAAAATTTTAGAACAGTTGAAAATATTAGATAGAAACCAATTTACACTTTCAACACTATTTTAAACAAAAATACTAAATAGTTTTGTAATAAAATTCAATATTTGTAATAAATAAAATAATTACAAAATTGATTACGACGAATTTTTTATTGCAAAAATCAGTGATTGAAGTTTTTATTTCATCATATTTGATTAAGTGAAAATCACAAAAAACCACTTCACAAAATTACAGAAACTGAAATTACAGAAAGTTTTTGGCTAATGTTAGAAATTTAGGCTTTGAAAATAAAGAGGTTCAAATTCTCGAAGTTATACTGTATCTCAAACACAATACTTCTATTCTTCACTTCGAAAATACATAAAAATCAACTTGGAAGGGGGGGGTTTGTTGTTTGGTAAATTCTGTATCTGTGATAATGTAAAAACGTAAAGTATTTACACGTTTACACCGACTTAATATTTATCACAGAAATGTAAAATGTTTTCCACGTTTATACATATCCAAGATGCAGAATTGTCTCCCTGATGTGCATTAGGATGCGAAAAAATCAATTGAATCGACATTTTTGATGAAAATTACATTATAAATACCTATGTATTAAATATTAAAAACATTGTTGCAAAATATTTCAAAGTAATTTAATTTTTTTTGAACAACTTTTCTAGGTGATCCTCAAACGGCCCTTCAAAAACGAATTCTTCATATAAATTATTTTATACTAGGTCATTCAGAAGGTTCGTAGGCTAACAATGAAACAAAATTATTTAATAAGTCAAAATACACTTCAGTATATTCTTCTTTCAGCTCAATACATTTTTTCCATCGATTTTCTAATTCATTAACCTGAATGTGTCTGAAATGATTTTCTACAAGTCCTCTAAAGTACTCATCTACGGCAGCTATAACTTCTTCATTTGATAAAAAACGCTTGCCACGAAGAAATCTTTTGAGCTTTGGGAACATGAAAGTCAGGACATCATTAGTTAACATCTCATATACTGATCCAATTAAGATGCTTGTGGCCTCAGCTAAATCAGCCACAGTTAATCGGCGGTCTTCCAAAACCAAATCATGGACATAATCAGTCATTTCTGGAGTGGTTGCAGTTTTTGGACGTCCTGAACGTGGATCATCATTAATGTCTGTACGACCATGTTTGAATAGAGCAACCCACTTTTTTACCATTGTATATGAAGGAGCACTGTCTCCTAATACATTCACCATATCATCAAAAATTTCCTTCCCGTTTAATCCTTTTTTAAATAAATATTCAATCACTGCACGATTTTTCAAATTTTCCATTTCTTTTAAACAAGTAAACACGTCTAATTTAATACTTACTAAACTCAAGTATTTGACATATCGATTTGGAGTTAATGGCGTGTTCACATAAGGGACAGGAGTTGCCAGCAGCGATATAGTTTTGCTTCTAGCAATGTCATATATGTGTCAGCAGGCTACGAACTTTCTGCATTACCTAGTATACCTATAGAAATGATAAATTTTTTTTTTAATTTTAAGTAAACCAAAAACAAAAACAAATAAAAATAATTCATTGTTACAAGAAACATTCGTGCAATTATAATTCATATTGATAAATATTGATCTTCTGTCTTTGTCTATCTTCAAATAAACGATATGCATTTATAATTTGTATTATTCTTTTTTAACATTTTCTTTATTCTTACATACTTCTGTTGTCTACTTCGAAAATATTTATTATTTTTATTTATTTTATTTATTAGTCTAAAAAGACTTTTAAATATACAGAATATGTACAATTCAATAACACTTTTTCATTTTTATAATTTTAAAGCAGATTGCTATTACCAAAAAATATATAGACAGAAAGAATTCTTATGTAGTATCGACTAAAAATTGTAATTATTAAATTAGACTATAGAACAGTACGGTAAGAGAAGGAAGGAAGTGAAAGCTTTTTTAACTATGCTTTAAAGCGCTTTGAAATTTAAGTTTTGTTTTTAACATGATCAAGATGAATGAAAAATAAATAAAAAAAAATTTTACTCTTGTGTGTTAAATAGAATATAAAAAAAATTTCAAATGGTGAAACATATGTGAATAAAATGAGTCACACCGACACCATCAATTACCTTGTTTATGCGAAGCTTTAATTCGCATTAACCAAAAAGCATCAATTTATACAATAGAGGATTAATCTCAAGCTCTTTCAAAAATCAAGAACATGCAAACATACATAAATATTTTGCTTCGAAAAATTTTTAAATATAGCTTTTGAAACATTCGAACTCAATTTAAATATTTTCCGTTTTTATTTGAATTTTGTACTATAAATCAGCTGTTTTGTTTATTTTCGAAGTAGACTATAAGAATAAATCCTCAAAAAGAATAATAAAAATTATAAATACATAGCGATTATTTGAAGAAAGACAAAGACAGAAGATCAATATGAATTATAATTGTATGAATGTTTTTTTTTTGTAATGATGAATTATTTTTGTTTACTTTTTTTCAAATATTTTATTAATTTATTTAAAATAATTATATGAAAAATAAAAATTATTTGAGGATCGCCTAGAAAATTCTTTTTAGAAAACTAAAATATTTAATATTATAAGCGTTTTTTTCATACAACAATTAATTTTCCCCATAGTTTTTGTTTACTAATTATGAATAGGGGAAAATACCCAGTAACGAGCACCCTTTAAAAAAATTTTGGACTTTTTCCTTATACCACGGTTAAAGTATTTGATAAATAATTCCAACCAAGAGTAAAATAAATTTTCTGAAGGGTCTAGATTTGCAATTTAACGCAAAAAATATGTTTTTATTTCAGTAAAATTATTAAAATTATGAAAAAAATCAAAATTCGTGAAGACCAGTAACGAGCCCCCTTTTCGCCAGTAACGAGCCCATGAAAAGAGCTAGTAACGAGCAGTGCCAAAAATAAAATATTTTAATAATAAAAGTGTTATAAAGTGCTAGAAATTAAGTTTTAACTAATTTAAAATGTAATTTCAAAAAAATTAGCTATTTATCGCTTTTTTTTAGTAAAATATAAAGGAAATAAATATTCATCTCCTTAACGAAAATGTTAAGTAAAATGCCATTTTGAGTAGCACTTTATATTTATTAGAATTATATTTAAAATAAGAGTTTGTAATGATAAACCATCCACGCATTGCAAGGATAATATATTTTTCTAAGTAGATATATAGCAAATATTCACCTGTATTTTTATAAAAATATCTTAGTTATAGAATAAAATAAAGCCAAGGGCTCGTTACTGCCGGAGTGCTCGTTACTGGGTATTCTACCCTAGTTCTTTTTAAATTGTATTTTTCTTAAAAATTTCATTTCTATTGTTTTTTTTTTTTTGAATACACTAATGCACATCAGCTGACTTTGGTTTATTTTCGAAGTAGATAACAAAAGTAGGAAGGATTAAGAAAATACGCAAAAAGAATAATACAAATTATAAACGCATATCGATCATTTGAAGATAGACAAAGACAGAAGATCAATATGAATTATAATTGTATAAATGTTTTTTGAAATAATGTTTTTTCTTTTTTTTTTAATTTTTTTTTTTTTACTTTAATTTTACTTAAATATAGATACAGTATAAGCTCAGTAATTTGAACCTCTTTATTTTCAACGCCTAAATTTCTAAAATTAGCTAATAATGTTATGTAATTTTGTAAAGGGGTTTTTCTGATTTATACTTTTCGAAATAGGATGAAATAAAAACAAGTTAAATATGTACATATTACCTGATTTAAAATTCACTTTATAATCGTCATATTCAATTTTGTAATTATTTTTTTAAAAATACAAATGAATTTATTACAACACTATTTGGTATTTTTGTTTAAAATAGTGTTGAAAGTGTAAATTTGTTTTTGTGTGCAATTTTTTCAACTGTTCTAAAATTTTAACAAGGTCAGTTTAAATTAGTTCAAATTATCGAGTTTACACTGTTAGGTATAATTTCTACTTATTTTCTATTGAATGAATATTGAAAATCATTGTTGCAAGTTTTATGAAATGTTATTGTGGTTGTGCTTCAAAATACATGACATAAAAATGTTATTTGGTAACAATAAAATCTTTTTTGTTTCACTTTAAATTTTTTTTAAATATTTTACAAATTTTATGTACGTAAAATAATTTGTATGAAAAATTTGTCATGTAACCCTGGGATTGGCTGATCGTATACAAATGTCTACATTCGGACTTTGAGTCTTAAATGCAGAAACACGAATTTGGTCGTGCGTATACAAATGTATACCATATGTACATTTTATATGGAGATTTTGAAATTTTTTTTTCAAAAAACGATATCTCAGCATCCCGTGGACAAAAAACTAATATTTTCATATTGAATATTTTAATCCAAAAATAATAGTTTTTGATTCAGAGGATGCTGAGATACAGACCTTCAAAGTCAAATTGAAGTCTTAATTATGTTTGAATTTGTATATGTATGAAAATTTCGATAAGTAAAAATAGTACAAAATCGCATGGGTTGATTAAAAAGGACTTTTCAACAAATATTAGGGTAAAAAAATTACGGTTTTTGGTCCACGGGATGCTGAGATATCGTTTTTTGAAAAAAAAATTTCAAAATCTCCATATAAAATGTATGGTATACATTTGTATACGTACGACCAAATTCGTGTTTTTGCATAGGTAAAAAGAAATATTTTGTTCTACCAATTTTGAGCTAGGACGTTGAAAATTGGGATGTATAGTGAGGACCTTCCAATGAAGGAATTGGTGAAGTTTCATGTTTTCCTAGCTCGAAGGGATCATATTTAAATTAAGACTCAAAGTCCGAATGTATACATTTGTATAAGATCAGCCAATCCCAGGGTTACATGACAAATTTTCCATACAAATTATTTTACGTATGTAAATAAAATTTGTAAAATATTTAAAAAAAAATTTTAAGTGAAATAAAAAAGATTTTATTGTTACCAAATAACTAAAAATCTTGAAATTTGACAAAAAAGAAAAAAAAATCATCATGCGAATGAATGAATTATCATTATTTAATAAGAACTATAAAATGCAATATGAAAATGAACAAGAAGCAGTATATTTTAAAAAACATGAAAATTAAAAATATTTTTTCATTTCTCACATATCACAAAAAAACGTGATAATTAATATCATCAACAATAATTGTACACAGTTGTATTATTATATTTTTGTTTTTCGAAACAAAATATAAATATCCAAAAATGTATACAATAAGAATCAAAACAAAATTTAAAAATATCATATGGTATACAAAAACAAATAAAGCATTTATAATGAATATTATAATTATGGGCGTGTTTTTCATTATTTTTTATTTCTTAAATTTACTTTACATGCTTCTTCTTTTCACATTTCTCCTCTTGAAATCTTATACAGCCAATCATATCATGAGCTTATTCGAAGCAAAATTATTCCCCTTTTTATATTATTTTTGCAAACATACAGACATGAAAATTCAAAAATTTGAATTTAACGGCTACAATAAACCTCTATATACTTGATGCTTTTTGCATTAACTCATGCCGTTTTGACTAAATACGGATGCATAAACCAAATTTTAAAACGCATTGAAACTTTATTTCGTTTTGGTAACATACTAAACATCAATATGAACTTTTAGAGTAGTATCAGTTTATTGCTCAAAACGTTTTAAGTGAGAATGAAATGTTTTACTACGCATAAACACCAATTAAAATGTATTATCTCAAAACGATGTTCAAAACGTTTTATCGTTAATACGTTTTAATTTTTGTGCATAAGCAAGGTAATTGTCGTATTCGCATGTACATATGTATTTCTATGCAGAAGTAAAAGCTTTTTTAACAAAACTGAAATATGCTGATGTACATTCAAAGCTATTTCACTAATGGGGTTCCAATGTTGGAACCCCAGAACAAAAATTTTTGTATGAGACATTTTTATACTACATAAGAATTCTTTCTGTCTATATATTTTTTGCTATTACTAATCATCCTTATATATTCTTTCAATTTAATCTTAAATATGTATATTAATCTTTAGTTCATTTTTTATTTCAATCGGTATCTTTTTATATAAATCTAATCCCTTATACATTATATACTTTTGTGTACTTTTTTTTTCAAATTTATTTACCCTATACCAGCTTTTTCTTCTTAAAGAGTACTCATGTATATCCTTACATTGTATGAGAGAATCTTTCAAGTATGCTGGTGTTAAGTTGTTTTGTGATTTTGTGTAAAAAAATCATGGAATTGTATGTCCACAATTCATTTACACTCAACCAACCCAATTCTTCTATCATAGTGAACTTATTTTTTTAAATATTATTCTCATAGCCCTATTCTGTAGTAATTGTAAGCTATCCTTCATTTCATTAGAACAAACGTATAATATGTAATGTTGAGCCATAATTGAAATATGGTTAAACAAGCACATTGTACAACAAAATAGTAACATTTAAATCCATGTATCTTCTAATTCTCTTAATAAAATTTAGTTTTTTTGCAATTTTCTTTGTTACATTTTGAATATGTTCTTTAAAATTTAATTTTTCATCTATTATTAAACCTAGGTATTTTAACTGTTTAACACATTGTAACTTAAAATTATCTATCTGTACATTTAAATTCATTTCAATATTAAATTTCATAGTTTTACATTTATCTATATTTAGTTTCAATTTATTCATACATAAGCATTCATTCAGTTCTTTTAGATCCTCATTCATACATTTCTCTAACATCATTGGATCCTTCCAGCTATATACAATAATGTATCATCAGCAAACAACCCAATTTTGGAATACTTAATTACATCTTTTATATCATTGATATATACCAAAAATAAACAAAACATCTGATTTATATTAGAAAATTCAAATAGAAACGGAAAAAATTTAAATTTAGTTCGAAAGCTTCAAAATTATTGCTTATTCGAAGCCAAATATTTATGTATGTACATTGTACATAATATACATATGTTTGCATGTTCTGGATTTTTGAAAGAGCTTGAGATTAAACCTTCATTGTATAAATTGTATTCTCTTTGTCATGGTTGACTAACCCGTGTTCCCTAGTGTTATTATGTAATTGTTATTTTTTTAAATTTGCTTATAAGTTTTTTTTATAAATTAAAATTATTTTCAAATCCTATTTTAGATTCATTTTTTTTATTTGCTGTAATTGTAATACAACAACATTCAACAATGGCAGAAGATAATAATTTAAGTTTTACCTTGAATTTATTGAAAAAAACCGTTAAAGCAACAGATTCAACAAAAAATATTATTATTTCTCCACTTTCAATTCAATCATGTTTAACATTAGCATATATAGGCGCTGATGGTAAAACAGCTGAAGAAATGTCACAAGGTTTACAATTACACACTTTAGAAAAAGAAGAACCTATAGAAAATTTCAATAAAATTCTATCACGCCCTGATATTATTTCTTTAGTAAAAATTGCCAATAAAATTTATTTAAATAATAAGGTTGAATTAGAATCCAATTTTAATGAAATTGCCGTGAAACAATTTTATTCAAAAGCTGAAAATATTGATTTTGAAAAACAAGATGAAGCAGCAAAAATAATTAATGATTGGGTTGAAGAGAAAACAAATAATAAAATTAAAAATTTAGTACAACCATTAGCATTAGAAGGTGCTCGTGTTCTTTTAGTAAATGCAATTTATTTCAGAGGTAAATGGAAATATCCATTTTCAACTTATGCAACACGTAAAGACAAATTTTATAATAATGAAAAGGAATCTGTTGATGTAGATATGATGTTTGTTGATGATAATTTCATGTATGGTGAATTAGAAGATTTAAATGCAAAGGTAATTCAATTACCATACAATAATTCTGATATTTATATGTTGGTTATTGTACCGAATAATAAAAATGGCTTTAATGAATTACAAATTAATATTGAAGGAATTAATTTTGAAAATATTGAAAACAAACTAAAAAAAGAAGAAGTATCATTATCTTTTCCAAAATTCAAGTCAGAATTTTCAATTAAATTAAATGATATTCTAAAAGAGGTAATTTCAACAAATACAAGTACTTATTTTATTTAAGTAGAAATACATATGTAGTTCATTTATTTTATTTTTATACTTTTTTTTTTTTTGAAGATGGGAATGAAAATTATGTTTACTGAAGATGCTAGTTTTCGTTTTTTAACAAAGGAAAAAATTAGAATTGATGAAGTTTTCCATAAGACAATCATTGATGTTGATGAAGTTGGAACAGAAGCTGCTGGTGCAACATGTAATGAAAGGAAAATAAGACAATGTAGCACCTTTAGAACCTATTTCATTTATATCTTTATTAATTCTTTCATTTATACATATATATAATACATGTGCTAATTATCTTTTAACGCAAATTTCAAATATCGTATATGTGAAATTTCAATTATTCAAGTAATATTTATTTTTAATTTACAGACTTAAAAGCTGTCACGTTGTCACTTAATTTGAACATGAAATATCTCAATGTGGACAGACCATTTGTGTATTTTATAAAGGACAGAAAAGCAGTTTACTTTATGGGACGTATATCGAAATTTTAATGAAAGAAAAATTTTGAAAACTTAAAAACAATAACACATTTTATTGCATTTATTTGTTTTACACTTTAATAAAAAGCACATTCAAAATATTCTTTTTTTAGTATTTTATTTTTTTGTATAACAAACAAGAACTACAAGGTACTACAGAAAACCTTGATTGTTATCTAAAGCCACACTGCGATTATACACTAAAACATAGTCAAACTGTGGAACACCCTTCTAATTCTAATTTTCCCCTCTTATAATTTTCAGAAGTTTAAATATGGCAAGGCATCCGCATACATTGACATTTGACACTTTTTTCATCTCCCCCTTAATTACTCTCATCCATTTTTTCCTTTTCAAAAATTCAAATGTCAGTACTGTGCTTACTGAAAGTACAGTACATATAGGATATCATTTATCACTACATCGCATCGTGACATATAATAAAAAAATGAACCTTATAGATCAAACTACAAAACCTTTCAGTCGAATAAATATCATATATATATATATATATGTATGTATGTATGTACCTATACATATTTTAAATTTCATTTCAAATCCTGAGATCACTGTTCGAATTTTGCGCACTTTCTTATTCGGAAAACTATTACTAGTGGTACAAAATTAAATATTCCTTGCAGCCCTAAGCCTTAATAAACCAACGTCACCATTTAGGCGGTATACCACTTTTACAGGTCGAATGCCACATATGTGGCAGAAAAAAAAACTTTTTATTTTGAAAATTCCCGAGTCAAAATTTAGCTCCTATTTTACAGCTCAAAATTGGTTCAAATTTCTATTTTCTCCAAATGTAGCAGTAAAGTAGTATAAAAGTAGCGCTAGAAGAGCCTATAAATAGGTTATATCTTTAGGGCTACATTTTTGAGCTGTAATACAGTAGCAGGTACATTCCATTGAATGGTAGGAGGTAAGAAACTCAAAGTAGAAGGTAAATTTCGACTCGGGTTGTTATTGTTATTGTTAACCTGTTAGCTACTACACTGGTCCTTTCTAGTTTTTTTTAAATATTTGTTAATTATACCCACAGACAGGCCATTATTCTTAACAGACTTATTACTCTAGTACATAGAACTCAAGACAATTTGTTTTTCTCAAAACTTCCTCCAATCTAAGGGCTATTTATTTCAAGCTCTTTCTTATTCTCAAAATTATTCCATTTCTCACTTTTTGAAACATTTTCTAATTTGTAACTTTATTTTCTATCCAATACATAGAAAATTTTAACAGAAATTTGAGAAATTTTAATATTTTTAACTTAGTACAAGCAAAATTAACACAATCATTTTCATGGTCTAAGCATTACAATATACTCGTCAGAATCATATGGAAATAGCTTTCCTTTTACTGCATATATTCAGATATAGTATACAATATATGTAAGTACATACTCGTACATATACCACTTTGTTCAGTATAAAAATTTAATAAATTCGTATGAAAATTTGAAGATATAGGATGAAAATTTTTAACTTTGTTCTCTAATGACTTCTGTAGTAAGGAGGCCGAAGAGATGGTGCTTATGTTATGAAATTTAATCAATTCGTATAAGAAATTGAAGATATAGAATTTCAGGTATATGTTAGGAAGAAGAAATATACAAGTAGCTAATTTGCGTATGATCACATTTATAAATTCCGATGATAATTTGCATATAAAATTTAATCGTTTATCAGGTCGAATAGATTGATTGAATAATATACATACATATTAGCTGTACATTTATGCACCAATATATATTTTTTATCAAATATGATATTAAAATCTTCACTGAAAATATTATTCCTTTGTACAAAAAAATTGTAGTTTTAGCGATATGCAAACTAAAATTTTTCTGGACCAATTATGGTTAAAACCACAGAAATTGATGTCAAGTCCTGATTCAATGACAATATGAAACTGGAAAATACGAGGTTATCGGACATCATTATAATCATCATAATTCACAACAGCCTCACAAATTAATTCAAAGTTTCATGACAATATTTTTTTCTCTGGAATACATGTACCTACTGTTTTAAGTGGGATGCGAACCAAAATATATGTACATAATACATATATACCATAAATAGGTATGTTCATTCGTGACTTTTAAATAATAAGTAAGTATAATATTTTTTTAGGTATAATTTTTCTAAAAAATATGTAACTATTTTATATATTTTGATTTTTTACAAAAAAAATGAAGCAAAAAGAGCAAAAAAAAGCTACGGTAGAACTATTTAAGGATATAAGTTATCAAAAATGTCATTTCTATTGTTTTAAAATATGCTCATACCCATCAGCTGACTTTTGCTTTCTTTTTCGAAGTAAAGAAAATATATGTATTAAAAAACATGAAAATTAAATTTTTTTTTTTTCATTTCATACAAAATTCACATATCAGAAGACAACGTGATCATTAATAACATGATCAACAATCGTTATGGGTATTCGATTGTATTATATTTGCTTTTCGAAACAATATCATCATTTTTGCAAACATACAGACATGAAATTCAAAAATTTGAATTTAACGGCTACATTAAACCTCTATTGTCTTTAATACTTTTTGAAGAATGTTAAAGATTATATTTCAGAGTGTAAAAGAAAAAAAAACAAATGTCATGATCCACGAAATGTAAAAATGTAAACTAAGGGTAATGCATTCAAATAAAGAAAAGAAAAGAAAAAAATATACTTAATTTCAAAATTTGAAAGGTTCCTTGAGAAGGGGTAGAACTTGGTGAATTCGATGGGAATGTCTTCCTCCTTGTCTTCTGCGACCGTTAATAATCCTGTTGATCCTGGTCTTTCATTTGCCATCTGGATCTTGTTGTTTTTTTTAATCTTTTCTTTATTATTACTGTAATGTAGCCGGTATACGGCTATGTTGCGATATGAGTAGAACTTTAAAAAGTGATTCTAAGGACCCACCCTAGGCCGAAGCAGCTGGATTAAGTAGAAAGGCAGGAATCCACTGGAAGTAACTAGTTACTCTGGTCAGAATCCAACCCCGAACCATCCATCATCATTATTAAATTGTTCATCTTTCATTTTATATCTTAAGAATCATTAATTTAATCGAAATAAAATAAATTGTGTTAGAAAGAAGAAGAAGTTCTCTTTAAAATGCACTATTGATTGCTATCATGGAGTAGATATCCTGAAACGAAAAAATAACGGTTTTTGTAAAACCTGCCAGTTTTGTCACAAAATTTTTAGTGGTACTTTTCTATATAGCTTGCTTCAGCATCAGAACTCAGAATCCAGTACTTTACCGTTTTGGCCACTGACCGCATTAAGATCTGCTATCTAATGCATCTAATGCATTAAGAGTCAAACGAAAATATGGTTTTCAATGACAAAAAGTGAGGAGGTGTAGTTTTTGAACTAAGGCAGATAGAGTCATACCGTATTGATCTAATTTCTGGAGAGAGAATAGTGCTTTTTATTTATTGTAAAAAAAAGTGTACGTTAATAATGGGTTTTTTCGAGTAATCACTGGGTTTTTCCAAAAATTTAGGTAAAAAATTGCAAATTTTTAACTTTGTTCTCTAATGACTTCTGTAGTAAGGAGGCTGAAGAGATAGTGCTTATATTAGTTGAAAGGCCAAAGGGTTCTCACTCGTCAGATATGCTTATTATTGCTATAAAATAAGCGAAAACGAAATTACACAAAAAAAATCGCAAAAATCTTTCACCTCGTACCCCGGAAACCGTTTAGATTACTACCCCACCTTTTATACTATTTTTTCTTGTCTCGTGTGGTTTCATTTTGTAACACCTTAAACCGGACACCCTGTATATACTTATTCAATTTAATTTGGTAAAACAAATTATTATCTTATACTTTATTCTATATAATAGAGAATCAGAAATAAAAAAAAAAGAAATAAAAGTAAAGTTATCATAGCACAATTATTTTTTCTAATTTAACATTATATTTGTATTTGATAAATCGATCTTAAAGATACGAGCATACATATGTATGTATGTACATATATGTGACGTTCAAAGACAAAATCCGGTATATCCATTTTTCAAAAAAAAACTGAGCTACATAGATATGGCATTTTGTTAAGAAGTATGGGCGTATGGCATGTAGAAACTATACCTTTGTATAACAAATATATAATTATATCCCACTTAAAATTTAATTTGAAAACGACTGTTAATTTCAAAAACGTTTATTAAGTAGCCAAAAAAAAAAAATGTTTGTTGCAAAATCCATTATATCTCATACAAAAATTTTAACAATTCGTTCAAAATCCAATATATTCATAGCTTTGGGAATGTAAATGCCATTATACCGTTATACATAAATATCTATTGTTATAAGAGTACTTTAAAATTAAAATTATTGCAATCGCGCTAAGATGAACTATGTAATTAATGTTCGCCTTTGTTAATGTTAGGGATAATTCATGTTATTGGATAAATGTAAATTAAGCTCAAAACTTTCGTTTTGGAATGTAATTTTCATTATAATAAAGTTATAAATTTCAGTTTACACTTATTTTTAAAATAATCAATTATACTTTTTTGCCTTGTCTTAGAAATAGATTCTAAAACGGCATTTTCTCTCAGCTTTTGCAACCCTTGAATGTCAGAGTAGTTTTTTTTTCTTGGGTATGGTCCAATCAATTGCCTTGTTAAAAATATTGATGGCTTCGAGATCATTTACAGCATTAGCTGTAATAATGTCAGTATCACTTTCATCAAGACTTATACCTATCTACATCTGATCCTGCGTTATTACTAACATAATCATCAACTCATTCTTGCACCTCAGGGACTGTATAAATATTCTGAAATTATGTCATTGATACATAGCTGTAAATAGGTAACAGGACATACTCAAACATGAACGACAATAATAAATATGCAATATGTATAATATACACATGCACTCCCTAAAAAAAATTAAAATATGTACATTATAATATTGATTTAAGTTCATGTTAAGGTTACATAGTTTTAAATGGTTTTTGCATGAAAGTATGATACTTAAAGTTAAATTAATTGTTTCTTTCAAAACTCATCATATCCATTTATTTTTTCATTAACAGATACAAAATTATAAGGAAGAATTGGGCTTTGTTTCTTTACCATGGCCTGGAAACAGTCCTGAATTGAAACCCATTGAACACGTTTGGCACAAAATATTGAAAAATTAAAAATTATTTGTATTTTATGTAGAATTAAGTCAAATTTTGTGGAAAGTTAAGTTTTTGTCCGTTTTATAACGTTTTAAATAGAAAAAAATTAAAAAAATATCTTAACAAGACATCTTGTTGTACTTATTAATAAATGGAAAAATTTTTGGGTAAAATTCTTCTAAGATTTTGACATTAAATGAATTTGGTATTAACAAACTTAACTTTTAGCGTACTGCACTCAAGACAAAATGGTTACCGGTTGAAAATTATCCATTTTTAATAATCACGTTCAATTACTACAATATAAATTACTAAATCCGACAAAAAAGGACTTTTTATTGGGAAAATATGAAATTTTCAAAGTGCGACAGTTTTTTTGCATGTCAGTGTACATATGCATGTATGTATATGTACACTCATAGATCAGTGAAATGTAGTTAATTGATCTACATAATAATGGATTCGTATAATGTCGATGTAAATTTGCATATACTTTTTTTTTAAGAAAAACAAAAAAAATAATTGAAATTCTTATTGTGTATTAAATGGTATTTAAATTATATAGATTTTTCTTTTTATTACTTGCCTTATTACCTTATTAATCAAATAAAAAGTGAAAACTTTGAAAATAAAAACTAAACGATCTTTTTTCTTTCAAAAAAAAAAACTATATGACGAACATATGTATATGTATTTGAACGAATGTCCAACATATATACTTGCAAAACAAACTTTATTTTTGTATATACTCATATATGCATACATATGCGACAGCTATATTAATTTTTTTTGATGGGCATATTTTTTTGTACGCCACTGTACAAATTCAGTTGGCTGTACATTAAAAATATTTAAATTCAGTTCATAATGGAAAAATAAAGTCTGCAATTCATTGGAATTGCAACTTAAAATTCCAATAAATGAACTGTAAACTAAATCCGTTGCACACAAGCAACATAATTTGTAATCCATCACATTGTTCTATAAGTGGCGTGATTTTTCTTTTATATTTTAAAAATCACGCGATTTATAGAAAACATAAGAGAATTATTCTACTTAAATTTTTTTCTTCTCCTTCTCCATCTAAATTCTCTTATTTTCAAATTACCTTTTTATTAAAATTCAAATTTTTAAAAAATCTCGTACAACCTAAAATACATGTAATGACGTTAATACATAAAATTACACATACTATTTAATACCCATATTAATTGCTTCATATAAAATTTTGTATATATTAATTGACCCATATATTCCATTACGACCTATTTACTCATGTAAATAGCGTAATGAAATATGAATTTTAACTCACACACACACGCACTGGTCAGGTACCCGATATGTTCATGTTGCCTACTCACTATATATTATTCTTCAAGTAATATATGAAATTTACCAGAACATTCGGTAATAATTCATATACCTTCATGTTCATTACTGGTTAATAATCTCTTAAATGACGTTTTAATTATCTTAGTATACCTAATTAAGAGATAGGTAATGAAGCTAATAGTAATAGCACGGGTATATAAGGAAGGTACATTAAACCACAGTCTCTTTTTTTCCCTTTTTTCTTTTGACTGGTATTATTCAGTTGGGAGTGAACATCATGCATAGGCAGTCGGTATTTTTCTTTTTTTTTTTCAAATTTAAAAAAAAAATATTGAAGAAAAAAAATGTGAGTAGAAATAATTCTTCAAAAATTTTGTAAAAAAAAAAATTAATTGTGACTTTTTTTGATATTAAATGAAAAATAAAGTGTTCAAGTTAGAAAAAAAAAGAAAAGAAAAAAAATAATGATTTAAATAAAATTTATTCTTGTTGAATCTTTTTATAAGGTGAAGTAATAATAATATATTATAACTATAATGAAAATTTAAGGTCACAATATAAAATTTCGGATAAATGTGTATCAAACTGAACGAAAAAAGTTAACAAAAAAAAAGAAAAATTTTTATAGGTACTTTATAAAGTGAAATATTTACACCAGCAAGTGGATATTCCGTCATTATAGAATATTACAAATGTATCTTAATTAAAAATGGAGAAAAAGGTGAATTCTTTTAATTTAAAAATAATGTAAGAAACGTGAAAAGGTTCAAAAAAAAAAAAAAGCTATTTAAATAAAATAATAATATAAAAAAAAACAATAAAATAGGAATAAAATTTAATTCTAACAAAAATTTAATAATTTTAAATCTGAAATAAAAATTGAAAAGGAAGAATAGAAAAAAAGAAGGGGTTAGGCAAGTCGTATAAAAAGAAGAAATATATAATTTAAAAGAACTGATCAGAATTCTTTTATTCTGATATATATAATATATGTAAATTTGAAAATTCAAATGGAGTTTAAGGCATATAAAACCTTAACTCATGCGCTGGATATTATAAACGGCACTTGTTACCGCTATAATTAAAGTGAAAAATACAAACAGTGCTCTAAGCAAACTCACTTAGAGAACGAAGAAAAGAAAGTCTTGACTCACTGTTTGATAATAATCATTTTATTTCAAAATCTTTTTCTTTTATGTATCCTAATTCTAATGTTTACATTCAAATTTTGAAGTAGGGGAGAATGCGAATATTGTAATAAGTATGAATGCACAACTGCTTATATTGCTAAATTAACATTCCATATTTCTTAATACTAACATCAATTCTTATCATCCAAATTTTTATTCCTATATAAATTCTTTAATGTAGAAACAAAATATTATGTTACGTCTGACAAATAATTTAATTTGAGCAAAGGAATGTGCATACTCAGCATATTATGTAAGTAAAATACAATGTAGAATTAGAACTCTATTTTATGAACTAAAGTACAATTTAAAATCTAAAACAAAGGAATGTGCGTAGTCAGCATATTGTGTGAGTTAAAATACAATGTGTAACTAAAATCTATTCTATGAGCTATATAGACTTTTGAATCTAACATATAATTTCAAATTATAAATCTACGTATTTTATGAACTCAAACATCCTCCCGGGCGTTGAATATCTTGTATTCAACTGGAATCATTTGAATACCTTGATGATTTCTGGTGTTTCGGATTCCTGAGTTTTGTCGCTTATTTTTTCGGAGCTTGTAGAGTGATCAGAGACTGATTTTCTATTAGAGGTGCTCCTGTTGGCTAACCAAATGAGGTATATTAAAATACCAATTACTATCAGAAGAATCACGTATCCTAATGTATAATGATGAATTTGATGTGAAGGCATGTTGTTGGGAATTTGTGTTTGTATAGATGATAGTTCATTCCGAATTTCTTGTAGTTCATGCAGATGAGGAAAATAGGAGTTTGTGTATTTTAATGGTGGCTTTATTTTTTGGTTCACAATGATACTTGAAATATTTATAGATGGAATGTATGGCTTTCTATTAATTGTTGAGTATATATAATGCCCTTGTATAGTTACTGCTGATTGTTTTATGGTGCAATCACCATTTGTTTTTAAAATGCCTTCGTCATGAAGGTTGATTTGAGAAATATTATCTCCGCATACTATATTTATTGTGACAGGTTCGCCGACTGAAAAAAGCCATTGATTTGAATTATGTAGTTGTGTCCAATATGGTTCGTTATCCATTGTAACTACGGAACAGGCTGATCTTGTTGTTACATTGTTTAGTAGGTTGATTTCGCACGCACTAACTGCTGATCCTCTTCTGTATAGAGGGCGTCGTTGTGGACATATATGTTTGTCAATATAGATGCTTATACACTGCTGCAAATCTTGTTCAGTCATAGGTTGATACTGATCACGATGTAAATTAACAATGAGGTATGGAAATGATGGTTTAATGGCAGCAAATGTTTGGTTTATTTTTATTGGAACAGGAATAAGTCTGAATAATTCAAAGTCTTCTGTAGATAAAAGCGGGAGTTTCAATTTAAAGATGATATGATTTGTGGTGACTCTGCCTTCAATAGATATTATATTGTAAAACTTCAGGACGTCACTGATTTGCATCGGTAATTTCAAAGAAGTGGGTAAGTTCCGCTTAATAATCAATAGTTCCCTTTCAAGTTGTTTAGGTGAAATTAGCATCGCATTAATTCTGCCTTGATGAGAATCAACTAGAATATCTAAAATGTTGTCTTGTATCCGTTGATAATTTGCATTGTTTGAATTGTGATAAAGGTGAACGCTTGTGCTGCTCGGTCTTCACATAATTCAGCTTCAATAGTTCTGAGTTGAAGCGATGTTTTATTAAAAAATTCTTCTATATGATGAAATTCATTTCGCAAAGATTGATGTTCTTTTTGAATGAGATTTATGGTTGCATCCAGAAAAGAAGTTTGATTATGTACCAAGGTCGAGATGTGCTCTTCATTTCGCTGAATTTTCGTGATGGTTGAGGACATTTCCTTCGCGTATTCAGAGTCTAGTACGCCAAACAGCGCATTAGCTATGTTGCCCACAGAGTTTAATGCTCCTCGCCTGGTTCTGTGTGCGTGGTTTGACCTTAATAATTCATTATTTTGATGAAGCTGTTCTATCATGCGTTTAATTTGGTCGTATATTCTAGTAAAATGTCCAGAATTATGCATAAGTAAACAAGTTTGTTGAAGTATACGGCTGCAGTTTTGAAGTTTTTCCAGGTCGTTCCAGTATAAATTTAAATCCTGATATACAATCAGGTTCCATTCGCTAGTGATAATATTTGTGCTTCCTAAGTTTTCAAAATATATGCCAGGATTTGACTTAAAGGGTGATATGACTACCTGATTTGCATGTGTGATGAGTAGTAATAAGCATGTGAACAGCAAAGTGACCATGGCCGACCCCATGGATAAGCGCGATCTTTTTCTTGGAGTTGACATTACATTGTCAGATGTGCTAGGGCCTTTTTGACTTGAGCCTTGTTCAGAGTTGTCATCATCATCATTGTTGTCCTCGGGTGATTGTTGTGTTGCTGTAGAATTGTCTGAAATAGGATTGTTCGATAATGGTGTACTATGTTAATCTTCTGTAGGTAGTGGGGCTAATCTGTGTATTGGACGACGCGTTATGTTTGTGGCTGTTTGTATTTCAGCTACTCTAGCAAGGCCATCTTGTCTTTTGATGATTTTGAGGATTCGCCCTAATGGCCACTTCATCGGTGGCAAGTTATCGTCTTTGATGATCACGATAGTTCCAGGTTTGACATTTTGGCACCTTTCCTTCCATTTATACCGTTGCTGTAATTGATTCAAGTACTCGTGTGACCACCTACGCCAAAATTCATTCTTCAAATGGCTGACTAATTTCCAGCGTGTTGGAAGTGGAACATTTAATGGCTCAGCATGTGGATCTATATTTGCTGTAAGAGGCTCTCCGATGAGCAAATGTGCTGGTGTGAGTGCTATTAGCTCGTTAGGATTTGAGGACATCGAAGTAATCGGCCTGGAGTTCATAATGGATTCTATTTCCACAACCACTGTTTCTAATTCTTCATAAGTGAGGGAAGCTGAAGCTACAGTACGCTGCAGGAAATGTTTTGCTGATTTGACAGCAGCTTCCCATAACCCTCCGAAATGCGGTGCTCGAGGCGGGATGAATTTAAATTTCGTACCCTTTAGGGAAAATTCAGCTACGATCTTGTCACGTGTTGCCTTGTCTTGTATCATTTGTTGTACTTCTTGGAGTTGGTTCTTAGCGCCCACGAAGTTTGTCGCATTGTCACAGTAAATAGTTTTGCAGTGACCGCGTCTTGCGACAAAACGTTTTAATGCGCCCAAGAATGCGTTAGAGGACAAATCACTGACCAGCTCCAAGTGGACTGCCTTACTCGCAAAGCAACAAAATACTGCTATGTAAGCCTTTTGAGGACGTTTTCCTCTGACCTTAAAATGAATCCACACTGGACCACAAAAATCCACTCCCGAATTGACAAAAGGTCGAGCTGGCTGTACTCGATCAGCGGGCAAATTTCCCATTAACTGTGACAGTAATTTAGGTTTAGCTCGGGAACATTTAATGCAATGATTTACCACAGAGCGTACGAGGATCTTTCCTTTTAGAGGCCAAAATTTTTGACGAGCGATGGCTAACAAAGTTTGAGAGCCGGGGTGAAGATTTTCATGGTGGAGATCCTTGATAAGTGCCTTGGTATATGGATGTGCATAAGGCAATAAAATCGGATGTTTTGCATCGTAACTTAAGCTTGAAGCCTCCAAACGACCTCCGACTCGAATAATGCCATTTTCATCAATAAAAGGAGTTAAGGTGCTTATGGAACTATTCTTCGAGACTTCTCCAAATTTCTGTAGATGCGCAAAATCGTCCTTAAATTCTAGCTGTTGCATTACCTTGATGATGTAATATAACGCCTTCTCTGATTCTAAAGCATTAGGATAGGTTTTAGAGCTGCCAGGTGTTCGTTTCCGTAGGTTGTGTACAAAATGGAAAATATGTGCAAGAATACGTTGTAGACGACGAAATGAATTATTAAAATTAATATTGTCCAATAAACTTTCAGAATTCGTTTGTGTTGAACTTAACATAGTGGACTGCATTTTCCTTTGTTCCAAAGAAGTATCCAACTTTTCAGGTGTTCTTGGCCATAATGTCTCATCACCGTGAAGAAATTTACGTCCATAAAACCAAAAATTATTGTTGGCTAAATTTTCCGGGGTTACGCCTCTATAGAGGATGTCAGCTGGGTTCTCATCGGATCTGACGTGTCTCCATTGTTGAGGTGACGTAAGCTGCTGAATTGTAGATATGCGGTTGGCTACAAAAGTGTGAAAACTTGATGAATTTGAGTTGATCCATCCTAGTACGACTGTGGAATCTGTCCATAAAAAGGTCTCGCAATTTAATGGTAAATCTTCCTTGAGGCGTTGGCACAATTCAGCTGCTAATTTTGCTGCGCACAACTCAAGCCTTGGAAGGGTAATTTGTTTAATAGGAGCGACTCTTGATTTGGCACATAACAAACGAACCGCTATAATGTTATCTGGCTTGATGGTTCTGATATATGCAGCAGCACCATAGGCTCGTTCCGATGCATCAGAAAAAATGTGAATTTGTTTTGTCTTTGGAATTTGATTAGCGAGGACGTGTCTAGGAATTTTGATATTGTGAAGTATTGTTAAACCTTCTTGAAAGTTCATCCATGTTACATAGAGATTCTGGGGAAGTGCAGCGTCCCAGTCCGACTTCAATCTCCATAATGTTTGTAGAAACAGTTTGGCGAGTACCACTACAGGTGCTACAAGCCCTAATGGATCGAATATCTGTGCGATATCTGATGCTGCTGTTCTTTTAGTAATTTTGTTGTCCCTCTTCGTTGGACATTTGATGGCAAAGGAATTTGTTTTTGGTAGCCACGTTAGGCCCATCGTCTTGATTTTTTCTTCGTCTTGACTGTTGAAGTCTAATTGAACTTCCTGATCGGCTGATGGAATAGACTCTAAAAGTTGAGAATGGTTGGCACACCATTTACGAAGTTTGAAGCCAGCGAACTGTAGGATGGTTTTTAGTTGAGACTGCATTTCTAAGGCGGTTTTTAGACTGTCGGCTCCAGTCAGTACATCATCGAAGTAGAAGTTTCGTTTGAGAATTTCGGCGCCTAGAGGGAAGTTACTCATCTGTTCATCAGCTAAACGCTTCAAACACTTAATGGCCAAGTACGTTGCGCTGGTTGTTTCGTATGTAACCGTGGACAGTTGGTAACACTTAAGAGGCTCACTGGAGTCATTTCTCCACCAAATTAATTGGAATTTGCGATCTTCGGGATGTATCTGGACTTGCCTATACATCTTCTCTATATCGGCAGTAAATACGTATAGTGGAAGTCGAAAACGTAATAATATGGTGAACACGTCATCTTGTATCGTTGGCCCCTTTGAAAGAATATCATTTAGAGAAACATTGGTTGATGTTTTTGCGGAGGCGTCAAATACAACGCGGAGTTTAGTCGTTGAGCTATCCGGCTTTGTTACGCAGTGATGTGGAAGGAAATAGTATGGCTTTTGAATGTTGTCACAAATCGGCCGTCTGATGTTTTGCAAGTAGTTTTTTCAAAATGATTTTCACAACGCATCTCTGCTGCAGTGTAGTTGGAGGATTGATTATTTGTTTCTTCTAGCTGCCAGAATTTTTCGATATGATCATTGAGTGCTTCGTCCACACTGCTTATTCCGCAAATTGCCGACGATAGCGTATCCTTGGATTGTGATATCTTTCCAGAGACTGTCCAACCAAGTAAGGTGTTTTGAAGAATCGGTAAGTCCTCAGCCATCTTAATTTGCCCCACTGATAAAATTGCGAAAAATACTTCTGCTCCTATGAGTAGATCTATTGACCCTGGTTGATGAAAGTTCACGTCTGCAAGAGCGATGTTTCCCGGAATTGGCCATGTTGTCGTGTCTAAACGGTGTTGCGGTTGTGGTGAAACAATCTTTGGTAGAACATGTGCCTCTATTCTGGTGGAAAAACCACTTGTTCGAGATGAAATTTCTATGTTGACTTTCAATTGTGCTTTTTGCCTATGTTGTCCTATGCCTTCAATTTGTAAAGTCTCAGAGTTTCCCCTTAAACCTAACCTTCTGAGCATTTTTGTGGTTATGAAATTTAATTGCGAGCCAGAGTCCAGTACGGCCCTACATACTATCTTTGCACCCCATTTGTCTATTATATCCACTACAACAGTTCCAAGTAAAACGGTATATTTGTTTTGAGGGTGATGAGAATGTGAAGTTAATGATATGCCTTGATTGTTAGCATCATTAATTTTAGGTTGATTGTTTGACGTTGTAGCTGGTGATTGTGATGACTTTGAAGGTTCATTTTTAACCGCGGCTTCTAAATGAAGTAACGTATTGTGTTTACCCTTGCATTTTGTGCAGCTTCTAGACGGGCAATTGGCTGTGCGATGGCCAGGCTTAAGGCAGTTTGCACAATGTTTGAATTTTTGTACTAACTTTAGGCGAGATTTTGGATGCATTTTTAGGAAACTTTGGCACAGGAACAATGGGTGACTTCCATTACAGGATATGCATTTTAATGCTGGAGCTGTGGTTGAAGCTAATGCCTTCGAAATACTTTTGCCTCTGTTGTAAGGGTCTTCTGAATTGAATTTAATAAATTTGCTTCCTAAAGCTTCTAGGGATTGAAACCTTGTTCGTAAGAAGGCCATGAAATCTTTTAATGTAGGTATGGCTCTCGGGTTTTTAAGCGATTGTTCTCAAAGCACGTGAGTTGAACGATCTAGTCTTTTAATTAACATGTGTAATATTAAAGGATCCCATGTTTCGGTGTTAATGCCTAAATTCTGCAAGCTCAGAAGACACTCCTGTGTTGTATCGTGCAGGCCTTTAATTATCATTGCACTTTCATTATGTACTACTGGTTGAGCCATTAGTTTGTTTAATAATGCGGTGGTTAATAAACGACTATTTTCATAACGTTCATTAATAACAGACCAGGCTGCAATGTAGTTTGCATCTGAGATTGTGAAGTGCCGAATTAATTTCTCTGCTTCACCAGTAATACTTGATCTTAAATACCACATTTTTTGACACTGTGGAATTTGTTGATTATGTACCAGTTCTGAAAACAAGTCACGAAATTGTCTCCATTTTAGATAGTCACCGTCGAATTTCGGTACATCTATTTTGGGTAACTTCATCATTTGTTTCGTTGTACTTGGTGTTGTTAATGGACGAGACACGGAAGATGAAGATTTTTCATATAGCTTGATAAGACCATTTTGTATTTTTTCTTCATTGTGATAAAACTCTTATATGTCATAGACTGTAGGATCTAATTCTTCGAGGATGTCCCATATTTTTTGATGAGATTTCTGTACTATATCCCAATGTTGTTCAATTGATTTAATTTTGATTGAATAAAATTGTTCAGAATGAGGTACATTGTCACTTAATAAAGTTTCTAATGTAACTAATATGTTGTTGATGATGGTATTTTGTTTTTGTATCATGCGTGATAGTTGGTCATGTCCTTTGAGAGTGATAAACTGATTTGGTGCTGTTTTCTGCTGTTTTGGAAGAGCTCCTGTTGAGTTGGTGTCATTGTTAGTTGGAATCTGTAAAGTTAAAGGAAAATTTTAAAAGACTGATGCTCCTGTAGAAGACAGAGGCATCGGTGATTTGTAATTTAATAAACTGTCGTCTTCATGCCATTGTTTTTGTAGATCCTCAATTTTAGTCTCTATATCAATTCGCATTTCCTCGTATTTTTCACGAATGAGCTCGTAATAATTCTTAGTGAAATAAGGATGATCTATTTGGCTTTCAAATTCAGTACGAATTTTCATGTCGATGCCTTCAAAATTGTCCCACATATCGTCAATGGTTGATAGTTTTTTCTGTAAGTAGTCCAATGTTTTCCTAGAAGCAGAATCCTTTTTGTAATTTGTGTATAGTCGCTGAATTCCGCTGCCCGTTTCCTCCTGTTGCGCAGCTAATTGATTGAGTGTCATCCTGTTACTAAAATCTCGTTGGACTTATGATGAAGTAAAATTCACGTTGAAATTATAAAAAAAATGTTGTTTTTTTTCTTAAAAGCACGTCAAAATTATAATAAAGTTTTTCCTCTTTTTTCCCTTTTTTTTTAAAGCTCACGTCGAAATGATAATAACATTTTCCTTTTTAAAATAAAATCACGTCAAAATTATGATAAAAATTTTTTAATAAAATCACGTTGAAATTATGATAAAAAAAAAAAATTTTAATGTGAACTAAGATCTCAGAAATTTAATATGTATTTGATTTTTTAAATTTACAAAGTACAAACTTTCTAATCCATGGCATTACATCCCAAAATGAAGCGTTGGTCTCTACAAACCAAATCTTTTTTTTTTAATCTAAAATTGTCTTTTGTAAATCTAAAGTTTTATGTGTAATGCGAACTACTCTTCATTAGCAGCAAAAACATACTTATTTATATAATTTATCACCAATTTTAATGCTTAAATTGTTTCATTTCCATGAAAATATATTTTTGAAAAATTAGCTAAAATATGTAGGACTGTAGATACACAAAGTTTTCAGTTATAAAGATAAATTGTTAAATATTCCAATGAAAGTTAGTTCATCATTTAAAACTTGTTAAACATAATCTTCAATGTTTATACATTATTTTTGTTAAAATGTTTTCATTTAACATGTAATTTATGATATTTTTTTTTTCAATTTAAATAATACAATAGGATTAACATTTACATTTAAATTGTCTGATTCTGATGATCTCTTTTTGATTTTAGTATACAATTTTTTTTTTTTTTTTTTTTATCACGTCGGGGTCACCAAAATATGATCAGAATTCTTTTATTCTGATATATATAATATATATAAATTTGAAAATTCAAACGGAGTTTAAGGCACATAAAACCTTAACTCATGCGCTGGATATTATAAACGGCACTTGTTACCGCTATAATTAAAGTGAAAAATACAAACAGTGCTCTAAGCAGACTCACTTAGAGAACGAAGAAAAGAAAGTCTTGACTCACTGTTTGATAATAATCATTTTATTTCAAAATCTTTTTCTTTTATGTATCCTAATTCTAATGTTTACATTCAAATTTTGAAGTAGGGGAGAATGCGAATATTTTAATAAGTATGAATACATAACTGCTTACATTGCTGAATTAACATTCCATATTTCTTAATACTAACATCAATTCTTATCATCCAAATTTTTATTCCTATATAAATTCTTTAATGTAGAAACAAAATATTATGTTACGTCTGACAAATAATCTAATTTGAGCAAAGGAATGTGCATACTCAGCATATTGTGTAAGTAAAATACAATGTAGAATTAGAACTCTATTTTATGAACTAAAATACAATTTGAAATCTAAAACAAAGGAATGTGCGTAGTCAGCATATTGTGTGAGTTAAAATACAATGTGTAACTAAAATCTATTCTATGAGCTATATAGACTTTTGAATCTAACATATAATTTCAAATTATAAATCTACGTATTTTATGAACTCAAACAAGAACAAAAAAAGATACAAAAGAAAAAAAAAAGGATACACGGGAATAAAAAGAAATTTAACAAATTTTACGTCAATTAAAATCATAATTAAAAAGGAAAAAAAAATAAATTAAAACAAAATTACCTCATATTACGTTTAAAAATTATTTAATAATTGAATTGAAAGTTATCCATTAAATTTGCAAAATAAAAAGAATAATAGATAAAAGAGTCAATAATAATGTTACTTATTTAATTTTGACAAATCTTCAAAAAACAAAAAAAAAATTAGAAAGGAAAACATAATAAAATGCTAAAATTGTGTATAAAAGCAGAAATATTTTTCGATTTTATTGAAAATTGAATAATAAACATTACTAGATACACTAGTTAAAATTGTATTTAATGTAGTATTGAAAAATTTTGAGTTAAAAATAAAAATAAATAAATAAATAACAGAATATATATTACACATTTAAATGAAAAAAAAGAAAGATTTAAAGAAAAAAAAAATTGTAATTTAATCAATTTATAATTTTCATTGTAAAATTAAATTATAAAGTTATATATTCGAAAAGATAGTTTAAAAGGCAAAAAAAGAAAAAAAAAAAACAAAATTTGGAAAAGTAATTTTGATTACAAGATTTTTTTTTATTAAACAAAGTCAAAATAATCAATTTAAGTTAGTAAGGATTTCAACTAAAAATAAAATAAATAAATTAAGAGTAAAAACAAAAATATATATATAATATAATAAAACACATAGATATAAATATATTATTTGATAAAAATTTCTTGATTTTTAAACAAAAAAAGTAAGATTGATTAATAAAAACGGAAATATTTATTATTTTTCACCATTATAATTAATATTATTATTATGATTATTATTATTGCTGTTTATTAAAGTAGGCTAGAAAAAAAAACAGATAATAAAATTAATTTTCTTAGATCCAAAGTATTTCAAATAAAACCCAAAGAGATGAAAAGATAAAAGTAAAAAGGGGTAACTGTGGGTGGTGGATGGTCTTCGTGGGTAGATGAAGGTCGCAGATTGCGGGAATGATTCTTCTTTCCCTGTCATATCTATGGTCCAAGCATGGTCCATGTATTGGTCTTAGTTTTCTCTCTTCATTGAAAGTCGTTGATTCCTTTTTTTTTGTGGCTTTCCTCAGTGACATACGAGTACATGCAATTGTAGCCGGTCAAACTATGTAACGCTACGGACGCTTCCGACAGGGTGACCCCAAGAACCCATGTCAGACTGAAGCAGTTGGATCTGACCGGCAGGGGTTCACCCGAAAGTTATAGTGGTTCCCAACATTCATAACTTTCATTAAAATTTCCGTCCGTTATTTCGTTACATATGGCGCCCAACGTTAAGGCACCTCCATCTTTTGCCTTAATCTAACTCTCAATCCATGCCCTTCTGGTTCATGGATTGATTCGGCTTTTTTATATCAGTTTAGCTCTCCTCGGTAACATGGAGATTTTGTGTTTGGTGGCAACACTAAACATAAAATCTACCATTCCACGCGTCCTTTCCGCTCTCACCAATAACCAGGTTTTTCAAATTTAAATTTAACATGAATTTTCGCGCGCGATCTTATTTACGCGATCTCTGTTTTTTTTTGTGAATTTCATTTTTTCTCTGAAATCTAAATCGTAAATTCTCGTTGCCAGTCACGTATGACTAAAATTCTTGGAGGAACCTCCGAGATTTTGTTTCGACGTGACTGGCTGATTTTTTTTATGTGCCGCTTATGAATGGTTATATAAACCATTAAAAAAATTTTTTTGTAGATGCAGTATAGTGACTTTATTCGGTTTGAATTTTTTTTGATACACATATCTTACTTTTTCGGTAAACTCAAATTAAAATTTTAACGCCATAATATCTAAAATAAACATTAATTCATATATGCTCACGATATATACGAAGTCAGGCCGATCTTGTACGTTTAGGACCGTAACCTTTGCGCGTATATGCTCGTGTGACATTTTTATATTCGAGATAGTCAAACCGTGTAGCTTTTACATATATAAGATACATTCAACGTATGACACACAGTCTCGGTAACGTACACCAGGACTGATGTTTGCGACGGTGAATGAATCAGATATACCAGGTATATAAATATGAAACCGGAATTTGCCTATTCGTGACGCTAGCTGTGAATCTAGTTACTGTCACACCGCGTCATTGACGCCATTTTCTTGTTTTGACATCTAATAAAGATTTTCAACTTACAACCATACAAGTTTCATACAGTTTCATAGTTTTTAATAGCGTTGAATATGTCAAATTTTGGGCCTAGAAACTACGATTCGCGGACAGCATTGATTTTCTGTTACCATTTGAAGAAAACTGCTGCAGAATCACATCGAATGCTTGTCGAAGCTTACGGTGAGCCAGCTCTTGGTAAATCACAGTGTTTTGAGTTGTTTAGAAAATTCAAGTGGCGATTTTGACGTGAAAAACGAAGAACGTGGAAGACCACCGAAAAAGTTTGAAGACAGCGAATTGCAAGCACTGTTGGATGAAGATGACGCTCAAACGCAACAACAACTCGCAGATCAATTAGATGTGACACGAGAAGCAGTCTCCATACGTTTGAAAGCCATAGGAAAGATCAGGAAGATGGGAAAATGGGTTCCTCATGAGCTGAATGAAAGACAGCAGGAAAACCGAAAAACCACTTGCGAAATGCTGCTTGCCAGGTACAAAAGAAAGTCATTTCTCCATCGAATTGTGACTGGCGATAAGAAGTGGATATATTTCGAGAACCCTAAGCGTAAAAGATCATGGGTAACTCTAGGCGAACCATCGACATCGACTGCAAGACCAAATCGCTAAGAACAAAAAACAATGCTCTGTGGGATCAGAAGGGTGTGATCTATTATGAGCTGCTAAAACCTGGCGAGACTGTTAATACTGAACGCTACAAACAACAAATGATCGATTTGAATTAAGCTTTGGGTGAAAAACGACCGGAATATCAAAAAAGGCAAAACAAAATGATTCTGCTCCATCACAATGCACCATCACACACATCAAAACCGTTTAAGGAAACGATTGAGGCTTTGAGTTGGGAAATACTTTCACATGCGGCTTACTCACCAGACTTAGCTCCATCCGATTATTATTTATTTGCATCGATGGGACACGCACTTCCTGAGCAGCGCTTCACATCTTACGAAAATGTACGAAAATGGATCGATGACTGGTCTGCTTCAAAAGAAGAACTATTTTTTTGGCGTGGCATCCACAAATTGCCAGAGAGATGGGAAAAGTGTATAGCTAACAATGGACAATATTTCGAATAAAATATTTTGTATCATTTTCATACAACAAACGCGTGTTTTCTATATAAAAATTCCGGTTTCATATTTACATACCTGGTATACCCCTTATAAAATTGAATTTTTTTATTGAGAATTTAAATTATCTAAAATTGGCGAACAATTTCGCGCCATTGTCCATGCAATGGGTTACACGTGCTTTAGGCTTTTATTTACTACACACGTGTAGCTTAATTTGTGAATAATGTATACGAAATTCAATCTAAATTTCTTTTTGAAGACCTCCGTTTTAAATCACTTAACTTAAATTTATTTTGTATTAATAATTGCATTCTGTATTTAATTTTGTTTCACAGTGAAAGAAGAATTTTTTTTTTGCTTTACGATCAGGAATATTAGCAGGGCAGGAAGTTGTCCTGAGACACCTCTCCGCCCTCGTTGATGCCCACCACCTCACGACCTCTCATGTAAAAATTCTTTTTTAAAAAGAAAGAAAAAAAAAAACAACTACATTTTGAGCAAATTTAATGATTAACATTTTTTTTGAGAAATATAAAATAAATTATCTTTTTTATTTTTGCATGATTTCATAGTATTGCATGTTTATTTTTATTCATAAATATAAATATATTTCTTTTTTTTTGGACTTTGCCTTTGCGAAGCAAACATAAAATAAACTTTATTTTCAGATTATCGGTTCAGGTATTATAACTTCTTCTTTTTTTTGATGTTGTTCTTTCTTTTCCTTCTCCACGTTTACAATTTTTTTTTATAGATAATTTGTCCGGAAATTGATTAAATTTATCAAACTCAACTTTACTTAATTACCCGGTATGCTCGCGAGTGATATAAAATATAATATGTATTTTTATTTTAATGATTTTTTTTCAATTCATTGATTTAGAATCCTTTTAATACCAAATTGGTTTTGTCACGGGATCTACGCGGACGAAGGTGCCCCGATTAGATCCGTGACCTCAAATAATAATTTTTTTTGTGCAAAAGTTTTAATAAGATTTTCTTTGACGTGTTATTACAAAATGGATCCCAGCTATTTGGACACACCAGAATTTATCTATGAATGCCAAATTCGGGACATTGATCCTAAACATCCAGACTCTCTCAAGGCCTTGTGTGACCTACTGGTAGCGGAAGCCGATGGAACGGTACAACGAGCGGACAGGATCATCAATTCAATCAACAAGGAAATTGGCGATTTGCGTAGCCAAGCAGAGGGAATTCTCCAGAGCTTGCCATCACAAGATATAACGGCTGACACTGAAAAGTCCCTGCGCGTCCAGGCGAAACTCTAGCACCTGCAGCATCGTGTAGAACGTGTAAAAAGCAGAAAGCCTAATTTCGGGTCAGTAAAGTCCATCGATGATGTTATCCAGCAAGGCTTCCAGATGTTAAATCGTGCCTTGAGAACTACTGATGCAGATTTAGGAGCAATAGGTGGAGATTTAAACTTCAATAACACACAATCTCTGGTGAGAAGCACTCCTGCAACGTCTATAGAGAACCTGAGCATCATGGGTGGAAAGGAAGGTCCTGCAGCTGTTCCTAGTCCATTAACCTTTTCAATACTTAATACTGTATCTAATCAAAATAAAAGTAAAACTAAACAAAGAAAATCGTTGGCTTTTAATGTTCCCTTACCCAGTGAACCTCCTGCAGAATTACACAATCGTAATGTTGACATCACTACGCGAACACAAAACTTAATTCCCGAAAATGTCAACACAACTCGGCGCGGCCTGGATAAGTCCAATTTTAGGTTAAATACTTCTTTACCAGCCACAGCAAATGATTTTTCTCCAGTTATATTTGACAAACCTTATTCTACTACGTCTCAAAATATCCCAATTTCTTTCAATAACGATTTTAATCCTCCAAGACAAGCAGCTAATCCACAAATTTCAAGCTTGGACTTTCCTCAATCTCTTCCTGAAATTTTTCTTAATAATACTCATCCTAATATCCAAAATGTGCCTTTTTCGGCAAACAATTCACATTTTGGCTCTGTGCCACCTTTTTCTCAACAGCCTAGACGTATTTATAGGTCTATAAGTCCACTTAAAAGATGGAACTTATCATTTTCAGGTAGTCGTATGGGACTGCCTATTGAAGAATTTTTGTTTCGCTTGGAATCATTAGCGGTTGCTGACAAGGTCTCGGAAGACACGCTAGCTGCTCACGTGAACCGATTTTTATCAGATAAAGCCCTCACTTGGTACTGGCTCTTTCGTAGGTCCAATCCTCTTGCAAATTGGCGCGATGTACGACGGGCGTTGCTTGACGAATTTCGAAGCCAGACTACGGATTTTGAGATTCGCCAAGCAATGTTCGCTCGTCATCAAAAACCTGGGGAATCCTTCAGCGATTACCGATTGGAAATGCAGGGGTTTGCCTCACGACTTAGGCATCCTATGAGCCAACAAGAGCTTATTGAAATTATTCGCCGTAATATGAATTCAAGATTGCGAAATGCACTTCTTCTTCATACTGTCACTTCTCTAGATGAATTACGAGATCTGGCTCGTAGGTTTGAAAAGCTGTGGTCGGAAACTGATCTCCGTGCAAAAAACCGTAATGTTTCGGCACTTTACAGCCCTTACGATTCTTGTGTTTTCGCCGAAACACCTCAACAAGATCCTATAGATGCTTATGATCCCCCTTGTGACCTAGGTCACCAATTTTCTCACTTGTCTGTTAATTCATCACCTATTACACAAGAACTTACTCGTCCGCCTGGAACGGACTTATCTATGTCTAGCGCCGATGTTTGCGCCCTAAATAATTTGTCAACTGAAAATTTCATCTGCTGGAATTGTGACGCCAAAGGACATTCATTTAGAGAATGTACGATACCTCAACGTAATCTATTTTGTTTTAAATGTGGTCGTAAAGGTGTCACCACTCCAATCTGTAAAATTTGTACTTCGGAAAACGGAGTGTAAAACGGGATGCACTCCGGGACACCTCGTTTGATACGTCGTTTCCCGGAACAGAAAACCCCAGCTACGACGAAAAGGACGAGCTAGGCTTGTCGGGTGTTACCGATGGTTCCCATGTGCTGGACCGGGGACCTGATTTGCGCCAAGTTTTACAGGATGGCAGGATCCGTGCCTCTGAGCATGATACCCTGCTGCAATATCCGCTTGGTAAGGGTCAGGGCCTCGGCCCATCACATGAGGACTCCGTCCACAGCGCTCGTCAGCCTACACGTTTGCCTGAAAACTCACCTGACTTTTCTATTGATTTACCTGATGTGTCAACTGATTTAACTGATTTTTCCATAACTTTACCAGATTTGTCCAAAAATTTACGTGATGTGAATAAATTTACAAGCAATGTTACTATGAACCTTGAGGATCGATATCTTGAAAAGTTGCGTAAATATAACGAGTGTCGTAATAAAATATTCGGTACGGTATCGGAAGTTGTATCTAAACAAATTCTCGAGTGTCGAAAACGTTTTAAAACGCGTAAACAGGTTCGGAAGTCGTTGGAAGTTCTGAATAGTTTTTGTCCTTTTAAAGATCCGCGACCATACGCGAAGATTTCAATTAATAATGTCGAATTCTATGGTTTAATGGATACCGGGGCTTCGGTCAGCTGTATCGACAAAAACGCTGATGATATTTTAAAGCGAATAGGTGTCAAGAAGGTAACTTCGGCCACACCTATACATACGGCTGATGGAAACGCGCAAAAGGTTGATGGCGTGGTAGATGTCGAAGTCGTCTATAACGGAGTTAGTAGGCCACTTCGACTCTACATCGTTCCGACATTATCGCAAACCTTGTATCTCGGGATCGACTTTTGGCAAAAATTTGATTTATTACCAAAGTGTATTTCAGAACTTCACAACGAAAGCGTTCAAGATCCGAAAATGCACGTTTTGACCGCGGAACAACAACGAAAATTGAATATGATAAAGTCTAAATTCCCTTCGTTTGCTGTTTTCGGTCTAGGTAAAACGCCGTTAGAAGAACACGTGATCGACACCGGTGATACACCTCCGATTAAGCAACGACATTATCCTGTTTCGCCCGCAATTCAAAAATTAATGTATGACGAATTAGATCGCATGCTTGTTATCGGAGTTATTGAGGAATCTAATAGCGCATGGAACTCTCTCGTTGTTTCGGTACGGAAGCCTGGCAGAAATCGCTTGTGTCTGGACTCGCGAAAAGTCAATGCTGTGACAAAGAAGGATGCATATCCTTTGCCACACATTGACGGACTGTTCAGTCGCTTGTCTGACACAAAATATATAACAGGGATCGATTTGAAGGATGCCTTTTGGCAGATTCCCCTAGAAAAGGAATTTTGCGAAAGGACAGCCTTCACAGTATCTGGCCGGCCTCTTTACCAATTCACCGTGATGCCGTTCGGATTGTGCAACGCTCCCCAGAGAATGTGTCGATTGATGGACAAAGTCATACCTTCGGAATCACGTGATAATGTCTTTGTTTATTTGGATGATTTATTAATTATATCGAAAGATTTTGATACTCATATAAAAATGCTCGAAAAAGTCGCAACTTGTTTGAGAATGTCGGGATTAACTATCAATGTCGAAAAGAGTAAATTTTGCCAAAAATAAATTAAATATCTTGGCTATATCGTCGGTGATGGTTGTATAAAAACCGATCCAGAAAAGATTGCCGCGATTGTCGATTTTCCAAGTCCGAAAAATCCTAAGCAAGTTCGTCGTTTCTTAGGAATGACCGGTTGGTATCGTCGTTTTATTCGCGATTATGCATCTCTGTCAGCGCCTATTTCAGATTGTCTAAAGAAATCGAAAAATTTCATTTGGTCCGACGAAGCTCAGAGCTCTTTTGACAAGCTCAAGACTTGTATGACTTCCGCGCCTGTGCTAGGAAACCCGGACTTTACGAAGGAGTTCTTTATACAGTGCGATGCGTCGAAAGTGGGCGTAGGAGGTGTTCTATTACAACTTTCGGAGGCGGGTGATGAAAACCCCATCGCATTTGTATCCCAAAAGCTCAATAACGCTCAGAGGAACTACTCCGTGACAGAACTGGAGTGCCTGGCCGCGGTGTTGTGTGTCAAGAAGTTCAGAGCTTACGTTGAAGGCTTTAAATTCACTATTATTACGGATCAAGCGAGTTTGAAATGGTTGATGTCTCAACCAGATTTAAGTGGTCGTCTCGCTCGGTGGAGTTTGAAATTACAAGCGTTCGATTTTTCAATTCAGCACCGCAAAGGTTCTCAAAATGTGGTGGCTGATTCGCTCTCCCGTGCGTTTTGCGAAGAAATTAGTTCAAACTTAAATCTGACTGAAGTCGACCTAACCTCAGCTAGTTTTCGCGACGATGAATATGTTCAATTAATTTCGTTCGTTTCAAGCAATCAAAATAAGCTGCCAGATTTAAAAATTCACGACGGTAAATTGTTCAAACGTGTTCGGTTTCGTACAGCGGAGAATAGCGATAATCCTTGGAGACTTTGGGTCCCTCAATCCCTTCGTAATTCTCTGATCCAAAACGTTCATGAATCTGAAGTAACGTGTCATGGTGGCATTGCTGTAACATATCGATTTTTGTCCGAAAAATATTATTGGCCCAAAATGATTGTGGATGTTCAAAATTTTGTTAATTCTTGTGAAGTTTGCAAAGAAAATAAATCCCCTAATCTTCGAACTAGGCCTCCTATGGGATCTAGATTCATTTCTGAAAGACCTTTCCAACGTCTTTATATTGACTTGCTTGGTTCATACCCTAGGACTAAGGCAGGAAATTCGCAGATTTTGATCGTTCTTGATCACTTTTCTAAGTTCGTGTTTCTTAAACCTCTTCGTAAAGCCAATGCTCCTGCAATTATTCAGTTCTTGGAACACGAAGTCTTCTCCATTTTTGGCGTGTGCGAATTTCTACACAGTGATAACGGCAAACAGTTTGTTTCAAAAGAATTCCAAACATTTTTATCATCTTACGGGGTCAAGCATATTCGCACAGCTTTATACTCGCCTCATTCGAATGCATCTGAACGCGTCAATCGGGTCATTTTGGAGGCTGTAAGGTCTTATGTTCACGAAGACCAGGCAAACTGGGACAAGGCCATTCATCGGTGGCTGGTTTTCTTAGAACTCGATATCATAGTGCCATTGAGCGCACACCTTACCAGACGGTATTTGGTTTCCCGATGGTAAGGCATGGCTCGGCATATCGTGTTCTGAGAGAATTGAACTTCGTGATGGATGGAGAGGTCGTCGATCTGCCTGAAGCCGTCAAACTTCAGCAGATTCGTGACCAAGTCTCGGCGAACCTGGCAAAGGCTCACGAACGAACAGAAAGGTCTTACAACATTCGGACCACAGAAGTGAAACTTCGTCCCGGCCAAGAAGTTTATAGACGAAATTTCACTCAAAGCGATTTTGCAAAAGGATATAACTCAAAATTAGCTAAGAAGTTTTTAAAATGCCGAATTAAAAGATGCATTGGTGGAAGCATGTATGAAGTGGAGGACCTGCAGGGTAAATATGTAGGTATCTTTCATGCGAAAGACTTAAAATCCTAAAACACCACTTAATTTACCTCATCTTTATTTGGGTATAAATTTATTATTCTTTTTTTTTGCCAATTATCTCTTCCTTGCTTACTTCAGTTATACGCAATCATCGGTCAGTTTTTTTTCTTGCTCAAGGCATTTTTTTTGTTTTTTATTTTCTTTGCTCATTAACCTGTTTAAATTCAATGGTTCGCTGTACCCTCCCAGACGAAGGTGTTGTGGACTGGTTCGCGAACCCAACTGATTCTTTTGTTGTGATTTTTTTTATTTTTTTTTTCAAACTTTTCGTGGTTATGCCTTCCTTGTGAATTATTCATAGTCTTGAGCGTAATGGCCATGCTGGTATATGAAATTATTTGCGTGGGACTTTGTTGGATCTTGATTAGAGTGTGTGTGAATCTACTCCATAGTTTTCAGTGTCTCCAAATTTTTTTCTCCAGCCCGGCTTGCCTACTCGTTCTGGCATGAAACTCTTTCTCAGGGCGTGGACGAGCCCCGCGTTGTTTCCGGTAACCGTTTGCCTGCTGCCGTTTTCCAACCTTTTCCACCTCGACAGGTCAGTGGAAAAGTTTGTGTTGTTGCGACAGCTATATTAATTTTTTTGATGGGTCTATTTTTTTGTACGCGACTGTACAAATTCAGTTGGCTGTACATTAAAAATATTTAAATTCAGTTCATAATGGAAAAATAAAGTCTGCAATTCATTGGAATTGCAACTTAAAATTCCAATAAATGAACTGTAAACTAAATCCGTTGCACACAAGCAACATAATTTGTAATCCATCACATTGTTCTATAAGTGGCGTGATTTTTCTTTTATATTTTAAAAATCACGCGATTTATAGAAAACATAAGAGAATTATTCTACTTAAATTTTTGTCTTCTCCTTCTCCATCTAAATTCTCTTATTTTCAAATTACCTTTTTATTAAAATTCAAATTTTTAAAAAATCTCGTACAACCTAAAATACATGTAATGACGTTTACCGACGGCTAATACATAAAATTACACATACTATTTAATACCCATATTAATTGCTTCATATAAAATTTCGTATATATTAATTGACCCATATATTCCATTACGACCTATTTACTCATGTAAATAGTGTAATGAAATATGAATTTTAACTCACACACACACGCACTGGTCAGGTACCCGATATGTTCATGTTGCCTACTCACTATATATTATTCTTCAAGTAATATATGAAATTTACCAGAACATTCGGTAATAATTCATATACCTTCATGTTCATTACTGGTTAATAATCTCTTAAATGACGTTTTAATTATCTTAGTATACCTAATTAAGAGATAGGTAATGAAGCTAATAGTAATAGCACGGGTATATAAGGAAGGTACATTAAACCACAGTCTCTTTTTTTCCCTTTTTTCTTTTGACTCGTGTTATTCAGTTGGGAGTGAACATCATGCATAGGCAGTCGGTATTTTTTTTTTTTTTCAAATTTAAAAAAAAAATATTGAAGAAAAAAAAATGTGAGTAGAAATAATTCTTCTAAAATTTTGTAAAAAAAAAATTAATTGTGACTTTTTTTGATATTAAATGAAAAATAAAGTGTTCAAGTTAGAAAAAAAAAGAAAAGAAAAAAAATAATGATTTAAATAAAATTTATTCTTGTTGAATCTTTTTATAAGGTGAAGTAATAATAATATATTATAACTATAATGAAAATTTAAGGTCACAATATAAAATTTCGGATAAATGTGTATCAAACTGAACGAAAAAAGTTAACAAAAAAAAAGAAAAATTTTTATAGGTACTTTATAAAGTGAAATATTTACACCAGCAAGTGGATATTCCGTCATTATAGAATATTACAAATGTATCTTAATTAAAAATGGAGAAAAAGGTGAATTCTTTTAATTTAAAAATAATATAAGAAACGTGAGAAGGTTCAAAAAAAACTATTTAAATAAAGTAATAATATAAAAAAAAAAATATAAAATAAAAATAAAATTTAATTCTAACAAAAATTTAATAATTTTAAATCTGAAATAAAAATTGAAAAGGAAGAATAGAAAAAAAGAAGGGGTTAGGCAAGTCGTATAAAAAGAAAAAATATATAATTTAAAAGAACAAAAAAAGATACAAAAGAAAAAAAAAAGGATACACGGGAATAAAAAGAAATTTAACAAATTTTACGTCAATTAAAATCATAATTAAAAAGGAAAAAAAAATAATTTAAAACAAAATTACCTCATATTACGTTTAAAAATTATTTAATAATTGAATTGAAAGTTATCCATTAAATTTGCAAAATAAAAAGAATAATAGATAAAAGAGTCAATAATAATGTTACTTATTTAATTTTGACAAATCTTCAAAAAACAAAAAAAAAATTAGAAAGGAAAACATAATAAAATGCTAAAATTGTGTATAAAAGCAGAAATATTTTTCGATTTTATTGAAAATTGAATAATAAACATTACTAGATACACTAGTTAAAATTGTATTTAATGTAGTATTGACAAATTTTGAGTTAAATTTAATAGTCTAAATAGTCTAACTTGGTAGGTCCATTTTTTTTAAATAAACACAAAAAGGAAGAAATAATCTAAAAAAATCAGAAATTAATTTAAAAAAAAAATAAAAAAAAAAATAAATAAATAACAGAATATATATTACACATTTAAATGAAAAAAAGAAAGATTTAAAGAAAAAAAAATTGTAATTTAATCAATTTATTATTTTTCATTGTAAAATTAAATTATAAAGTTATATATTCGAAAAGATAGTTTAAAAGGCAAAAAAAGAAAAAAAAAAAACAAAATTTGGAAAAGTAATTTTGATTACAAGATTTTTTTTTATTAAACAAAGTCAAAATAATCAATTTAAGTTAGTAAGGATTTCAACTAAAAATAAAATAAATAAATTAAGAGTAAAAACAAAAATATATATATAATATAATAAAACACATAGATATAAATATATTATTTGATAAAAATTTCTTGATTTTTAAACAAAAAAAGTAAGATTGATTAATAAAAACGGAAATATTTATTATTTTTCACCATTATAATTAATATTATTATTATGATTATTATTATTGCTGTTTATTAAAGTAGGCTAGAAAAAAAAACAGATAATAAAATTAATTTTCTTAGATCCAAAGTATTTCAAATAAAACCCAAAGAGATGAAAAGATAAAAGTAAAAAGGGGTAACTGTGGGTGGTGGATGGTCTTCGTGGGTAGATGAAGGTCGCAGATTGCGGGAATGATTCTTCTTTCCCTGTCATATCTATGGTCAAAGCATGGTCCATGTATTGGTCTTAGTTTTCTCTCTTCATTGAAAGTCGTTGATTCCTTTTTTTTGTGGCTTTCCTCAGTGACATACGAGTACATGCAATTGTAGCCGGTCAAACTATGTAACGCTACGGACGCTTCCGACAGGGTGACCCCAAGAACCCATGCCAGACTGAAGCAGCTGGATCTGACCGGCAGGGGTTCACCCGGAAGTTATAGTGGTTCCCAACATTCATAAATTTCATTAAAATTTCCGTCCGTTATTTCGTTACAACTTGGTTCAAAAAAATTAGTGAAGTGTAAGCATTTTTGTGTATTCAATAAAATATTATTTATTGTCAATTCAGTAAAAAGTTATTTGTTGTCAATTCAATTAAATATGATTTGTAATTATCTGAACAATAAAAATATGTACTGCTAAATTAGAACGGATGCGCGTGTTAATTAAAAAAATGCAAGAATACATTTTACGAATATTTTGTTATTGGTGATTATTTGTTCGATGGGTTAACCGGATACGCGAGTTAGATATAGACCAAATCATGAGAATAAAAAAATAGAAACAAAAATATCTTTAGAAGAAACTATGGAAAAATATAACCATAAGAATTAAATAAGTATTTCAGATTTCACTTTTAAAATTTTTCTTTTCTTGAAAAACAAAACTATCAAATTTCAGTAATAAATTTTGATAACTCATCATTTAACAAGAAATGGGAATTTTTCCATAATTCTTTTCTCACAGTAATTTTACTTATGTAAATTGAGAACCTTTTACGTAACTAATAAAACTTTATTTTTCCATAATTCTTTTCTCACAGTAATTTTACTTTTGTAAAATGAGAACCTTATACGTAACTAATAAAACTTTCTCACATTAACTGCAAAATATGTTTTTTAATTTAAAATATTTTATTATGTACGCAATTTTAAAGAATTTTGAAGTTAATTTTATTGTAAAACAAAATTTTAGAAATCAGTCAAAATCTTAATTTTGATCTAGAAAGTTGTCAATAAATATACATATTTTTAAAAATATGATTTTGGTGTTTTATTTTTTTTTTACTTAAGTAAAAAGATTAATTTATGACTCGTGTGTTATTATATATTGTGTTAACTTAGACACAGATAGATTTAAAAGAAAGAAAAAAGGAAAAACAATCGAAAATTATAACTTAGAAGCTAACTTAAAAATCAAACTTAAAAATATAAAAACAAAACTAAGTATAAAAAATTAATCTAGAATCAGAATCTAACCATCAACCGTCTACCATCATTATTAAATTTTTCCTCTTTCATTTTATATCTTAAGAATCATTAATCGAATCTAAATAAAATAAATTGTGTTAGAAAGAAGAAGAAGTTCTCTTTAAAATGCACTATTGATTGTTATCATGGAGTATCATCATTAATACCATCAATTAATCTATTTCATACAGTAAACGACATAACTCAAGACATCAAAAATATTCAACAGTCCATTAGAATTCTAAATTGAATAAATGAAGATCTTGTAGCGGACATGAAACAACATTATACACATCATTATGTAGTATCATATTTTGGGTTATGTGTGGCTTTAATAGTTATGGCGTACTCAACATCCAGATATATGCATCTATATCAAATTTCGGACGAAATGCAGAGACGCTAAAAAGGAAGATGAAATACATAACTTTGAATTCCACGCGGATTCGCAAATCACAATCATTGAGCAATATCTCAAGGCGGAGAGAATGTTAAGAGTTAGGTTAAAAAACAAAGCAAAATAAAAATGTTAGTAGCTTATGTATTTTGTAACATAACAGGAAACATTTAAATTTATGTGTCATGTATCTTTATCTTTATTAAATAGAAAAGTGAAAGTTTTAGGAATATAAAACAATACTGTTCCTTAAAAATCATTTTAATTTTTATCCTTTAAAGTAAAATCAAGATGCATAAAATTAGTTTCATAAAACACATGTAGACTTTAAGAATACTAATGTAAAGCACGTGTATCTATCGCTAGAAAATCAATAAAAAACGATCCTTATCTCAATATAGACATTTTAAAATATTTTAAAAGGGATAGAAAAACGGATGCACCTGCATCCTATACCCCAGCCAGCATTTTGAAGAATCTTCTAGAAGAAGATAACACGAACACCTTCAATTTATTTCCATGAGAATCAAGTTGTTATTAGAAGATTCTTCCAACGGAATATAAAGCGAATGTTGTGGAAGTAAATAACGTGAAGCTACCGGCTAAACACTTGTAGAACGAAGAATGTAAGAATTCCCCTGAGATTCTAAAATGATTCATCTAGGAGATTCTTCTGTCTAAGATTCTATATTCAAATTGCTCATTTTAAAAGTCATCTTTGTGAAGTAAAAACAGAGTTCAATTATTGTGAAGTGAAAACTAATTTGAAAAATTATTTATTAAGAAATTAAACATTGTGGTAAGTAAATATTTTTACTTTGTTTTTACAGAGGTTGAAAATAAATATAAAAAAAGTAGTTGTTCCGCTAATAAATCCATTCTCTTTAATGATTAAAATAAATTACACAATAAGTGATAAAAACTTATTTTTTCTACAAAATAAGTTAATCGTAACGCATAATTCCAATTTATTTTTAATATTTTACTTGTTATGGTTTAAATTAATTTTAATTAGATTTTTAAAAAATTAATTTCGTATTTTCTATTAGTTTAACTGCAATAAATTTGAATGCAGTAAGAATGGCTAGCAAAAAGAACTTTAGTAGACAACATTTGCATAAAAAGGCGAGAATTGAGGCTAATGGACAACGAAGAAATAAAAAAATTGGATGAAAAGTTAACATATTGTAAAAAACAAATTCCATTTGAATTTTCACGAATTCCTCGTGGTACAGATGAAATTAGTAGATGGAAAGCTACCGAATTCCGAATGTTTCTTTTATATACCGGACCTTTTGTTTTATAAACTATATTAGACCATGAAAGAAACAATCACTTTCTAAAATTGTGTCTTGCAATGAGGATTCTACTTGAAGAAAATGATTGTATCTTAAATAATCAATGTGCATATGATTTACTATAAAGTTTTGTATCATCCATGCAAAATCTTTATGGAGAAGAATACATTAGTTACAATTTTCATTGTCTGACTCATCTTAGCTCAGATGCACAAAGATTTGGAGCATTAGATTGCATAAGTTCATTTAAATTCGAAAATTACATTTGAACATTATAAAATATCTATTAATGCTCCAAATAATATTGTACTTCTTCGAAATGAATCTTTAGTTAAAATATGTGGTATACAAAAAAGTGGAAGGAACACTTATTTTGAAGGACAAAATATACTTAATACATCATCTTATTTCAAGTGTCCCATTGAAACAATTAGTTAACATTTATAGTTGGAATGGTTCTGATTTATCATTTATTTTAGCAATATATTTTCAATAGATAATATTCTGAAGAAATGTATGTGTTTATCAGATAAAAATTCGTCTTTTTACATAGTTTCCTTGCTCCGTCATCAAGATTAACAACATAATATCAAATGGATCCTGCAAATCAATCTGGATTTTCAGATCAGTGTAATCTTTTAAATTTGTATTTGTTATTTAATAAAATTAAGTATTTCTGAATAGATATATATGAAGCTGCTGCTGAGCCAGTTATTGTTCACGAGAATGAAAATACATCAACAGAGACATTCAGTTATCGTAAAAATTTCCTTCGTATTCCTCCAGGTGAATTTATATTTCATATATGTACATATGTATAAATTTCAGTTTAAAAGTTTTGTATCCGTTAGTTAAAAATTTTAAATTTCCAGGCAAACATCCCACAACATCAGCACAAATTTCACCGAAAAGAAAATTAATAGAAATATTTTCACAAAATGTTTTTGAAAACTCCCAAAATATAGGTAAATAAACTGCCAAGAAATTGTTTCGTATGTAATTGTTTAAATACTACCATTATTGTAGAAGAAGATACTTACTTCACACACATTCCTTCTGCTAAAAGGGTCCGCGATCAAGGTCAGGATAAAGTGCAGAGCCAAACAATAACGGAATTAAAAGTAGTGGAATGTAACGAGTGTGCTAGTAAATTGAATTATTTCGTAAATGAGATATATTTCTCATTTTTAACATATATTATAATAGGAATAAAAGAAACATTGGCACAAGTGAATTCAACTCTACTTCGTTTGACAACTGAAGTTATAGAGTTAAAATCCCATATCAAGCACCTAAAACAACAGTTAGGAGCGAACATTATGGAAAATAATTCTTTTGCGTCCAGTTTTCCTTTATCAATTAAAGAAGACGTATTGGAATGGGAAAAGAAGTATGTTTCCGACGATAATATTTCCCAGGAACTCGTATGTATTCAATTTATATAAAAATATACATACATATGTATGTGTTGTAAACAAATTGAAAATTTCAGTTTAATTATTATCTTCGACAAGGAAGGGATGATGCAAAAATTTTCATAAGAAGTAATTTAAAAAAAATTATGTCTGACGAAGTGGCCTTGAACTTCTCCTGGCAGGGAACTGAGAAAAAAGAGAAAATAAAGCATTTCAATTTAATATCAGTTTTAAAAAGTGGGCTAATTTAATAACAGCTTTAAAATATAACTTTGTTTTGCTTATAAAAATAATATTTACAGATGCAGCTCACAAAAAATATATCAACATGAGCGAAGACTTTTCAAATAATATAATAAAACAACATTTTCAACATGCTAAAGATAGAATAAATAAAAGAAACCAGAGTCCTAAACAAAAACAAACAGCTATTTGATATACTTTTTATGTATGAAATCTTATATTTTATAATTGAATAAAAATTTTAAAATTAAATTTTATATATGTATTTCATCTATTCGCTATAAATGACAAGTATGTATATATTCATCATGAAAAGAAATTAAAATAACATACATATATATAGATTTGTAATAGCACAGAAAAAGCCATTTTCTTATACCAAGTATACTCCTTTCCACAACTTTTATATAATAAAATTATGTCGATTATCGATATATTTCGAGAAAAGTTGATATGAAGGTTTTCGAGAAATTATTTTAAATTAAATACTTGCTATTGTAATTTCCTACAAATTATTCTAGACATATTTTTAATTTTTCACTTAATAGGTCAATACCTAAAAATTAAAAATATGTTTAGAACAGTTTGTGGGAAATTTTAATAGCAAGTATTTAACTTTATAAATAATTTCTTGAAAATCTAAAATCAATTACATATTAGATTCATAGGAAAAGGACAATAAAAAGAAACAAACACAAAACAAAAACAACAAAGCACACACTTAAAATTCTTTCTTACAACAACAAAACACCAAGCACGACGGATAATCACTACACAAAAAACAACACTACACGAACACAACAAAAACGATGAAAAATTAATAAATTCGCGAATTTCCTGTAAAGAAATTTGAAGATTTTCCAGTGAGAGTAAAAGAATTTTCTCACCTCACTGGAAATCTAACAAAGAATTTCCAAAGAAAATTCGCGAATTTTAAAAAACACTATAAAAGAAGGGTCACTAAAACACCCACGAGTAGTTAATTTTTACCAGTGTTCAGTGCGGTGATATTAGCGATTTTTCTTTTACAAGTGCCACAGTTTTTTTTAAAATAAAGTTTTTTTTTATTTTCACATAATTTTTCCACATAGTTTTTTTTTTAATTTCATAGTTTTTTTTAGTTTCAGTTTTTTTTTTATATATAACATTTTTTCTTTTTGAGTTAGTTTTTTTTCTTTTTAAATAGTAGCTTTATTTTTTTTTCACAATTTTTTTTCTTTCTCTTAAATTTTTTTTTACGCCACTTAATTTTTCACTTCACAGGTACGTAGTTTTTTTTATTTTTATTTTTTTTTCTTTATTTTCTTTTAAATTTCATGTTTCACTTTCACTCTTACTTACCCCTTTTCCTTTTAAATACATTTTCCTTAGACATTTTTTTTTTCTATTTTGTTTTTACACTTTCACTTTAATCTTTTATTTTTTTCTTTTTACATTCCACGCACTTTCTTCCCGTCTTTTCCTCTTTACCACTTTCTTTTTATATACACTTTCACATTCACTTTATTTCTAACACATTTTTTTTTGTCCCTATTCACATCACCATTTTTTTTCTTTTTCCTTTCTTTATTTTCGTCACTTCTTTTCCCGATTATTATTATTATCATTATTTTTTTAGTTTTTTTTATTAATTTTTTACTTTTACATTATTATTATCCCTTTTTTTTGGATATTTTATTACACCCGCGACGTACTTTATTCGAAAAATTAAATTAGAGATTATTTCGCGAAGTAAACTTTTGTTTACATTTTGTCGGCCATATATTAAAATTAAATTATCTGTCAAAAATATCAGAGTTGCCACAGTGTCTAAATTTGTGATTAACTTGATTTAAAGATTTATCAGGGCTGCCTTCTCATAAATTCTATATTCTTCACTTCTTCACTTCTACACACGTTTTTTTCGTCGTCTATTTTTCCTACTGGGCTCACTTCATTCACTTCCTCACCATTTCATTTTATAATCAGAATTTTTTCTTTATAATCAGTTCTATTTTCTTATTTTTCTTTTTTTTTACTTTTATAATTATTAAATTTTTTTTTATTCAGTTCCGCCTTCTTCTTCTTTTATTTTATTTTATTTTCTTTTACATTAAATTTTTCCCTTTTTCCAACATTTTTTTTATAGTTACGCAAAATTTTTTTTTGTTATTCGCTTATTTTTTTTTTCTTTTCTTTCCTTTTCTTTTATTAAATTGTAAATTGCATAAATAAATTTGTAAGTTCCTACCTTTTTTTTATTTTTTTTTTTATTTTCTTTTTTTTAATAAACAATAGAAAATTTTGTTAAATTCTAAACAGTGTGTTTTATTTCATTTTCTTACAGCTTTGCCCTCTTACCTACATTCTCCTTTGCATTTTTTTCTTTTCAAAAATCCCTCTCGGACGCCTTATTTTTTCTTACCTTTTGATTTTTTTTTTTTTGGTAAAAGTTTCGTTTTCTCTCTCTTGAGGAAGATCTTTTTTTTTTTTTTCTTTTCTTTTTTCGCTCAAAAGGCCAATTTCGTATCAATATATAAATAAGAAAATTGGGCGTCAGTGTCACCCAGGCGTGGAGGCACGAAGAAAAGCAAGGAGGAGCCGGGAAACGAGGATCGCTCAGCTTAAAGGAGCCGAAGCTGAGCCCCGACCCCGTTTCCAAGGCTCCAGCCACACCCTCCGCGACCCGGGTCACCGGTCGCATAAAGTTCTACAACCAGACCAAAAACTACGGATTCATCGTTAGAAGTGACGGCCAGGGTGAAATCTTCTTTCAGAAGGAGGACCTCGTGGTGAACAAAGTGTCCAGCTGGAACCCGAAGGAAGGAGATCTGGTAACCTTCGAGGTGAAGGCGACCTCCAAAAGTCCAAGAGCGGTGAATATTTCGTGCGATGCCAGGTCAACAGGTAACTCATCACCACCTGAAGCCTCACCAGCTGCTGCTGAACCCTCTTTGCCTGCCCCTTCGACGTCGTCAAACTTCCTGCCACTGAGCAAGTAGGGCCTAGCTCAGTGGCGAGAAGTGGCCCTGTGATAAAAATTACAGTCGCCGAAGTCTCCAACAACCTCAGGATACCTGGTCGAGTCAACGGAGGCGACTGTAAAATAACAATCGATACAGGTGCCACGCAGACCGTTATCCATCCTGCTTTGCTCCAGCCCGACTGCGAACTTTTACCATCTTCTGCAGTCATCCAGAGCGTGACAGGCGAAATTTCTCCTGTAAAAGGAAAGGCTGCTATTCTAATTTCCTTTCAAGGCTTTTCCTTTGACCATGTCGTTTATGTAGCCGATATACACGACGAGTGTATATTGGGAATGGACTTCCTGAAGCGGTACAGGTGCATCCTTAACTTCAAGAAAAACACCCTTCAGGTAGACGGCGTTACAATCCCTTTAGAGACTGAGGAGCCCTTGTCTGTGGACGCTTGTAGGAAAATCGAGTTAAACCTTCCGCACCCTCGTAACCACACTGCTTTTCAAGGCGAACCGAATGAAGAGGTCGAACTCTTCCCAGATCACACTCCTACCTCTCCTGATCTAGAAGAGTTCAATCCTTCTACTTCTATCGAATGCGAACCCTCTCCAGCTCACCCCTACCTTTCGCCTACGGAACTGGAAAGGTTCAGCCTTCCCCCTACTCCTGCCCTCCTTGAGAAGCTTGCTGGTGAAAACGGAGAACATTTTCTGGATCACCCTCCTACCTCGTCTGATCCCGAAGTGTTCAGCTACTCTATTGATCCTGCGAGCGAACCTTTTCCAGCCTACCCCTGCCTTCCTCTTGCCAGACTGGAAAGGTCTCAACTAACTTTTTCATTCGTCAGGTTAGGTTGAAATCGGCAGCCTATCCTGCAGATTCTGATTCCTCGAGACCTACAGGCACACGTGATGGCACAAGTGCACGACTCACCAAGTGGAGGACATCTTGGAATCGACAAAACCATGGCGAAAGTTCGACAACGCTATTATTGGCCCGACATCCTTGCCATCGACATCCTTGGACCCCTCCCAGTAACCAAAAATCTATCCCGATATATCCTCGTCGTGATGGATTACTTCACTAAGTGGCCTGAAGCTATCCCTATAAAAGATCAGACCGCTGAAACAGTAGCTGAAGCCCTGATCGTTCACGTTTTCTCACGTTTTGGGTTGTGTCTCCAACTCCATTCTGACCAAGGTCGAAATTTCGAGTCCGAAGTCTTTGCTGAGGTGCTGAAAAGGTTCCGTGTCGACAAGACTAGAACGACTCCACTACATCCACAAAGTGATGGTTTAGTAGAAAGGTTCAATCGCTCGATACTAGATTATCTTGCTAAGTTCGTCGAAAGCCATCAACAGGACTGGGACGAGTACCTACCGTTTCTACTCTTGTCGTTCTGGTCAGCAGTTCAGCAAAGTACCAAACAAACTCCGGCCATGTTGAACTTTGGTAGAGAACTCCGTTTACCGATACAGTTAGTCACTGGCGACCCTCCTGACACCCCGTGTACTTAAACTACAGGAACGCTTACGCAAAGTACACGAGTTTAATCGAGTCCAGCTAACTAACGCTAGTCACAGGATGAAAGATCGGTACGATCTATCCGCTAAAGATCAACCGTTTAAAATCGGAGACCTAGTTTGGCTATATAACCCAAAACGGAGAATAGGTCGGTGTCCGAAACTTCAAAAGCACTGGGACGATCCGTACGAAATTCTAGAGAAAATTAACGACGTCGTTTATCGTATCCGACATTCCGTCACTAGTCGCAAATCCGTGGTACACCGTGATCGATTAGCACCCGTTAGAAAATAACCCAACATCCTATCGTACTTAACACTACCATTTAAAAAGCAGATATTTTAACAATAATTTCAAAATCTGCTGCTAAAAACGTTGTGAGGAAGATGCTTGGTTGGCTATGTTGCTGTTTCCATTGTTCCTTTTTTTCTTTACCCCCCTTTTGCATCTCTGTTCAACAACTTTCAACGGTTTGAACCAAAGTCCTTTTATTTATAGTACCCATCCATCAAGTCTAACATCAAATACCTTCTTTTCAGGAGATAGCGAAAAGACACGGTAACGCTGTCCTCGCCATAAATGCCTAACTAAGTGGTGATCCTGTAAAAGTGTTCAAGAAAAGACACGACTGTCAAGTGCAAAAAACCATTATTTTGTTTCAAGATCTTTGCGATCCGGGTCTACGAAACCTTGAAAAGACTGGACGCAAGTGAAACAGAGTAATTTTGCAGGGCAGAAACTCACAAACACAACATTAGCACCAATGGCATCGTGTCTAGACTACTAGTCCTAGGGTTGAAGAAAACTAGGAAACGAACACAATACGGACATCAACTAGAAATATTGTTGCTACATTTCGGTGAGCATGTTATTAATGCTCAATCATCATTAAAATCATATAGAAAAAGAAATCACCTTTTAATCAGATCCAACACAGCATCCCGTCGCCTTATTTTCCTGAAAAGAAAGGATAATTAATACCCAAATAACCAAAAATCAGATAATCAAGTTTAAATTTGAAGATAATATGCTTCAAATAAAAGGAACTTCCAATTGAACACCAAATTTTAATAATAATCGGTGCCCAAAACAGAAGCCCCTATTAAACACAGCCCAATCCTGAAAAAAAAGAAAAAAAATTATTAAATTAAATAAAAAGAAAAAAAAAGGAAAAGGACAATAAAAAGAAACAAACACAAAACAAAAACAACAAAGCACACACTTAAAATTCTTTCTTACAACAACAAAACACCAAGCACGACGGATAATCACTACACAAAAAACAACACTACACGAACACAACAAAAACGATGAAAAATTAATAAATTCGCGAATTTCCTGTAAAGAAATTTGAAGATTTTCCAGTGAGAGTAAAAGAATTTTCTCACCTCACTGGAAATCTAACAAAGAATTTCCAAAGAAAATTCGCGAATTTTAAAAAACACTATAAAAGAAGGGTCACTAAAACACCCACGAGTAGTTAATTTTTACCAGTGTTCAGTGCGGTGATATTAGCGATTTTTCTTTTACAAGTGCCACAGTTTTTTTTAAAATAAAGTTTTTTTTTATTTTCACATAATTTTTCCACATAGTTTTTTTTTTAATTTCATAGTTTTTTTTAGTTTCAGTTTTTTTTTTATATATAACATTTTTTCTTTTTGAGTTAGTTTTTTTTCTTTTTAAATAGTAGCTTTATTTTTTTTTCACAATTTTTTTTCTTTCTCTTAAATTTTTTTTTTACGCCACTTAATTTTTCACTTCACAGGTACGTAGTTTTTTTTATTTTTATTTTTTTTTCTTTATTTTCTTTTAAATTTCATGTTTCACTTTCACTCTTACTTACCCCTTTTCCTTTTAAATACATTTTCCTTAGACATTTTTTTTTTCTATTTTGTTTTTACACTTTCACTTTAATCTTTTATTTTTTTCTTTTTACATTCCACGCACTTTCTTCCCGTCTTTTCCTCTTTACCACTTTCTTTTTATATACACTTTCACATTCACTTTATTTCTAACACATTTTTTTTTGTCCCTATTCACATCACCATTTTTTTTCTTTTTCCTTTCTTTATTTTCGTCACTTCTTTTCCCGATTATTATTATTATCATTATTTTTTTAGTTTTTTTTATTAATTTTTTACTTTTACATTATTATTATCCCTTTTTTTTGGATATTTTATTACACCCGCGACGTACTTTATTCGAAAAATTAAATTAGAGATTATTTCGCGAAGTAAACTTTTGTTTACATTTTGTCGGCCATATATTAAAATTAAATTATCTGTCAAAAATATCAGAGTTGCCACAGTGTCTAAATTTGTGATTAACTTGATTTAAAGATTTATCAGGGCTGCCTTCTCATAAATTCTATATTCTTCACTTCTTCACTTCTACACACGTTTTTTTCGTCGTCTATTTTTCCTACTGGGCTCACTTCATTCACTTCCTCACCATTTCATTTTATAATCAGAATTTTTTCTTTATAATCAGTTCTATTTTCTTATTTTTCTTTTTTTTTACTTTTATAATTATTAAATTTTTTTTTATTCAGTTCCGCCTTCTTCTTCTTTTATTTTATTTTATTTTCTTTTACATTAAATTTTTCCCTTTTTCCAACATTTTTTTTATAGTTACGCAAAATTTTTTTTTGTTATTCGCTTATTTTTTTTTTCTTTTCTTTCCTTTTCTTTTATTAAATTGTAAATTGCATAAATAAATTTGTAAGTTCCTACCTTTTTTTTATTTTTTTTTTTTATTTTCTTTTTTTTAATAAACAATAGAAAATTTTGTTAAATTCTAAACAGTGTGTTTTATTTCATTTTCTTACAGCTTTGCCCTCTTACCTACATTCTCCTTTGCATTTTTTTCTTTTCAAAAATCCCTCTCGGACGCCTTATTTTTTCTTACCTTTTGATTTTTTTTTTTTTTGGTAAAAGTTTCGTTTTCTCTCTCTTGAGGAAGATCTTTTTTTTTTTTTTCTTTTCTTTTTTCGCTCAAAAGGCCAATTTCGTATCAATATATAAATAAGAAAATTGGGCGTCAGTGTCACCCAGGCGTGGAGGCACGAAGAAAAGCAAGGAGGAGCCGGGAAACGAGGATCGCTCAGCTTAAAGGAGCCGAAGCTGAGCCCCGACCCCGTTTCCAAGGCTCCAGCCACACCCTCCGCGACCCGGGTCACCGGTCGCATAAAGTTCTACAACCAGACCAAAAACTACGGATTCATCGTTAGAAGTGACGGCCAGGGTGAAATCTTCTTTCAGAAGGAGGACCTCGTGGTGAACAAAGTGTCCAGCTGGAACCCGAAGGAAGGAGATCTGGTAACCTTCGAGGTGAAGGCGACCTCCAAAAGTCCAAGAGCGGTGAATATTTCGTGCGATGCCAGGTCAACAGGTAACTCATCACCACCTGAAGCCTCACCAGCTGCTGCTGAACCCTCTTTGCCTGCCCCTTCGACGTCGTCAAACTTCCTGCCACTGAGCAAGTAGGGCCTAGCTCAGTGGCGAGAAGTGGCCCTGTGATAAAAATTACAGTCGCCGAAGTCTCCAACAACCTCAGGATACCTGGTCGAGTCAACGGAGGCGACTGTAAAATAACAATCGATACAGGTGCCACGCAGACCGTTATCCATCCTGCTTTGCTCCAGCCCGACTGCGAACTTTTACCATCTTCTGCAGTCATCCAGAGCGTGACAGGCGAAATTTCTCCTGTAAAAGGAAAGGCTGCTATTCTAATTTCCTTTCAAGGCTTTTCCTTTGACCATGTCGTTTATGTAGCCGATATACACGACGAGTGTATATTGGGAATGGACTTCCTGAAGCGGTACAGGTGCATCCTTAACTTCAAGAAAAACACCCTTCAGGTAGACGGCGTTACAATCCCTTTAGAGACTGAGGAGCCCTTGTCTGTGGACGCTTGTAGGAAAATCGAGTTAAACCTTCCGCACCCTCGTAACCACACTGCTTTTCAAGGCGAACCGAATGAAGAGGTCGAACTCTTCCCAGATCACACTCCTACCTCTCCTGATCTAGAAGAGTTCAATCCTTCTACTTCTATCGAATGCGAACCCTCTCCAGCTCACCCCTACCTTTCGCCTACGGAACTGGAAAGGTTCAGCCTTCCCCCTACTCCTGCCCTCCTTGAGAAGCTTGCTGGTGAAAACGGAGAACATTTTCTGGATCACCCTCCTACCTCGTCTGATCCCGAAGTGTTCAGCTACTCTATTGATCCTGCGAGCGAACCTTTTCCAGCCTACCCCTGCCTTCCTCTTGCCAGACTGGAAAGGTCTCAACTAACTTTTTCATTCGTCAGGTTAGGTTGAAATCGGCAGCCTATCCTGCAGATTCTGATTCCTCGAGACCTACAGGCACACGTGATGGCACAAGTGCACGACTCACCAAGTGGAGGACATCTTGGAATCGACAAAACCATGGCGAAAGTTCGACAACGCTATTATTGGCCCGACATCCTTGCCATCGACATCCTTGGACCCCTCCCAGTAACCAAAAATCTATCCCGATATATCCTCGTCGTGATGGATTACTTCACTAAGTGGCCTGAAGCTATCCCTATAAAAGATCAGACCGCTGAAACAGTAGCTGAAGCCCTGATCGTTCACGTTAAATTCTAAACAGTGTGTTTTATTTCATTTTCTTACAGCTTTGCCCTCTTACCTACATTCTCCTTTGCATTTTTTTCTTTTCAAAAATCCCTCTCGGACGCCTTATTTTTTCTTTCCTTTTGATTTTTTTTTTTTTTGGTAAAAGTTTCGTTTTCTCTCTCTTGAGGAAGATCTTTTTTTTTTTTTTCTTTTCTTTTTTCGCTCAAAAGGCCAATTTCGTAACAATATATAAATAAGAAAATTTGATTCAATTAAAATAGTTCTTCTTAATGCTTGAGATTAGAAGTATCTTTCAATCTCAATCACAAAATCTTTAGATACACGAATTTAAAGTCTATTCGTCAAACTGAAAGCGTGTTGTACTTTGTCAACATATTTGTCAACTATACTTCGGAAAAATTCACTGCGGTTAATAAAAGAATTAATCGCGTTATAAACAGTGCTCACATATTTCTACACATATATTTGCTACCACCAATGCATCTTTAAACTCGACACTTTATATACTTTTTCGACTGTTTTGATTTTAAGCTTTTCGCGTAATCGCTTTGAACGAAATCTTCTTACCCGAAATTTCACCTTAGTGAGGTTTTGTCAGGTTTATGGAGACTTGGTTGCGGATCTACTGAAGTTTAACATCTTCTGGCAGGTTGACTACCTCTCCATCCCCACACAATGAAGGTCCCACAAAACTCGATATGCCGATGATTTTACCATTGGGAAACTAAATACTGTCTGTTAAACTAAATGAAAGTTATACGACCTTGAACATAAAAATAACGAATTTTTTTTCAAAATTTTTTGACTTTGAGTTACAATAACTTCTGAACCATTCGACACAAAACTTTATAAAATTCATTTTTTTAAAGGTCTGAAGGTTCTCTTTAGAAATAACTTTCATTTAGTTCTTCACATTGGGCGAGGAATGAACTATGTTGCAAAAAGTGGAACTGGTTACTTTTCTAAATAAATTGTCTTTGACCTTGAATATCTCGGTAACCATTGAGAATAGACCCCTCCCCCTCCCATACGATTTTTTTCATATCTTATCGAGATCTACCACCATGTTCAGTTTGGCACACGAACCGTGAAACACCCTGTATAAGTAAAATACAACAATAAAAATAAAAAACAAAAACACATTTTAATTAAATAATAAATTAACATTAAACATTTATAACTAAAAACAATAGAAAATAAATTCAATTAAAGTCCATATGTGTGTCATTAGAATTGGAGGATCTGGAAGCTGCCGCTAGAGGTTCATTGTTACCATAATTGGTACGATGATAACCAATATTCACAAATTTGATGTTTGAATTTATTCTCAACGCTCGTGTAAATACATTTATACTAATTGAGTTCAGAAAATCCGGAAAATCTATCTGCCCCGTCAATAATTTAAAGATAAAAGAGGACTGACAGGTCCTTCTTCTTTCATTTAAAGAAGATAATCATATAAGCCGTAGCCGATCTTCATATGGTGGTAGGTTCAATGAGTAACCTTCTCAGTACCATTTTTATAAATTTTCGTTGTATTGATTCCACTATTTTTATAATTATCATAGCAAGGATTCCAAACAACGACACAGTACTCTAAAACAGGGCGAACCAGAGATACATATAGAGATCTAAATATGCACATACGGATCATTAAAATCTTTAGTCCATCTTATAATAAAACCTAACATACAGTTAGCTCTAGAAACTATTATATCCATATGTCTATGGAAGTTCAGTTTTGAGCCAAAATGTATCCCTAAGTCTTTAATATTATCCAATTTATCTAATGTGATACGATTAATATGGTAATTATTAGAAATAGGATTTTTTACACCAATAATAAAATTTATCGAGGTCTTGCTGAAGTAGCTCAGCATCATTTAAATCATAATCAAAATTAGAATTTCTGAATATTTTAACATGTTCACGACATCATTAATGAACAACAAAAACAGAAAAGGACCCAAATGGCTACCTTGCGGTACACATGAAGTCACTTCAATGTTACGGAATACATTATTAAGGAATTTTACTTTTTGAACACGGTTGTTGAGATAAGATTTGAGCCATAATAGAAAGTTCATGGGGAAACCAAGACAATCTAATTTAAAAAGAAGCAATTTATGATTGAGTGTCAAACGCTTTATTAAAATCAGTGTAGATACAATCTACCTGCCTTTTATTTTCAATCGCATTCAGACACTTGGAAGTAAAAGATACCAAATTAGTGGTAATGGATCTACCAGGTGTGAAACCATGTTGAAAGGAGCTAATGAGTGGTTTAAATTTAAATAAATTTTATTTAATACAAGTTTTTCCAACAGCTTTGAAATTGCCGATAATTTGGAAATATTTCTGTAACTATTTATTAATTTTTTACAACCACTCTTATGGATAGGGATTGAAAATGAAATTTCCCAAATAGAAGGAAACACTGAAGTCTTTAGAGATAAATTAAACAAATATGTAAGAACATTGGCCGGACTCGATCCACAATGTTCCAGAGTGACTGGAACTCCATTGGGACCATATAAACAACTCAGTATTTTCAAGTTGACAAAGATTTAACAATACTTCATCCTCTAAAACTAACAAATCATTTACTGAGAAGAGATTTGAATTAGAGCAATCTATAGAAAGTGGCACTTCTTCACTAGAGATATTTTCAATGTGAGGAGAATAGGTGGTCTGAAACAATACAGCAAAAAGATTAGAGATAACTTCTGGATCATCACTATTTTTATCATTGAAAGACATAGCTAAAGAATAGCTAGACGACTTCCTGCTTAGGTTCAGCAAGCTCCAAAAAGATTTGGAGTTTGATTTAATCTGTCGCTGGACTTTATTAATGTAACTATTATAGGCTACTTTGTTAAGAACAAAGAATAGTTTACGACATTCATAGAAAGCTAGATAGTCCCCTTCGTCTTTAGTACGAACGTACTGCCACCTAGCTTTATTTCTTTTATTTTTAATTTTTCTGATATTATCATCGTACCAAGAAGGGCTCAACTTCGAATTATTTTAGCGTAACTTGGGTACATATGTTTCGAAACCTTCACAAACTTTAGAGTAGAACACACCAACAGAAGCATCCACATCCCTGCAATTAAGTACTATGTTCCAATCTAAATTACAAAAATATTCGTCTAAATTCTGAAATTCAGTTTTGGAAAAATTAAAATAATAAGAGTCAGTAATAACATTTACGAAGTTAATTTCATAGTCAAATAATATACAAAGTTCAGGATGATACAGTCCTCAGGCATTACCACATTACACCACATTTAGAAAAGTCAGAGGTGTAAACCAGGTCGAGGATTTTACCGAATGAATTCCTGACACAATTCAATTGGTATAAGTTAGCATCAGCACAACCATCAGTAATTATGGCTTCATTAGATGAGGTAACTTCAACAGGAATCGCAAAGCTTTCCAAATCGTCGAATATCGTTTAATTTGGGGAGTTGAAATCGCCATCACAAATAAGTTCATCTCGAACCTGGAGAAAAGATGCTACTTCATCAATTACTTTCATATAAGCCATCACTGCAGTGAGTCCAGCACACGTAGCATGGTACAATTTTCCACAGCCCGTGCATAAAACTAGAGAAGCCCGTGGCTTATCAATTTGCAGAATAAAATTTGGTTGATTCTTCAATATTATTTTATTTTATTGTTATGGCCCCGTTACAAATAAAACACCCCTTTTTTTGTTATTTTTTATATTATTTATTTAATCACTTAATTTTTAAATTGTTACCAATTATAATTATTTCATTTTAAATTTAAAAATCTTAAAAAAAATAAACTTTATAACTCAATTTTTAACTATCTTTTACAAAATTCACATTATTTTATTCTATATTAACTTTTGAATAATTGGACAACACAACGTAACGTGAATTGGTAGCTTTTTAAAAATCAACTTCTACCCGTTTGATCAGAGTAATTAATAATAAAGTGAATGATGTTTGGAGTAGCGTAAATTATGTGAAAAAGTATAAGAGGTATGCTGGAACATAACACCTTCCCCCTATGAAGAAAATTGATTTCTGAAGAAAATCAATTTTGAAGATTGAAACTTAGCTGTGACGCTGTGCGTCTTAACGGACGCCTTGGCGTTGGGTGACCTATGACTGTTTCAGGAACTTGATTTTGGTATTCTTCAATATGGTCAACTCTATGATCAGTTGATGGATTATAGTTATTGAACACTTTGACTAAACAACTATCTGTACCATGATTTAAATGAGGTTTACAGAATTTAAATAGTTTGTGTATAATATAAAGTGTAATTAAACCTAATATTGAATAGATTGTTAGTGAAAAAATTGATGGGTATCTTATTAGCTTCGGGTGATTTGCTGCTTGTTGTAGTTCATCATTCATTCTGTCTAAAGTGTGAGAGACGACTTTTAAACCATCTAGGTTAATGTTTGTTAGTGTTATTGGAGAGAGTGACATGTATTCATGTGAAATATTAAGTTTTTCTCGTTTACAGCAATCATCTTCAGTAATATTTACCTTTGGTATTATTATTTGTAATTCTGTTTGTATAATATGTTTAGGAACAAGCCTGGATGAACCAAAATAGGCTTCACAAGTATCATTCAATTCAAGGACTAGTGTTCCTGAAATTTCCTCATCAATAATTTTATTACAAAGTATGATGATTGGCTTGCGATTTGTTGTGACAATTATCCATCTATTTGATTTTAATTTATGTATAATTTCAATGTCTCCTGCCATTAATTTTGTGTTGCAATTTTCAGGTAAAGTTTTAGGATATGAAGTCAGTAGTGTAATTTCGCAATCCATTTTATTACTTGTAGAATAGATTACACTTGTTTCACATAAGAATCTATTTTCTGATAGTAATTTACATTTTTCTAGTTTTTCGATATAGGAATATCTTAAACGAGTTGTAGATAGTGCTACATATTTGAAGCTCGGTTGTATATATGCGTAGCTATTACTATTTGAGTGTGGTATGGGTAGAGGAAGAATTTCATAGAAATTAAACTCATTTTCTTGAGTTAAAAGAATGTTGATAATAAATACTAATTTCCCATTCATGAAGTAAGCTTGTAAGTCTGATATATCTATAAATATGTGTGCGTTTTCAACATTACATGGTATTGCAAATTCTAATCCTTTAGTTAAACGGGAGTTGAATTTTAATTCTGTTATTAACTGAATTGGGGTTATTATGAAAGGATGAAGAATGCTTTGTTTTGCAAAGAGAATTGCATTTATTAGGTTATCTAATTCTTCATTTAATTCATTTGTTAAGTATGTTAAAAGCGAAATGTGTTTATGTAATAAATCGGAGGAAATTATTGCATTTATACTATTTGTGACTTGTTTATTGTAAGAATTGAATTTTCTTATATTTTCATTAGAAGTCTCCTCGTTTAATTTGAAGGTATTAATTGTTTCGTTAAAGTTCGCTATGGTTGATCTCACAACTTGTATTTGATCCTTCATGACTTTTAGCGTGTGAGAATCGTCATCTTTTACTTGCTGTATTATGTTATCATAATATTCTGCATCGTCAGCGTTCATTGTTCCGAAAACGGTTTTAAAAAGAGTACCGACTGCATTAAACCAGCCACGTTTTTGTCTTGTGTGTCCTATAATCTCTTTAATGGATTGAGATTTTATGTATAGATTTGGTAATTGGGCTTTTATAAAGTTTAAAGATTGAGTACAGTAAAAAGCTATGTGATTTTCCATCCTAATTTTACAAAGATTTTCGGATTTGTCATAAGTTGATTTTATCAAACTTAATTTTTCTGAAAAGGTTGTTATATTTACGTAGGTTAGCAACTTCCACTTTGCGGAGTACAGCTTTACTTGTTCAATGTTATCATAGAAAATACCGCTTCCATTCTCAACCTTAGTTAATTTGAAGTCGAAGGGTTGGACTGACCCAATGGATCTGAAAAGAGGGATATCGAAGGTTTAATTCTATTTTTGTGAACTCGTATCTTTTTGTTCTTAATTTTTAAAGTTACGTTTTGATTATTGTGTATTTTGATTATTTCGTAGGGACCGTTGTAATTCGGAGACAATTTCTTATTTAGTTTTGATGAAGTATTTTGTAAATATACCTTGTCCCCTTCTTTATAATCTGGATTAATTATTTTATTATCGTATGTTCTTTTTGAGTTTTCTTTAGATTTCTGGATATTTTCTTCGGCAATTTTAAGTGACTTATTTAATCTGTATTTCAACTTGTCGATGTAATTATCGTAAGTATAGCTAAACTCAGGTATTTGAGTTAAAGAACTTGGAAGTGTTGGTTTTGTTCCAAACACTAATTCATAAGGTGTAAATTTAGTGATGGTATGAACTGATGTATTGTATGAGAAAACGGCCATAGGTAACCATTTATCCCAGTCGTTCTGGGCTGAATTGATATAATGTTTTAGGTAGTCTTTCAAAGTGGAATGAGACCTTTCGAGTGCTCCATTTGTTTGTGGATGATATGCTGTTGAAGTTAGTTTACGAATATGAAATAGTTTCGTAAATTTCGTTATGATTTCGGACATGAAATCTGGACCTTGATCTGATAAAATTGTTTTTGGAATTCCCATGTGACTTATAAAATAAAGTAATTTGTTTGCGATAGTTTCAGCGTCATGTCGTTCAACTGCATAAGCTTGAGAGAATTTTGTGAGGTCATCTTGTAATGTTACTACGAATCGATTACCTGCTTCTGTTATAGGTAAGGGACCTACAATGTCAATACATAATTTTTCAAATGCTTAAGAAGCTGTTGAGGTAATTTCCATGGGAGCTTTGATTATTTTACGCATTGTTTTATTTTTTTGGCAAGATTCACAAGCTTTTACGTATCTTTTGATGTCAGATTTCATATTTTGCCATTTGTATTTGGACTTGATTCTGTTATATGTTTTATGGAACCCAGAGTGTCCAGATTGAAGGTTATCATGATTTTCCTTTAATATTATTGGAACTTGGTCTATTGATGGAGTTATTATTTTGTTTTTAGAAACAGTTATTTTAATTTTTGTATTTCTAAAAATAAATAATATAATGTCTTTTACTTTGTTGAATTTTAATTGGTTTATAGGATCTTCGAAGTTTGGAAAAGCAATTGATTGAATATTATCTTCCAGAAGTTTTTTCTTTAAGTTTCGTATGGTATAGAAAAAGTCTTGATACGATGCTTTTTCCCAATTGTTTCTTTTGATAAAGCAGTGAAAAATAAAATTTTTGTTTTTAATATTACTTGATTTGAAATTTGAATATATTTCATGAGGATGTGCTTTCAATTGTTCTGTATTATGTGATAAGGTTAATAACTCTTCGCAGTATTTATTGTTATTGTCCAGATCTACACTAGTTATGTAAGCTATATTATCACTGGCCTCTGTTAGAATGGCATAGGATTCGGAATATTCATATATTTTAGGAGATAGAGAACAATAAAAGAATTTTATATAATCGTCATAAGTGTCTTCATTGCTTGTGACGGCAATGTTTATATTAGTGTTAGAAATTCTTGACAAGCAATCTGCATTTGAGTTTATTTTTCCTTGTTTGTAAACTATTTCATATTCATATTCCTCGAGCTTTAGACGCCATCGTACAAGTCTAGATCCAGGGTCCTTGCAGTTAAACAACCAGACTAACGGACGATGATCGGTTACTATTTTAAATTTTCTATTTGTACTATAATTTGTTTCTGCGTAATTCAACGTACGAGAAGCGTATGCTATAGGAAGATCCTTGCCAATTTCTCTTTGTGAAAAAATAGCTCCGATAGCAAAGTTTTAAGCATCCGTGGTGAGAATAAATTCACGTTTGAAATCTGGATATTGAAGGATTGGTTCCTTCATTAATTTCTCGCGAAGGGTATTGAACGATTCTTCCTGTTGAAATGTCCACTTAAATTGGCAGTCTTTCTTCAATAGAGAATTTAATGGCCTAGCCAAAGTACTGAAATTCTCGATGAACCTTCTATAATAACCAACTAAACCCAAAAAAGCTCTAATATCTTTAACTGATTGAGGTCGTGGGAAGTTTTCTATTGCCTTGACCTTATCAGGATTCGGTCTTACTCCATCTTTAGATATTATATGACCAAGGTAAGCTACTTCCTTACGTAAGAATTCACACTTATCTGGTTGGAGTTTGAGGTTATTAAATTCAAACCTTTTAAAGATATCGTGTAATTTTTGTTCGTGGTCCTGAAGGCTTGAGGCATAGACAACTACATCATCTAAATAGACGTAACAGGATGTTCCGTTTAGCCCTGAAAGAACTGTGTTCATCACTCTTTGAAATGTCGCGGGCGCGTTTTTAAGTCCGAATGGCATACAGTTATATTCGTAGTGACCAGTTGGAGTAGAAAATGCTGTTTTACATTTATCACTTTCTTCCATTTCAATTTGGTGAAACCCTGAGGCTAAGTCGAGGGTTGTAAAATATACACTATGACCAAGTTGGTCCAATATTTCGGTTTTGTTCGGAAGAGGATAACTATCTCCTGAAGAGACTTGATTGAGGCCCCTATAATCAATAACAATTCGCCACTTCTTTTTACCTGAGGCGTCTGATTTTTTTGGTACAACCCATAGTGGTGATGACCAAGGAGAGGAAGAAGGTCTAATGATCTCTTGTTTAAGCATTTCATTGACTTGTCTATTAACTTCCTCTTTATGAATTTGCGGGTACCTATAAGTCTTATTAGTAATTGAAGGAGAGTCATTTGTATGAATTTTGTGTTTTAATACGTTTGTTGAGGTTAAGACATCTCCTTCTAGGAAAAATAAATGATTAAATTCTATGCATAGGTTCATGAGACTTTGTTTTTCCTCATCGTTTAAATGATCGCAACGAATTTGAGTATTTAAAAGATTGATACGATTTATTTTATAATTTGAGTATGTACTGAATACATACATGTCTTTAGGAATCGGTTCTAATTTAACCATTGGATTATTTATAAGGACTCGTTTTTCGAGTGTATTAAGAATTGTTGCGAAAGCTTTTTGATTTTTGTTTACTTTTGTGATAGCTCTACTCAGATAGACGCCATCAAGGATTGTTATTTCAGGCAACAGTCCTTCAAGTATACTAGGGTTTTCTACATTGACTTCAATTAGTGTCTCGCTTCTAGCATCTAGAATAAATTGATTGGAAGTGTTAGTAGGACACTTATAAAATGGAAATTGATATGATTTTTCATTTTTTATTATAACGAGAACACTTTGTTCATAATTGAGGTTTGCTTTGTAGTTTTGCAAGAAGTCATTACCCAGGATTCCATCATAAGGGATATTGGAAGAAGATGCTATGATATGGAATTTTCCTATTACATCGAAATTTTTGGATTTTAAATTTAAATACGTGAATCCTATTGTTTTAAAAGGGTTATCGTTTTTATCAATGCCTTTAAGATTTAGAATTTCGTTGTCGTAGTATTTTGTAGTGGACTTAAGAGTATTTGCACCACTATCTATGAGAAATTTGAGACATCTAGATTTCGCATTTTCACAATTAACTTTTAGATATATAGTATTTTTATTATTAAGAATTAATTCATAGTTAGTGCAGCAAACTTTCCCAATTCTCCAGGTGTTGCTGCGTTCCCCTCGAGATTCTGTACGTTTCCCTGTTCAGATTTATTTTCGTTTAAGTTTTCGGTTCTTTTAAAATTTTGAGGTTGTTGACTTTGGTTTTTATAGGCTCTCTTTCGACATTCCTCTATTGTATGACCTAAATGCTTGCAGTATCTACAGGAATTTTGACTCCCATTAGCCTGGAGAATTGTTTTATTGTTAGTTTTTTTGTAGCAATTTTGAGAAACGTGACCTGTTTTCTTACAAAAACTACATGTAGGCCTTTTCTGAATTTGTGCACGAAGCAGTAATTGAACTTTTTCTTCTTCTAATGCTATATTACATGCTTCATTTAGGGTTTTTACGTCACGAGAACGCAACATTTGACTTATTTCTGGTTTTATGTTTAAAATGAATGTATATAGGGCTAGGTCATTAAGGGCTGCTAATCGACCTACTAACTCTTTCTGATTTGGGTTATTTTGGCTGGTTACAGTTAATACTCGTTTCAAGGCTGTTTCTATACGAAGCATATACTGTGAAACAGTTTCATTTGGAAGTTGTTTACAATTTTGTAGATCCATTAGTAAATGGCCATAATGTTTTTTATCTGCATACATGCCCTTTAGATAGGTTTTCAAATCTTCCCATGTTGTAAAAATGTGATTTGCACAAGCTGTTTCTGCTTTACCAGTAAGTTGTGCCTTTGCGTAGGCCAAAAGAACAGGCTTTTGGTCTTCAGAAGCTAGTTCAAATGCAGAGTCAGTATTATTTAAATAAGCTACTAATTTTTCGCGATCTCCATCGAAGGGTTTTATAAATTTAAAAAGGGTATTTAAATTAAGTTCGATAGGTAAAGGTACATTGTCCCCACCATCATCAGGAAGTGCTTGTTGGTTCATGTTAAAATATGAATATTTGTTTTTATTATATTATATATTTATTATGTTATTATTTTAACCCTCTTATTAAATATTACATCAGACCTCACGTACTATGATTAAAAAATATATATATATATACATATATATATATTATGTTTTTTTTTTTTTTTTTTTTTTTTTTTTTTTTTTTTATATTTTTTTTTTTTTTTTGTAATATGCGTTTTGAGACACTCTGATCAAACGGGTAGAAGTTGATTTTTGTTGATAAATTTGATTTGAAAGTTGTTGTTCTTCAATTCGTTGATTGATGAGATTTTTTAAAGTTGGGTCGATTTTATCTTCTTTTCCTTGATATTGTTGCTGAATGTAATCAATAAAATCCGTTGTTTTCCCTTCGTCGTCTGAAAATTCCTCTGGAGTAGACATATAAGTTTGCTTTATTTGTAACAGTCGTTTAAGGCTTTCCACTGTGAAAGTAAAATGGCTTGACCGATTTTTCACTTTTAACAGTATCCCACTTCTGACACCAAATTTTGTTATGGCCCCGTTACAAATAAAACACCCCTTTTTTTGTTATTTTTTATATTATTTATTTAATCACTAAATTTTTGTTATGTTTATAATTTATTTCATTTTAAATTTATAAATCTTTGATAAAAAAAAATAACTTTAATACTTAATTTTATTTATTTTTTTGCTTTTATTACAAATTCACATTAATTTATTTATAATTTTTAATTAATATTATTTATTTAATCACTTAATTTTTAAATTGTTACCAATTATAATTATTTCATTTTAAATTTAAAAATCTTAAAAAAAATAAACTTTATAACTCAATTTTTAACTATCTTTTACAAAATTCACATTATTTTATTCTATATTAACTTTTGAATAATTGGACAACACAACGTAACGTGAATTGGTAGCTTTTTAAAAATCAACTTCTACCCGTTTGATCAGAGTAATTAATAATAAAGTGAATGATGTTTGGAGTAGCGTAAATTATGTGAAAAAGTATAAGAAGTATGCTGGAACATAACATTATTATTTAGAATTTTAAATTTATTTTAATTACCTAATTTAAACAGCAATCGGTAACACTGTTAATTTATATAATTTTATTAGGTTTTTAATAATGTACGTCTGGAGATATGCAATACTACCGTCAATCAAATATACAAATAATAGAAATAAATGTTGATAATCAATAATTCCCATTCCATACACTGTGTAAACTTTCATTTAAAGACTTATTAAATATGTAACATTACTTACGTTCATCAAAAACAGTTGCTTTTTAAATACCTACATGAAAAACACTGATTTTACAAGTTAAAAGTCATAAAAGTCATGGAAAAATATATAAGTCAATAGATAATTAACTAAAAAGTCACAATAAAATCAATAACATATTTAATCTCACTAATTACCGAGAATAATTTAAATTTTATTAGCAAAAAAGAACACACTAATCAGATAACAGTGTTACCAGCTGTTATAATTATAAGCACCTCGATTAACTGTTTTAATTGAATATTTTTAACTAATTTGTAACAAGTAAAAACAGACAAAAGCCCGTTCTGTATTTAAGAATAAACATGTTAAGACAGGATTGTCTTCTCGTAGTTGTGAGTAAATGTATATACCTACTCTTCAAATGCTAGAAAATTAGTAAATAACACATTTAAGGAAGACAAAAGATATGAATGCGTAGAAAAGAATAGGTTATTTGCCGGCACTTAGGTTTAGCATAGGATATTGTGTGTATGATGGAATGTCTTTGTTTTGAAAACAGAAAAGAAAAAAAGGATATTCCTGGTAGTGAATTACAAAATGCGAGTTTTCCTTAAGAATGCTTTGAAGAGTAGAATCAAATTACTTATGGGCACGACTACGAGTTGACGCGTTTCCTTCAACTAAGATTATTTTTATGAATGTTTAGTTTATTAATTAATTAAATATCAAGCGTTTATAGTTCAGGTGTGGGGTGTGCAATCGCGCGTGTCTTTTGATTATTTTATATTTAAAAATTAAATTTAGAAGAAAAAAAACGTTTTATGTGTAGAAACAAGAATAGAAAAGATATTGTCGATTTTGTGAATAAATATAAAAAAAAATATTTTGTGTAGTGTATTACATACATATATATATACATATATGAATATATATTTTATTTTTATAGTTTTTTCTGATTTAAAAAAAAATAATAAGTTATTAATATTAATATTATTAATTGAGTGTATTATTATTGGATTATTGAATATGTACTTGGAGTGATTAATGAAAAAAAAAATAGGCGTTTGGAGTGATTATTTGGGAAAAAAAAGGTGTTAAAACTAGATTGAATTTTTCTTTAATGATTTAAAAAGAAAAAATGTATATACATATACATATTTAAAAAAGAAAGTGTTAATATGATTCTATTATTATATTATTTTTGGAAGAAAGTGAAAGTGATTTATAAATTTTTATAAATATATAAATTCATAAATAATTTAATTTCGTGAAATATGTAGATATATATATTCATACACATACAGATATGTATTTGGAGTGATTATTTTAAAAAAAAAGGTGTTTAAACTAGATTGAATTTAAATTAAATTAAAACAAAAAAACAATAAATTAAATAAAATAAAACAAAAATAATTAAAAAAAAAAGACAAATAATATAGTATTTATAAAAATAAATATAATGGAAGAAGCAAGGAACACAGAAGCAGAAGGTAATGAGGTAGATGTAGAGACGGTGACCGAAACACAAAAGGTAAATCATAACTTATCAGAATTAGAGCTTTTAAGATGGGAAAATGAATTATTAAAAAGGGAGAAGGCTTTGAGGGAAAAAGAAAAATGCTAAAATTGTAGTGCAAGCACTAGCAGTTCCTTAAATAATACCACAGAGAGTTCCTCAGAGAAACAAATTAAAATTGGATTAAGCGAAATAAAAACTTTATTACACGAGTTCAGTCCTTCACAAGATCTGATAACTGCAAAGGATTGGATTAATAGTATCGATAGGTTGAAAAATTTATATCAATGGGATAACAAAAATACCCTGTTTTACGCAAGCTTACGTTTAGGGGGTTCGGCGTATTATTGGTATCAATCCAAATATGATACTTTACAAACATATGAGGATTTAAAAAGAGAAATTTTGAATAGCTTTCCGTCTGGCCAAGATGAATCCTCAATCCTCATCCAAATAATGGAAAGAAAAAGATTACCAGGTGAAGCGATTGAGGACTACACATATCAAGTGGCGGCTTTAGCAAAAAGAATAAATTTAAATGAAATATCTCTAGTAAAATACATAATTTCAGGTTTGTCTGACCAGAATTTAATAAATATTTTGATGGCCTCAAATTGCAAAAATATACCTGAGGTATTAAAATAGTAAAGAATTATGAAGAAATTCAACAACAAGGCAGGTCTAGAAAAAATTTAAATAATAAATATGAACCGTATAGAGCATATAAAACTTCCTTTACAGAACAAAACCAAAATAGATCATATTATTCAAAAAAACAAAATAGTAAAATTCACAAACACATGGAAAACTTTAAAAATGAACAACAATCACGTACACTATATTATAGAGAAAGAAATGAAAACGCGAACAAAGCAAAAATAAATTGTTTTAAATGTAATGAGCCAGGACATTACGCAAAGAATTGTCGGTTAAATTATTCTATACAATGTTTTCGTTGTCAACAAAAAGGCCACACAGCAAAAGACTGTAAAGCAAAACAGGTAGCAAATTTAAACGTAAGACAATATAATGTATCTAAAACAGACGAATATCATAAAGTAATACTTATAGAAGAAAAACAGGTACTTGCATTTTTCGATTTAGGTAGCGAATGCAGTACTATAAAAAAGGATATTGTAGAAGAATATTCATGGGATATGGATAAATGTGATGTAAAACTATTTGGGTTTGGAAATAACCAAACATCTGTTTTAGGGAAAATTACAAAACTAGTTAAAATTTCAGATATAGAAATCTTGATAGATTTTATGATTGTAGATGATACAGCGCAGAATACACCTATAATAATAGGTAGAAATTTTATGGATAGACCTGAAATAGAAATAATAAAGAAAAAGGGTACTTTCGATATTATTAGAAATAAAAATTATAAAAACAAAGAGAATTTTACTGAATTTGAGAAAATAAATATATAAAACATTAATGTGGATAAGAACGCAGAAAAAAGACATAAAATAATGTTAATTAATTTAGTGAATGACTTTCGCAATTGCTTCGCACAAAATATGAATGAATTAGGTAAAACAGAACTTATTGAAATGTCAATAAAGTTAAAAAAAGAAAAGGTTGTACGTTATCACCCATATAAATTTTTAATTTTAAATTTTAAAATCAGTTTTACAAAATCAAATTCAAGAATTACTAAAATTAGATATTATACAGTCATCGGCATCAGAATATGCCAGTCCCGTGTTACTTGTTGCAAAAAAGAATGGTGAATACCGTATGTGTATCGACTATAGAAAATTAAATTCTATTACAAAGAGGGAAACATTTCCTGTCCCAAACATAGAGGAAACACTAAATTTGTTAACAAACAAAGAAATATTTTCAACTTTCGATCTTATGAGCGGTTATTATCAAGTACCTGTAGAAGAAAACAGTAGACATCTAACAGCCTTTATAACGCCTGATGGTCATTATGAATTTAAAAGAGCTACTTTTGGACTTACCAATTCACCAGCCGTTTTTATGAGGTTAATGGCTAAGGTGACTAAATCACTGGAATCAAATAAAGTTATAATATTTATGGACGATATTTTAATAGCTTCAAAAACAGTAGAAGAAAATATTGAGATTATAATAAAATTCTTAACAGAAATGAGAAAAGCTGGTCTAACACTTAATTTACAGAAGTGTGAATTTTTTAAAACACATATTAAATTTTTGGGTCATGAAATTTCGGCGGAAGGTATCAAACCTGATTTAGATAAAACCTTTTCAATTCAAAATTATAAGCAACCAGAAAATGCACGTGAAATTAAACAGTTTTTAGGATTTTCTTTCATCGCTCATCCATTACAAAAGTTATTAAAAAAAGAAGTTGAATTTAAATGGACTGAAGAAACTGAAAACTCATTTTCAAAATTAAAGGAATTATTAAGCCAAAGACCACTACTTGCGTTGTATGATGAAAACGCAACTCAGGAGGTAAATACAGATGCAAGTAGTCATGGTATTGCAGGCATACTTATGTAAGAAGTAGGTGGTCTTAAAGCCTGTTTCATACTTTAGTCGTGCTACAACCAACGCTGAATCAAAATATCATAGCTATGAGCTGGAAGCCTTAGCAGTTGTCGAAACTTTAGAAAGATTCAAGCATTATTTATTACACAGAAAATTCAAGATAATAACGGATTGTAATTCATTACGAATGACACATGAAAAGAAAAATTTAATACCAAGAATAGCGAGATGGTGGTTAAAGATATCAGAGTACGATTTTGAATTAGTTTTTCGACCCGCACATAAATTAGTTCATGCAGATGTTTTTAGTCGCTGCCCAGCTCAAGAGAGTAAAGAAGGCGAAAATGTTACAAATAAAATGTTTATAATTGGAATGCCAGAAGAAGATTGGTTGATTGTTATGCAGAGAGAAGACCCTAAAATTGTTGAGATCAAAAAGATTCTTGAAGGAGAAAACATTGGAAACTCAGATAAGTCTGTCACAGATAATTTTATTTTAGAGCAGGGAAGAATTTTTAAGAAAACGCCAAATGGCCATCGATTTGTCATACCAAAAGGAGTGAAATGGAGAATAATTAAGGCAGCGCATGATGAACGCGGACATCCAGGTATAGATAGAACAGTAGAAACTCTAAGAAAGTACGTGTGCTTTTCAAACAAGAAAGCAGTTGTTAAGAAATATATAGCATCTTGTGTCGATTGCTTATATAACAAACGGGGTGACGATGAAAATAGATATGTTTTACATGCTCCTGAACATCATCCTATACCTTTCCATACTATCCATATCGATCACCTGGGACCATATCCAAAAAGTAAGAAAGGTAACTTGTATATCATCGGAGTAGTTGATTCTTTCACGAAATACGTAATACTGAAACCAACGAAAACGGCTTATAGTAACGGTGTAATACGATTATTAGACGAAATAAGTCAATATTTTGGCATTGCAAATCGAATTATTACCGATAGGGGATCGGCACTCACTAGTAAAGAATTCGAAAAGTATTGTCATGAAAATTCGATTAAACATGTTTCCACTACCGTTAAAACACCTCGTTCAACGGTCAGATAGAAAGATTTTAGAAGAACGAAGGCAGCTATATCGGCTATGACTCAAAATGAAGATAGTAGTGACTGGGATAAGAATATGCATGCTATACAGTGGGCTTAAAATAGTTCGAAACACACAACCACAAAAGTAACTCCACATCAACTAGTTATGACGTATACACCCAGAGATATTCTAAAGAATAAGTTGTTACTCATTTTGCATGATATTATTGATCAAGAAAATGAAGAAAATATGTCCTTAGCAGAACTTAAGGAAACAATATTGAAAAGAATTACAGAAAAACAAAAAAATCACGCAGAAAAATTTAACGATTGTCATTTTTAAGCCTAAAATCTATAAAAAGGGAGATTTAGTACTAATCAAACAAGAACCAGTAGCAACGGGGCAATCACGTAAAGTCCAACCAAAATTCAAAGGTCCATATGTAATAAAAGCTGTTTTATCAAATGATAGGTACGTTGTATCGGATACTGAAGAATTGCAGGTGACTAGAAAACCATTTGATCAGTTCAATCTGCAGAGAGATTGAAACCTTGGTGTAATTTGAACAATCTAAATTTCGATGACGGCTTAGATGAAGAAGATAAAAACAGCGAGTGAATTACGTAAACAAAAAGAAAAACAAAAGTATATATTGTGTAAAAAACAAAAAAAAAAACAAAAATGAATAAATAAATAGTAATATAACGAAAATAATTATTATTAAAAAAGAAGAGTGTAATTTGTAAAAGGGTAAAATGATTTTATTATTTAAAAAAAAAAAAAATAAAGTACAAAAGTATATATTTATTTGTTTTCTTTTTATTATAAATATTATTAATTAACGGATTAATCAATATTTTAATGAGATATACTCTCGATAAAGGAGTATCAATAATTTCAACGTAAGATAGACTTTATTCTCGATGGAGGAATAAAGAAAAACATATGTATATTTATTGTAAATTGTAATGTTTGTTGTACTCTAAGATGGAGGAGTACGATTTAAAAAAAAAAAAGGTTGAAAATAAGAAATTTTTGATTGTACTCTTGATGGAGGAGTGCAGACCATATTTGATTCAGAGTTACTCTTGATGGAGGGGTTTATATATATATATATATATGAAAAAAAAAAAAAAAGTCTTCAATAACTCTACTCTCGATGGAGGAGTAACGTGAGTTACAAAATGCGAGTTTTCCTTAAGAATGCTTTGAAGAGTAGAATCAAATTACTTATGGGCACGACTACGAGTTGACGCGTTTCCTTCAACTAAGATTATTTTTATGAATGTTTAGTTTATTAATTAATTAAATATCAAGCGTTTATAAATTGACGTTTTGTTTACTATTATAATCAAATTAACGTATGTACATCTTTAAAAATTGAATACGTTTATTATATAATAGAAAAACATATGTGTTTCTGGTTTCTACAAAAATTTATGTTTTTTACTTTCTAATTCATGCTTAACCAATAAAAGGAGTCCAATTTTTCTTGATTTTTTTCTGAATTTTTACCGTCCTATATACATAAATATAGAATTGTTTCACTTTGGTACACATATAAGATATTGTTACAGTGTTAAGAACCTAAAATAGACAAAATAAAAGTCTCATTAGTAAACTTCATTAAAATCATATTGAAAAAGAAATTACCTTTTAATCAGATCCAACATAGCATAATATATAAAATAATTAAATTAATAAGAAAAAAAAATAGAGGAAAAAGGACAATAAGGGGCAGCAAACTCAAAAAATCACACTTAAATTATTTTGCACAACAACAAAACAAGCACAACAGAAAAATCACTACACAAAAACAACACTACACGAACACAACAAAAAACAGAAGAAAAATCAATAAATTCGCGAATTTTCTGCAAAGAGATTGAAGATTTTCCAGAGAGAGTAAAAGAATTCTTTTACCTCACTGGAAATCTAACAAAGAATTTCCATAGAAAATTCGCGAATTTTATAAAACACTATAAAAGAGAAACCACCAAAAACACCCACGATAATTTTATTTTTAAAGTGACCAGTGCGGTAGTTCTCGAGTTTTTAGTGATTCTTTTGTCAAGTTTTACAGAAAAAATTCATTTTTTTCTTCTCAGTTAATTTTTTTTTTAGTCGTTTTTTTATAGCCAAAATTTTCTTTCTATAAATTTATTTTTTTTTACATCACTTTACCTCTATATAGGTACGTACATTTTTTTTGTCTTCTTTTCACCCTATCTTTTTTTCACACACGCATTTTTTTACCCACGTTTCTACTTACTTTCTTTTTTTTCCCACTTTCTTTCACTCTCACTTTCACTTTGATCTTTTATTTTTTTTTATTTTATTTTATTTAATACACTCTATTCTTTTCTTTTTTCTTCTTTTTTTTACCATTTTCGTTTTTATACACTGTACAACTTTATTTCTAATACAATTTTCACTTCGTAAACACATCACTATTTTCTATTTATTTCTTTTTTTTTCCTTCTTTTCTCTGTTGTTATTATCACATACAACCTTTTTTTCACATAATTGTTATTTAATTTTCACTCGCGCGAATTCTGTTAAAAAATTAAATTAAAGTTCCACTCGCGAGGTGTTGTTCACGTTTTGCGGCCATATAATCAAATAAAATTAATTAGTAGTGATGGGTTCAAAATAACTAACTAACTAGAAGTAACTATTCAGGAATGAATGTAGTTAGTTACAGGTACTATATTAGTTATTAGTTACTTAGTTAATTATTAGTTACTTAGTTACTAATTTAGCAACTATATTTTGGTTAAACTAAAACTTCACATTATTGTTACCTTTGTAATTATACTTCGATACATAAAAAAACGTAGGTGGCAGTACTAAAAATTGGCAATTCAATTGTCAAAATTGGATTACGTATAAACCTCTACATTGACATACTTTCAACCAAAAGTCAATATTTATTTGAATTTAATATATATAATATAACATATTAACAACGTGGCGGTTGGCGGTTGTAAATGCGAATTCGAATTGCGTTTGATTAATATCGGCTTGGTTTGGTTTCATTTAATTTATTTTATTTCCTGTGTGGAAATAAATTAAAGTAAGTATTTTGTTTTACAATTCATAAATTAGTATTTGTTTTTTGAAACTGAATCAATCAAAATTTCCATTTTCTATTACAGATTAGATAAATGTTGGATGTTTCTAGAACGTCTTAATACCTACCTGTACATCTAGATCTAACTAACCTCCAAAATATAAATTATTATTTTTTTTCAAAAATAATATGTAAATATTTTATTGAATTTATGTTTTGTTATGTTTTCTTTAGTACATTTGAATTTTCAAAATAAAAATAATCTTTAATTGTATTGCTTTTTTTTTAAAAAAATACTTTTTTAGCAGATTAAGGTTCAAGTGGAACGAATAATTTTTTTACCAATCAGCTAACTAAAAACTACATCCTTAATTTAAAAAAATATGATGCTTTTTAAAAAGTTTGAAAGGTTCTGTTCATTGTAAGGGAAGATGATGATTTTAATTTTTTAAATTCAACGTATTTAAATGTTAACCAGATTTATATCATGACTGTATTTTGGCGTTTAGGAATTCAACTAAATTTTGTTTCGAATTGAATTAAAAGTTGCATATTTTATGGAAATATGGACTAGTAACGTACATATGTATTTAACATATAATGCACTAAAACAGGATTAGTAACTAAAATAGGAACTAGTAACTAAAATAGGAACTAGTAACTAAAATAGAAACTAGTAACTGAGGCAGTAACTAATAACTAATAGAGAGTAACTAACTATACTCTGTTCACAAAGTTTTTTCAGTACAGGTCTTATGGAAGAGTTCATTTTTATCCAGTGTCGTTACATTTAATAGGAGTATACTAAGCTACGCATATCTATTATATGTGCAACGAGACACGGAAAACAGAAAAATCAATATCATCCATGCCTTTGTTGTCGCCAGTAACACAGTTGTACTGCGCTGCGACTGATTATTTTTCTTGTATTTCAATTCTCTGGATGAACAAAAATTAACAAAATGAATTATGAAGAAAGATAAAAATGCTGAAAAAATTCATGCGCACACACGCTAATGAGCTAAAAGTTGGTTGATTGATATTCGAGATATGTGTATAAAAAGTAGAATGAATAATAAATAATCGGAAGTTAGTGTTGCTGTTTAATAATTATGTTACTTAATAGTAGTACCGTTCTTAATAATAAAAAATTAAATTTTATTATTATAATTTATGCATTTATTTATACATTTACAAGTATGCATATGATATGTAACATATAAAAACAATAAATTATGTTTTATTTGAAAAAATGTGTTCTACATATTTTTTTACATATAATTATAAATTTATACAATTGTATACACATATTCCTTTGCAATAGAAATGCATTTTGTAATAAATACTCATTCTATAGAAAAGAGGAATTTTTCTGATGGTTTTTGATAAAAATTTTAAAGTACATATTTCAAAATTTATATAATTGATACTTTTATATTTTGTACATAATGGGTAATTCTTTTCTTAAAATATGTGTAAAAAGAATCGCAAGATACCCTAATATTACAGCAAAAAATGTTTCTTAAAAATTCTGCAAAGTGTTGGGTAATTTTAAAATTCTTATGATCAACAAATTGAATTAAAAAAATAATGGTATACTCGTGTATACATTAGTATTGGTACTGATAAGGATAATGTAAATTATCTTTTCATTCATACGATCAGCTATAAAACAAAAAAATTAAAATCCGTAATCCCTTTCACTTTCAGTTACCTATTTGTAGGATATACATATGTGCATACAAATGTTTTTGGGTTTTTACATTTTCTTATTTCATAGAAATAATTTAAATGTAATATTACACATTCATAACATTTTCTATTTAATAAATAAAACTCTCCTATTTTCAATTTTCAAATAATTAAAATTATTAATTTTTAATAATAATTACATTTAAAAAAAATAAATATGTATTATAATTTTTCTTTATTGGGAAACAATTTTTACAAAGTATAAAATTTTAAAAAATTTGAAAACAAATGTATAATCGGGAACACTTATCAAAAAGTTCATCTGGTTTTAGATACAAAATATAAACTAAAGGGTAACACTGTCGGTGACGAAAAAAAGAAACACATTTATGTAATTATTCAAAGAAGAAACAAGACAAAATATGTCCATAAGACCTGTACTGAAAAAACTTTGTGAACAGAGTATAGCTAACTAAAGTAACTAGTTAGTTACTTGGAAAAGAACTAATAAGTACCTAAATTGTCCATCACTGTTAATTAGCTGTGAAACAACAGTGTTGCCAAGGTGACTAGATCTGAATTTGACTTACCTGAGTTGCCCACCCATATTTTTTTTGTAACCTACCCATAGACTACATTTTTGTACCACATTGGATTTTTCTTCTTCTTCTTTTTTTCATACTTTTATTAATTTTTTGTACTCAGTTCCATTTTCTTCTTCTTTTATTTTACTTTTTTTTTTCTACATTAAATTTTTTCCTTTTTTCCGTCATTTCTTTTTTTTTTAATAGTTACGCAATTTTTGTTTGTTTGTTCGATTACTTTTTTTAGTTTGCTAGATAAGAATTGTAAGATTGTAAATTCTTTCTTTTTTTTAATAAATAGTAGAAAATTTTGTTAAGTTATAAACAGTGTGTTTCATTTCATTACAACTCTGCCCCTTCACCTACATTCTCCTTTGCTTTTTGTCTTTTCAAAAATCCCTCTGGGATGCCTAATTTTTTTTTTTTTACTTGTTTTGTAAAGTTTTGTTTTTTCTCTCTCTTGGGGAATATTTTTTTCTTGCTCAAAAGGCCAATTTTGTAACAATATGATTAAAATATTAACGCTTAGGTACGTAGATAATCATATATTTGTCACATACGAGTAATTACAAATATTTTCATTTTTCTATGTACCTAGTAATTTTCTTTACTTATTAATATACATAGATAGATAATTTCTAAAGTAGTAAATAAATTATTTTATTTACATTTCATTTTCCCCCGTTGTTAAGAATGAATTTTTTAAAAACTTAAAATTTGATTATAAATAATAAAATTTCTTCTTTTCTTCTCATTTTATAAGTAAGTGAAGAATAATATTCAATATATGACCCGTTCATTTTGCAAGTACTTTCATCCGTTCTGAGTTCTATTGTTTGTTTTTTTCTGTCAGCTTCTATAAAGCTTCTATGCAACAACACCTGGATTTATTTTACGCGGTGGATGGCATAAATAAATTAGGTATATTTTATTTTTACCGTCATTTTATAAATATTAAAAATACATGATATACGAATATGTACCACATATATGTAGGGTAAATGCTAGTAATCTTGGCATAGCTGGTATTCTTGGCCACCTAACTTCAAATCATTGAAAATATTGCCAATTAAATAATGTTCAGTAGAATCTCTTAATTAATCAACAATATTTTACTAAATGCCAAAGGAATAAAACGATTGGGTTTTTGAAAGAAAACACAAAGTTTATCATTAAAAATATTTATTTATTGATTCAAAAATTTCAGAAAATTCAACAATTTTATTAAATCAAAAGTAAGTAATTAAAACAAATATAAAGCAAATTAGAAAATCAAACAATTTAATTAAATCAAATAAAGTAAAATAAAACTCAAAATAATTCAAAGAAATTTTTAAATTAATGACAATTAATAAATCATAAAATAATGCAAGTTATTTAAATCAAAAAAATAAATCAATTCAAAATTAAATCAAGTTCAACAAAGCAAATTAATTAAATGCGATAAATTAGAGTTGATGATGTTCAGGATGTTCCTGTAAAGATTAAAATATTATTAGTTATACGATATTAATGCTGAAACTATATCATTCCATGTAATTAGTATTCGAACTTTCAAATATTATTTAACAGAGGTTAAGTAAATTTTAGTTTTATAGTATGTGTAATTTGTAGCAAATTGTACCTTTGCAATGGCTGAATTTTATCAAAGAATGCTTGAACGAGCTAATTTAATTGAAGTGAAGAGAAACAACTGAGTTAAATCGGTTGAAGTGAAGTGAAACCACTGAGTTAAATTAAGTGAAGTGAAATTAAACAAGTGAGCGATACTATTTGAAGTGAAGCAAGTTAAGTGAGTTTAATCAGTTGAAGTGAAGTGAAACAACTGAGTTAAATTAGTTGAAGTGAAGTGAAACAAGTGAGCGATATTATTTGAAGTGAAGTGAATTAAGTGAGTTAAATTAATTAAACTTAATCAGTTTATTAATTTTACAAGATACTGCTATTACAATTACCAGATTCACAAAATCACATATGTTGAACAATACTGCAATTCGTCAGGTGGGAATTGACTTATTAAATTGAGGTTAGAGTTACACGAGTTGAATAAGATTGAATTAAATAAAGTAAAACTGAATAATTTTGTTTGAAAATGAACAAATGAAGAAACTTTAAATTTAAAGCAGAATGTTTAATAGAGACACGTAAACCTTTAAAGTTGCAATTACTCAAATTAACAAGATAATGTATTTCAGTTTTATGGTCCATGCCCATTAGAAATTGCAAGGAAAATTCACTAAAATTTTCTATCTCATGGTCAATATCCAGTAAGATAGAAAACGACAAGAAAAATGTATTAAAATTTCAGTTTTATGGTCAATGCCCATTAAATACTTACAGATCAATACTCTTGTAAGTAGCTGTGATTCCTTCTTCTTAAGGTCAATACCCTTTAAGACACAAGGAGACTTCTTACCAGGTCAATTCCCAAAGCAGAAGTGACGATGGTTGTGCAGCATCTCGTTTTTATACTATTAGGGGTCTATTGTTTTAAGATTGGTCGGCCATTTTGAATTTTTATAATTCACTGGTACTTAGTACATTTTGCTTATTTTTTTAAGTTTTTTTTTTTGGTTTCATACTATTTTGCAATAAATTTTTTATTTTAAAATTTGTGTTGGAAATTTAGATATATGTTAGTATTAATAGTTTCATTGTTAATATTTTCCCTTTTTTATTATCTTTAATTTTGTGAAGATTGGGTTAATGGTACATTATGGAGATAAATTGTGAGTAATGGAAGTGGGATCTATGGTGGATAGTGGAACTAAATTAGTGATATGTTGAAATTGTCAAAAGGTGACATGTTTACCTTTTGATAGTTTCAACCAAAATGTATCAAACAATAAGTGTCTCGACTCTCGTCCAAAGTGTATCAAACAATAAGTGTCTCGTCTTAGAACAAAAAACTGATAAGATCTTAAAATTTTTACATCTACATACATGATTTTTTACACTAACACACTAGTAGTTACGCTAAAAATAGTCGGAAATATAAATGATGATGAAGAAAAAAGAAAAGAAATCGCCTAAGTTTGTATTGGTGACAACTTTTAAATAATAACTATTTAGGGTGCAGTAACCTATTAAATAAAAAGTTTGAATATTTTATACAAAGTAATTTATATTTCATATTTTTTATTATTTAACTTGTATAATTACATTTTTAATACTAAAATCTATTGCTACATGTGCGTTACAGATAATAATTTATTTTTATTCTTAGTTTTTTTCACATTTCTATTATAAAATTTTATTATATAATAAATCCTAACTCTTATAAATAATCTTATTAAATACTCAACATTTTCATCTGCACAACACCTATAAAAAAAGCAGTTATGAATTTTTCAAAAAATTATTTTTCCACATCTCCCTAGTCCTCTTTACCTTTTAAATTAATAATAACACAAAAACGCACGTTTTTTCCACGTGCTTTTCAAAGTGAAGAGCTATTATCTTGTGTGTAAGAACAAAAACATATGAACATTAACGCATCAGTTAAAGCGAGAGACAATAAAAAAGTAATAAGTAAAATATAAAGACAATACAAATGCATTTCAAAAGTGAAGAGCTATCTTAACCTATGCAAAAAAAAAACCAATACAACGAAAGCCACGCTTATCGGTGATATATAGAATACAAAACTGGTTTGTGTTGGGATTTCTTATCTGCATTACTCTTTCGTGAAATTTTCATTAGAAGTAATTGATAAAAGAATATCTCTCTTCAACATATTAGAATTTTTTTTTTATTTTTTATTTATTATTTTTTATATATATTTGGACTTTTCTTTTTGGTGAGTCCTTTTTCATTTACTGTTATGCAGAAGACGACCCACTGGATATATATACACTGTGGTTTCAACAATCATTATAACAACAATATTATTGTGTTGATAAGTGCGGTAGTGTGTGTAATATCAACAGGTTTTGTTCTCTATCACATGGTTATACATAATCCTGATCCTTTTTAAAGGATCATTCAATTTTTGTATTTGAAAGTGATTAGTATAAATTTAACGTGATTTGATTAGTGAAGATATTATTTTAGTAAAGTGGCGCGGCAAAATAGATAAGCGATTTAAAAGTGAAAAAGACAAATCTTTGAAATACATAGTGCTTTTATATTCAGTATCTCGAAAACTATGCTTTTTTCGAAAAAAAAAATGAATTAAACAAATCGATGCAAAATCAATTGACCTTTCATTTTCTGCAATAAAAAGTGGGAGGTTATTTGAGCTTTTTCTGAACAAAACAGGGTTAAACACAAAAATTTGGGGGAAATTCGCAAAATTTTGAATTTGCACGCGTCTAACTTTTGAAGGGTTCAGGGTAGAGGGACAAGTAGGATTTTGTTTTAAAGAGCAAAGGGTACTCCATATTTTCTAAATACAAAGTGACCCTGGAGTGCCCCTATAGAAAGTTATGGGGTGTTTTGTGAAAAAAATTTTGAAAAAACTTTAACGCCCTCTAGCGGCAAAACCGTTGGAATTACCCCCCAGCCCCACCAATACGATTTTTTGTTTGTCTCGGTGAGACCTATCACTGGTATCATTTTAATCGAAACCAAACGAAACACCCTGTATATCTATTTTTTATAGTGGCCAAGAATACATACAAAATTTCACGAAGGCATCTTATCTTGGTCACTTTTGATTTGAAAAAATCATAATTATATCTACTTATTTTACTAAAAAATTCAATTGTATCTGAACTATTTAGTTTGGTGGCAAAGAATATCCACATTTACCCGACATACGAGGGTATAACAAAAAATAACCGGACTAGTTAAATAAAACTCAAAATAATGGTTATGAAAAATTCACTTTTGCATACGGTGTTGCCATCTTTCTAGGCCTTCTCTATAAAAAAAATTCAAAAGAACAGGATGATTCATTCTTAGAAATAAAAAAATTAGAAAACGACATTTGGAATATCTCATTAAAACTTGAAAATTTTTATGATATTTTCAATTAAAATTACTTTTTTATCAAATATAAATTTAAAGGAATGAGAAATTCGTACAGAAACTCCCTTTTTAAAATTAGCTATATTTACATCATTTGAAACATCCTGTTAACATAATATGTTAAAAAGTACCTTTTTCAAGATTAACAGATTTTTTTTTTCGAATTTCCTACAAACAATTATTTGTGAAGTAATCAGAAACACATCAGGTACTGCCTCCATAAGCACAATATTGACTTTGAAATTTAAAAGTACAAAAAATACCTTTGGTTTATACCTGTTTAATCGAAAAAATGAGAATAAGAAAAACTCTCTATTTCATATTTTCAGTTGAATGGAATTAGAATAAGATTGGAGTTCTCATTTGTTCTTGGAAATTTGACAGCATGTTATATTATTTACATTTAAAAATTTAATAATTTATAAAAAATAAATAGTATTTATATTATAAATTATTGTAACTTTGGTTTTGGTAAGAAGACAATTAAGAAGAATGGGATTTCTCAAATAAGGATACTTTTTACCTTTAAATTTTTTGCGCCTATCTTTTTTAGCGAGCAGATGGATAGGACATTTTATCTTCCCTGTCTTAATCGGTTGTTAGTTAATGTGTCACCGAAGTTTCAAAAAACATATATGTTATTTTTCTCGAAAAAGATTTCGTTGCGTATCTAAGGAAAATATTATAAAAATATTTGAATACAAAAAGAAATTTATAAATTACGACGTGATGAAATATATTTCATTACTTATACATATCAAAATTAATTTAATAAAAATAATTTTCTTGCACACTTCTCACAATTTTCAGACGCTGAAATAATGATAAGGCTTTTTTCCTGACATGAAAATTATTTGCCAGTTTTTATAATTTTCTCATTGAATTAGAAAAAATGAATAATAATATGTATAAATAAAAATAGAAAGAATAAAATTCAGAAAAATTAAAAAATTAGGATTCTTCTTCCAAATTTTCTTTGTTTAAGAGCCAAATTTAGTGAAATGGCCTGCAAAGTGACCGCCTACAGCCTACATTTTTCAACAGATTTTCATGAAATTTCGAATATAGATAAGTGGAAGGGAATTGTGGTCCTTAAGTGGAACACATTTTTAAAAAGTCCTTTATTTCAAAAATACAAGGATTCAAAATGCGGCTGTTTTGCTATTTTGGGCCTGCAAAGTGACCACCTACAGCCTACATTTTTCAACCGATTTTCATGAAATTTCAAATATAGATAGATGGAAAGGAATGGTGGTCCTTAAATGGAACACATTTTTAAATGTTAGTCCTTACATTTTTTTATATTCGATTTTCGAAGGTACAGAAAAAAAAATTCACTAAACTTTTCACACATTTTTCATGTATTAAAACGTTGAGATACTGTGATTTCTTCTTGTAGGATTTAAATATAACCTTTTCCAAAAAGTTTAAAAAAAATTCAGGGAAATTGGTTACGTAGTTTAGTTATTATAAATAAAACAAATTGTTAATTTTTCATAAAATTTCATTACTAATTTTTTATATCACATAAGTTTTTTGCATACTTTTGGGTTTAAATAAGAATTACACAGATAGTATAAACTGGGGCGGAATTATGTACTTCGATATCGAGCAAAATTTTACTTCGACTGTTAAATTTGTATTATGTAGCTCGATTATTCGAGCATTCGACATCGAATGTTCGATAGTAGTAGCTCGACACAATTTTCTGTTTCGAGTTACTGTCAACTTGCTTACAAAAATGTACGTGAGTATAGTTTTTAAAATAAATTAAATATTTTCACTTATTTTATTAAAATATTTTTTAAAGGTCGAAATTAACAAATCAGAGACAATTTGAACTTTTGGTGGAATTTATGGAAAACCATCAAGATGTAGCAAAAAATGCTCTGCAAAGTTCGGTGAATGGCAGACAAAAAAAAAGCCACCTTGTGGAAAAAATTATTAAATATTTTAAATAGCAATGGACCACCTGTAAAAGATGTAAAGGCATGGCAAAAGGTACGTTTTAATTTAAAACATATATACATATGTATGTGTTGTTAATTTGAAGTAAAAATTATTTAAATTATAGGTTTGGTCGGACCATAAGTATAACTTGAACAAAAATTAGCAGAGAAAAGAAACAACATAAAAAAACTGGAGGTGGGCCATGCGAAGATGTTATAATTTTTGCATTATATGACAGAGCTACAGCAGCTGCATCAATCGAAGCAACTGTTAATGGAATAGAAAGTGTGCGAGGGTTTGGTGCTCCAACAGAAAACGAGGAGTCATTTGTTGAAAATAAACATGGGATTTCACAAGCAGATATTTTCGAAGAGTATTTATCTAATGATCAATTTGAAGAAAATCTTTCTGCAACTGGAGTAGAAATTCCCACAAAGCAACAGCCACCACCACCACCAAAAACAAAAGATGAGAAAATTGAATTGATAAAAGAAGAAATTTTAAATCAAATACAATTTCAAGTAGAATTAATAGGAGTATTAAGAGAAAGAAATGAAATTGAAAGAAAAAAAATGCAAATTATGGAAAATAGGTTAAAAAGTGATATGCAACTGCAAAGACTAAATGTTACAAAAATAGAAGTAGAAATTAAAAAAATGGAATTAGAAATTGAAAATTTTAATGATATAAAAAAATTGCAACGAAGAAGAAATTGTGATAGCGACAGTGATAGCACTTAGAATAGAATTTCTAAATTTAGTAAACAATACGATTAATATTAAGTTTTTTTTCTTTATTAAAAATGAACTGTTATAATTTTAGTTTTATAATGTATAATGAATTCTTTTTATTTTGACTTTATTAATTATGTGTAATGAAATGTTTTTTTAATTTTTATATTTCTTTTTTTGTTAGAAATGAATTCCTTTTATTTTTACTTTATTAATTACATATGTGTAATGAAATGTTTTTTTAATTTTTATATTTCTTTTTTTGTTAGAAATGAATTCCTTTTATTTTTACTTTATTAATTACATATGTGTAATGAAATGTTTTTTTCATTTTTATATTTCTTTTTTTTAAATTAAATGTGAATATCATAATGAGTTTTTTATTTGTTCCCTTTTTCTCTCAGCATGCCGTCGTAAATTATTCCTTCGATTATCCTGTAGCATATCAACTTCAACATCTATGGCTTCAGCAGGGACCATTTCATAAGATGGTTCTGGAATGTTGAAGTGTTTGCAAATATTGTGCAAAGCAGCACAAACATTAACAAATTTCGCAACTTTCAACGGTGAATACCGCGCTTTCCTCTCATCCAAGAGAATTCTCCATCGACCTATTAGTATTTCAAATAATTGAAGTTTCATTTAGATAATTTAAATATGTAATATTAATTATATTAATTAATACCTTTGTATATTCCGATACACCTTTCAATTGTACTTCTGGCTTTAGAATGAATCTTATTGAAGCGTATTTCACCTGCTTCCTGACCTTGTCTATGTGTAAATGATGTAATTAGCCACGGTTCGAGTGGGTACCCTGCATCACCTTTAATTTAAATAAGTTCATAATATAAAGAGAAAACATTTAGTTTTAATTATTACCTAAAAGCCACGAATTGTTTTCTCCAGTGTTATATCTTCTTTCGAAATATTTTTTTTCAAATGAAGAAGACCACACAAAAGGAACATGAGCAGATCCACAATATTTTTGACATATAGCTATGATTCGTTTTTGAGAATCACAAATCTGTAAAAAAAAAGTTGTTGAACTTCTATTTGCTGATTTTCAACAATTAACACAATATTCAGCATAGTATATTATTAGGCTGAATAATATGAAACATATCTGAAAATACTTACAATCATAACATTAATGCTGTGTCTTCCTTTACTGTTAAAAAATGCATCTATAAAACCAACAACTAAAACAGAAAATTATTGTTCAGTTTTTATATACATATATCTAACAATTAAAATTAAAATTAAATTATAAAATACCTAACCTCCCGGTATTCCATATTTCGTATAAACATAATTTTTCGTTTGCGTAAAACTTTCATCAAATTTTACCCAATTTGAACAAAATTGGCTCTCAATAGCATCAACTACTTCAGACAATATTTTTGAAGCTGTGCTCTGTGCCATAGGAGCTACAAAATCACTACTGCTTAGTCTTTGGTAGCCAGCTCCTGCAAGTATATTCAACGTGACAACAAGCTTCAAAATCGGTGGAATATAGGTCGTTTTAAAACCACCTCTAATGTCTAGATTATCTAAGACATATTTAAACGCTGTTTTAGATAAGCGGTATCTACTAATAAATCTGAAATTTTAATAATTTTATATAAATACATTTCATTTCATAATGAAAACATTTATATATACTTACTCAAATTCACTTAAACCACTGAGTGGATTAGAACAATCTCTCAAAATTCTTCTTTGAAGTTGTGTGGTTGTTGTATTTTTTTCACGATCTAATAAAATATGACGCGACAATATCATTTTTAAAAAATATAATAAAATTACACTCACTAATTATAAAGCTAACAAACGTTAATTTAAAGAGCTTAAATTTAAAAACAAATTAAATAAAGAAGGTTTTAAGTTAAAATAGTGTTTTTTATTTATAGTGTACAAACAATAAACATTGAAATTTCTTATTTTGACAGCTCGTGATTCGAAAGCAAAACGAAATTCGATGTATCGTATTACATAATACCAAAATTTACTTTCGAACGAACGAATCGAACGATATCGTTTTCAACTTTCGAACCAACGATCATCGAGTATCGAAGTACATAATTCCGCCCCTGTATAAACTCGATGCAAAGAAAATTGCAATTGGAGTAGTATGTGTGATGATAAAAGTAACGTAAACAGCATATAAAATTATGTATAGTTAAGCTGCACATAGCTAGGTATATATTGTAGATATATTAGCAACAGATTTTGTATGGGAATGGTGATCGGTGATGATGAATACGAAATAATAGAATTAGCATGATATGTATATACATATGTACATATATACTACGCATAAAAGCATATTTTACTAACTGTTGTTGGATTGAAGCAAGTGCATTTTGGGTTTTAGTGCTAATTTTTTATATTCTAAATATTAGAAAAATTATAGTGTTTCATATAGAATTTAGATTTCAGTGATTATTTGGTGATAAATCTAATATTCTACTAAAATTTCAGTAATTTTGAATACTACCTTTTTTTTAACCCTATAGGATTGCCTGTTCTTATACAAATGTATACATTCGAACTTTGAGCCTTTCAAAGTCCTAGCTCAAAATCGGTAGAACAAAATATTGTTTTTTATGAAAAAACACAAATTTAGCCGTACGTATACAAATGTATACCATACATTTTATATGGAAATTTTGAAAAATTTTTTTCAAAAAACGATAGCTCAGCATCCCGTGGACCAAAAACCGTAATCTTTTGACCCTAATATTTGTTGAAGGGTCTTCTTTGATCACCCCATGCGATTTTTTTGTACTATTTTTACTTTTTGAGATAAAGAGATAAAACGAAAAATTTCCATACATTTGCGAGACCAAATATAAATTTGACTTCAATTTCTGTGTAAATTCTTTGTTAAATTTCCAGTGAGGTGAGAGAATTCTTTTACTCTCACTGGAAAATCTTCAATTTCTTTACAGAAAGTTCGTGAATTTATTGATTTTCTTTTTTTGTTGTTTTTTCTTGTTGTGTTCATGTAGTGTTGTTTTTGTGCAGTGATTTTTGTTGTGCTTGTTTTGTTACTATGTTCGTGTAGTGTGATTTTTGTGTAGTGATTTTTCTGTTGTGCTTGTTTTTTTGTTGCGAAAAAGAATTTAAGTGTGTGCTTTGTTGTTTTTATTGTGTGTTTGCTAATTTTTATTGTGCTTTTTCCCTTCCTTTTTGTTTAATTTAATTATTTTATTCATTTTATACATTTATTTCTTTTTTTTAGGATTGGACTGTGTTTAATAGGGGCTTCTGGTTTAGGCACCGATTATTATTAAAATTTGGTGTTCAATTGGAAGTTCCTTTTATTTGAAGCATTTTATCTTCAAATTTAAACTTGATTATCTGATTTTTGGTTATTTGGGTATTAATTATCCTTTCTTTTCAGGAAAATAAGGCGACGGGATGCTGTGTTGGATCTGATTAAAAGGTGATTTCTTTTTCAATATGATTTTAATGATGATTGAGCATTAATAACATGCTCACCGAAATGTAGCAACGTTATTCCTAGTTGGTGTCTCGAATTGTGTTCGTTTCCTAGTTTTCTTCAACCCTTGGACTAGTAGTCTAGGCACGATGCCATTGGTGTTAATTTTGCGTTTGTGAGTTTTTGCCTTGCAAATTTACTCAGTTTCACTAACGTTCAGTCTTTTCAAGATTTTATATACCTGAATCGCAAAGATCTTGAAACAGAATAAGGGTTTTTGCACTTGACAGACGTATCTTTTTCTTGAATACTTTTTACAGGATCACCAATTTAGTTAGGCATTTGTGGCGAGGACAGGGTTACAGACTATTGAGAGCTGTTGAGCATAGATAAAAAAGGAAGAGTAAAGACGGAAAAAGAAACAATGGAAACAGCAACATAGCCAACAAGCATCTTCTTCACAACAACGTTTTTAGCAACAGATGGACGTCGACGATTTTGATCCTCTCAGCGTTTCACTATGTCCACTGACACCAGGCTGGTTGATGTACGGTATCTATAGGGTCTCTGTAAAGAATCTTCTAAATTATTGTTGAAGTATCTGTTTTTAAATGGTAGTGTTAAGTACGATGGAATATTGGGTTATTTTCAAACGGGTGCTAATCGATTACGGTGTACCACGGATTTACGACTAGTGACGTTATTTCGAATACGATAAACGACATCGGTAATTATCTCTAGAATTTCGTATGGGCCGTCCTAGTGTTATTGAAGTTTCGGACACCGACCTATCCTACGTTTTGGATTATATAGCAGATAATTCGTACCGATCTTTCATCCTGCGACTAGCGTTAGTTAGCTGGACTCGATTGAACTCGTGTACCTTGCGTAGGCCTTCTTGTAGTTGAAGTACATATTCGGGAATCGAATTCGCTGTAGTGTGTAGAACGACAAGAGTAGAAACGGTAGGTACTCGTCCCAGTCCCGTTGATGGCTTTCGACAAACTTGGAAAGGTAACCTAATATTGAGCGATTGAACCTTTCGACCAAACCATCACTTTGTGGATGTAGGGGAGTCGTTTTAATCTTGTCGACACGGAACCTTTTCATCACCTCAGCAAAGACTTCTGACTCGAAATTTCGACCTTGGTCAGAATGGAGTTGGAGACAGAATCCAAAACGTGAGAAAACGTGAACGATCAGGGCTTCAGCTACTGTTTCAGCGGTCTGATCTTTTATAGGGATATCTTCAGGCCACTTAGTGAAGTAATCCATCACGACGAGGATATATCGGGATAGATTTTTGGTTACTGGCAGGGGACCAAAGATGTCAATGGCAATCCTTTCAAAGGCGACACCTGAATTTCGGACTTGGAGAGGGGATTTTGAGTTGGGTATTGGACCTTTCCTTTGTTGGCATACCACGCAACGTAAGCAGTAATTTCGAACATCTGTGGAGTACCCGGGCCAATAATAGCGTTGTCGAACTTTCGCCATGGTTTTGTCGATTCCAAGATGTCCTCCACTTGGTGAGTCGTGCACTTGTGCCAAAACGTCTGCCTGCAGGTCTCGAGGAACCAGAATCTGTAGAACAGGCTGCCGGTTCACTTCAAGTTGTCGGTATGCCACGTCATTTTTAAGAACCAGAAATGAAAACATAGCCCAGTAACCTTTAACCGTTGGCTCACAGTTGCTGATGGTTTCGGCAGCAGGTCGCTCCCCATCCGTCAGCCAACGTTTCACCTGTGCCAAGCAAGCATCTCTGTCTTGTAGGCGTGACATGTCTTCTACAACCTGAAGCAACCTGACTGCTACACTTTCCTTTTCCTCGAGGCGATGGCAGTAGCTGCAGGAGACGGATTCACACGGTCGTCGTGACATTGCATCGGCGTTGCCATGGCTTTTTCCTGGTCGATGTTGGATTTCAAAGTTGAACTCTTGTAGCCTCTCAATCCAGCGAGCAATTTGTCCTTCAGGTTCCTTAAAGTTCATGAGCCAACGAAGCGAAGTGTGGTCCGTTCGTAGAAGAAAAGCTTCACCGAGCAAGTATGGTCGGAAATGTGAAATGGCTTTGACGACAGCGAGCAGTTCTTCCCGCGTTACACGGTAGTTTCTTTCGGGGCGAATGAACGTTTTACTGTAGTACTCTATAATGCAGTCTTGACCGTTTTGGACTTGTGAAAGAACTGCTCCCCACGCAAGGTAACTTGCATCTGTGTCAACTATGAACGGATCTGAGTCGTTGGGTCGTGACAGTATTGGGGTCGAAACCAGTTTATCCTTCAGGCTATCAAACGCATTCTGGCATTCTTCCGTCCACAGGAACTTTGCGCTCTTCTCCGTAAAGGCAGTCAGGGGTTTGGCGATTGTAGAGAAGTATTCCACGAACCGTCGGTAATACGCATATAAACCGAGAAAGGATTGGATGTCCTTTTTCGAGGTTGGAACCGGCCAACTTTTAACAGTTTCAAGTTTTTCGGGATCGGTTGCCAATCCTTTGTCAGAGATAGTATGACCGAGGATCTTGACTTCCCTCTGACAGAGATGGCACTTTTTAAGAGAAAGCTTGAGACCTGCACGACGAAGACGCTGGAATACCTCCGCAAGTTTTTTTATAAGGACAGAAAAAGATATAGCATGTACCAAAAGATCATCCAAATAACCTAAAGTGACCGTATATGGGACAACTCTCAATACAATTTCCATCAGACGCTGGAAAGTAGCTGGGCCGTTAGTTAGACCAAAGGGCATAACGTTGAACTCGTATAGACCAGAACATATACTAAAAGCAGTTTTTTCTCGATCTTCTGGGTGCATTTCCACTTGGAAGTATCCAGACACCAAATCCAAAGAGGCAAACCAAGAGGAACTACCAAGGGCTTCCAAAGTAAGATCGATGCGGCGTAGGGGGTAAGTCTTTTTTAGTGACGTCATTGAGCTTTCGATAATCCACACAGAACCGAAGCGATCCATTTTTTTTGGCCACCAACACCACCGGAGAGCTCCAGGGGCTGCAATTAATCTCTCTGCTTCCATACGGCGAAACAGAGGTATTCTCCGATGTTGTTGCTTTGTGGGTTTCGCAGCACCAGTGTCGATTCGGTGTTGGAGAATCGTCGTGCGACCGATGTCGGTGCTGGAAGTGGAGAACACATCGGAAAAGTCTGCTAAAAGTTTCCAAAGGACTTTCCTTTGACTTGGGTCTAAACCGTTGTTGCTAGAAGTATCGAACAGATTTTGCATTTCGTTTGGTAACTCACTTATATTAGAAATGGACATCTGTAGAGGCTGCTACGAACGTTGGACAGTTGTCGAAGGCGCTTGGAAGAAGTAAGGAAAAGTTCGAGTGAATTCAAGCCCATCGTAGCGAAGGCGAACTTGGCTCGAGAAATATCTGAAACTTCCACACCTAATTCTGATGAATAAAAAAGTAAGTTGAAACCTTTCTAGTCTGGTAAAAGGAAGTCAGGGGTAGGCTGGAAAAGGTTCGCTCGCAGGTTCAGTAGATTGATTGAACGCTTCTGGATCGGGAGAGGTAGGAGAAGGGTGGTCCAGAAAGTGTTCCCAGTTTTCACCAGCAAGCTTTTCAAGGAGGGCAGGAGAAGGAAGAAAGCTGAACTTTTCCAGTTCGATAAGAGATAGGTAGGGGTGAGCTGGAAAAAGTTCGTGCTTAGTGAAAGTAGAAGGGTTGAACTCTTCCGGATCAGGAGAGGTAGAAGGAGTGTGATCTGGGAAAGGTTCGACCTTTTCATTCAGTTCGACTTGAAAAGTGGTGTGGTCTCGAAGGTGTGGAAAATTTATTTTGATCTTTCTACAAGCGTCCGGAGACAAGGGCTCCTCCGTCTCCAACGGGATCGTCACGTTGTCTACCTGGAAGGTGTTTTTCTTGAAGTCAAGTATGCACCTGTACCGATTTAGGAAGTCCATTCCTAATACACACTCGTCGTGTATATCAGCTACATAGACAGAGTGGTCAAAGGAAAAGAATTGAAAGGAAATACAGACAGCAGCCTTTGCCTTTACAGGAGAAATCTCACCTGTCACGCTCTGTATGACTGCGGAGGACGGAAAGAATTCGCAGTCGGGCTGGAGCAAGGTGGGATGGATGACGGTCTGAGTGGCACCTGTATCGACTGTTATCCTACAGTCGCCTCCGTTGACTCGACCGGGTATCCTAAGGTTGTCAAAAACTTCGGCGACTGTAGTTTTTATAACAGGGCCACTCTTCACCACTAAACAAGGCCCTACCGGCTCAGTGGAAGAAGACTTTGCCCTGGCCGTCTTCTCCGATTATAAATCCAAACATCTTGGTCCGGTTGTAGAATTTGATGCGACCGGTGACCCGGGCCGCGGAGGATGTGCCGGGAGCCTTAGAAATGGGGTCAGGGCTCAGCTTCGGCTCCTTTAAGCTGAGCGATCCTCGTTTCCCGGCTCTTCCTTGGTTTTTTTTGTGTCTCCACGCCTGGGTGACAACGACGGCCGAGCGACCTTGAACTGTTTTCTGCTGGCTCGGGCGGCGTTCTTACTGGCCTTCAGGCGAGTCGCCAGCGCTAGGGTAGCTTGCAGGGCACCTGGATCGGCTTTCCTTAGCCTAGTCTGGATTTCCGCGTCTGCCAAGCCGTTCAAGAACTGCCCCAAAGCGATGCGGCTTTTCGCGGTCTCGGGGAATTCTGGGAACGCCAGGCACACAAGTCGCTCGAGATCCGTGGCAAACTCCACCGCCGATTCCCTGTGCTTTTGGGACCGGTATCAGAATTGCGTGTGGGCCACCGAGCGCTGGTATTGACCGCTGAACCGCTCTTACAGGGAGCTGTCTAGCAGGGTGCAGCTATTTCGGACCTCTTGCGGCAGCGTGTGGTAAAACGTCTCGGCCGTCGACGTCAAATAGGCCGGTACGTATACCACCAAGTCCTCATCCGTCCAGCCGTTTGCCCTGGCGACAACCTCCAAACGCTTCTTGCATCCTTGCCAGGGCTCCCTACCGTCGTAGTCCCTCAGGCCGATCTTAACTCGAGCGGGAGCTCTGGCGTATGCGCTTGGATTAAGCGCGAAGTCACCGCAGTATCTCGTGGACCGCCTAAATTCGGGTACCCTAGGAGGCAGTCCAACTTGATGACTTCCGTTCATCCCGGAGATACCCACCCCGAAATCGAAAGCCGGATGGGCAGGGGTCCTGATAGGCCGCGGTGGATGGTCGAGCCCGACCACCTGTGAGAACCCAACTCCGAAATCCCGGGGTTCTTTATCTGCTCTGTAAGGCTGGATAACGCTTCTGCCAGGACAGCGAATCGGTCAACTTCCGCGTCTGAACTACTACTAGACCGAGACATTTGTGGAAATGAAAATTGCCAAAGTTGACAAGAAAAGCAACAAAAAGTTTGATTTTATTAGAACAGCCGAAGTTAGGATGTCTGTGGCAAGGTTTCTATTTCGAAAAACGGTCGCACCCCACACCTTGACACCAATGTTACAAAATTGGCCTTTCTATACGAAGTGAGCGGAGGGAAATAAATAAATTTTCTACGAGAAAGCAAAAAAAGGGACTTCTCGAAAGAAGAAGAAGAACAAAAATTTAGGGAAGAGAGAAGAAGGCGTCCGAGAGGGATTTTTGAGTAAAAAGGGAAGACGACGACGAAAAGAAGGAAGAAGAGAATCTAAATAAAGTGGCGACGCTGAAATAAAAGGAAATAAAACACGATTTTGTTTTTATTTGAACACACTTCTTTATTATGAAAAAAAAAGAAATTTTACAAAAAAAAAGTAAGAAGAAAGAAAAATAAGGCGTCCGAGAGAGGATTTTTTTTAAGAAAAGAAAATAAACAAAGGAGAATGTAGGTGAAGGGGCAAAGCTGTGATAAAATGAAATAAAAAATTATTTATTAAAAAGAAAGGAGGCAAAAATAAAAAAATAAGAATTTACTATTTTATTTATACAATTTACAATTTAGTAAAAGAAAATTAATTAATAAAACACAAAAAAAGCAAAAGAAAATTAATACCTAAATATTGCAAAAGAAATGGTGGAAAGAAAAAAATCAGTATCATAAAAGTAAGAAGAAGAAGAAAAATTATATAAATCGGGCAAATGCCACTCGACACAAACCACAAAAAAAATTATGAGAGGGCAACCCTGATAAATTTTAAATTAGGTTGATCACAAATTTAGACACTGTGACAACCCTGTTGTTTGACAGCTGATGAATTTTGTTTGAACGAAATTCATATCGCGTCACGGGTAGAAGTTAAAATAATAGTAAAAAATAGTAAAAAATAAAAAAAAAATGATAACAAAAGAAAAGTAGTTGGCACAAATAGGAGAGGAAAAAAAAAGAAAGCAAAAATAGTGAGTGGTGGGGTGAAGAATATGTGTATTAAAAATGAAATTATAAGAAAAGAAGTAGGGTAGGTACAAAAAAATAAAAATAAAGGGAAAAGTGGGTTAAATTAAAAGAAATTAAAGTGGAAGTGAGGGTGTAAAGAAATGTGAAAATAAAATGAACAAAAAGAGAGTAAAAAAAAATTGTTTGTAGTGTAGTGTAGTGAGCTCAGTAAAATAGGAAAACTAGACAACGAAAAACACGTGTATTAAAGTGAAGTGAGTGAAGAAAAAGAAGGGGGTTAAATAGAATTATGTCAAAACGTGTGTAGGAAGAAAAAAATTGTAAAGTTATGTGAAGGGTTGTGAGGAGAGGAAAAAGTGTTGAATAAAGTAAAAACTAAAAAAAATATACGTACCTGGGTGAAAGTGAAAAAACAAATTAATTTAAAAAAGAAAAGAACTAAATTGATTTAAAAGAAAATGAACCAAATTAATTTAAAAAGAAAATGAAAAATTAGTAAAAAAAAATTTTATAAAATTGAAGAAAAATTATATCGAACAAAAAAAACTTATGGGAACAAAATCAGAACACTCGAAAAAACTTCCGCACTGGGCACTGCAAAAATTAAAACTTACGTGGTTTTTTTTTTGTGCTTTACTTCGAATGGTGTTTTTACAGTTCACGAATTTTCTGTGTAAATTCTTTGTTAGATTTCCAGTGAGGTGAGAGAATTCTTTTACTCTCACTGGAAAATCTTCAATTTCTTTACAGAAAGTTCGTGAATTTATTGATTTTCTTTTTTTGTTGTTTTTTCTTGTTGTGTTCATGTAGTGTTGTTTTTGTGCAGTGATTTTTGTTGTGCTTGTTTTGTTACTATGTTCGTGTAGTGTGATTTTTGTGTAGTGATTTTTCTGTTGTGCTTGTTTTTTTGTTGCGAAAAAGAATTTAAGTGTGTGCTTTGTTGTTTTTATTGTGTGTTTGCTTCTTTTTATTGTGCTTTTTCCCTTCCTTTTTGTTTAATTTAATTATTTTATTCATTTTATACATTTATTTCTTTTTTTAGGATTGGACTGTGTTTAATAGGGGCTTCTGGTTTGGGCACCGATTTTATTGAAATATGGTGTTCAATTGGAAGTTCCTTTTATTTACAGCATTTTATCTTCAAATTTAAACTTGTTTATCTGATTTTTCGGGTATTAATTATCCTTTCTTTTCAGGAAAATAAGGCGACGGGATGCTATGTTGGATCTGATTAAAAGGTGATTTCTTTTTCAATATGATTTTAATGAAGTTTACTAATGAGACTTTTATTTTGTCTATTTAAGGTTCTTAACACTGCAACAATATAATAATAATAGCACAATTATAAATAATATAATAATAAAAATAAAAAAAATTTTGTGGAGAGCCAGCAAAAGTAAAACAGTACAACAAAAGAAAGATCCTGTCACCAAGTGAGTTACATCAGGGCCCTATTGCACCAACCACTTATCACTTACTACTTATCAACTAATCAAAAATAATTTTTTTGATAAGTGTATGTGATAAGTATTGCACCAATAAAATTTTAATTTCTACTCACTAATCAATTTCAAAAACTTATCAATTTTTGCTAAGTTAAAATGATAAGTATTGCACCAAAAAATTAACATGACTTATCACAAAATGATAAGTTGTTTGAATTGATAAGTAGTTTGTTATTCATTATTATTATGCCTATAGAATATTATATTCTATATACTATATATTAATTTCTATAGATTTGAAATATAGAATTTTTTTATTGAAAAACGGTAACAATAGATTTATCCGTTATTTTGAATTTGTGTTTTTTTATTTTTTTTATTTTTGTACATAACAATTCAATAATTAGTTTGAATTGTTCACGACTAATTAGAACTTATTAGTTGGTTTTTACGAGTAGTGATTTTTAGTGATTTTTTGTAAAATGGGCCGAGATTCAAAACAGAAAAAATTAGCTGTTTTGCAAATAGTGAAAGAAAAAAAGGTAAGACTTTATTTTAAATTTTGTAGGTGTTTATTATTAAAGTTTTTATTTCTAGAATGTGTTATTTGCTTCTTTTCAAAATAACACTATAAGTAAAGTGAAGAAGAAAGAAGTGTGGAAAGTGATACTTAAAAAAGCACAATCTCTCGGTTCTTCTACTGTTTACAACTCCAATGAGTAATTAATTCTTATTTCAACTTCACGCTTTTTAAACTCTTCAGATTCTTCGTATAACCTTTCAAAACAAAACATTTTTTTTCCAATACAAGTCTTTAAAAAAATACACTTAAACTTTTAAAAAAATATAATAAACACGCTACCGATGACACTCGAAATGTATTTGCAAAGTGAATTTTTTCTTATCAATATTGTGCTTAATTTATCAATTTAATTATTGATAAGTAATCAGAAAATACCATTGGTGCAACAAAACATTAAAAAAATGCTTAAAATTGCTAAACTTATCACTTTGCAAAAGAATACTTATCACCCAGGGCCCTATTGTACCAACCACTTATTACTTATCAACTTTTCAAAAATTTCAATAAGTTTGTGTTGCACTAAAACAAAAATTGATAAGCAAATTGAAAAGTCCTCAGTACAACTTTGAAAAGTGATAAGTGGGAAATTTTTCAGATTACTGTTGCACCAAACATAATTTCAGTAAGTGATAAGTATTCTTTTGCAAAGTGATAGGTTTAGTAATTTTAAGCATTTTTTTACTGTCTTGTTGCATCGACGGTATTTTCTCATTGCTTATCAATAATTAAATTGATAAATTAAGCAAAATATTGGTAAGAAAAAATTCACTTTGCAAATACTTTTGGAGTGTCATCGGTAGCGTGTTTAATTTTTTTTTTTACTTTAAGTGTATTTTTTTAAACACTTGTATTGGAAAAAAAATGTTTCGTTTTGAAAGGTTATACGAAGAATCTGAAGTGTTATTTTGGAAAGAAGCAAATAACACACTCTAGAAATAAAAACTTTATTAATAAACACCTAAAAAATTTAAAATAAAGTCTTATCTTTTTTCTTTCACCATTTGCAAAACAGCGCATTTTTTCTGTTTTGAGTCTCGGTCCATTTCACAAAAAATCACTAAAAACCACTACTTGTAAAAACCAACTAATAAGTTCTAATTAGTCGCCAACAATTCAAACTAATTATTGAATTTTTATGTACAAAAATAAAAAAAAATAAGAAAACACAAATTCAAAATAACGAATAAATCTATTGTTAGCGTTTTTCAATAAAAAAATTCTATATTTCAAATCTATAGAAATTAATATATAGTATATAGAACATAATATTCTATAGGCATAATAATAATGAATAATAAACTACTTATCAATTTAAACCACTTATCATTTTGTGATAACTCATGTTATTTTTTGGTGCAATACTTATCATTTTAACTTAGCAAAAATTGATAAGTTTTTGAAATTGATAAGTGAGTAGAAATTAAAATTTTCTTGGTGCAATACTTATCACATACACTTATCAAAAAAATTATTTTTGATTAGTTGATAAGTAGTAGGTGATAAGTGGTTGGTGCAATAGGGCCCAGATCAAATTCGATAAAGAATCGTCTTGCAATATCTTCTCCTTAAATAATAATAATGTAAACTTAAGCTGAAGTTTGGAAAATTTGATTAGTGATTTGGGTAGGATTACGGCCAGTGAAAGTGAAGAAAATTAAAGTATTTGTGTAACTGCGTTTGAATCCAAGAACAATATGACAACAGTTCCAAGTTTTTTTAAATTTCACGCAGAAACCATCCCAGAGTTTGATGGTGATGTAAACGAACTAAATTTTTTTATCGAAAGCATCAATACCATTGTTAGCTATTTCTTTGACAGAAAGAATCCAGACGTTTATCAAAATAATGTTATTTATAGAACAATAATAATAGCAAATTAAAAGGTGCTGCTCGGGAAGTAATTAATATTATCTGTGTTAATACAATAGATGAAATAAAAAATGAACTTATCCGAAATTTTAGTGACCCTAGAAATGAGAACTGTCTGGCATTCGATTTTAACAATTTGAAACAAAAACGCGAAGAAACTCCTTATGAATTCTACGATAGAGTGAGAAAAATACGATATTAAGCATTTTAAACTATCTTGCAATTCAAGAAAAATTTATACAATGATCAAGCTTTATGTAGAAGTATTTTTAGCAGGTTTGGAAAATCCATATGAAGTTAAGGTTCGAACAAAAGAACCAAAAACAATGTCAGAAGCCATACATTTTATAAAAAAAGAAGACAATATCAAATACTCACAAAATTATCAGTCTAATTATAATTTCAATCAACGCAGTGTGCAAAATCAAAACTCAAATTTTAATAGTTTTAAAAACTCCCAACAATTGAAAAATATTTCCCAGCAAACTATGAATCCAAATAATTTTCACCAGAGCTCTCGATTTAGCCGCGAAAATTCCGCCTTTCCGTTTGCAGTATATGTAAATAGACCAAACATAATTACAGCTGACACACGTCAAACTAATCAAAATTCTCAAGGAAATTTACCATTTCCAACAGGACCAGTCAGCAATCGACAAAGACAAAATTTACCACAACAAAAATTTCCTACTCACACTCAGGTTTTCGGTATGCCCAAAAATGTGTGGAAACCAAACCCAAATCAAACTCTTAATCAATTAAAACCTATACCCATGAGCATTATATCAAGACAACCAACAACTTCTCAAAAATTCCAACAGTCAACTCCAAAGTAGTCTCAAGAAGAATTACATAATATAGAACTTACATATGCGATTAATGATAATTCTTTTATGACCGAAAATAACACTGACTACGAATATGTTGAAGATGACTACAATACACAGTTCGAAAATTTTCCATTTACCCAGCAGTCCAACCCACAGTCTTAATAGATATTAATAACTTGTGTAATAAAAAACAATTACCCTACATTACGATAAAAAACCCTCCTTTAAAGTTATTAATAGACACAGGATGAACAAAATCATTCATCGATCCGTCCATAGCAGATAATTATTACGCACAACATAAAATTTACGACCCATTCACTGTATCATCTTCTTTTACATCTTCAACATATAATTTTTCAATAACTATACCAGGGTTCGAAGAATTCAATAAACTAATAAACTTCAAGTTTTATATTTTAAAATTTCATAACATTTTCGATGGGTTAATTGGTATTAACTTTATTCAAAATTTGAAAGCAAGTCTCGATTTTCCAAGCTTACAGTTTTTGACTCCAAATACCACAATCCCAATAATATTTTTAGAAAGTAACCCCAAAATACTCGTCGATACCATACTTCAAAAAAACAGTATCTCCAAAATTCAAATACCCGTGACATCTTTATAACACCAATTTAGGGCGTTATTAGTTATAACATATTATTAAGCTAATTAATTAAGTTAATTTTAGTACAATTAAATATTATATTCGCATTTGTTTTATATTCATTTCATTTGTTTATAACAAAATTCAGAAAATTAGAAAACGCTAACTCTGAATATGTTATGAATGATTCACAAAAACTAGAATAACGCTAGTTCAAGGAATCAGTGAATTTAACGCTATCAGAAATTAGAAAACGCTAATTCTAATAGTTACAGTATACCAAAAGACACGATTGATTGTGATTGATAAACTGAATTATTTATTGAACAATTTAATTTCTTTATATACAATTTTTTGATTGCTAAAATTATTAATTACATTACCATATTTAGACATTGCTAAGTGCATTATTGTTTAATTAACAAAAAGAGCTGACATATGTAATTATAAATTTCTTTTACCTTGAACTTAGGTAGTACAATGCTCTGAGCAATGTTTACATAGAAAACTGCTAGCGTTAACAAAAAAATATATAAATTAAGTAGTTCTGCATATATGACAAAAATATTATTAACAGTAATATGAATGAAATATGATACACTAAAATATAATTATGTTAATTACAGGTTAGACTACAATTAATTGTTTTATAATATAATATATATTTTTTTACTTCGCAACATCCTGGCCCCCGTTGAAGTCTATTACTTCAAAATCGTACTCGGATCTTGACCTATTTTTTTGTTGTTGTATACGAAGCACCTTTGGTTTATTTCGTAGATGTCGTATGTGAGATATATAATTATAACGATAATGACGCATAATGATGAGTATCCCAAGGTGAATTGATGTATATCATGAGGTTGTAGCAGACTTTGTTGTTCTTTAATTTGATTGAGTTTAGAATGTATAATTTCGAATTCTGTTTGATGTTGTTTGTGACTGAACGGAGTGAAGATTGTCGTGTTTTCTTTGTTGCCATATAAATGTTCAAGTGTCATATTTATTTGTGGTTGAAAAGAGCTATCCGTAATTTGAGTATGTCCATATGACATTGCGTTAATGATAATATCATCATCTTTAAGTATACAGCCATTTTTCAGCACGATAATTCCATTACCGTATAATGTTTGTTGATAATTTGTGTCTCCACATATTATGACTGTTACAAGATATGGTATGTCTAATGAAAATATCCAATGATTTGGTTTATTCAATTGAATCCATGACTTTGTTGGTGTCGTGATCTTTAAAGTACATGATGACGGTATAGAATTTTGCATAAATAGTTCTATTTCGCATATGTGAATTTTAGATGTTCTATAATAAATTGGTGTCTTTTGATCACAAAATGTATATTGGTTCGATATTTTTAGACAATGTGTGTACTCACTTTCTGTCATTAAATAAAATTGATCTTTAAGTAAATTTGTCATTATGAAGCTCATTGTCGTAATAACTGAGACGTGTGTTTTATTTATAAGTGTAGGTAATGGGACGATTTTGTATAAATCAAAATTCATCGTGCTGATTAATGGAAGTTTTATGCTGAAGATAATCAAGTTCCTCTTAATTGCGCATTGCAATGTCATTAGTTTGTAGAGTAGTGCTATATCAACTTTACCACCTACGGAGGGGAGTTGAAGTCCTGGTGCCAAGTTCTCTTTTAAAATTGTGATTTGTGCCTTTAACTGGTCTGTTGTTATAATTAGAGGATTTGCCTGATCATTATAATGTGTGTCAGTTAGAATATTGATAATTGTATTTTGCATTGAATGACACTCACTTATCAGTGTTGTAACCAGAATTGATAATGTATGAAATGATTGGATAGCCGTTTGTTGTTTCATCTCCGTGTTAAGATTTTTCATTTTTTCATATATTGTCTCTACGTGGCTTTCTATTCGTTGTAATTGACCAGTTATTTCATCTTCATCCTTTTTTACAATATTGACTGTGGTCTCAAGAACAGATGTTTGATTTTTTATTAAATTTAGGAGATGTTCTTCATTGTTCTTCACATTTTCAACAGTGTCTGCCATCTGATTTGCGTAGTTTTCATCAAGAATACCAAATAATTTATTTGCTACGGTGCCTATTATATTAAAGGGAGATCGTTTGTTGCGGGGGCTAGTTACACTTGAGTTGTTATATTCGAAGAATGCATTGCCATTTTGAATGGTTTCCAGTTGATGTTGATACTGCCGGATAATTTCAGTGTAATATTCGTTATGATTTATATATCTATTTAAACGTATAAGCTGTTTCATTGCTTGTTGCAAAGTATTAACTGTCTTGTAGTAACCTTTTAAATCGTAATAAACTAACAGATTCCATTTCGACTTGATTATTTCGGCCTTGCCTAGGTTCTCAAAATATATACCGGTTTTACTATTTAATGGTCGTATTTGGATTTGATTTTGTGTTGGTGGTGCGGCACAGGCTAGGAGCGGAAATAACAACACCGATAATAAAAATACCTTTGCAGCACTTACGTTATTATTTGTGCTCCTTCTTTTTCTTGGTGTATGTAGCTTGTTATGTTCTGAAGGGTCTTGATCTTCTGTAGTCATATGGTCCGTCACTACGTCATCGTTGTCGTCGATTTCAATTGGAAGAGGTGCTAATAAATGGATCGCTCGTCTGTATATGCCTGTGGCTGTTTTAACATCTGCAACTCTGACTTTTCCATCTGCTCCAGGTATTGTCTCTATAACTCTGCCCAGAGGCCATTTTAAAGGTGGAACATTATCTTCCTTCAAGATGACAATGGTACCGTCTTTCATGTTAGGATGTTGGTGGGTCCATTTGGCTCTTTTTTGCAATTGAGATAAATATTCTAAATACCAGCGTTTCCAGAAATCATTCTTGATAAAGTTTACTAATTGCCATCGTGTTAGTAGTGATATTTTATTTTCTTCAGAATGTGTGTTAACGGATGCTGTCAGAGGCTCACCAATTAAAAAATGAGCTGGAGTTAGAGCTGTCAGATCGTTAGGGTCCGATGAAAGTGGCGTAAGTGGTCGTGAATTTAAAACTGCTTCGATTTCGGCTGTGACAGTACATAGTTCTTCATACGTTAATGCTGCTGAGTTGATGGTACGATATAACAGATTTTTTGTTGACTTAACAGCCGCCTCCCAAAGACCTCCGAAATGTGGTGATCTGGGCGGAATAAAATGGAATTGTATCCGGTTGTCTAAACATGCTTTCAATATTCGATTTTTTGAGGAACTATTGTGAAACATCTCTTCGATTTCCTTTAATCTGCTTTGTGCGCCAACAAAGTTTCTTCCATTGTCACAGTAAATGTTCTCACATCGGCCTCGTCTCGCAATAAATCTCTTTAATGCTCCCAAAAAGCCATCAGTAGTTAAATCGGATACCACTTCTAGATGGATTGCCTTAGTGGCAAAACAGCAGAACACGGCTATATATGTTTTTTGAGGTCTTTTTCCTCGTATTTTGAAATGAGTATAAATCGGTCCACAAAAATCTACACCGGAATTAAGAAATGGACGCGCTTTCGTTACTCGATTTTGAGGTAGATTTCCCATTTGTTGTACACCTAATCGTGGTCTGGCTCTTGCACACGTAACGCAGTTATTCACAACCGACCTTGCTATGTTACGTCCTTGAAGTATCCAGTACTTTTGTCTTGATATTGCTAGCAGAGCTTGTGGTCCAGCGTGTAGATTGGTTTTGTGTAGATAATCCATTAACAATCTCGTCACAAAACTGTCTGCTGGCATAAGAATGGGATGTTTGGAATTATATTCAATGTCTGACGCTTGAAGTCTACCTCCTACTCTCAAAAGTCCATATTCATCTAAAAATGGTGTTAACGTCACAAGCTTGCTAGAGGCTGGTAATTCCTTTTTACCCTTTATGCATCTAATTTCATCATTAAATGTCTTTAATTGAACTTCTTTTAATATCACAATTAATGCATCGTCGAGTTCTTGTACGTTCAAGTGGTCAGTTGGTTTGAGCGATTTTTGATTTTTAAATATTGTTTTTGCTCGCAATACGTATGCCATTATGCGTTGTAGTTGGCTGAATGAGTTGCCATGATTAATTTCATACAACGGGTGATCATGATGATGTTGTATTGTTGTTAACGTATATTTTAATTGTTTTTCTTCTTCTTGAATCCTAATATTTTGTATTTGCTCCCTGGGCCATGAAGTTCTTGGTGTTCTCAAGAATTCAGGACCGCAGAACCACATTTGTGAATTTTTTAGTTGATTTGGAAACATTCCTCTAGATACAATGTCCGCTGGGTTAAGTTTTGTGTTTATATACTTCCATTTTGTATTGTGCGTTAATTCTTGGATAGATACTATTCTATTTGCAACAAAAGTTTTTAAAGTCGAGGCCTCTCCTTGTAGCCATGATATGACAATCTGGGAATCGGTCCAATAACAAACTTCGTCAAAATTTAAGCTGATGTTTTCTTTCACATAAGCAACCAGTTGGGCCGTTAATAATGCAGCACATAATTCCAATCTTGGCAATGTTGTTGGTTTTATCGGCGCTATTTTCGACTTTGAGCATAATAATTTTACCACGATGTCGCCATTTTTTTTTACAGATCTCACATACAGTACAGATCCGTATGCCTTTTCACTGGCATCTGAAAATGCGTGAAGTTCTGTCCGGATGGTATTTTCATGGGTTAGCACCAATCTTGGAATTTGGATGTCATTTAATACTTTTAGTTCATTTCTGAATTGCGTCCAGATAGAATGAAGCTCTGCTGGTAATTCGTCATCCCAGTCCAACTTATTTTTCCATAATTGTTGTAAGAAAATCTTGCTGGTTACTACAATTGGATTGATTAGTCCCAAAGGATCAAATATGTGAGCTACATCTGCTAATACTGATCTTTTAGTGATCTTATTGTGCTCTTTTAAGGACGATGTTATTTGGAATAGGTCAGTTATAGGGTGCCATATCAGTTCTAACGTCTTTATGTGTTCGCTATCAACATCACTAAAATTCAATTTTATCTCCAAATCTTCATTTGGAATGTTTTGAACTAGACTTGGATGGTTGCCACACCATTTTCGCAGATGAAAACCTCCTGATTTAAGCATTTCAATTAATTCCCTTTGAATTCTTACAGCTTCATCAAGGTTGTTACTACCAGTCAAGATGTCATCTACATAAAAAACTCTTATAGCGTTAGCTGCTAGAGGGAAGTTATCCTTTTCATCTTCTGCTAATCTATGTAGACATTTGATGGCTAAGTAAGGTGCTGCTTTTGTACCGTATGTAACTGTGCAAAGCTGGTAATATTTTATTGGGTCTGATGGATGTTTTCGCCACATGATTAGCTGCATGTTTCTATCTTCTTCAGCTACTAAAATTTGTCGATACATCTTGTTTATGTCAGCGGTAAAAACATACCTTTTTGTGCGAAAGCGTAATATTATTGAAAATATGTCCTCTTGTATCTTTGGTCCCTTTAGCATTAAATCATTTAATGAGAGGTTATTTGTAGTTTTTGCTGAGGCGTCAAATACGACTCTAAGTTTAGTTGTGCTACTAGATGGTTTCAGAACATAATGATGTGGAAGGAAGAAATGTGGTTGAGTAATGTTACTTGCACTAATTTCTTGCATGTGGCCTAATTTTAAATATTCGTCCAAGAACTCTATATATTGGCTTCTTGTTAATGGGTCTTGTGATAGTCTTTTTTCAATGCTCAACAGTCTTTTGAAAGCAACTTGTTTCGAGTCACCTAGCATAAATGTTTCACCTAATATCGGTAAATTGACGATAAAACGTCCGTCATCATTCCTCATGGTGGTGGATTCAAAGTACTCTTCACATTTTTTATCAGATTGTGATAAGCATTTCTTATTAGGGCATTCTTCTAAGCTCCAGAATTTTTGCAACTGCTTTTCGAGCTCTACGTTACTCATTCCACAAAATGATTCACTGTAGTTGGTATGTGACAATTTTCCAAAAATGATCCATCCTAATGTTGTATTTTGTAAAATCGGCAGACCATCACCCAATTTTATTTGTCCGTTTCGAATGATTTCACCATAGAGCTCCGCCCCCAAAAGAATGTCAACGTTCTGGGGTTTGTTGAACTCAGGATCAGCAAGTTTTACGTCTTTTGGAAGATTCCAATTGTCTATATTTATGTATTTTTGTGGTTGATACCTAGTTATTTGTTTAATTGCATAAACGTCTATTTCTGTAGAAAATTCGTGTACTTTTGATTTTAATGTAATTGTTAATTTATCATTTATTTTTAGTTTTACGTCACCAATACCTGATATATTCATATTAACATGTGCATTTGCGTGATTTAATTTTCTTTTTAATTTTTCAGTTATAAAGTTCAATTGTGATCCTGAATCAAACAAGATTCTACATGTCAATGATTTTCCTTCATGATCTTCAACATTTGCTAAAGCCGTTCCAAGAAATACGTACCCATCATTGTTATTTACACCAGTTTGTGCTGCTAAGTTTGTAGGAGTAATTTGTTGATTATTTTTATTTTCGCTGATTTTGACTGTTTGTACAGTTGGTGCTGATGTTTGATGAAGAAGAGTGTTATGTTTTCTGCCGCAAATTGAGCATCCTCTTGACGGACAATTGTTATAGTTATGACCTTTTCTTAAGCAGTTTATGCATAAATTTAGCTCTTTTGCTTTATTTTGTCTTTGGCACGTGGTCATTTTTTTAAATGTTTCACAATAATATATGGCGTGTGGATTTTTACACACTAAACATTGAAGTTTCTTATTCGTGTTGACCACTAAAGCTGATGGTTTAGTAGTTTTTTGTGACGATTTGGTGAAGTTTGACTTTTGTCCCATGGCTTCAAGTGCTTGAAATCTTGTTTCTAGAAATTTCATAAAGTTATCTACTGATTGTAGTTCTCGTGGAGATGATAATGTCTGTTCGAACAACGTGTGTGTATTATTGTCTATTTTTTTCAATAAAATATGCATTATGATAGGATCCCAGTTGTTTTTAACAGCAATACCCATATTTTGTAAACTTAGGAGACACTCTTTTGTAGTATCATGAAGAGATTTTAAAGATCCTGCGGATTCAATTGTCAATTTTGGTTGAGCCATAAATTTGTCAAGAAGAGCAGTCACCAGTAAACGTTTATTTTCGAATCGATTTATTAAAATGTCCCATGCTAATTCATAATTACTATCTGTTAAGGTTAAATGTCTTATTAATTTTTCTGCTTCTCCTGTTAAGTTTAGTTTTAAATACCACATCTTTTGAGAGTTTGATATATTTTGATTGTGGACCATTTGTGTAAAAAGATCATAAAACTGTTTCCATTTTAAATAGTCACCATCAAATTTTGGAAGTGTTATTTTAGGTAATTTTAATAAATTTTGAATTGTTATAGCTGTATCATTAAATGCTTCTCGATTTGAGTTATAATTATTACGATTGACTTGATTGTTTTTTATTTCCATAATTTGTTTAATTTTGATGATAATATCTTGTACCTTTGATTCTATATCAAGGTATTCTTCGAGATTATAATCAGTTTTTGTTGCAGTGATATTCTCCCAAATGAAATTGTTTGTGTCTTGAATTTGTTTCCAATAACGTTCAATTGTTTCAAGTTTAATATCAAAATATTGCTTCGAAAGTTGCTCATTCATTTCTATGCTTGACATCGTATTGATCAAAGCCGATATAATATATTTTTGCTTGCTTACTATTTTTTGTATGTTTGACTCACTTGTTTGTACAATAATTTTTGATCCATCTTTTGACGAACTAGGATCTGTTTGATTTTTTATAGGTTGAATTGGATTATTTGTAGATGTTGTATCTTGATTTACGTGAGCTATGAGTTCAGTAATTTCACTTCGAATTGTCTCATAAGCCTTTTTTACTTTATTGTAGTATTCATTGAGAAAATATGGGTGAGATAAATCATGAGCAAATTGAGATCTGATTGTATCATCATTTTGCTCAAACTGAAGCCATAAGGCATCGATGTTAGCTAAAACTTCTTGTAAAAATTGTATATTCTTTTTTTCTGGTGATTGTTTTTTATAGTTATTGAGCACCTTTTCAAGTTTTCTTCCAATTGTTGTTTGAGAAGCATTCAACGACTCCATTGTATATTTTAAATTTAAAAAGTGTATGTACTATTAAAAAATATGTTTGCTATGAATGAGCACTGTATCAAAAAAAAATTTATTTATTAATAATTTTTCGTAATAATCACCGACTTAATTCTTGTTGTAAATTTTTTAATTTTGCTAAAAAAAATTAATTCAATATTTCGGAGCTATGTTCCAATTTTATTTAAAGTACAAGTAAAAAAATGAAAAACTACAATTGTACTGTTTCGGGGTCACCAAAAATGTTTATAACAAAATTCAGAAAATTAGAAAACGCTAACTCTGAATATGTTATGAATGATTCACAAAAACTAGAATAACGCTAGTTCAAGGAATCAGTGAATTTAACGCTATCAGAAATTAGAAAACGCTAATTCTAATAGTTACAGTATACCAAAAGACACGATTGATTGTGATTGATAAACTGAATTATTTATTGAACAATTTAATTTCTTTATATACAATTTTTTGATTGCTAAAATTATTAATTACATTACCATATTTAGACATTGCTAAGTGCATTATTGTTTAATTAACAAAAAGAGCTGACATATGTAATTATAAATTTCTTTTACCTTGAACTTAGGTAGTACAATGCTCTGAGCAATGTTTACATAGAAAACTGCTAGCGTTAACAAAAAAATATATAAATTAAGTAGTTCTGCATATATGACAAAAATATTATTAACAGTAATATGAATGAAATATGATACACTAAAATATAATTATGTTAATTACAGGTTAGACTACAATTAATTGTTTTATAATGTAATATATATTTTTTTACTTCGCAACATCATTAATTTAATACAGTATATCTACATAATTGCAATTTTGTAATCATTTCATTGGCATAATTTATATTTGCACACAATAAATATTCAAGTTGCTTTTTCACCAGACGAAATATGACGCTTTGTTGGTCAATGGAATGTTATCACATAAGAATGTTTGTATGATGAAATTCTTAATATACATACACATAATATTTCTACCTTTAATCTAATGTATAAGAAATTCTTAAGACATATGCTTAATATTTGTATCTTTAATTTTAAATTAGAATTTTGCTTAGTTAGCTATTAGGAACAAATTTTTAAACAGTAATTTAAAACAGTAAATTAAGACTTTTATTTACTTCAAGTGAGTCTGCTTGGAGCACTGTGGAGAAACTCTCATTTGTGCTATTGTTAAAGAACCATAGGAGAATCGACGTACAAATCAAGGTTTATGTGCCTTGATCAATTACAATCCTTTTTTTTATTTTTGATTGATTCAAAATATTTTTGAATTATCATATTAATTCAGAATAAAGTCATTCTGAACATTTTTGGTGACCCTGACGTAATATCTTTTGATTTATTACAATGAGTAGGAGTTTGGAAGAGCTTGTAGAACTTCAAAGGCTCACAGAGCAGGAAATTAGTCACATTTTAACAAATTTTAAAAAGGATTCAACCGATAGGAAAACTTTTCAATATTTGCAAAGGAAGTCTCAATTACGCAACAAATTATGGAAAGACTTTGAAGCACAAGATCATGAAATTCTCTTAAATCATGCAAATGTTAACCATCAGTACTTTGAAACAAAGTACTATGATCAAATATTAAGCTCATTTATTGAGCCTAATAGCAAATTAGAAGAATTGACTGTAGGGCTACAATCTCAAGACACATCTACAAAGGGTAATACAAAGGCTTTTGTACAAAAATCAATTATGTATTTTAGATAACATAAACGACAAGACAACTTTATCAGAAGAACACAACAAATCACAAATACAGTTAATACAGCTTCTCGTGGGCAAGGAATATCAGTCATATACACACAATATTCCATGTTAATGAACAAATTAAAGAATTTATGTTTATCATTGAGTGCTGATACACAGACGCACAATTCCAATTGTTATAATTTAAAAATAACTGCTTTAGGTCAACATTGGAATGAAATTCTACGTATGCAACAGCGAATCTTTGAACACTTGGATGACCAAACACGTGTTTTTTTCAATATACAAGACTACTTTGATCTAGAAGAACAATATCATAAAACGTTGCTACATCTTCAGAAGATGGCTCGTATAAATGAAGACATTTAAATCACCTCTCAACAGAATGCTTCAACAACGATACGCAATACAAATCCTTCCTCAACAATGAAATTGCCTAAAATTCAAATTCCTAAATTTATGGTAACTACCTGAAGTGGCATCAGTTCCATGATTTGTTCAGTGAACTAGTACACAAGTAACAAATTGCAAAATGTCAGAGAATGTGGTACTTGAAAGGCAGTCTTGTAAGAGAAGCAGAGAGATTGATACAACACTTAACCACCTCAGATCACAGTTATGAAACAGCTTGGCAAATCATTTGCAATCATTATAAAAATAAAAGGTTGTTAATCACAGCTTGGTTGAATAAATTATTTTCACAGGCTTCATTAACAAATGAAAATGCTTCAACATTAAAAAGCTTACACGACATTACACAAGAATGTCTTTGTGCTTTAAATAATATGGATATTGATACCACAAATTGGGATCCAATCTTAGTATACATTTTAATCAAGAAACTGGACAAAACAACACACAACTTATGGGAGCAGGCCTTAAAGCAGCCTAGAGCAATTCCAACTATAAAGGAACTGCTCAATTTTATTGAGACAAGATTTCAATCGTTGGAGGCTTTGGGAAGTACAGAAAATAAACACATCATTTTTCGTAAGACTCTTTCAGCAACTATCAAGGCTAACTGTCCTGTATGTAAAAACAATCATCAATTGTTTTCTTGTATCAAATTCTTGCAACTACCTATCAATGAACGTATCTCCATAGTAAAACGTTCAAACTTCTGCATTAATTGTTTAAGTAATAAACACAACACATGCTTTCCAAGAGGTTGTACCAAATGTCAAAAAAAGCATAACACATTGCTGCATATAACAAAACCTGATGAATCGACTACCTCTGGTACAATGTCGATAGTAAAATCGGCACAACAACAAAATCAAACAGAAAAAACAGTCTCCTTGACTTCAAGGTAAAAAACAATCAACAATGGATATGTTCTATTGAGCACTGTCATGATTAAGGCATACAACAATGCTGGCATATCTATTAGCTTCCGGGCAATACTAAATTCAGGATCACAACTGAATTTCATCACACATAAACTAGCAACCAAATTAGGTCTTCAAAAAACAATTCAAGACATGAATATTGGTTCAACTAAAAAACAATCTCAGCAGCGTGTCAACATTACAATTGAATGATTGAATCCTGCATTAACGGGTTCAAAACAAACATAGAAGCTTTCGTTTTACCACGTATAATCTCACCACAACCATCACAAGCTTTCGACATATCTAAGTGGCAGATTCCAGCAAACATAACTTTGGCAGATCCGATATTCAATCAGCCTAATACCATAGATCTACTTATTGGTGCTGAATTATATTACCAAATCTTAGCAGTAGGCCAAATAAAGCTCAGTGAAACACTACCTACTCTACAGAATACAGTTTTCGGATGGACAACTGCAGGCAAAATCCACGACTCAGAACTTACACAAGCTTTTTGTGGAATACATACTGATGACGATGAATTTGAACAACATTTAGAAAAATTTTGGCTTCTTGATGACATTGAATCTGCCAAGAAACCATGGACAGCAGAAAAACGTTACGAACTTCACTTTCTTCAAAATATTAAAAGAAATGATGATGGACGATTTATTGTTAGGTTACCGTTTACGGGTAATCCTAAGAATTTAGGGGAATCAAAGGACATTGCCTAACAAAGATTTTTAGCTATTGAAAGAAAACTGTCAAAAAACAAGGATCTGATAACTCAATATCAGAACTTCATGCAGGAATATATCGATTTAGGTCGATATATTTAGGAAATAAATTTCAATAAGGTTCATATGCCGTATTATTTTCTTTCTCATCACTGCGTTCTTAAGGCAGACAGCAGTACAACAAAGCTAAGAGTAGTGTTTGATAGATCAGCCAAGACAACCACAAACTTATCGATAAATGATGTACTAGCAGTTGGACCTACTCTTCAAAATGATATTTTCTCTATTTTGGTCAGATTCAGACTACATCGCTATGTATTTACTGCTGACATAGAGAAAATGTACCGACAGGTACAAGTTGATGGAAGAGATCGAAAATATCAGCTCATATGGTGGAGGAACAACTCCAATGACAAATTAAAATGTTATGAACTCTCAACTGTAACATATGGAACAAAATGTGCTCCTTATTTAGCTACTAGATGCTTGTAAAAATTGGCGGAGCAACACAATCAAAAATATTCACTTGCAGCTGAAGTACTTAAACAAGATTTCTATGTGGATGATGTTCTGACAATATATCTGAAGCAATAGACATCCAAACACAACTTCTAGCACTTTTTAGGTCAGCTGGATTCAAGCTGAGAAAATGGTGTAGCAACAATTCATTACTGTTACAAAACACTCCACAACAAGATCAAGAACTACAACTGGAATTCCAAAATAAAACTGCACAAGATACATCTGGATGCATAACAGTACGTTTACTTTGTGCAAAATCAAGAATAGTTCCTCTCAAACAAACCACTTTGCCACGACTTGAACTCTGTGCATTAAAATTAGCTGCAGAACTTGCACATCGCCTTAATAAGGATTTGAAGCTTAAGGACACACTAACGTATTTATGGGCAGACTCTACTATCGTACTATCATGGATTAACTCTCCATCGTCAGATTATCATACTTTTGTATCCAACAGAATCTCAAATATTCAGCAATTAACAAATTGTGAACAGTGGCGGCACGTCAGCTCAGAGAATAATCCAGCAGACATAGCTTCAAGATGTCTTATGCCAAGAAAGATGCCTTCAGCATACATGTGGTTTTATGTACCACGATTTCTCTTTGGTCCAAATTCATTACGGCCTCAACAGTCTACACACAACGATACAGAGAATATGGAGAGGAAGACAAAGTCCACATGTTTAGTTGCAAAAGAACAAACAAAAACGGAAGACAATAACTATGACTCCATTCTAGAAGCCTAGGCAGCAAGGGCTCATTTAGAAAGGTTCACCGAATTCTTGCTTATATCATGCGTTTTGTACAACGTACCAGATACCCAAGTCAAGACAGAGAAGATGGTTGTGCATCGTCTACCACCGAACTAGATAGTGCATATAAACACATGATTCAGGAGATCTAACATTCAGAATTCAAGCAAGATTTAACACACTTAAAACATTTTGGAGAAGTTGCAAGAAGCAGTTGTCTCATCAATCTTACACCGTTCCTTGATTCACACAGTATAATTAGAGTGGGGGGTCGTTTGGAAACCTTTAATATGTCATATGACGCCAAGCATCCCATGATACTACCGTACTCACATCCATTAACAAAATATATGCTTGTTGATCTTCACAAGGAAAACAAACATGTAGGACCACAACATGTATGGCCTATCAAGGGCAAAACACTGGCTCGATCTGTTGTACAACACTGCGTATTTAATGGGCAATCTTCCAGCACACAGAGTACAACCCGCAAGACCAATTGTAAATTCTGGAGTAGATCTCTGTGGTCCAATAGAAATTCACTTCAAAATTCGAGGCAAACGACCACAAAAAGCTAACATTACAGTATTCTGCTGTTTCTCAACCAAGGCAACTCATCTAGAAATCGTCGGTGATTTAACTACACAAGGGTTCTTAGGAACATTACGACGTTTTACGCCAAGAACTCATTAGAAGAAGTAAACAAACCTTGCAATCAGAACAGGCACAAAATGAAATTATGTCAGAATGCAGTTCCAAGGGAATTGAATTTAAATTTATTCTACCCCGAGCTTCACATTTTGGAGGACTTTGGGAGGCAGCTGTCAAATCTTCTAAACACCTCCTCAAGCAGACATTATCTACAGCTTCCTTAACATATGAAGAATTGGAGACGATTGTACTTGAAGTAGAAGCCATTCTGAATTCTAAACCACTTACACCAATGTCTAATGATCCAAATGACTTAAGTGCTTCAACTCCAGGGCACTTTCTCATTGGAGAATCACTAACTAGTGCAATTGATCCAACCACAACACCCTTCAAGGGCAACTTAATCAATCGCTGGAAAACCATAAATCATTTCAAAAATTAATTCTGGAAGCGTTGGTCCTCAGAATATCTCAATCAGCTGCAATGTAGATACAAAAGGAAGCAAAAATGCCAGAACATAATCCCAGGCGACATGGTCATAGTTAAGGAAGACAATGTACCGTCACTAAGATGGCCACTTGGACGTGTAATTTCAGATATAAAGGGAAAGGATGACTTAGTGCGAGTCGTCGACATTAGAACAGCCAATGGTACAATTCGTCGTCCTATTCACAAATTAGCTCCTCTTGCTCCTCTTGTTCTCACCTGATACGAATGAACCAGATTTGGAAGACACTGCGTCATCCAATTGTCCTCCTAGTTCTTCTCAAACTCAGTGCTCTTCAACAAGCAAGCAAGCAAGAAAACGGCAACGAATCTCATTAGGCTCAGCTCTTGTCGCTCTTCTCAGTAACTCAGTAACACAATTTATGAATCAACCTGGAATATATTTTGAAGGGTTGGGATCAGCAACCATAATTTCAAGCGAATGGAATCTTATCGCATTTTTCAACATGGCTCTATACTGTAAGGAGTATCAATTTCTTCAAAATTGCACTCAAGTACTTCAAGATATTTGCCACCGTTTTGAAGAAAAGGAACTCTGCACAGGAATCACAAATCATTTACGCCATTTACAAGATAATCACCCATTCTTGTCTGTAAGGAACCTAACTCGAAAAAAAAGGGGAGCCATAAACCTAATAGGTAACATAGCCAATTCTCTTTTCGGTGTTTTGGATTCAGAATACGCAGAACAAATGTCCAAAACTATTGATGACATACACATCAAGGAAGAACGCCTACAAGACCTTTTACGTAATCAAACATCCATATTAGATGCCACGTTAAATGTAATCAAAAAAGGATAAGAATCAGTAAATAAACAATTTCAACAGCTCGACCTACATTTAAAACAAATTATTGACGGAATTAGTAGCGTAATTACTGAATTTCAACAAGAAAGAATATCTCAGGCCTTCAATTCAATTAGCATATTAGCATTATTTATGGCGTCAAATTTATTACAAATACAATCATCCATACTGGATATATTAGCAGATACACACCACGGTAGAATTAATCCTTTGTTGATCACTTCTACTCAATTAGAAAATGAATTGATGAAAATCAAAGCCACATTACCACACTCGCTGCGTTTACCCATATCACAAGGAAACCTACTTGATTATTTCAAAATAATGAACGTTAAGGGAAGAGTCACATCAAAGCACATAATTTTTCAGCATACCACTAGCATCTTACGAAGATTTTGAGTTATTTAAACTCATTCCATTACCAGTTTTCACCAATAATACCTTCGCTTCAATCAAACCATCTTCATCATATCTCGTGATCAACTTGTACAGAGACCAGGGGCGGAATTATGTACTACGATATCGAGCAAAATTTAACTTCGACACTCAAATTGGGATTATGAAACTCGATTATTCGTGTATTCGATATCGAGTGCTCGATCATAGTAGCTCGACAGTACTTTTTGTATCGAATTAATGCCGACTAGGTGATAATTTGTTTTAAAAAGTGTAGGTACGTTGGTAATTTTTTAAAATAAATAAAATATTTTTATTTATTTTACTAAAATATTATTTAAAGGTCCAATTTAACAAGCTAAAAGTTATTGTAAATTTTCATTGAATACATGGGAAAAAATATGAACTACGCTTTTTTTGTTTTTGTATTAAATCAATTAAAAAAGAATATATGTACTATAGTTTTTTATTTTTACTCTAATTCTTCAAGCATATTGTCGTATATTATTACATCCATGTATATTGTCTGTTAAGAACCCATTATTCATCAATTCTTTAATTTCATTTTCATATTTTATATCTTTAAATTCTTGACTATAGGTTAATTAAGTTAACATTAACTAAAAAAAAACAAAATTTGTTAACAGTGCAAATTTGTATAACACATTTATAAAAATTATTGAAAAGAAAGTATCAAGTTACAATACAAAATCTAAATAATAAGCAAAATTATTATTAAAAATTTATTTTAATAACGTAAAAAGAATTTTATTAATTCGACGATTTTGTTTACGATGCAGTTTTTTACACATAATTTTAACCAAATAATATTAAAGGTGAAGTTATGATGACTAAGTTTTTTACATGTGTTATTATGAATTTGCACTGAATTTTACTAGAAAATTTGTATATAAATAGGAAAATTTTATCGAATAAATCACTTCTTTAACTTCAGTGAATCAAGCCTTTTATTTTCCTTAGGTGAGGCTGCCTAGGGCACTGAGTTCTTGAAGATTTGAGATTTCTTTTCAGCACAATATTCAGGTAGTGAACTTGAATATTCTTCAAACATTCGTAGCATACAGGTTTTGTACTTGTAGGCTAATCATCAAAATTTCAAAGGAAACTACCAGGTTACAGGTTGTGTACTTGTAATCTTGTAATAAAATTTCATCGCAAAGTTACAAGTTCTGTACTTGTAATTTTCACATAAAAATTCATATAGCGGTAAATAAACTAATTTATCGTCCACTCAAACATTTGGTGACCCCAACGTGATTATTATTACGTAACATATTTTATATTTTCATTAAAATTTTGCAGTGAATAATTTAAAAAAAAAAAAACACAAAAAAGGGCAAAGTTTTAAAAATGGAGGTTGCAGAGCTACTTTTAATTATATCAGAACAAGATACGATAGGGTCCGAAATAGACAGAATATGGACCAACTACAGAAAGGATTCCATCACTCGCAAAACACAAGACTATCTTCAAAAGAAGTTGACACAATTGGAAGAATTATGGACTAAATTTGCAGCCAATGATGCAAAAATTAAAATGTTTTCGGATCAATACCCAGACGAGTTATACTTTAAAAATCAGTATTTTCAACAAGGTGAAATCATTTATAACAAATTTAAAACCAACATTGAACAGCTTATGTCACAAATTCCACAATTGGGTCATGATGAGCCAAAAGATGTCATTCAAGAAAATCTACCAAAAGAATTATCTGGTCAAAGCGCATCGAGTAACGAAAATGAAGCTACAAAAGAGGATCTGGTTACTAAACGAATTAAAATCCAAAAGATACTAATGCAAACTATCACCTATTTTTTAGAAAAAATTGAAACGTCGCTAACATCACCGCAACCAAAGGCTTTCTATGAAGTAAAAATCAATTTGCTAAATCACCATGCACAAGAACTCAGACGAAATAACCAAGAAATTTGGGAAATCAGCTCTGAGGAAGAACCAGATGGATATACAAAAGAGTATTATTTTGAACTCGAAGAATGGATTCAAGATACGCTCATCAAATTACAAGAACATCTTAATAGAATGTCGCCGAGATATTCTAATGAACCCATAACATACAATAACTCACTTAAATTACCCAAATTAGTCATACCAAAATTTGATGGAAACTATCTAACGTGGATAAACTTCAGAGATTTATACACACAATTGGTACATGAAAAACCCATGAGCAACATTGAAAAAATGTATTATCTGATGAATAACATAACGGGTGAACCATTTAATTTAGTAAAACATTTACCAAACTCAAATGAAAATTACCACACGGCATGGCAAATCATTTGTGATAGATACGAAAATAAAAGGTTCTTAGTATCAGCATTGCTAAACAAGTTTTCAAATCAACAAACCATCCATACAGAATCAGCCACAGCACTTAAGTCCTTACACGACACCACCAAGGAAGTTGTGTTGGGTCTTAAAAATGTAGGCATTTCTGTCGAAACATGGGATCCAATGCTAGTGCATTTGCTGTTAAAGAAATTTGACAAAAACACGATGATGCTATATGAACAGTCGCTCATGTCTCCAAAGGAACTTACGCCATTAAAGGTCGTCCTAACATTTCTTGAAAAAAGATTTCAAGCTTTAGAAACTGTAAGCGGACGTACTCCTTTTAATAAATTTAATCAATCTCAGCGACCATCGTCTGCGTTAACAGCCATGACTAGCCATAACAGTTCCTGCGTGACATGTAAAGCAAATCATCCATTATTTGCGTGCAATTCATTCTTATCAAAAACACCTGTTGAACGCCTAAAAACACTAACTAAGTACAAGCTCTGCATCAATTGCATGAGAGGTGGCCACACTGCCAATACTTGTACAATGCGACCATGTACTAAGTGTTCTAAAAAACATAACACATTGGTGCATACAGATTATTCAACAAGGAACAACAAAACACTACCAGAAAAGTCCAAAAGCACGACGTCAGATACATCAACCACCAAAGACAGGCAGACGTTTACTGCGCAAGAAAACCAATCCAAACCGGTATCTCTGGCAGTTCAGCCATCTTCAACACAACAAAAGTATGTACTGTTAGGAACAGCCAAAGTAATTATTGTTGCTCCAAATGGGAACCAAGTTCTTTGCAAGGCAATATTAGACTCGGGTTCACAACTAAATCTTATCACCAAGCGGTTAGTCAAAAAATTGGAAATTGCGGAGGTTCATGATCCCCTCAATATTTTTGGCATAGGTCATGGTAAGCTGCACACTCAAGACAAGGCAAACATCCTGATAAAATCTCGCACCACCGGATACTCATCAAGAATTGAAGCCAGAATTCTGCCAGAAATCACTAAATATCATCCTGACAAAACCTTAAATATATCGGGTTGGAACATTCCTGGAAACATCGAACTGGCTGATCCTGAATTTTTCCGTCCGTACTTTGAGCTCTTATCAGTAGGTCAAATAAAATTATCCGATGAACTTCCCGTGTTACAAAACACTGTCTTAGGATGGGTTATAGGAGGAACACTTCAGAGCAGTCAGAAAACACCAGCATCGCTATGTAGCATATGTACTCACGATGAAGAAAGCCAATTAGCACCATTATTACACAAATTTTGGAATATAGAAAACCCAGAAACCACATCATTGAAATTAAGCCCACAGGAAAAGAAATGTGAAAATTTTTTCACATCTACCACTAAAAGAGACCAAACAGGTAGATTTGTGGTGCGCTTACCATTTGCTATTGAAGGATCAAACTTGGGAGAATCAAGGAACTCAGCCGTATCAAGATTATTCACAATGGAAAAGAAGTTGAGAAACAACCCTGAAATGAAGGAACAATACAACGCATTTTTAAAGGAGTACGAGGAACTTGGCCACATGTCCGAAGTCGACATCCGAAATATATCCATGCCATGCTATTTTTTGCCGCACCATTGTGTGTTGAAGCCTGAAAGTGCAACAACTAAACTTAGGGTCGTATTCGACGGATCCTCCAAAACAACAACAAATCAATCTTTAAATGATGTACTTCACACAGGACCAAAAATTCAAGCAGATCTGTTCTCTATTTTGCTTAGATTCCGATTACACAGGTACGTATTTACCGCCGATATAGAGAAAATGTATCGACAAATTTTGGTACACCCAGACGATCGACGATTCCAAATAATAGCATGGAGAAGTAATGAAAAAAGTCCAATAAGGTACTACCAACTCAACACTGTTACATATGGGTTAACATCATCGCCATATCTGGCAATTAAATGTTTGCATCATTTAGCAACTCAAGAAGCATATGCATTTCCAATAGGAGCAGAAGCCATAAAAAATGAACTTTACGTCGATGACGCAATGGTGGGGGCCGACACCTTACAAGAAGCAATGGAAAAACAATATCAGCTCAATGAGCTTTTGAAATCGGCAGGATTCAGGCTACGGAAGTGGTCATCGAATCATAATAAACTTTTAGAACATATCCCAGTCGAAGATCGCGTTGCTGAACTAGAACTGCATTATGACAAGGAATATCACATAAGTACTTTAGGAGTAAAATGGACACCAGCATCTGATGAATTTCATATAACACGCGCCGAATTGAGAGAACGTAATAAGGTTACAAAACGAGAAGTTTTGTCTGACATCGCTCATCTGTTTGACCCTCTGGGTATATTAGGCCCAGTCATAATAACAGCGAAAATTTACCTTCAAAGGCTATGGCAATTAAAATTAGATTGGGATCAAGCAGTTCCTCAACACATGTACACTGAGTGGATTCAGTATAGAAAGGCCATGCAGGAACTACACACGATAAGAATTCCTAGACACATCGCGTCTGGAAAAATGATCAAGTCTAAACAGCTTCACGTCTTCTGTGACGCGTCTGAAAAGGCCTATGGATGTGTTATCTACGTACGTTCGACTCTTCAAGATGGCACTGTAATCGTTCGACTGTTATGTGCCAAATCACGTGTAGCTCCAACCAAGACAATAACTTTACCACGTCTTGAACTTTGTGCCGCCCAACTTGGAGCTCAACTGCTCGACCGAATAAAAATGGACTTGCAATGGAAGGATCCATGCTTCTGTTGGACAGACTCAGAGATAGTTTTGGCATGGATTAAAGCTATGTCATCATCTTACCATACCTTTGTAGCCAACCGGATTTCGACAATTCAAGAGATAACTTGCTCAGAGCAATGGAATCATATAGCAGGAAAGGACACTCCAGCAGATTTGATATCTAGAGGCATGACGCCTGAAAAACTCAAAAATTCAGCACTGTGGTTTTATGGCCCACTCTTTCTACATGGACCACAATCTACTTGGCCCATACAGACCAAAATATGGAACACGGAAATGGAAATGCGAAAACCAACAGTTGTTCTAAAGGCCGTATCAACAACAACATGCATTATTGACGACATAGATCATCGAAATTCACTGGTGTTCTTGCAAAGAGTACTAAGTTATGTTCAGAGGTTTGCAAAGGCTTGCCGAAAACAAGAGAGAGCTTCGTCAATTCACTTACAAGTACCAGAATTAGAAGAAGCTCTCGTCATAATCATAAAAGCTGCTCAAAACCAAGAATTTGCAGAAGATTTGGAGACACTGAAAAGAACAAGGCAAGTGCGCGCGAGTAGTTCAATACTTAGCTTAAGTCCATTTTTGGACATCAACGGAATCATTCGAGTTGGTGGGCGATTGCAAGAGAGTGGACTCTCATATGACACAAAGCATCCCATGCTACTTCCATATGCGCACAAAATTACTCAGTTGATATTTGACCATTATCATAAAACAAATTCGCATGCAGGACCCCAGGCGCTGTTAGCTTTCGTCCGGCAAAGATTCTGGCCGATTAAAGGAAAAACAATGGCAAGAACCACTGTAAAAAGATGTGTTCCATGTTGTAAATCTAAACCACAATTACTTCAACCATCTATGGGCAATTTACCAGCTCACCGGGTGCAACAAGCGAGACCGTTTATGAATGCAGGCGTTGACTTTTGTGGACCTTTTTGGACCCACTTTAAAATTAGAGGCAAAAAACCAGTAAAATCCTATGTAGCAATCTTTTGTTGCTTTGCCACCAAGGCAGTTCACATAGAAGTAGTCACCGACCTTACAACTGAAGCTTTCATAGGGGCGTTGAAGCGATTCATATCCAGACGAGGCCACTGTAAACATCTCTACTGTGATAATGCAACCAACTTTGTGGGAGCAAACAATCAACTGAGCGAACTAAGAGGTGCGATTTATTCAGAACAGGCCGAAGAAAAACTCACTAAGTTTTGTGCTACCAAAGCAATAGAATTCCACTTCATCCCGCCAAGAGCTCCACATTTTGGGGGCCTGTGGGAAGCTGCCGTTAAATCAGCAAAAACATTATTTTACAAAAACGTGACAGCAGCCTCACTTACTTATGAAGAATTGGAAACCATTATGCTAGAGATAGAAGCAATTCTAAACTCTAGACCTTTAACGCCAATGTCCTCAGACCCAAACGATTCAGCGGCTCTTACCCCGGGACATTTTTTGATAGGAGAACCTCTCAACACCATCGCAGATTCTCAGGCAACTACGGTAAAAGGTAACTTACATCATCGATGGAAAGTAATATCTGAGCTCAAAAAACAGTTTTGGCAAAGATGGACTAATGAATACCTCAGTGAACTACAACAACGACACAAATGGAATAAGCCGGTAGCAAACATTGAAATTGGAACACTAGTTATTATAAAGGAAGACAATACACCAGTTTGCTCATGGCCATTAGGCCGAATAATACAAACCTTTAAGGGCAATGACGGTTACATACGAGTAGCAGATGTGAAAACAGCTACAGGAGTGATCCGGAGAGCGATCACTAGGTTAGCACCATTACTCATTAATGAAGCAACTGTGAAAGAAAACGACAGTAATGCCAACGAAGAAAAAACAGTAAACCATTTAAGTAAACAACATTCGGATAAAAGATCGAATCCTACTATGGACTCCCAATCTCCAAGCCAAAGGAAAAGAATAAAGCTTCCATCGCTAAGTACTCTTTTCTTAACTTGCTTAGTACTGCCAATGTTCACAAGGGCAGAAACCACTATTACCCCCTTCGATACACCACCTGGATTATACTTCGAAAATCATGGAAACACGTATTTTACAGCTAACGATTGGACCATTGTGGCATTCTTCGATCTAAGCACCTATCGAACTGAGTTGGAAAGCATTCATAATTTAACACAACGTTTGAGTCATGTGTGTACTTTAATGACAGATCAAAATAATTGCAACAGCACGTTAGCGCAAATAAACTCCAACATAGTTGAACTTCATAGCAGCAATGACCTCTTGGTACCACACACTAGACCAAAAAGAGCACCTCTAGATATTGTTGGAAATGTGGCTAGATCCCTGTTTGGAGTACTGGACTCAGAATACGCTGAGAACATGGAAGATATAATAGATGATTTAAATAAGAGGCAAGACCATGTTCGTAGTCTACTCAAAAATCAGACATCAATCATCGATTCAACAACAAACATAATGAAAAATCTTCAGGCGACCACAGAACAAAAATTGCAAAATTTTCACGTTCAGTTGGATGAAACTGTGCAAACGATTAATAGTTTCTTACGAGAGCAAAGGACCATCGAAGCTTTTAATAGGCTAGCGTTACAGCTTGTGCTGTCTATTACCAATTATCAAAGGATTCAAACAGCCCTAATTGATGTGGTAATCGATACTCACCACGGTAATATCAGTCCACTACTCCTAACTCCAAGACAATTACAAATGCAGCTCAACACAATCAAGGATAACATCCCTCCAACTTTACACTTGTCGATGCTAAGAAATAACCTTCAACACCTATACAATTTGATGAAGGTAGACTTCAGAGTGACTACAAACAAAATTATTTTTCGATTAAGGTTGCCATTACTAGCTCCTGAAATATTTCAACTATTAAATGCTGTACCAGTTCCGGTAGAAGTCAATGGAACATTCATCACAATCCAACCGTCTTCAGAATACTTGTTAGTGAATCTCCATCGAGACACATATTATCCACTCAGTCAGCAAGAATTTACAAAATGTAATGTTATAGAAAATTCTATCTACATATGCGAACAACAACATCCACTCTTCAGACGAACAAAAGAAACAGACAATTGTGAAGTCACCATACTTCTACAATTATCACTACCAACCTCATGTCCATTTATAACATCAAAAGACGTACGGAGATGGACAAAACTGCACGCACCAAACCAGTGGATATATGTAGTAAACCAAACCACCGAAGTTAACATCATTTGTGAGGACAAAATTTCACGGAAAACATTAAAAGGAACTGGACTTCTTGAATTAGCTAAAGGATGTCAACTGAAAGATGAAGTGTCAACATTACAAGGTCACAGCAGCTACGAAACAACAATCAACACCGCCATCATCCCAACACAAGATGCTAGAGAAATAATACAGCCAGATCAGATCAAAGTTGCTTCCCAACATCAGATGTCCCCAAGAATATTGGCAGATGACATCAGTCAACTCAAGGCAAGCATAAAAAGTCTCCAACAACAAGAACAAATGCCAGAGTTCAGACGTCACCAGATTCACCATTTTTCTATCAGCTACATCAGCCTCAGCTTAATTCTTATTTTTGGCATAGGCCTTTTATGGAAATGTCTACAAAATAACACACAACCAAAACTACCACAGGTAGTACCGGATCCCAATAGTGGCAAGTTCCGCTTCAACTCATCAGTAGATTTGAACAAAGAAATTGTTCAAGGCCCGGGAGGATGTTAAGAACCCATTATTCATCAATTCTTTAATTTCATTTTCATATTTTATATCTTTAAATTCTTGACTATAGGTTAATTAAGTTAACATTAACTAAAAAAAAAACAAAATTTGTTAACAGTGCAAATTTGTATAACACATTTATAAAAATTATTGAAAAGAAAGTATCAAGTTACAATACAAAATCTAAATAATAAGCAAAATTATTATTAAAAATTTATTTTAATAACGTAAAAAGAATTTTATTAATTCGACGATTTTGTTTACGATGCAGTTTTTTACACATAATTTTAACCAAATAATATTAAAGGTGAAGTTATGATGACTAAGTTTTTTACATGTGTTATTATGAATTTGCACTGAATTTTACTAGAAAATTTGTATATAAATAGGAAAATTTTATCGAATAAATCACTTCTTTAACTTCAGTCAATCAAGCCTTTTATTTTTCTTAGGTGAGGCTGCCTAGGGCACTGAGTTCTTGAAGATTTGAGATTTCTTTTCAGCACAATATTCAGGTAGTGAACTTGAATATTCTTCAAACATTCGTAGCATACAGGTTTTGTACTTGTAGGCTAATCATCAAAATTTCAAAGGAAACTACCAGGTTACAGGTTGTGTACTTGTAATCTTGTAATAAAATTTCATCGCAAAGTTACAAGTTCTGTACTTGTAATTTTCACATAAAAATTCATATAGCGGTAAATAAACTAATTTATCGTCCACTCAAACATTGTCAGTGAGGACCAGAACTATGTAATAAAATTACACTCACTAATTATAAAGCTAACAAACGTTAATTTAAAGAGCTTAAATTTAAAAACAAATTAAATAAAGAAGGTTTTAAGTTAAAATAGTGTTTTTTATTTATAGTGTACAAACAATAAACATTGAAATTTCTTATTTTGACAGCTCGTGATTCGAAAGCAAAACGAAATTCGATGTATCGTATTACATAATACCAAAATTTACTTTCGAACGAACGATATCGTTTTCAACTTTCGAACCAACGATCATCGAGTATCGAAATACATAATACCGCCCCAGTACTATCCATTTGATGAAATGGACCATCATTTCTTGTATTTTAATTTCAAATGGACAATACTTATGTAAACAAAATCATCCTATGTATAGAAAAGGCTCATTAGTAACTTCATGTGAATTAGACTTCATAAATCACACTCCACATCCATCAAAATGTCAAATCATCAAATTAGGAGACGGTCCACGTTGGATTCAATTACATTCCCCTAATCAATATGGATCTATGCTTTTAAGGAAAAATCAACTATTGATCTCGTATGCGGCTGAAACATAACACGTTAAATGGCACTGGAATTTTAGAATTTCACGATCAATGTTTCATAAAGCACCCTTTTGTAAAAATTCAAGGACACAACACTTATCTGTCCAGCACTAAATTATCATTCATACCACCAATTAATTTAACCGAATGGATCAATAAGAACCACACAATCATATATGACTTAAATTACACAAGTCAGTACCAATCCTCTGTATACGAAATCGGCAAAATAAGGGAAGAACTGCAACAGTTCAAGGATTCTATACCAATGACGTTTACCGTACATGACGCTCATCAAGTTGCAATTGGATACTAATACTAATACTAATTGCAGCTCTAGCAGGCTTGCTTGTATGGAGGTTCCGTTCATTGCTTTTCAGAAAATCACTACGAAGCAGCACTAAACCACCTGTTCCACCACGTATTTCCAGACCACTCGCATAGGCAGTCTAAGGACATTGGCCTATTTTACACGCTACGACAATTGTATGATGGATTTTTGTATTTTGTTTTGAAGTTGTCCTCTTATGTTCACACGATAAGACTATTGTTGTACAACAAATTGTCATTTCTTCTTTATTTTCTTTTTTTCTGATTTTCTTCATAGGTTATAGCTAGGGAAGGTAAAAATTATTTTAGTGTTTATACATATAAAAACAAAATAATTTAAAATTATACAAAATATTTTTAGAAAAAAAATGGACCTATTAAAAAAAAAGACATATTAAGTGAACATTTAATAATCAAAATACCCAAATCTTTATCATACGATGTAGAAACTGTAATGAAAAGAAAAAGAGAAAAGTACGAAAGAGAAATGGGAAAATGTCAAATAGTTTGATGAAATTTTCTAACCCATCCGACACAAGTCTACCTCCTAAGACTCTTCACTCTTCTCTCCAACAAGTTCGTGTTCGCATTCGACAATTTTCGTATCGTATCGTGTAAAATAGGCCTTTGTAATTCCTGATTCCAGAATAATAATTCAGAGCGGGGGAGGATGTGTAACACCAATTTAGGGCGTTATTAATACTTAGTTATAACATATTATTAAGCTAATTAATCACGCAATTTCCACGATACGTCAATTGCTCTATCCATCAACCATCAAGCAACGATTTCTTGGTGATCGGGGTGAGGCAAATTGAGGGGTAGCACATCACTTGTGTACCAAAAATTTCATCGAGCAATTTGACATTTGCTCTATTCCTTTTTCGTAATTTTTTCAACTCTGCTTTATTTCTTCTTCGATTTTATGAAAGCAGTATTAAAAATCGTTACTTTATAAAGAGAAAAAGTAAATTCAAAAAGTGAAAAAAATTTATTTTTTTCGAAAGTGATGAAACATTGAAATAGGTGAATAAAATTCTTTTTTTAATTTTAAAATTAAATAATTTTTTTATATTTTTTATTTTTCAAATAAAAAAACAATATTTTAAGTAATTTTTTTTTCAAATTACTTAACGTTTATTTAAATGTAAATATAAGAATATTCGAACAAAAGAAAATTTTAAAGAAGAAGCATTGTCTGTCATTTTGCTGCATGGATGATTGCTGGACTGTGTAAATGCAAGAGTACATCACGCAGCAAGTTCAAAGCAAAACGCCAAAAACTCGTCCAGCAATTGCTGTATCGTATAAATTACCCCAATTAAGTTAATTTTAGTACAATTAAATATTATATTCGCATTTGTTTTATATTCATTTCATTAATTTAATACAGTATATCTACATAATTGCAATTTTGTAATCATTTCATTGCCATAATTTATATTTGCACACAATAAATATTCAAGTTGCTTTTTCACCAGACGAAATATGACGCTTTGTTGGTCAATGGAATGTTATCACATAAGAATGTTTGTATGATGAAATTCTTAATATACATACACATAATATTTCTACCTTTAATGTAATTTATGAGAAATTCTTAAGACATGCTTAATATTTGTGTCTTTAATTTTAAATTAGAATTTTGCTTAGTTAGCTATTTACATTTAAAACCATTGTTAGCTATTAGGAACAAATTTTTAATAAAGTTTTTAGTTTTTCGTTGAAACAGTATATTAAGACTTTTATTTACTTCAAGTGAGTCTGCTTGGAGCACTGTGGAGAAACTCTCATTTGTGCTATTGTTAAAGAACCATAGTACAATCGACGTACAAATCAAGGTTTATGTGCCTTGATCAATTACAATCCTTTTTTTAATTTTGATTGATTTAAAATATTTTGAATTATCATATTAATTCAAAATAAAGGCATTCTGAACAAATAGCTACCATATTTTATTCAAAAACTGAATATAATTACATACATGTGCACAAGGTCAAATTATTATGCAATTATACATTAAACATTTTCAAAAGGAAAGAAAGAAATATTTTAAGACTTTTCGTGTACATAAGAAATAAACACAATGTAAAACCTGTTTTCACTTGCATGTGTGCATTCAAGCTTCAGAACATAATGTAAAACAACATTTATGTTATAGAATAAAAAATCAAAGATTGAAAGCTTTTTCTTTTTCATAAAAAATAAAAATATGATACCTCCTTCTCTGCCCGAACAGGGCCCGCATCTCTATATTATTTCAATTCTCTTTTCGCACATGAGCAGCTCACGGGTGAGTTTTTCTTACTCTTGTTGGTGGGGATGGATGATGGTTTGTTTCTAAGCTATGTATGCTTTTGCAAGGTGTCTACTCTAAGAAAAAAATAACATTACATGTTTCTGTAATACAGCCTAATATAGAAATTACTTTTAGAAAAATGAAAAATTTTGGGTAATGCGATTTTCATGACCGCTACTGCTTTCGGAAAAAAGAGAAGTTTGAGAAAGAAAACAGTGACTCCAAGTTTACAATAAGTTTTGTATTTACAAAAAAAAAAAAAAATTCAAATACGCTATATAAAAAAAATGTAAATTTGGCTACTTGAAAAACGAAATATAAAAACAAAAATTATATTTTTATATGTGTAATGTTAATATTTCCACTTGTACTATATACAACAACAAAAAATCAAACAAAATTTGTCTGCGTGACGTCACGCACATTTACTCTGTCCTGTGTAGAATCATCTAATTAAAATTTTAGGCCTTTGTGTTAAATATATTTTTTATTGCGATAACGGTTATTAACTCATAACGTATTTTTAAATCTAATGTTTAAAGCGATTTCTTGTTATCTGTACGATCTATGAACAGATTTAGAACTAAAAATTTATTTTTCATAAGATTTTCTGGTTTGGAATATCTATTGCTATTCTATGATCTTTGTTGTGAGTTATCGATGTGTGATACGTACTGGAAGAAGCAAGAACTAGAACTGAACTGTCCTATCTTTAACTCACACTCAATATCCCTTCTATAAGTAATGTAAATATATGTATAGGCAAAGAAAGAAGAGTAAATGTCTATATCCAATCTATTATATTATCCGTATCTGCTGATGCTGCTTGAGCTTGGTTCACTTTTAGTAAATATTAAATAAATTTCTAAAGGCCCTTTTACATATCATTTTTATAAAATTCTTCAATTAGTTTTTTCTATATTTTAATCAGAATCATTCTAATTTTATTGATTTTTAACGCCCATTCATTTAACATTGGGAATATTTTGAAGGAAATACATAATTTCAAAATGAGTAGAAGGTGATGTTTTGTGATTCTTTTGTTTTTAAACTGTGAAGTGTGAGGTAATTGATATATAAAAAATGTAAGTTTAAAAATGAATCTTAATTTATTTGATTCTTTCTTATAAGTTTTTAATTGGTCTCTCGAACATCAATTCTTGTTAACTAAAGATATATAAACTAAAATTTAAAAAAAACTTCCATTGCTCAGTAGTACTAAAATTTCTTTTTTTAAACAGTAAAAACATGGATCATGCAATTCAAAAGGCTGTACGTGAAGCTGTTAAAGATTTTGATCATACAAATGATTATTACTTTTTAATATTTAATAATTTGACAAAAAGTTTTGACTCATCAACATCACAACATCAACAACAACAACACCATCAATCATCATCATCAGGATCCGTACCACCTTATGTTGGAACTGAAACTGAAACAAAAGAATGTTCATCAGACAAAGAGTATTTAGATTATTTATTATTTGACTCAGGTGATGGTGTAATTGTGCGTATTGAACGTCGTAGTCCGTCACCATCACAATTAAAAATAAAAAATTGTAATCAAATTATTAACGATCAGACTCATAAAATTCTAAATTATGATTTAAATTTAAAAATATCATCATCAAATTATGAAAGTGATGTTGAAATTGTTCCGAGTAATTCTTTTGAAACAGTAAAAAATCTACCACCATCTATAGGAACATCAGAGTTAATACCATCATCGAATACAATGCAAACTTCAGAAGGAATAGCAACAGGAATTGGAAATTTAACAAATATGGAAACACCATCAGAAATAAAAAAGAAATTTAAAAAATTATCACAACTAACAGATACTAATACAAATAGTAATACAATTTGTAACTCATACCACAATCATAATGAACCAATGAGACAATTGCAAAATTGTAATACACTTTGTGTTTCATCAGAACCACCGTGGATGACGACGATGGCAGGAAAAATAATTAATGATACAAAAAACGGTAAAATAGATCAACATAATCATACAGTAAGTGGTGGTGCTAGCAATAATATAAATTATTGTAACAGTTCAAATAATAATAGTTTAATTAATGGTCATCATAATAGTGGTGGTGGCAATGGAGGAGGTACAGAATCTGATGATGATGGTATAATATTTGATTCAAATTTAGAAAAACCATGGATATGTAGAAATTGTAATCGTGGTTATAAATGGCGTAATAGTTTAACATGCCATCAAAAAAATGAATGCGGTAAACCACCAAAATATTATTGTACGAAATTATGTGGTTATCGTACAAACATAAGAAGTAATTTAAGAAGACATTTAAATACAAAATGTAGTGGTAAAGAAAAATTAAATACTACAATAACAGCATCAACAACAACAGTTCAACATGCAACAAAACAAAAGTCATCACAATCATATCAACCGACGTCATTGATATCAAACAGTAATCATGTTCAACATCAGAATCATCATCACTATTTTAATAAAACAACAAAAAATTTAATTGTGGGAGATAATGATAATGGATACAGTATATTAAATGAAACATTATCCTAGCACAGATATAAATAAAAATATATTTTCATTGTTTTTAAAAAAAGTTGGCATGAAACTTCTATGCATATCACATATTTTAGAATTTTACATAATAGGAAAATAATTTCAATCATTTAAAAGCTTTGAAACTGAAAACTACTGGTTTGGGATCGACCGTTGAGATTGAAGTTCATATTGATTAGCGATAAATTTGAATAGAAAAACACAAATATTAAAACATACGTGTACAAATTCATGCATATACAATACCTAATATTATTTGTTAATTTTATTAAAAGAAAATCTAATTCACTTGCTGCTAAATAACTTCATTTTTAACAAAGCAAAATCATATGTATTATTAAAGTAGAAGTAGTACAGATTCAATTTTTGAAGAAATTTAGATTTTTACAAATTAGTTATGCACATCATATTTTTAAAAAAATATATTATGTGTATTTTTTTGTGTTTTTTTGAATTACAAAACATACAAATAGAAAAAAACTTATATAAATTTGAAAATTTTATGTATTTATGTAAAAATTGTGACATTTAATCACTTCTATTATTAAAAAACAAAAACTGAAAGATTTGAAGGTAAAAATTAGATAATAGGTAGTGTTCATAACTATGCTAAAATTATTGACTTCTTGACTTCCTTTTTTAAGAATTTGCTATTTTTATCTTAATATAAAGAGTGTCCGGTTTAAGGTGTTCAGAAATTTAATCACAGATATGTAGGTCTCACCGAGACAACCAAAAAATCGAATGTGGGGGGTGGGGGGTTTGTATATCACGGTTTCGGTGGTACAGGGGGTTAAAAATGATTGCAGCTTTTTTTGCGAAACACCATGTATCTCCGTTGTCATTGAAAACTATGTTTTCGTTTGATCTTTAATGCATTTTGCAACAAAAGGTGAAAAGATGACTTCATTCCATAGGCTTTTGCTTCTGAACCAAGATAGGTAGAGTCAGTACAGAGTACAGAGCTAATTTATAGAGGAAAAATTTTGCTTTTTACTTATTGTAAAAAAATATATATATTAATAAGAGATTTTTTCGAGAAATCACTGGTTTTTTAAAACATTCTAATAATGCGTATCAATGCTCTACAACAAACTACAACGGAAATATGGAGTGTTTAGCAAAAACCTTTATCCCTCCGCATCCCGGAAACCGTTCAGATTACCAACCCCCCACATTCTTAACGATTTTTTAGGGTAGTTTCAAAAGAATTACGACAGAGAAATTGAGGAAAAAAATTAATTTAAGTAGTATTTATTTATTAAAACATAAAATATTTACATATTCGTATGTATATTGTATACGGAAAAAAGTTACAAAAACAAAAAAATAACAGCTTCTTGCTTTTTGAAAAATAAAGGATAATAAATCTTTAACAATAATTATGCAGATATAGTCAATTACTACGTTTATACTTTCTCTTAAACTCATATCGATATAAGTTATGACGGTTTATATTTGTGGTATAAACGTTTCCTTAAAGGGCTTTAACATAAAACGATTATTAAACCGGTTTAAACAACCTTATATCGATATGAAAATAGGTATAAACGCTTTATGACGGTTCGTGTGATTTTAAGATTTAAATTCTAAACTCTTCACATTTTTTCTAGCTTTTTTATATGCAAATTCAAAGTGTTCTGCTTGCCTGCCAAAGCAGATTATTTTTCAAATCCGCCTTAGATTTATATAAAAATATTTGTCAGTTTTTAGTATTGTCCTTTACATTACTGTTGCATTTTTTTCAAGATAAAATACAAAATAACATTGAAAATGTGAATGTTTCGTACATTTTTCTACATTCACCAAGGCAAACATTTAGTTTTGACTTTAAAGATCTATATCTCAGTATCTCGTGAATCAAAAACTAATATTTTTGGATTAAAATATTTATTGAAGTGTTTCTTAAAAAATTTTTTCTCGTACAATAATTCTGTAAGTACCATAATTTTTCAACCAAAAGGACGTAATAAATGAAAAATCATGAAGACATTAAACATTTCATAAAAAAATACCAGATTGCGGTGAAAGCAATACTAATGAGAACAGTTTAATATAAAAATATTACTTTTTGGTTAACGGGATGCTGAGATATAGCTTTTTGAAGAAAATAATGCTCAAAATTTCCATATAAAGTGCATAGTATACATACATACATACAAGCGGTTAGTCAATATTAAATTTGACTTAGGGGAAAATCTGACTTTTACAACATATTAAATCACAAAAGTACAAAAGTAGACATCTGAATATTAAAATAAAAAGATTTAGAAACAATCTAAGAACGAAAATGTAACAATTTAACTATAAAACTGGATAAAACTAATTCTATTGAAAGGTGAATTGAATTCTATTCAATTGAAGACAAAGTTTTGAAGTTTTAGAATTATAAAAACTTATGTTGAGAAAAACAAAAACCAATGAAGAAATCGAAATACATATGTAATTTTTATAAAAAACTACATTTTTAAATTTTCTTAAACAATACGTTTTTTCGTATGATTTGAAGAATGCATGTCGCCAACAACTTTAACAAATTGAATTTAAAACTTAAGAAATAATTTTTTTAAGTTCAAATAATAAACAAAAGAAAAATTCCTTTCTTAAATTAATAACAAAATGCATATGGAAAAAAAGTTCAAAATGATTAGAAACTTTTGCAAAATGAGCGGCACATTGAAATTTCTCTGCGTGTGTCGCGTTGGGATTTTTTATAAGTTAATTCTAATAAATTCCAATACTTTTTTCTAAAAAACATTCACAATAAAAAATTTTACTTAATATCGAATACTTCAAAACAAATTGTTCACAAGAAATACATCAAAAACTACATTTTTTGAAGCTTTTTAACTTCTGAAGGAACAAAAATCTAATTAAAAAGCTTGAAGTTTTCTACATCTTTGTAAAAAAAAAACGATGTAAAATGTATAAAAATAAATTCTAAAACAAATTACAATGAAAACACACAATTTGAAATTTAATATTTTAACGCATCATTTTCGTTTAAATTTTACATACATACATACGTGCATCAATTTCAACGGTACAAATGTAGACATATTTTGTTTCCTTAAAAAGTATGTTTCTTCAGGAGTAGGAAATTTAAATTTTGCCAGAATATTTGAAAGATTCCCTACTAAATAAATTTTGAAAAATTTTGAATTTAGGAAACAAAATATATGTCTACATTTGTAGCGTTAAAATTGAAGTGCGACTTTTTTGTTTGACACCCCATAATTCGCGCTTTCGCAGGAATCTTTTTGGTGTAGAAGAGTTGTAGAGTTGTATTTGAATTTAAAAACGATTTTTTGAAGAAAATAAACAGAAGTGTTAAAATTGATTGTTTTTCGGTTATGTTACTATGTACTCTAAATCGATGATGTCACGGAAAGATTTTCTCAAAACTTAAATCCTTAAGAAGAGAATAATTTATTTACTAGAGAATAATGAAATTTTTTAGCGCCGTGTTGATTTTTTAATGAATGCATATTTTCGGAGATACTTAGGGCTGTAAAGGTATTTTTTGTCGACATATTTTCGAATGGAATGGAGTATTAGAATCATATAAATGTGCAGGTGCAGGTGATTATGTCTTATTTTTATTTAATTTAACCAAATACAAATACACATGAATTTAAAATTCAATCTTTTAAAATATTTTATTTTCTTTTAATCTCGTGTTTTTTTTTAATAAAAAAAGGAATATTAAAATTAACTTTCATTCTTCTTAAAAGTTATTCAACGACGAAAGATCAATATGATGTGCTATATTACAGTTTGTTTGAAAAAAATAGAACAAAACGAAATTTCTATGCAAATTGAAAAAATTCATTTAAAAGCAAAAATTAATGTAGATAAACATAATTTTCAGAGAAAAACTTAAGGTTAAATTGTTGAATTTAAGTGCCTTGAAAATATAGTAACAATTATTATAGATATAATTAAACAAGATACCTAGTTGTAATAAATAGTGACAATAATGAATAATGATAGTTTTTATTTACTGTTGAAATATGTTTTTTTTATACTATAAACATAACTCAAATTGATACTCTGTTAATGTGTAACTTTTTCTAGATTTTTTTTATATTAATATTAAGGATATATAATTGTAGTTATAAATAAAAAGTTTTGATTTAATTTTTTAACTTTTAATTAGTTTTTATTTTTCTTTTGAATTGTAAATCGAACAACTAACTTATACTTTTAAAAAAATTATACGATCTTTTGAAAAAAGTATAAAAGAATTGCAGAATTTTTTTTTCTAAAGCTTTCACTATGTAATCAAACCATATGTAACAGGAAATCCTTAAAGATTTATTATTATTTCATTATTTTTAAATAAATTACAATTGGTAGACCAATTAAAATTGAATATTTAAAATACTGTCTAATACACTTTCTACATTTCTTCTGTTTCATGTAATTATCATCATTAATATATAATGATGGTTTATCTGGAGCAAATGAATTCAACTGAAATTATGAAAAAGAAAATATTAACAATAATACATCAATGGAACATATTTGAAAATCTTACATATTTACAAGTTTTTTCCAATTTGTATAATTCATTTTTATAAATAAAAATTGATAATTTTAATGATCGGACTACATCTTTTGATAATTCTCCAAAGATTTTCTTTTTTAAATTGTCTTGAACGAATGCTATTGTTGAATTTATAATAACCACATTTTTAAGGTGATTTCCCAAAATTAGTAGCATGTCGTAGAAACTAAGAAAAAGTGCAATTAAAAAGGTAAAAATATATATTTTACTAACTACCTATGTAGGAACTCGTGAAATGTTTAAAGGTCAATTCATACATATCCAATGGCCAATCCGGTTTCCCTTCATCCATGTGTGCATGTGATTTGTGACCAGAGCCAGACCGGAGGTGTGTGAAATATTTAAAACATATACAAAAGTAAAAATTCCAGAACCTCGGATGAAGGGAAACCGGATCGTTGCCAGTTCGGATGGGTAAGAATCGATCTTAATTCAGTGGGTTCAGAAAAAGCAAAGCGCAGTTGTCGAAGCAGAAATATATTTTGTTTTTTTACATACTTTTCATTTTCTATAGCTTTTACTCTAGCTACTGTAGTATTGGACCAATGTTCAAGATGGTGACTAAAAAAAGACAAAAATATTTAAATAAATGTAATTAAAATTCTCAATCATATTAATAACTAACCGTATCAACCCTAATAAAATCTTTTTCCTATGAATTGGATATTCAATTTCAATATCTCTCAATCTTTTATCATTCATAGTAAGGAACTGATTTAAGTTAATTTTATTTAAAGAAAATTTTTCCAAAAACATTTCCATTTCCATTTTTAATAAAATATCATGAATATCGGGAAAATATTCAGGTTGAATAGATTTTTCTTCCACATTATTTTCTTTGCTTTTAGCATAATCATTTTTAGTTTTTAAAAATATTTTTGGTATTTCTTGTTGTATTGTATTGTAAGATAAATAATTGGATGGTACTGAATATTTATATTTTTCGGGTGGAAACTGTTCTAATACTGCTTTAAAATCATTGAATTGTGCAATTTGTCTTGCTGTAAAACCATTACGATTTATACTTTCTAAATCCATATTTGCATCAATCAATAGTTTAACACATTTCGGATGATTATTTTCAACGGCATAAAATAATGTTGTATTAGAAAAATTATCTCTAGCATCTAATGATGCATTATTTTTGAGTAAAATTTTAACAATTGATGATAAACCATTTTTACAAGCAAACATTATTGGAGTCGTTCCATATTTATCAGAAACATTTATAACAGCACCTTTTAATATTAATAATTTAACAACACTTGCTGCTATCTTATCATCATCATCATTATCATTTTTATTCCTCCGATTATAACAGCATGCTTCCATTAATGGTGTAACTGAATCAATTTGATAATTAACATCTGCTTTTTCATTTATCAAATATTGAACAATATGTAAATAACCTTGCCGACAAGCATTATGTAGAAGTGTTAAACCACTTTTTATTGGATAATTTATTCCAAATCGTGGTAATTGTTGCAATTCTTTTTTCAGTTTCTGTAAATTACCAGTCATCACAGCATGGTATAATTCTTCATCAACATCAACAACAAACACTGGACGTCTTTGTTGCCGTTTCTAAAAAAAAAAATATATGTACATATATTTTAGAGTGCACTTTTCTAAATGCAACAGTACATCTTCAATTAGATAGAACTATTCCAAAATTCTGATATTTTATCATTTATAATTATGTATAGAGAATAAGAAAGAATTAAAGTTGATTAAAGTAACCATATTCAAAACGATTGAGCATCTGAGATGAGCTCTGATTCCTATTCTCAAACAATGTATGTATTCATTATTTGAAATTTTGAAAACATTTGATATATCCTTTTAAATTTTTATTAATGAGTCTACTGATTACTATAGCCATTATTAGAAAATCGGCAAAAAAGTGTGTTCTATATAAATATGTAGTTTACGTATTTCTACCTTAAAATCATCATCCCCAAAAGAAAATCCTTCGTAATCATCATCTTCTGAATCAGTCTGCGGTGGTCTCCCATTAATGAACATTTCTTAAGATTTAATTAAACTAACTAAACTAGTAAACAATTCCTATCTTACACCCTTTGCACACTTGGTGGTTAAACCGGTTATTGTTGCGCTGGTTGTAACAATAATGGTATAATTTTTTCCAGCTTGGTATAGTAAGAATCATTCTAAAAGTCAATATAAACAGTAAACAAATAGAAAAGGCACTGATATTGTATTAAAATGCACATATATGATATAACAAAGTAAGAATATGATCTAAATACTCGCTTGGATATCTTTTCTACTACGTTATTTTATTGTGATCTATATTTTATTTTTGTATACATATTCACATTCCACATATCAATATGTATTCGATTTCGATGGAAATTTTGACAGTTGGCACTTTGATAGTTTTTTAAATAAAAAACTGTGAACTGTGAAGTAAAAAATTATATATTTTACATAAAGGTTTGAAAATTATATACTATATAACATATTTGAAGGTATTCTAAGATTTATTAATGTATTTGAACTTCTGTTTTAGATGTCTGAAAATAAAAAAGTCAAGAAAACTTTTCAAAAAAGTTGGTTGGAAATAACTGAATTTAAAAATTGGCTGAAACCAGTATAAAATGATGAGTCTAAGGCATATTGTAGTGCATGTAATGCCACTTTTCAGTGTGGGAAAAGTGAAATTGAAAAACACCATAAAGGTAACAAACACGCTTCAGCACTAAAATCAATTTTAAGTACTCCGTCAATTTCAGATATTTTTAATAAAACTACACAGCATGAATCTAAAGTTAAATTTGCTGAAATAAAATTAGCTTCGTTCTTTGCTGAACACAATCTTGCACTGAACACACTTGAGCATTTCGTTCCTTTGTTAAAACAAATAGTTCCTGATTCTAAAATTGCAGATGATATTGTTTTAGGAAGAAGGAAATGCACAAAAATTATATCTAATGTTATTAGTAAAGTTGAAAGTGATATTTTAATACAAGAACTGCAAAATAAATATTTTTCTATACTAGTTGACGAAAGTACAGATATCACGAATATCAAAAATCTTTGCATATTAGTGAAATACATGACCAATGATTTTAATCCGGTAACAAAACTACTGCAATTACTTCCGATTGATGCTGTTGATTGTAGTGCAGAAGCATTATTTAAAGCTTTTGAAAATTTCATGACTGAAAAAAATATACCTTTTAAAAATATTATTGGGCTTGCAAGTGACAATGCAGCAGTAATGGTAGGTAAAAACAATTCTTTTTTTAGTAGACTGCTGCAAAAAAATGCGAACATTATACTACTACCATGTATTTGTCACTCTGCAGCATTAATATCTAGTAAGGCATGTGAACTACCTACAGAATGTGAACAATTGATGCACGAAGTATCAGTTTTCATGTCTGAAAGTTCGAAAAGTGCAGCCACACTAAAAGAATTTCAAGATTACTTCAATGTAGAAAAAAGAAAGATTTTAAATCCTTCAAAAACGAGGTGGCTTTCTTTGCATTCTTGTGTTGTTAGAATCTTAGAAAATTGGACAGTGCTTCAACATTTTTTCCTTCTGCATTCTGTAGAAAAGAAACGTATTAAATCTCAGTCTATCTACGAAAAACTTGAAAACAAAAAAATAAAAGCATACTTCCTTTTTTTAAAATATGTTTTGAAATATTTTAACGAATTTAATGCATTATTTCAAGGCAGAGACATTTTGATTCATGTTTTGGCAAAAGAATCCAAAAAGATAATGCCAAATATGGCTAAAAATATTTTTCTACAAGAAAATCTAGAAAACATAAACATTTTAGAAAATGATAATTATGAAGAGCATGTCCTTCCTCTGAACCAAATATATTTAGGTCCAGAATGCATGGAATATGTTATTTCTGAACTTAATCAGGACGAAACAACTGAAGTAGCAACTCGTTGTTTGAAATTTTATGTTAGAGCTATTAGAGAAATTCACAATAGATTACCATTTACAAATAAATTCATCAATCAACTAGAATTTCTGGATCCGACTGTGGCTATTGATATGTCAAAAAGAAGCAATACAAATAATTTATTTCCTATTACAGAAAAAGTAGCTGATTGCGACAAATTTGAAGTTGAAAGGGAATGGCGCGATTTGCCCATAACAATAAATGAAAAAAAAGAAAAATTAAAAAACTTAACTGTTGTCGATTTTTGGAAAGAAATTTCTCAAACCAAATCATACGATGGAAAGGATTGCTTTCCAAATTTAATAAAAGCTGTTAGATATGCCTTATCATTGCCTCATTCGAACGCAGAAGCAGAGCGAATTTTTTCTATTGTTACAGATATAAAGTCGAAAAAAAGAAATAAAATTGGAAACGACTGTTTAAATGCAATGTGCATAACACGATCGGCTTTTCAGAGTCAAAATATAGACTGTGTTAGTTATCAACCTAACGAAAAACATATTAATTTAATGGAGACGAAAAATTTATATAAGTAATAAGAAAGTATTTATGTTTTTAATTAGTTTTTACTTTGATAATTTTATGTATTTGTTTTGTTATGTTTTTTTTTTCAATTTTTTAAGTGAATTATTTCCATTTATTTTATTTGTGATGAATATTGTGATTTTTATTTTATAATTTTTATTTTACTTTGATTAAAAGACTTGAAATATTATTGTATTTATTAATGTGGGAAAAACTATCAAGGTTTGTGGGAAAAACTAAAAATAAAAGTTACCAACACTGCCCATTTGTTGTACTAAAAATTTTTTTTAATGCATATATTGAAATATATAGTACTTTAAATTCAACACGAGCCAAAATATACGCATAAAAATATTTAAAAAGCATTCAACTTGTAAATTTATTTTCTAGTTTCAATTCAAACAAAAAATTATACCTGTTTCTTCAATATGTACATATGGTATATACATATTTGCTATTTATGTATCCCTTAAAATAGTATTTCAGATAAATATGTATTTGTTATTTCAAATTTTAAAAATAATTTTAAAAATTAATTATTACATTTTCGTAAATTTTCATATCCAGAAATTTTTTTCATTAGGAAATATTAACATTTTATCTGTAATGTATCAGGAGATAAGAATCAACAGGCATGTTATTTTATTTTCTTTTACATTAAAAAATATCCTAATGCTGTTCTGAATATATATTTTTACTTTAAAATATATATACACACAAGCAAACACAAGAAAAAAAAATGCAACAATAAAAATATTATATTCATACATTTCTCATTTTTCATATACCATACACATCATATATCTTTTTCAAAAACAACAAAACACAAAAATACCATTTACGCATAAAGTAAATACATAATTTGTAAATTTTTTTCAAACACATAAACACTTTTTTTGCACGGTGATTAACTATAAAACATTAAATTACAGAATATTACAATTTGATATTTTTAGTACTTTGGGAGATATAAGGAAAAATTGATTCTCAGTTTTATGTTACTTAATATTTATCACGTTTTTTCTTTGATTTACGTTGCTCATAGATATTTAATGTATTCGGTGAAAATAAAGTTTAGGATCTTCTCTACATTTCATTAGGACATAATTTTCATGTAACTTTAATCACAAATTAGTTATAAGTGATTAAAAACAATAAGTTGCCATAATTATTTGGTACGCCCAACACATACACAAAATGAGCAATCAGTCTTTGTACTTATAGTAAGTAGTCGTTGTTTGTACTTAAGTAGTCGTTGACTGTACACAAAAAATCTAAGAAAAAAAATTAATCTCTTTCTCTCTTCTTTTCTTTTTTTTATAACTGACGCCAGCGCCTCTTTTGAACAAAGATGATAATACGAAAATTCTTGAGGTGTCACCACTATATAATTTTATACACAAATATTTGGGAAAAATGTTGATCAAAATAAAAATCTACAAATTTGCAGAACATTATAATTTGATATTTTTAGTACTTTCGGAGATATCAGGAAAAATTGATTCTCAATTTTATGTTATTTATTATTTATCATGTTTTTTCTTTGATTTACGTTGCTCATAGATATTTAATATATTCGGTGAAAATAAAGTTTAGGATCTTCTCTACGTCATTTTCCCAATTCAGTGATAAGTGTTTGTTATCGTCATCATCTACATTCGTCGACTTTAATATAATTTTTTCACTTCTTTTAGATTAAATAAATTTTTAATACATACATACATACATATGTAGGTAAAATAATAAAAGTTGAGATTTTTCGCGCATGGTTTACATGGCGTAGTGATCTTTTTTGTGTACATATACCAAAGAAGAAACCTGTTACAACAACAAGAACGCATGTGTGTAAGTATCTGTTTTTCTGCGCATGTTTTTCTAGTAAAATACAAAACCTAAACTTTTATTATTTTACCTATAATACAGGTTTAAAAACATTAAGTGTTACCTAATAAATATGATCTTAGCCTGTATTTAAAGACCATAGACGTTACATTATTATTTAAACCTTCTTACTGTGTTATATGACTTAAAAAATTTTCTAGAGAATCTTGATTTATTCGGTAAGTTAAAATATATGTTATATTGTAGATAATAGTTTTCAAATAAGTACTTATACATATAAATTTCTCAAAGACCGATTGTTTATAAGAATGCCTTTTTGAAATGGAGATAACGTTTTTAAATTTCTTATTAAATCATCTTTATCATTTAAAATTTTGTTTTGGTTGTCTATTTCTAAACTGTGTGTTTTTTTTCTACTCTGGAGTCAATTTGAGGAATTTTAGAATTGAAAATATCGTATCAATCACATATTATTTTAATAAAATTAACACAGTCGAAAATGTTACTGCTATAAATTCTTCCAATTTGTGCATATCTTCTAAGTCATAAAGATGTTGTGTGAGGTAACAGTTCTGCAGCTAATTTTATATATTGTCTTTGAATGATTTTCACTTCCAAATGTTTTTGTGTAATTTTGTATGATATAGATAAATCTGAAGTTTTTGTTTGATTTAACAGTTCTTTTATCGGCGCAATATTAATGGTTATTTAATTTTTATATGTATAACCTTAGCCAATAAAGTGATTACGAACTAGTTCTAATAAATGTGGAGCATCAGCGAAAACGTAGATTTGTTTAGTTTGATCAATAAGGTAATAAAACCATGTCTTTAACAATCCAATTTGGAGATTTTTCCAAAGTGCTTGATTCTCAGGTCTCATATCATAAACAATAGCCAACACCATATATGTATCCTACATAGAATTGAAATAACATTGGTCTACTCCTCTACACAATAACATGACCTACACAATACGACACATCTACGCAACACAATAGACTTGAAAAAAGACGAGCCGATTTTATTTGAACCGACTTACACAATAGGAAGAGGAAAGTTCGTCTTACGTAAATTTATTTATTTATAAGCACGAGGAGCAACTGAATGTAAACTACTTAATTACAGAAGAAATGTCACTTGTATTCCAATAAATTTGTACGGTAGGATTTTGTAATTTTTTTATTTTGCCTTCTGTAATGTATGTAATTTAGAATACATTTCTTCTAAATTTTTGTATTCTTTTTTTAAATCAGTAATTTTCTTTAGTAGAACACATTCCAAATTTTCTCTAAAGTTTTACAAGAGCAAGAAAGTTTATAACCAAATTACTCAGTTGGGATTTCAACATTGGAATATTTTAAACTTGTTTTAGTCACTTAAACTTCGATTATTTTCAATGTTAAATTTTGTATATCAATGGATATTATTATTAAAAAATAAACAACAAATTATACCTGTTCCAATTGTATGTGCAGCTGATGTATATGTTTTGCTGTTTAAAAAAAAAAATATATATACGTATGTATGTACTCGTATATATCCTTTAAAATTGAATACTATTTTTTATATTTTGTAGTGAAGTAAACTCATATATATTATTCGAAGGCATACATGTGTATATAACATCTTCTTATTGCTTTCTTGAGGTATCGTCAACACACACTATCAAACAATTCTTATATGGATAAATACAATGTCCTATATAATCGTTAAAGTACAAAAACATTTGATACTTTTGTAGATGATTTTGTTTAAATTTTTGTTCGTTATGATTTCTGATTGCCTGGTGCAAAAATGATTTTTAGTGCTAGAAAATTAAGGATTTTTGATCGAATTTATCAATAAAATTATTTTCTAAAAATATCATTTCGATATCAACATTATATTTGACCTGATAAACGATCAAATTTGATATGCAAAATAATAAATTTGATATGTAAATTATCATTGAAATTTATAAATGTGATCATATGCAAATTAGCTACTTGTATACTTCTTCTTCTTGAAATATACCCTCAAATCCTATATCTTCAATTCCTCATACAAATTGGTTAAATTTTTTTACTGAACCAAATGATATGCGTATACTACTATATATGTATCTGAATATATGCAGTAAAGAAAAAGGTGTTTCCATTTGATTCTGCATAGTTGTTGACATTTCATACTTAATAATATCATAATTTTCATATTAATTATATTTCATATTTTTACTTATCAAAAATTCATAATTAGTTCATAATTTTATTTTCATAAGTAAGTAAAGTAGTAGATAAGTAAAAATATGAAATATAATTAATATGAAAATTATGATATTATTAAGTATGAAATCTCAAGATTCTCTCCAGCGTTGAAGGCTCTGCATTCAACTAAATATCCTGATTATATGTGGTCTTGAAGGGTCCTGGTTGCTTCCGCTTTCTTCGTTAGAAGCTGCTGATTCCTCTTCTGATTGATGTAACTTATCGCATCTGATGCATCGTGTTTTCCAAAGGAGGTAAATTGTTGAAAAAGCTATTAGCCCCAAGATTGAATATCCAAGAGCGTAATGATGGATGTGGTGTGAAGTTAAATTATTCGGCAATTGGGTGTCGATCTGCTGTAGTTCTCTTTTAATGGCTTCCAACTCACCTAACTGGGGGTAATAATGATTAGTGTACGGCGCAGCTGGTTTTATTTGCTCAGGCGTAGCGAAATCTATTATGTCAATCGATGGAATATACGAGGTTCTACTGATTTTAGGATATATATTATGACCTTGTATAGTTATTAAGGATTGCCTGACAATGCAGTCACTTTGGATATTAAGTATGCCGGTTTTTTGAAGGACGATTTGAGTCGTGCTGTCTCCACAAACTACATTCATCAGCTTTGGGATTCGTTTGAGCAAGTTGATCTTCAAATACGAGTAGATCATGCTCAAGAGTTAACCCATCCCTACTTTGCAAAGGGGTATTATGACATCATAAGGCAACAATTTGAATTTATAATTTCTGATATCCAAAGCAGAATTGAAATGTTAACAACCAAAGAACCTTTAAAATCTACCGAGAAGCAACCTAAAATTCCAACAGGTGGAAATGGATTACAAACTAATAACCAGTTCACCTCAACAGGAGCCGCTGCCAAGCAGCCCAATCCAGGTGCATCGTGCAAAAACAACGATTCCCAGCTGGCTAAATTAATCAAAAAACAAAGTGTAATTCTAGATACAATTTTATCCACATTAGGGCCTTTGATGCAAGATGATGCAGAACAATCTTCTCAATTTTATTCGATTAAAATAAAATCAATCGAGCAACATTGGGAAACAGCACAAAGGCTACATCAACAGATATGGGACCTAATGGATCAACCAGATCCCCTCGTTTACAATTTATCCGATTATATCGATAAAGAAGAAAAAATTCAATGTGCCTTAATTACGTTACATGAACGTCTAGCTTCATGCTCATCATTAAATCTATCAGTATCACAACAACATCCACAATTACTCACAAATTCACCAATTTCTATGAAATTACCTAAAATTGAGATACCTAAATTCAACGGCGATTATCTACGATGGAGGCGATTTCGGGATCTCTTTTCTGAAATGGTACACAACCAACAAATTCCAGCATCTCAAAAGATGTGGTACCTCAAATCAAGCCTTACTGGAGATGCAGCAAAGCTGATCCATCATTTTACAGTGTCGAATGCCGATTACATCACTGCATGGAATGTAATTAACGACCGCTATGAAAATTCTCGCCTATTGGTTACAGCGATACTAAATAAATTATTATCCCAACCAACCGTACAAAACGAAAATGCTTCTTTTATTAGATCTCTTCATGACACTACACAAGAGTGCATACTGAGTCTTGAAAACCTTGGCATCAAAACCACAAATTGGGATCCTCTACTCCTACACATTTTACTCAAAAAATTGGATCGGAACACACACACGCTTTGGGAGCAGTCTCTCAAAAAACCAAAAATCTTACCTTCATTAAAAGAATTTCTTTCATTTATAGAAACTCGTTTTCAGTCATTGGAGGCTTTAGGTGGGAAAGATTTCAAGCTTACACCGAAGGACTCACAGCATAAAAATTCAACTCCATCTAGGGCACTAGCTTTGACTACGGCAGCGAACTACCCCTGCATATCCTGTAAAGGTGGACATCCACTGTATGCTTGCCAAAAATTCCTAAAACTGCAGCCAAAAGAACGTCTCAAATTGGTCCAAAAATTCAAACATTGCGTAAATTGTCTCAAACATGGCCACAATGCAAAGGGCTGCTCATCAGGAAGTTGCACACTTTGTCAAGGAAAACAGAACACTTTGCTGCACTTGAAGCCTTCTAATCAAACCACTAACTCAGTAGCGTCAGATACAGCAATTGCACCGAGCAAACCAACCAGTTCAACAAATAGTAACCAAGTGCAGGGGGCTATTTCTCTCGCCTCTCACTCACAGCGTGCAAGAAAATTACACAATGTACTTCTTGGCACAGTACTGGTACAAATCACCGACAAATGGGGCTCCAAGATAACTTGCAGGGCGATTCTGGACTCAGGGTCGCAGTTAAACTTTATAACTAAAAATTTACTGCAAAAACTTGGTTTTAAGGGAAAACCAGACACATTGTGCATAGAAGGCATTGGTCAACAGCAACATAAAACACAAAGAAAAATAAATTTAGAATTACACTCAAAACAAAATGGATTTTCATTCAGAATGGAAGCCCATATCCTTTCAAAAATAATTTCACCACAACCCGCGCAAGAGATTAATATATATAAATGGTCCATTCCAAACAATATTTCGCTGGCAGATCCGCACTTTTATCAGCCAGGTCCTATCGATCTTCTAATTGGCGCAGAGGTATTTTATACGGCATTATCCGTAGGGCAGATAAAGTTATCAGACGACTTGCCTATTTTACAAAATACTTTGTTCGGGTGGACTGTGGCAGGCAAAATCACAAACGCAGCTGATGACTTAATGTCAGCTACTTATGGTATATGCAGCGAAGATGAAGCTTTAAGTCAACACATAGAAAAATTTTGGCACCTGGAAGAAATAAATAATCAAGATGACAAGTATACAGCTGCAGAAAGGAGATGTGAAGCCAACTTTGTGCAAACCACATACAGAGATTCTGATGGCCGCTTTACTGTAAGGCTACCCTTTTGTGGCGACCCCACTACGCTTGGCCAATCAAGAGAAATTGCCTTATAACGTTTCAAATCCATTGAAAGAAAGCTTAGCAAAAATGAAGAACTTCGTAGTCAGTATGTGAAATTTATGCAAGAATATCTAGCGCTTGGGCACATGCAAGAAATTCCATTTGACCAATTACAAAGGCCATACTATTTTTTACCGCACCATTGCGTATTAAAGGCAGAAAGTTCAACAACAAAGCTGCGTGTCGTTTTTGATGCTTCAGCTAAAACATCAACCAACATCTCTTTAAATGACATTTTGTGTAAAGGTCCTACTATACAAGACGACGTTTTTACTGTATTATTACGTTTTCGAATGCCTCTATTCGCATTCACAGCTGATATAGAAAAAATGTATAAATGATATGTAAAAAATGCAGATTAGGATGGAGCCATCCGACCGCAAATATCAGCTGATTATATGGAGAGATGATCCCAATCAACCACTCAAATGCTATCAACTTTCAACAGTAACATATGGAACAACTCCTGCATCATATTTAGCTACGCGGTGCCTCTAGGATTTGGCTGAAGAAACAGAAAACACTTACCCGCTAGGAGCCAAAGCTCTTAGTCAAGATTTCTACGTTGATGATGTCTTCTCAGGCTCTGATCAACTAAGTACTGCTCTTGAAATACAAGCACAATTAAAAACTATATTGGCATCAGCAGGTTTTAATCTTCGCAAATGGTGTGCAAATCACCCCAGATTACTCCAGAACATACCACCAAGTGATCAAGAAGTGCAGTTGAACTTTGATGACCATTCTGAAAATTATGTTAAAAAAAAGGACTCTTTCTCTATAAAAATAAAAGTTATTGAGAGACAAAGAATCACCAAAAGAGCGGCACTTTCAGATATAGCTCATATTTTTGATCCTCTGGGTTTGCTGACTCCAGTAGTAGTAACAGCCAAGCTATTTCTTCAAAGGCTTTGGACCTTAAAACTAGATTGGGATGCAGCCCTTCCTCAAGAGCTCCACACTCAATGGAAAAACTTTAGGGAAGGCTTAAAAACATTAAATGATATGCATATACCAAGGCATGTTTTTGCCAATCAGATTCAAAAGGAAATGCAAATTCACATTTTTGCTGATGCATCGGAGAAGGCGTATGGAACGGTCGCATACGTCAGATCAGTTAACAAAGACGGCATTGTAATAGTTCGTCTTCTATGCGCCAAATCGAAGGTAGCACCCGTTAAGCAAATTACTCTTCCCAGACTTGAATTATGTGCAGCGAAATTAGCAGCAGAACTTGCAGAGCGCTTGAAAAAGGACCTCCATTTGAAAAATGAATTAATATTCCTATGGTCAGATTCAACAGCTGTTCTTGGGTGGATCAATTCTAACTCATCAAATTTTCATACATTCGTAGCAAATCGAATATCAGCCATTCAACGCTTGTCGCTGCCTAAGCAATGGAAACACGTCAACTCGGATCAGAATCCAGCTGACCTTTTATCTAGATGGGTAGTTCCCGAAGAGTTAATGAAAAATACGATGTGGTTCTATGGACCCCGCTTTCTTCATGGCAACGAAACTATTTGGCCCAAGTTTCCGAAAGCACTCATTGAATGTACCTTAGAAAGCAGAATTAAACAACACACTCTTGTAGCAATACAGCATTCGGATAACATTATTAACAATATAAACCATTATAACTCTTTTCGTCGCCTTCAACGCATATTGGGTTATGACAATCGCCTTATTAACCGGTTACGAAAGCGCCACAATGACAATACACCACCATCTTCCCTTAATCTATTAGAAATGGAACAATCTCTTCAATCCATCATAAGATATATGCAACAAGAAGAGTTTGCAGATGACATAAAACATCTACACAGACATGGGGAAGTGACAAAAAACAGCTCGCTTAATACCTTAGCACCCTTTATTGACGATAAAGGAATTATTAGAGTCGGTGGACGATTGGAGGCTTCATCGCTAAGTTTTGATGCTAAGCATCCTATGCTTTTACCTTACACGCATAGTTACACTAAAATGCTTCTTAAGGATCTACATGAGGAACATCTGCATATCGGGCCACAAGCCCTCTTGGGAGTAGCACGTCAACGCTTTTGGCCAATCAAAGTAAAAAGTTTAGCACGCTCAGTTGCACGCTGTTATCACAACTAATGGGTAATTTGTCAATGCATCGAGTACAACCTGTACGCCCCTTTGTGAATTCTGGTGTAGATTTTTGTGGTCCTGTATGGACACACTTTAAAATAAGAGGAAAACGGCCCCAAAAGGCTTATATCGCCGTGTTCTGCTGCTTTGCCACTAAAGCAATACATTTGGAGTTGGTAAGCGATTTAACATCTGATGCATTTCTAGGTGCCTTGAGGCGATTCATGGCAAGACGTGGTAGTTGTCAGACAATTTATTGCGATAACGCAACCAATTTCGTGGGTGCAAGGAATCAACTGCAGGAAGTGACAAACATGCTTAAAGATGAAAGGGATAAGAACAAAATAATATCCGAATGCCATTTAAAGGGAACAGAATTCAAATTTATTTCACCTAGGGCTCCCCACTTTGGAGGGCTTTGGGAAGTTGCTGTGAAATCAGCAAAGCATTTACTCGTACGCACAGTAGCCTCAGCCTCCCTAACATACGAAGAAATGGAAACTATTATAATCGAAATTGAAGCCATTCTAAATTCCAGGCCAATCACGGCTCTTTCTTCCAATCTAAACGATTTGAGTGCATTAACGCCTGCACATTTGCTCATCGGAGAGCCTCTCACAGCAAGCATAGATCCTCATGCCAGCCCTTTACATGCTAGTTCTTTGAAACGGTGGAAACTTGTGAGCCACCTGAAAAATGAGTTCTGGAGAAGATGGTCGTGTGAATATTTAAATCAATTGCAACAACGCTATAAATGGAAGCAGAAATGTCAAGACATTAAAACTAATACGATTGTTATAATCAAGGACGACAACCTGCCTCCAATGAAATGGCCTTTAGGACGTATGATAAGATTGATCAAAGAAGAGGATGGTTTAGTACGAGTGGTTGAGTTAAAAACTGCAAAAGGCATCATACGTCGTCCAATACACCGTTTAGCTCCGTTGCCAACAGAAGAAGCAGAATCATCACCTATAGGCGACAATCCTGAAGAAACTGAAGAGGAACATCAGCTTGCAGACGATTCGGCTACGTCCAATCCTCGAAAAAAGATACGATTGTCAACTGTAGCATCACTGTTTCTAACGTGTTTGTTACTACCGGTCGCTATCGCATCTAAGGTTGAAGTAACACCTTTCAGAACTAATCCAGGAGTATACTTTGAAAATCTAGGAACAGCCAACATCATTACTAGCGAATGGCACTTGATTACTTACTACAACATCCAGCCTTATTGGAATGATTTCGAAAAACTTCTTAATTGCAGCACGATGTTAGAAAAAACCTGCAAGGCCATTCAAACTCATCCAGAACCTTGTACAAAAATTCTTGCACAACTTAAACATGCCGTTCATCAATTGCAAGAAAACAATAAAATATTAAAGGCGAAGAAAACGACAAAAGTTAAAAGAGGTGCATTCAACATTGTGGGTAACGTTGCTCATGCTCTGTTTGGGATCTTGGATTCCGAATATGCAGAAAAAATGTCACAAACCATTGAAAGGGTAACACACAATGAAGCGCACTTAGCATCCTTGATGCGCAATCAAACTTCATTCATATACACTACCATCAACGTTATGAAAAGGGATCGTAAGGCCATTGAGCAAGAATTTGAGCATATAGAAAACCTTTTCAATGAAACGTCACATCAGCTCAGCATTACTCATCAACAATTATACGCAGAGAGGGCGGCACAAACTTTTACACCTTTAACCATTCAAGTCATGCTCGCTATATCAAACTTCCAGCAAGTTCAAAACGCTCTTCTTGATATCCTCACTGATACTCATCATGGGAAAATTAATCCACTTTTGATTTCACCTGAGCAACTCGAGCAAAGTCTACTGGAGATTAAGGAAGGTATCCCAGCTACGCTAAAGCTGCCCGTACAACCATCAGATATCTTAAAGTTCTACAGTATAATGTCCATACATGGGAGAGTTACAGAAAAACACATAATTTTTAAATTAACGCTACCTCTTCTAGCAATACCAGAATTTGAGCTTTTCAAACTAATCACCGTTCCAGTAAAAGTTAACGACTCCTTCATTGGAATACAGCCTTCATCTCCCTTCTTAATAGTAAGTTTACATCGGGATCAGTATTACCCCCTAACTGAGCACGACCTAAAAGGATGTATGACAATTTATAGTGGAAGACATATATGTCAACAAAAAGGTCCTTTGTATAGTCGAGGATCATCAGTCAGCTCTTGCGAAATTAACTTGTTGATATATTATGACTATACAAGATCATAATATATATCCTACAATCAGTAGAACCTCGTATATTCCATCGATTGACATAATAGATTTCGCTACGCCTGAGCAAATAAAACCAGCTGCGCCGTACACTAATCATTATTACCCCCAGTTAGGTGAGTTAGAAGCCATTAAAAGGGAACTACAGCAGATCGACACCCAATTGCCGAATAATTTAACTTCACACCACATCCATCATTACGCTCTTGGATATTCAATCTTGGGGCTAATAGCTTTTTCAACAATTTACCTCCTTTGGAAAACACGATGCACCAGATGCGATAAGTTACATCAATCAGAAGAGGAATCAGCAGCTTCTAACGAAGAAAGCGGAAGCAACCAGGACCCTTCAAGACCACATATAATCAGGATATTTAGTTGAATGCAGAGCCTTCAACGCTGGGGAGAATCTTGAGATTTCATACTTAATAATATCATAATTTTCATATTAATTATATTTCATATTTTTACTTATCAAAAATTCATAATTAGTTCATAATTTTATTTTCATAAAATATTGTAATTTTTATTCTAATTAAATTTGTTTATATCAACAAAAAGTAACTTTAACGAACAAATTGCCAGTCGAAATTTGATACTTTTGTTTACTAAGTCCAGTACATTTTTTATGAGAATTTATAAATGTGAAAAGTAAAATTGCTGAGCTTTTACATTTTTACGTGCATGAATGTTCATTTAATATATTTTTTAATATTTTTTTGTTATTAATAGTAGGTAAATTTTTTATTGTTAATTTTGTTTAAACATTTTCTATTCTAGTATGTAATTTTGCAATGTAATGAAAATTTTTGTATAAAAGGCCATGTAAATTAACAATAAATGATGAGTTATTTTCTGACAGTGAACCAAGACTTTTATTAGGATCTTCAAGTGAGTCTGCTTGAAGCACTGATCGTGACATAACTCAATTCCTACAAGAATTTTGTATAGCGGTATCAAGAGCCGTATATACAGGCAGCAACTGGTCAAGGTTTATGAGCCTTAGATCAATAAACAGTTTATTTCACAAACTTTACCCTATTCAGAACAAAGGAGTTTTGAACAATAGTAATGAGAACCATGAGAATGATTGTATAGCGAGTTAAAAATATTAAAATTTCTCAAATTTTTGTTAAAATTTTCTATGTATTGTATGGAAAATAGATAGAAAAGAGAATATATTTTAAAAAAGTGTGAAATTAAGAAAAAATCCTGAGAATAAGAAAGAGCTTAAACAGCTTTTAGATTGGAGGCCAAACTTTGAGATTGGAGGTCAACTGGTTCTGACTATTTCAGTATACTAGAATAATTAGTCTGTTATAGAATATATTGTCATTGATACTACTATTAAGTGGCCCTTATTCTGAGATGCGAATCACTTGCGTATCGAAGCGAGCTCACATGTATGGTATTCCCACTTGCGAATAAAGTGATGAATATCGAAAAAAGTGATAGATGGCACTTTTTTGGTATTCTGACATCCGTGTGAAGCTGTTACTTATCGTGTTTTTGTGATACTTTCATCACGTAAAAATTATAGGTGATAGTTATTTGAAAATGGAATTAAACAAAACGTGTGTAAAATATAATTAATTATATAATTTTGTATTGTTTTTTATTACTTTTTAAATAATTTTTTTATTATTTTATCTTTATAAATTATTATTAAATTGAAATATACAACAAAAATTATTCTTTCTAAAAATTTTATTTCATAATTATCACTTCGTATGTCATCGTATCACGTGAATCTCAGAATACCATTTTTTAATTGAAGTGATCACTACATTCGCTTCGATACGCAAGTGATTCGCATCTCAGAATAAGGGCCTTTATCTTTCTTCATAATTCATTTTGTTAATTTTTGTTCATCCAGAGAATTGAAATATAAGAAAAATAATCAGTCGCAGACAGTGATGCTAACTAGTTAAAAGGAAAATTCCCACTTTGGCCCCAAAAAATTCCCGAAATCGAACCGAAATTCCCGCCTTGTAATTTAGTCATTTTATGTCATGTATCGTACTACTGTATTATGTATTATATATTCAACTGTTTACAAATGTAAATTACAACTCAAATAATATTTATTTGAAATATTTTACAAATCATTTCATTTTATTTGTGCAAATTTTTGTGCTTTCAGTTTTATTATTTTACTTTAAAAGCAGACGCGGCTCTACCTTAAGGGCAAATAGGGCAGCGCCCCACAAAGAATTTCACCTTAAATTGCATAAAATTGCAGAATTTCATCAAAATAAATTTGAAATTATTTCTAAAAAAAGTAGAGAAAAATCAAAAATAATTTGTTGTAAATTGTTTTTCAAAGTACATGTGTACTAATGCAAGTATATGCAAAGAGAATTGAAATACAATATATGTACATATGTATATCAGTATATGTATACATACAATTACAAATACAATACAATGGTTCTGGTTCAACATATTTCAATTCTCTTTGAATAATTTTATTTTTTTTGTATGATCAATAATATCATAGTGATCATACTCTATGGGGCAGTTTAACAATAGCCCTAAAAATGAGTATTATTTCATATATTCGTATATGAATCATTCTCTCTCTTTATTCATTTTTGTTCAAAAGAAATTTGTGTTCATGGGGCAATTTCAGTTCTGCCCTTAAATTGAGAAAATGTTGCGTCTTACCAAGTAACAACAATACAACACAAATTTGTCTCATAATTTTCTTTGTCATAGGATTTACATTGTAAAAAATTTAGATCTCATTATAAATGTTTCATCTTAAAATTATATTTGTAAAAATTGTTATGAATTTTAAAAACAATAGATATTCATATTATTTTTATTCATTCATGATATTTATTTTATTATAATTATATTATTTTTTATAATTAATACTTCTTTTTCCATTATAAATTATCAGTTTTTCACCATTTATGAAATTCATTCAATATTTTATATTAATTTGAAACAATTTGTTACATTTTATAAACTTTTTGAGTCAATTTTCAATAAATTTTGTTACAATTTTCTGATGAATTAATATTTATATAAAATTTTTTACTATGTACATAAATGTGTTAATGATACATGTTCGTTTTTCTTCCGTTCCATCTATACAAATTGTATGATTCGTTTATACCACGGGGCTGCTGGTTGATTGCCCAATGTTGTAAACATACAAATAAGGTACATTTCTTCTTTTCTATCAATACAAAATAATGTTCGTTCTCATTATCTCATTTTTTTCTAATCCAACCCAACATAATGTTTAAATTTTGTTGTTTTTTTTTTGTATAAATTTTATTCATTGCACACAAAATTCACTCATTCTTTTTGTTTTAAATTTTTATATGGAAGGATTATGACTTGCCAATTTTAAGATGTTATATCTTGGGCTATGTTGTATTAATTTGAATCAAATAAGAAGCACTATTTAAGGAAACATTTCACCTATGTAAATAAATATATATTTTTGAAAAACATAATTTTGTGTCTTGTAATGATATTATCTAGTAAATAGTAGATTTGTTTGTTTAAATTATGCAAAAAAGAATGTATTTTAGTCAGAAATATTTATTAGTCTTTCAAAAATACATAACAAAAATTTCAACCGTAAAGTTGAAAAACAAAATTTAAAAAAGCGATTCTTGTCTAAGAAACTGTTTAATTTTTATATTTTTCTAAAAATATAAGGATTCTAATAAAAGGACATACTGGAATATTTAAAAAACCGAACAGAAATCCAAATAAACTGTTTTTACAAAAAGCGATGTTTTGAGAATTTTTTTCTACAACTTTCGGAGTCTAAGCATTAATGCGCGTAGTTTTTTCGGTGCTCTATAACTCGCGTTTTATTGAAAGGATCTTTTGCATGTCAGAAGTAGTTTCGTAGAGAGTAATAAGAAAAATACCTTGCAAAAATTTCAAAACAATCGGATAGGAGAGTCCGTGAAAAACGTGTTAACATTGATTCGAGTGCTAACATCCTTGAAACCTTAAGCAGCCCCACCATTTGATTTTCCCACGAGCCGCCACTGTTTAAAAGGTCAAAATACTTTTCTTTTTTATTTACTCCTCCAATTACATTTTTTACAATCATGGTAGCTTTGTCTCGATGGCACTTTACGTTTTCAATTGCTTTTTGAGGGAAAAACTCGTTTCATCAGTTTACATAAGTGGTCAATTAAATCAAAAGGTAAGTTATGTTCCGCAAGAAAATTGCACAAAATAATATCAATTTCTTTTGTATTGACTTCTAGAGAATGTTACTGCGAATGTGCCAAAGACTCATTTATCGTTTGCTGTTTTTGTAGTCTTACAGCATTGGTCATATATTTTTCACTTTTTAATTATCTCACTACGACCAGCTTTTCTGCTACAGTCGCAAATTTTACAATTTTACGGCTTCATTTCCCCATTTAAAGTTGTATTCTTTCGCCTTAGAATACTTCTTTCTTTTAACCTGAGTTCTTATTTTTTCTCGTGAGCTGCACGACGTTTCGGACCCGGGTGAAGACATTTATTTATTGATTAAAAGGAAATAATAAAATTTCAGTTCAGTCTTCAGTCACAGTTGTTTTTAATGCATTGATTTTATACTTACTAAATTTATGTAAGAACTGTTGTATAATAGAAAAAAACTTTAGAAAATATGCACAAGACTAAATGTTCATCTGCAAAAATGTGGTCAAACCGTTTCAGATTATACTTACCCAATAGATCCAATTCATTTAAATTTAAAAATTAAATTAAAACTTTACAAAATACAAAGTCATATGTGAAGTTAAAAATTATAAAATCAGTTGTTACTGTTTGACGTTTGTTTGTTTTTATCATTCTGCTGAATTTGTCAAAGTTTTCAGTGTTTCCACTATCAATCGAAATATTACTTCCTTTTCCTTTATTGTTGAAAATTCCCTTTTTTCAGTGAAAATTACCGAATTCCCACTATGAAAGAAAATTACCGGATTTCGGTAAAATTCGCTCCAGTTAGCATCACTGGTCGCAGTACAACTGTGTTACTGTCGACAACAAAGGGATGGCTTTTATTGTTTTTTTCTGTTTTCCAGCGTCTCGTTGCACATACATATAATAGATTGGGGTATGAGTAGCTTAGTATACTCCTTTTAAATGTAACGACACTGGATAAAAATGAACTCTTTCATAAGACCTGTACTGAAAAACTTTGTGAACAGAGTATATCCCAGACAGCACAGGACTGATGAAGAACTGATGTTGGACTGATACTCAAGTATCAAAGTATCGATACCTTTTAGTTACCAAAATTGATGTTTTTATATGGACCATGTCCGCATTTTAAGCATTCTGATTGGTTGAATTTGAAAAAGGGGAAATTAACTAGTGATTTCTTGCATCAAAGATGTATCGATTAAAGATCGAATTGTAACCAAATTTTAAAAGGGAATTGCATCAATAAAGAATCGATTCCACATCGATACTGTATTGATACTCTGTACTGATGCCGTACTGAAGATCGGAATCAAAAAAGGAATAGTTCTTGCATTTTTGTTAATAAAATAATTGCAGGCTTTAAATTCTACACTTTTCATATGTAATTCAAAAAATTAAAAAAATTACATATGAAAAGTGTACAATTTAAAACTTGCAATTATTTTATTAACAAAAATGCAAGAAATATTCCTTTTTTGAACAATGAGGAATATTTTCATTAAATTAAACTATTGTTTTCTATGTATTTTCTTATTTATTATACTTATATACTTAAAAAAATATTATTCCTAATCTATATTCTTATTTTTTAGTTTTGTTGCTGCCGAGATTTCGAAGCAGCTTTGTTTATTTTTACTTTGGCTGCCCGAAGTGCTTCATCTAACACTTTATTGTGCTCTACTATCCCATTATTAGGACGTGAGAAGCAATCTGAAATATAAATTTGAAATTAATAATGATTAATTTTGAAAGAAACCAAACGAACCAAAAAGACAGGCACAAATGTTGTCTCTCCCTCTGTCAGATTATTCTCTGAATGTACGGCAGATCGCATTTGTCCCAATTCTGCTACGACTAATCTTCGGAAATGTCTTGGCGAAACATCAGCAATTCTCTTTTCCCTTCTTGGCATTTTTTTGAGAGTACTATATGCTTATCTAAAAATTTATATAATGTAAACTTAAAGAAAAATTACCTGATTAAATTTATTATTTGTATTATTTATTATTATTATTTAATTAAACACTGCACTTTAAAAAATTGTCTTTACTGGCGCACTAAACTCGAAAGAATAAAGCATTCACGTGTTACACGTCACAGTATAGCGAATAAGGGATCAAAGAAACATCAGTACGACATCAGTCATGTATTCTATAATTTTCCCCTTAATAATGTGATGGTAAGAATCAAAAAAGAATCAATTCTACATCAGTAGCACTCATCATTTCGTTTTCTTAAAATAAATAATATTTTTACTCCTACCACCACACTCACCTTTATTGATGGTAGGAATCAAAATATCTTCATTAAATCATCATTAGAAAAGGGGAAGAAATATTGAAGACTAATTGATACCCGAGTATCGATACCAAAATGTTATCTGGGTAGGTATTTCTATTATGATATAATGTATGTATGTATACATTTTGTATTTTGTATACATTGTTTGTGTATTTTTAACATTTTTGAGATATTTCTACTTCTTTGATATTATAAATATTATACAGTGTTGTTGCAATGTTCTGTTATGTAATGTTTTAAATTAATATGGGATAAAAAATTTTTCTGGCAACTATGAATTATGTTCATTGTTTATTTTTTATATCACCTTCAGTTTTAATATTTTAAAAATATGATTTTATCATTTTATTTTATGTATACATACATATTTAATGCAATTAATATAAAAAATTTGACTTTGAAAGGCTATTTAATATTCCGATCTACTTATTTTAAATTTTATAATGTTAAAGAAAATTTTTGTAGATCTTTTCGTTCCTTTGAAAAAGTATGTGGAGTAAAAAGTAGAAATTTGGCCATCTTTGCTTTTGGTGAGTGAGTGAGATTAAGATGAATTAAAATTGAAATAAAACTAACTTCTAAGAAATAAAAGATGAGAACAAAATAATATTTAGTGCCACGTTATGCGTCGTGGGTGAAAATTTAAAATCTTAGGAGTAGAAATTAGGAACGTCAAAATTTTAAAAAGTATCGATACTGGGTATTGGTATCGGATCTATGGTATCGGGACAAAAGCATCGATACCCGAAAGTATCGGTCTATACTTTAAAAATTAAAAGCCCCATACTAAAAAATAAAGAAAACCATAAAACTGAAAATTTTATTTTTTTCTGTTTACCTATAAAAGTAATTAATTTTAATGTTTGATGAATATTATTAATATAAACAAAGATAAAAATGAAGGTGACGCCACGTCTTGAAGAAAGAGGTAAAATTATATTCTTTCTGATTTTTCCTAGGGCTATAATATAAGCAAATAACCTGTTGGTATCGGGTATCCGTATCGATATCGGTAAAAGTATCGGAGTGAAAGTATCGAGTACTTGGTATCGCGGTATCGGATCAAAAGTATCGTATCGTGACTTTCCTAGTAGAAATAGAAACACACTCCAATCGGATTTAAACGACAGCTCTGATTTTGAATAATATTTTGTTCGAGCACGAATTTTGATTATTGTAATTTGAATAAATACAATAAATCGGATTTAAAAAGATTTCTATAAATTTACTAATAATTAAGAATTCCGTTATTTAGAAAATTATCCCAGTAATTCGACTAGCCGGTTTTTAAAACCAAAATTAGAATTTTAGGGTAAGAATAAAAATTTGAATCGTATATCAATAATTTCCTTTTATACTTTTTAGTTTTTTTTTTCAAATTTACAGAACCAACAATTAGACAATCAATGCTCTTAACATAATTATTACAAATTCGTATTTGTGCGGAAATTACATAGAGATAAATTGGTCTTTCAAAAGTTACTTTTCAGCCATTTTATTAAAAATATAGGTACGTATTCAGAAACCAACAAAAATGTAAATTAAAAAATAATTTGAGATTTTGTAATGTAGCACAGATTTTGAAAGATTTTGAATCATATATCCCCAGAAGTACATTAGTAAATCTTTAAAATTTTTATCTTTCTCTAACATACATAGATATGTACTTCAGTATATTCAAAAGAATCTTCTGTCGGTAAGTACGAAGCCTGTTTGGAGAAGGCTGGAACAATAGAGCACTGCCTCTGGATTTGCCCAGCTTTCTTTAGAATAAGGATGCGTACGTAGAGTCCTGACGAAATGAGAATATGACATTTGTTATCAACCCTTAGATAGAGTCATTGTTTATTCAGAAAACGAGATTCTACTAGAGATGAGGTACTGAGTACAATGGGCCCTCCTGTCAGTGCTCTTCGTGTTACTGTAAAATTTAAATACTGAAAAAAAATGTTTTACATGAATACATAGAGTTTCTAATCTAAGCGCATGGTAGTGCGCGGCCAAGTTCAATACACAATATAATATAGATATTTCTTCCCTCGTACTATGCCAAATTTCATGTCTATATTGTCTATAGCTTTAATAGGTCCTGAGATATCGACCCTAGAAAATAGCTAATTTTGGCACTGACTCACTGTCCTGTAATCAAAACCCCTAGGATCCTTCTAATAACCCTAGAACCATGAAGATGAAACTTGGCACGCAGGTGTTGTTTTACACGTAGATTAAGGAAAAATCAAGAAATCGGTCAAGTGTGAGTTGGACAAGTAAATATTTCTATAACTCTTATAGTAATTGTGCGTTTAATATTATTTTTCTATCATTTATAACTGAATTTAGCGTTTTCAATAGCTTGCTTTAATAAAAAGTTTAAAAAGTCATATTTTATAATTAATTGTATGTAGACACATAAAACACATGAAAAATATTTAAATGAAAATATGATATAATTTAAGACTGCAATGTATGGAAATTCACATGATTTGTAAATTTTCTTCCCTATCCCTTCCCAACATACTTACAATTGTGGCCATATATCAAACAGCATTTCATTAAATAAAAAAGCTGTTAAGTTCATAATTATTAATAAGTTCTGCATTGAAATTTTGTATGTAAAAAAGTTCTTTGAACTTGGAATTAATGCAGATTTCATTACTTTTGCTAGCCCAACAGTTAACGAATAAGAACTTGGCCCCATTTTTACATTCATGTTTTGGGTTGGATTTAGTTTACAAGGTCGCTTTTTCGTGAATTAACTCACATTTAACTTTCTGATTTTTTTTTTTCAATTTTAGATATCTTTAAACAAACAAGGAAGAAAAGCAATGGGTCAAGAATGGAATCTGAAACCTTTATGTAATTTTATCTCAAAACAGTCTTATACATTTTTTTAAAAATTTTTTTATCTTTTTAGTATATGGAATTGTTCAGAATTTTTTCTTAATAACATTTTTTATAATTGCATCAGAAATATCTTATCGTATTCTTTTGATAATTAAAGAAAGGTATTTTTATTATAAACATTATCCAGTTAAACAACGTTATTTAACATTAATTAAATATGGTTTTACATTTAATAATAAAATCATAATATTATTATTAATTCTAATAATATTTTATGTAATTATGATTGCAATACATATGGATAATATATTAATATTATTTGAAGATTATGATAAATATTTACCGTTAATACCATATATTATGATATTCCGTTATTTGAAATTAAATGAAAGTTATATTGATACTGCAGAATGGATACGTTCAGATACTGGTTTAGATTATGCTACAGGAATGGCATCAAATTATTTCCATGGTTATTTACATTTAGTATTACCTGATAAAGGTGATAATGTTGAAGGTAAATTAATAATTTATTTTTCTGATAAATTATCAATTATGTATGTTTTTTTTCTATCTTCTTCTGTAATACTACAAATCTGGTTGAATTTTGGCCTCCTAATTTTTTCTATATAATTTTACAAAAAAAAAAAAAAAAACTTTTTAAACAGATATTCGTGGAAGAATGAATAAATATATGGATAAGAATAAAGTAGAATTTGCAATAAAACGTTTATTCATTTTGGTGCCCGATTCGTTGCATACTACACCACTAATTATAAGTGAAATACTAGATAGTGCCCCAGTAAGTATGAAAAAGGAAAGCAGATAGATTTTTTTAGTATAAAAAATGTTATAATATTGAGCTCTATTGTAAATTTCGAACGAATTTCGAAAGGATATTGTGAAATCGGTTTGGAAAATAGTTGATACATAAAATCGTATAGGTTACTATGATTCGAACGAAATCTACAGTAGCAATTTTAATTCAAATGAAAGAATTTCGAATGCTATCAGCTATTTCAACAGAATTGACAATGTAGTAACGTATTCGTTCGAATATTTTCCTATTCGATCGGAATCTACAATAGAGATAATTGCCTTTTATGCTTTTTTTTAGTGTTTAGAAACTACTGTGAAAGGCCGAGCAGGTGTTAAACGTCCCTTTAAAAATGCTGTATATCGTTTTACAGAAAAAATTAATGGTAAAACTTATTATGTAGCAGTTGAAGGCGCTACACCATTATTAAGTTTTCTAGAAGCAATGCAATTTGATATAACATCGACACCTGAAATGAAAGCAATGCGTAGAGAAATCTTATTTCAATTCTATAAAAGTGTAAAAAAATTTACACAAGAATGCCGAGATACAAAGAATACATGTGAAATTGTTTACTACAATGGTAAGATATTGTTTTTTGAAGTATTTTAAAAAAATTGAGAAAACATGTCTTAATTTTTCCAGACAATGATGAATTAGATGTTGGATATGTTTTAAAACGGCACATTGAAAAAATGTTAGAAGAAGGAAAAACGTGAAAAGTTGAAAAAATCTGAGCATTATGAAATAAGGGCTGATAAAACTATGGGATTCTATATTTTTATACGAATAATCACAATTGATTTTTTTTATAAATAAAATTAAGAATATTTGAACTAGAACCTACTCTGTTACATTTCTTGTTACTTTATAAACATTTCCTTAATCCTTTCTTTAATTTTATGGAATAAAATTTCATAAAATCCATGTTTTCAACGCTGTTGATATTTTTCTCGAATCCAGAATGGCCGTTTTCTTTTTTTTTTCTGCTTGAACAATTATACTTAATTTAATCACTTTTTTAAACTTTTGTTTATGTTGTTAGCTGTTATGATACTTACTTTTCTTAAATCTTAATTTCCATATCTTATTTAAGAGCCCAATTTAGTAAAATGGCCTGCAAAGTGACCACCTACAGCCTACATTTTTCAACCGATTTTCATGAAATATTGAATATAGATAGGTGGAAGGGAATTGTGATCCTTAAGTGGAACAAATTTTTAAATTTTGGTCCTTAAATTTTTTTATATTCGATTTTCGAAGGTACAGAAAAAAAAATTCACTAAACTTTTTACACTTTTTTCATGTATTAAAACGTTTAGATACTATGATTTCTTCTTATAGGATTTAAATATAACCCTTTCCAAAAAGTTTAAAAGAAAATTCAAGGAAATTGGTTACGTAGTTTAATTATTATAAATAAAACAAATTGTTAATTTTATATAAAATTTCATTACTAATTTTTCATTTCACATAAATTTTTTTGCATACTTATGGGTTTAAATAAGAATTACACAGATAGTATAAACACTATAAACTCGGTGCAAAGAAAATTGCAATTTTTGTAGTATGTGTGATGATTATAAGTAACGTAAACAGCATATAAAAGTTATGTATAGTTAAGCTGCACATAGCTAGGTATATAGATATATTAGCAACACTTTTTGTATGGGAATGGTGATCGGTGATGATTAATATGAAATAATAGAATTAGCATGATATGTACATACATATGTACATATATACTACGCATAAAAGCATATTTTACTAACTGTTGTTGGATTGAAGCAAGTGCATTTTGGGTTTTAGTGCTAATTTTTTATATTCTGAATATTAGAAAAATTATAGTGTTACATAGAATTTAGATTTCAGTGATTATTTGGTGATAAATCTAATATTTTACTAAAATTTCAGTATTTTTGAATACTAACTACTTTTTTTTAACCCTAGGATTGCCTGATCGTATATAAATGTATACATTCGGACTTTGAGTCTTAATTTAAATATGATCCCTTCGAGCTAGGACCTTGAAACTTCACCAATTCCTCCATTGGAGGATCTTTACTATACACCCCAATTTTCAAAGTCCTACCTCAAAATCGGTAAAACAAAATATTCTTTTTTATGCAAAAACACAAATTTGACGGTGCGTATACAAATGTATACCATACATTTTATATGGAAATTTTGAAAATTTTTTTTCAAAAAACGATATCTCAGCATCCCGTAGACCAAAAACTAATATGTTTATACTAAAAGATTTATCAAAGTGTTCTCTTTAGTTTTGTTTTTACAGTGTTGTACTTTTTTTTTGTTTTCAAGATAAAATACAAAACAACATCAAAAATATGAATGTTTCATACATTTTTCTACATTAATAAAGGCAAACATCTACTTTTGACTTTAAAGGTCTGTATTTCAGCATCCGGTGAACCAAAAACTAATATTTTTGGATTACAATATTTTTTGAAGTGTTTCTATTGAGCTATCTTATACAGTAATTCTGTAAGTACTATTATTTTCAACCAAAAGGACAAAATACGCGAAAAATCATGAAGACTATACCTATAACTATGAAAATTTTTCAAATCATATACATACATCAACACTTGGACGAAATTTATTTGCTTGTGTTGGTGCAGACACAAATACATTTCAGACGATGTTATTGTTGTTTTCGAAAAATTTTTTTACTAAATTTGGCTCTTAAGCAATGGGTGAATAAGACAGTTGCTTTGGTGTGAGGAGATAAGATATAGACTAGCAACTAATAAACATAAGTACTTGTCAAAAATTAAGTCGGTAAAAGCAAAGATAGTAAAAGAACATTAAGATATACTAACAATACAAGAAGTACAAAATAAAGCTTTTAGATGAAGGACCATGCCAGTTGCCACAGCGAGAAATCTGCTCATTATACTTTTTCTTAAAGCAGTCATATGTGTGCATACTATGGGTATATATGCGCTTGCGCTCTGCGTTTACATATACACACAGACTCGTTTACATGGCGTAGTGATCTTCTTTGTGTACATATATACGAAAGAAGAAACCTTACAAAAACAAAAACGGATGTGTATAAGTATCTTTTTTTTCTATTATAATTACGATGCCTCAACTTTTATTATTTTACCTATAAGTACAAAAACATTATTTTATTATTTGGACGTACCAAATTAATATGACAACTTATTATTTTTAATCACTTATAACTAATTTGTGTTTAAAGTTACATGAAAATTATGTCCTAATGAAATGTAGAGAAGATCCTAAACTTTATTTTCACCGAATATAATAAATATTTATGAGCAACGTAAATCGAAGAAAAAACGTGATAAATATTAAGTATGCACCAAAAAGCATCAATTTATACAATAGAGGATTAATCTCAAGCTCTTTCAAAAATCAAGAACATGCAAACATACATAAATATTTTGCTTCGAAAAATTTTAAATATAGCTTTTGAAACATTCGAACTAAATTCAAATATTTGCCATTTTTATTTGAATTTTTTACTATAAATCAGCTGTTTTGTTTATTTTCGAAGTATAATGTAAGAATAAAGGAAATCTTCAAAAAGAATAATACAAATTATAAATGCATATCGATTACTTAAAGATAGAGAAAGACAGAAGATCAATATGAATTATAATTGGATGAATGCTTTTTTTGTAATGATGAATTATTTTTGTTTACTTTTTTTCACTTTAACTTTTTTTCAAATATTTCATCAATTTATTTAAAATAATTATATGAAAATAAAAGTTGTTAATGAAATATTTTACAATGGTTTTTTTCATACAACAATTATTTTTTCCCATAGATTTTGTTTACTTATTACGTACGTATTTTTCTTTTTAAATTGTATTGTTTTTTCTTAATACACTAATGCACATCAGCTGACTTTTGTTTATTTTCGAAGTAGATAACAAAAGTAGGTAGGATTAAGAAATTACGCAAAAAGAATGACACAAATTACAAACGCATATCGATTATATGAAGATAGAGAAAGACAGAAGATCGATGTGAATTATAATGTATGACAGGGTTTATACGGTCACTTTTTTACCCTATGTAGAACGTAAAAACCGGTTTTATATGGAAAATAAGTAGGAAGTATGCGGTGGGAAGTCACTCTAAGGTTAATCAATCTTTTTCTTCGATCACGGCTGTTCCTTTTTGTGCTATATTCGTTACTTTGATATTTTTTTTCATATTATCGCAATTTCTTCAGTTAACCATATGAGTATATGACCTTATTACCATACAAATTACCAAGCAAGAAATAAGTATGAAAGAAAATGAAGAGAATTTTAGATAGGGTAAAAAAGTGACCATGTAAACGTAAGTACGTCATTTTCGTAATTTATCAAAGCTTAATGGATGATAAGGTCGTGCAAAAAACCGTACGTATAAACCCGGACTATGAATGTTTTTTGAAACAATAATTTTTTTTTTTACTTTAATTTTTCTTAAATATTTTATTAATTTTATATAATTTATATGTAAAATAATTTATATGAAAAATTCGTTTTTAAAGAGCTGTTTGAGGATCGCCTAGAATATAATTTTTCAGAAAAAAATTAAATTAGGTACATTAAAATATATAATAAAATATTGGTAGAACAAAATATTTCTTTTTATGCAAAAACACGAATTTGGTCGTGCGTATACAAATCGTATACAAAAAAATTTCAAAATTTCCATATGTATGGTATACATTTGTATACGCACGACCAAATTCGTGTTTTTGCATAAAAAGAAATATTTTGTTCTACCAATTTTGAGCTAGGACTAAGAAAATTGGGGTGTATAGTGAGGATCCTCCAATGGAGGAACTTTGTGAAGTTTCAAGATCCTAGCTCAAAGGGATCATATTAAAATTAAGGCTCAAAGTCCGAATGTATACATTTGTATACGATCAGGCAATCCCAGGGTTACATGAAAAATTTTCCATACAAATTATTTTACGTAAATAAAATTTGTAAAATATTTTTAAAAAAAATTTTAAGTGAAATAAAAAAGATTTTATTGTTACCAAATAACTAAAAATCTTGAAATTTGACACAAAAGAAAAAAAAAATCATCATGCGAATGAATGAATTATCATTATTTAATAAGAACTATAAAATGCAATATGAAAATGAACAAGAAGCAGTATATTTTAAAAAACATGAAAGTTAAAAATATTTTTTCATTTCTCACATATCACAAAAAAACGTGATAATTAATATCATCAACAATAACTGTACACAATTGTATTATTATATTTTTTTTTTTCGAAACAAAATATAAATATCCAAAAATGTATACAATAAGAATCAAAACAAAATTTAAAAATATCATATGGTATACAAAAACATATAAAGCATTTATAATGAATATTATAATTATGGGCGTGTTTTTCATTATTCTTTATTTCTTCAATTTACTTTACATGCTTCTTCTTTTCACATTTCTCCTCTTGAAATCTTATACGGCCAATCATATCATGAGCTTATTCGAAGCAAAATTATTCCCCTTTTTATATTATTTTTGCAAACATACAGACATGAAAATTCAAAAATTTGAATTTAACGGCTACAATAAACCTCTATTTTACTTGATGCTTTTTGACACATATGACTGCTTTAAGAAAAAGTATAACGAGCAGATTTCTCGCTGTGGCAACTGGCATGGTCCTTCATCTAAAAGCTTTATTTTGTACTTTTTGTATTGTTGGTATATTTTAATCTTAACTATCTTTGCCAAAAGCAAAAGAGAAGAAGTTTGAATCGAATCTCAGAATTAGATGAATTGGAAAAAATAAATTCTGCTGATTTTCTGAAAAAGAAAAACAGAACACAAAGAGAATTGAAATAATATAGAGATGCGAAAAAGAAAATGAAACAAAATTGACACAGACCCTGTGCGGGCAAAGAAGGAGGTATCATATTTTTCTTTTTTATAAAAAATAAAAAGCTTTCAATCGTTCATTTTTTATTCTATAACTTAAATTTTTTTTTACATTATGTTCTGAAGCTTGAATGCACACATGCAAACGAAAACAGGTTTTACATTTCGTTTATTATTCTAATCATGCATATACACAAAAAGTATTAAAATATTTCTTTCTTTCCTTTTGAAGATTTTTAATGTATAATTGAATTAATTTGACCTTATGTACATAATACATATGTATATGTATATATGTAATTATATTCAGTTTTTGAATAAATATGGTAGGTATGTATATGATAGAAAAATTATTCAAAATAACATACATAGGTATTATAAATTTGAAAATATTATTTTTAAGCATATTTTCATAAAAGTGAGAAATTTTCAATTAATTAAAATGTTCTTATATTTCTTTTTTGTTTTTCTTCTAATGACAACCTTGACCTATGTCAATGCGATTTTTTGCCTTGTTTCGAAATTTATCTTGAAAACAAACAAAAAATACAAGAAAAGCGTGAAAGATAATTTTAAAGAGATCCCTTCAACAGTATGCTAAACAATATTAAATTTCAGCTGTAAAAAAATGACACAGAACTAAAGGAAAAAAAAAAGAGAAAACTAAAATCATTTATTCTATACTCTGTTCACAAAGTTTTTTCAGTACAGGTCTTATGGACATATTTTGTCTTGTTCCTTCTTTGAATAATTACATAAATGTGTTTTTTTTTCGTCACCGACAGTGTTACCCTTTAGTTTATATTTTGTATCTAAAATCAGATGAACTTTTTGATAAGTGTTCCCGACTATACATTTGTTTTCAAATTTTAAAAAATTTTATACTTTGTAAAAATTGTTTCCCAATAAAGAAAAATTATAATACATATTTATTTTTTTTTTAAATGTAATTATTATTAAAAATTTATTAAATAGAAAATGTTATGAATGTGTAATATTACATTTAAATTATTCCTATGAAATAAGAAAATGTAAAAACCCAAAAACATTGCATTCACATATGTATATCCTACAAAAAGATAACTGAAAGTAAAAGGGATTACGGGTTTTACTTTTTTGTTTTATAGCTGATCGTATGAATGAAAAGATAATTTACATTATCCTTATCAGTACCAATACTAATGTATATACGAGTATACCGTTGTTTTTTTAATTCAATTTGTTGATCATAAGAATTTTAAATTTACCTAACACTTTGCAGAATTTTTAAGAAACATTTTTTGCTGTAATATTAGGGTATCGTGCGATTCTTTTTACACATATTTTAAGAAAAGAATTACCCATTATGTACAAAATATAAAAGTATCAATCATATAAATTTTGAAATACTTTAAAATTTTTATCAAAAACCATCAGAAAAATTCCTCTTTTCTATAGAATGAGTATTTATTACAAAATGCATTTCTATTGCAAAGGAATATGTGTATACAATTGTATAAATTTATAATATGTAAAAAACATTTTTTCAAATAAAACATAATTTATGCTACATCATATCATATGCATACTTGTAAATGTATAAATAAATGCATAAATTATAATAATAAAATTTAATTGTTTATTATTAAGAACGGTACTACTATTAAGTAACATTATTAAACAGCAACACTAACTTCCGATTACTTATTATTCATTCTACTTTTTATACACACATCTCGAATATCAATCAACCAACTTTTAGCTCATCAGCGTGTGCGCGCATGAATTTTTTCATCATTTTTATCTTTCTTCATAATTCATTTTGTTAATTTTTGTTCATCCAGAGAATTGAAATCAGTGTTGTTAGGTCCCTTTGTTGAAAAATCCCACGAAAAATACCATTTTCATCCATTTTTCCCACAAACTTAATTCATAAATCCTACGGTTTTCTCACATATAAAAAACCCTTTTAAAATGAATAAAACTAGTTTTTTTTTTAAAAGATAAATCCATTTGTATTTCGAAAAAATAAAATAAATAATTAGTTTTACAAAGAAAAAAAAAATTGTAAAAAATAAAATTATTTTCTTAAAAACTTAACAAAAACAAAAAAAAAAAAAAAAAATAACAAAACTATTAACAAGTCTTTAATAAACCTCTCATTTTCATATAAATTGTTGCTTTTATGTAATTTATAAATTATAATGACTTGCAGATGGTTCGAAATTAACATAGCTTATATTTTCCGTTCCAAAATTCGAACGAATAGCGCATACAGCGCTCAATGTTTTTTCTCATATTCTATACGCTTTCCTGTTTTAACATCCGTGACTATTGAAAATATTGTTTCCGAATCGGCTCTAGAATGTGGCAAAGCCATGCCATATTTATTTTGAAAATTTTTATAGTTACAATTTTGAGAATTTTTATCCCTCGTGATTTTTCTCACGATTTGGTTCAAGCAAGCACAGTTTTTCCCTTTTCCCTTTTACAAATTTTCGGTGGCCGAAAATCCCAGAAAAAGGGAAAAATCCTACGATCTAACAACACTGATTGAAATACAAGAAAAATAATCAGTCGCAGCGCAGTACAACTGTGTTACTGGCGACAACAAATGGGTGGCCGTAATTGTTTTTTTCTGTTTTCCAGCGTCTCGTTGCACATACAATAGATATGCGTAGCTTAGTATACTCCTATTAAATGTAACGACACTGGATAAAAATGAACTCTTCCATAAGACCTGTACTGAAAAAACTTTGTGAACAGAGTATACATTTATTTCAGTTTATATATGTAGGTAGATATATACAACAACAAAAAACTAGTAAACGAAAACAAAAACAAAATAGTCCAATTTCCATACACTTGGTTTTCTTGACTCACAAATTTTAATTTATTAATTTTAATTTTACGACGCGTTTCGAATTTTTACATCATATCATCTTCATATATAATTTTGGATTTTTTTTATTACTTTTTAAATAACTTTTTTCATATTTATCTTTATAAATTACTATTAAATTGAAATATACAACAAAAATTAATCTTTCTAAAATTTTTCTATTTCAATTTATTAAACGTCAAATGGAAGTGTTGCCGTTTTTAGTTAATAATTCTATCACTTCGTATCTCATCGTATCACGTGAATCTCAGAATACCATTTTTAAATCGAAGTGATCAATATATTCGCTTCGATACGCAATTGATTCGCTTGTCAGAATAAGCACCAATAATTTATAAAGATAAAATATATTCATGAGGAAAAAATTATTTAAAAAGTAATAAAAAACAATACAAAATTATATAATTAATTATATTTTACACACCTTTTGTTTAATTCCATTTTCAAATAACTATCACCTATAATTTTCACGTGATGAAAGTATCACGAAAACACGATAAGTAACAGCTTCACACGAATGTCAGAATACCAAAAATATGCCATCTATCACTTTTTTCGATATTCATCACTTTATTCGCAAGTGGGAATACCATACATGTGAGCTCGCTTCGATACGCAAGTGATTCGCATCTCAGAATAAGGGCCAATACCATACATGTGAGCTCGCTTTGATACGCAAGTGATTCGCGTCTCAGAATAAAGGCCGGTCATTTTTGAATCGAAGTGATCACTATATTCGCTTCGATACACAAGTGATTCGCTTGTCAGAATAAGCACCATTCTGAATATTCCATTCGATTCAATAGAACTTCGATTGAATTTAACAATATGGTCCCTGATTATACTTTTTCTTCACGTTTTTTTAATTGAAGGATAATTTTAAGAAAGGTATGTTTTATAGCTTGACTTATATTTTATAGAAATGCATAATAAAATTAATATTGATGACATTTATTTTTACCATTTAGTTATATTTCTTTCTTATAATAAAACCTAATATCAATAATATACACAGGCTATGAAATAAAAAAAACAATACATTAAGTTAAAAAGTTTAAAAGACAGCCCGTAAAATATGTTGCTTTATTATCCTTGATGAAATAAAAAAATGATCTATCAACTAATAAATATTTCTTTTTCAAATTTAAACAACGTTTACACCTTTTCACATCTGGAAAAAAAGTATAGAAATAAGAATTGAATTAAATACTTTGAAAAAATTATATTCCGAATTTTACATCTTTAGAAAAATTATTTATATATTTGGGAAATATACAAAAAATTTTTAGTGTTAACAACTAATTTTATTGACATAATCTAATATACTTTTTTAATAAACAATTAAGTAAATTTTGCTTCAAAACTTTTAGAGAAATTTTAGAATTTTGATGAAACTCCCATAAAATATGACACTTTATTATTTTTAATAAAATATAAGAATGGTCTATCCACAGTTAAATATTTCTTTTTATGGCCTATCATGGCACACAAGCGAATCATTTTTATATCTGAAATTTATCAAATAAAAATATTATTAATTTAAAAAGTGAGCAGTAACAAAAGAAGAATAGTATATTTTATTAGATATTTATACAGATTAATTTGTAAAAACTTATCACTATCATATGACATAAAAAAACTCGAATAATCTTCAAAAAATTGTAGAAATACACCAAAATAATTATTATTTTAATTTGGAATTCGGAAATGATAATAAGAACTGAAAAATTTTCAGAAAATGCCAATTTTTAGGTTTTTTAAATTAAAATATAGGTACATTTTATAATGATTATCTCAAACAAAACATCAAAACTTCAACAATTTCTTTATTGAAGGGTTGTACGTAACCACCCAAAATTTTCAAAATCGATTTCTACCTACTGATATCCTTTTTTTTCGAAAACACACAAAACTGGCTGTGTGCATACAAATGTATATCATAACTTTTGTATGGAAATTTTTGAATTTTTTTTATAGTTTTACGATTAAAATATTTGTTGAATCTCTTCCAAATTTACAATTACCCTATAACTACCACAATTTTCAAGACAAAGTCTAAAATTTTCATACATCTCCAAATCAAAATATGAGTTTAAATTCGACTGACAAATTTTAAGTTCAAAGATCTGTATTTCAACATCCTGTTGACTAGAAACTAATCTTTTCATACTCAAACATCTATTTAAGTGTTCTCTTTAGTATTGTTTATTTTGGTATTGTTGTATTTCTCTTAGTTTTCAAGATAAAATGCAAAATAACATTAAAAACGTGAATGTTCATACATTCTTCTATATTTAGAAAGGCAAACATGTACTTATGTAGTTTTGACATTAAGATCTAGGTATATCGCAGAATCCTCTGAGCTAAAAACTGATATTTTTGAATTATATTTTTTAGTGTTGTTTAAAAAATTATTTTGTACAGTGGGTTCTATTGTTAAATTTAATCACACACGCCATATACAGTTAATTCATGAACTACGCGCAAGTTGCCCTAATGATTACAAGAATTATTTATAAATGGATTCTTGTGCATGTGATGAATTATTGAGAATTCTATCTCCGGTAATAACCAGAGAAGATACCGTTATTAGAGAAAGCATAAGTACGGAAGAACGACTGCTACTACTTTGCGTTTCTTAGCAACCACCATCTTCGAAGCCAAACTTAAGTCTAATTAAAAGTTTAAAAAAAAGTACAAGAAAATCGTGCAAGTCAATTTTGAAGAGGACACTAATGTAATAAGTGCAATAATCTTTTTATTGTCCAATAGTAAAAATCCTAATTTTATAAGCAAACAAGAGTCTTGAATATTACCGAAATATATCAAGAATTATAGTGGCCTAGGGCGGAAAGTTTGTGTGACCTATTATGTGATTGTTAAAAATGATGTAGTTATAGCATAGTTATTCTAAAATATTTATGTACTCTATACTAAAATCAACTTTAAAACTTTCAATTAAGGCACTTTAACAAAGATTTTCTGCACAAGAACAACGAATTTTATCAACAAGATGATGTAACACAGATTTTCCATGCCAAAGTTTTAAAATTCTTATTTAAAATTAAAATGTATTGCATACATTTTTAAAAAGTTGGCGATTTTTAGCCTTCTTTTCAAGACGAAAAACCTGAAACCTATTGTGGTCATCGATCGAAATTCAATCGAATCGAATGAATATTCACAATATTTTGTGTCATTCTTAAACAAATGCTAATATATGCTATATGAATTTCATTTAAAATATCTAGTGATCTATGATTTTAAATATTTGTTTAACAATTTTATTCGATCAGAAAAAACATCGAAATAATTTTCGATTGCAATCGAACAAAACATTAAAAATTAGTAGTCATTTTAGTATAAATTTTTTTTAAATATTGTTAGTCATAACTGAACAAAATAATAAATTTCGCTTCAGTATTTCATTATAAATTATAAATTTGTCATTTGTGAACATTTATTATCTTACACAGTGCGCTTATCATAGCTTAATAAAAGTAAATACATACATAATTCCAAATAACAATGAAAAATTGAAAAAAAAAGAATAGATAATAAGACAAAAAAGTAATTTCCTAAACACTTTAATATGAGCAGAAATTCAAGTAGAAATGTACATATTTATTTCTTATAAAAATATACATATGTATGTACATACATATGTATGACACATAAGTGTTTACGATTGAATAATTACATATATCACTCTTTGCTTTTTCATATTTTAATTCTAATCAAGAGGAAAAAAAAAGTAGTGATTCATTGAAAAACAAAAAAAGTTATGTAGCTTTTAATTTTTACTACGATAAAAAAAGTCATTGTAAAAATATTTATAACCAATACTGTACATATACATATCTCGATATGTAGCCTATTTATAATTTATTAGATTGTTTGTACACTTTTAACGGGGCGTTTTTATATATGTATGTATATGTATACATATATTATACATAGTAAATACATTTGTTGGTTTTTTTTTTTTTCATTTTAACAGTTTATACGTAATCCACTTTTCATTTTAGTTTAAACCCAATTTATTTGGGTTTAATCAACGACTACTTAAGTTCAAAGACATTATAGTGCTCAATATTATTTTATTGTTTATGTGTTGGGCGTACCAAATTAATATGACCACCTTTTGTTTTTATACACTTATAACTAATTTGTGATTAAAGTTACATGAAAATTATGTTCTACTGAAATGTAGAGAAGATCCTAAACTTTATTTTCACCGAATATATTAAATATCTTTGAGTAACGTAAATCAAAAAAAAAAACGTGATAAATATTAAGTAACATAAAACTGAGAATCAATTTTTTCTGATATCTCCCAAATATCAAATAAAAATATCAAATTATAATGTTTTACAAATTTGTAGATTTTTATCAAATAAACATTTTTCCCAAACATTATTATATCATAAAATTAAAACTACAACAAAAATATTTTTCTTTATTTTCAAAAATTTCTCAAATAATCAAAATGAATTTCAATTAATCATAAGAATTCTAAGAAAGAAAATAAATATGTACCATATTTTAGATAACCTATTGTCTTTAAAGATTGAATAAACAACCTGTAAAATATGTTGCTTGTGTATCTTTAATGAAATACAAAAAAGGTCTATCAACTATTAAATATTTTTTACTCAAATTCAAACAACGTGGATGTATTTTTAAATCTGAAATAAAATACAAGAAAAACAAAAATAAATTAAAGACATTTCAAAAAATAGATAAGAAATATTATGTGATTTTTCAAACTAAAAAAGAGTCAATTAATGGCTGATAATTTTCAATTCTCAAATTATGTATTTTTATAATTTTGATAAACGTCCCATAAAGTATGTAACTTTGGTATCTTTAATAAAATATAAAAATGGTCTATCAACTGTTAAATACTTCATATCAAGGTTGAGACAACATAAAACTGCTTTCAGATCTGTGAATTCGAATACAATTGAAAAATTCTTGAAATTTGTGAAATTTATTTTACCCTTTTATCAGATGAATATGAAGGTTAACGAAATTATACTTACACGTTGCTGCAGCAGCTTCAGTTCCAATTTCATCGACTTCAATTATTGCTTTATGGTAAACTTGATCAACTTTCACTGGTGTTTCTGTCAAATTCCGGAAATCAGCATTCTCAGAAAACATAGTTTCCATACCCATCTTTAGTGAGAAAAATAAAACAAAACACTAAGTAATCGACTGAAATAAAATAAATTTTTTTACCTCTTTTAAAACATCGTTCAACTTAATTGAAAATTCCGTTTTAAATTTTGGAAAATTAAGTGACACTTCTTCCCTCTGCATTGTACTTTCTATTTCTGCCAGGTCAATTTCTTTGAGCTTTTTTTCTAAATCCTTCAAACCAGTTTTCTTATTTGGTACAATAACTAACATAAATAATTCAGAATTATCATATGGCAATTGAATTGCAATTGCATCTAGATCCTTCAGTTCACCATATTTGAATTTATCATCAACAAACATCATATCAACTTGAACCGAACTTCCATCATCATTCCAAAAGTCTTTCTGTTGCGTACAATCTTTCTGGAAAGGATTCTTCCATTTTCCTCTGAAATAAATTGCATTTACTAAGAGTACTAAGGTTTCCTTCAATACTGATGGTTCAACTAAATTTCGAATTTTGCCATTTGTTTGTTCTTCAACCCATTTGTTAATATGTTTTGCTGCCTCTTCGCTCTTTTCGAAATCGATGTTTTCAGCTGTTGACTGAAACTTGTCAGCAGCAACGGCATTAAATTCTGATTTCAATTCAACATTTTTCTCAACATAAATTCTATTAGCGATTTTCATCAAGGAATTGACATCCGGACGAAACAGTAATTGACTGAAATTTGCAATTGCTTTTTCTTTGTGCTTGCTTCCCAATCCAAGTCCTTCTGATAATTCCTCTGCAGTTTTTCCATCAGCACCAATAAATGCCAATGCTAAACACGTTTGTATTGAAAGAGGTGAAATTATTACATTTTTAGATTTTTCTGCTGATTTTATTGTTCGATTTAGAAGATCCAAAGTGAAAGTTTGATTATCGTGTTCAACAGCTGCCATTGCTTTTTTTGATTTTAAAATAACTTACTGAATGTGTAGTTTTGAAAAAGAAAGAATTAAAAATTTTCAAATTATAAATTTATGCGCGATTTGTACTAGACTACTAGTACTATTGCGCGACGTTGCTGTTAATAGACTTTTCACTTACTTTTTCTATTTTGAAGAAGAATATTTGTTTCAATATTGAGTAAACTTCAACTGATATTTGATCTCGATGTAATTTATATGTAGGTATGTAACTTGATTTCAATACTTAGATGGTTTAAAAAATTAAGAATATATCGCATAAATTAATATTACAATATAATATGTATCATATATACAATCAGAAAAAATTTTCCGTACTGTTTCTTGTTTTACTTAATTTTATCACGCAGATGATGTCATCTTTTCTTTACTTTTTCAAATACTATCAAATTTGAAATTGCTAAATGTACGTTGACTCACCACACAATGCACAATTGTTTTATTTCGACAGAATTAAATTCCAAATTTCCAAATGCTTCTACTTACTCAGTAGTCAGTACTCTACTAAGTACTAGGTCTAGAGTTAAGATAAGATAAGACTGTTAAGAGTAGCCAATAGCCATAGACAACAAACATGAAACATCAAACAATAAACAAAAGTTCAGAAAGACTGAGTGAAAACTGAAAATTGAAATAAACACTTCATAGCAGTGATGCGACATCGTTAGAAAAATCCCTTTTTGAGAGAATTTTATACCCAAAAATTCAAAAAAGGGAAAATTTTAATAGTATAGAACAAAAATCAGGGAGATATCAAAATATGAAAAACAAAGTGCAAAAACACTGAAATCAATACTTCAAACGTAAATATTCCAATGATTAGAATCTGATTATCTAAATAAGTCTTAAAGTATGCATTTTGCAGCTGCTGCTAATCATTGTGATTGCACTTTAGCAGTTAAATCTTGTCTAGCCTAGCTCGTAACAAATGTAAAAATAGAAAAACGAAATCGTTTAGGAGAAGATTGCTTTAATGCAGTTTGTGTTGTTAGATCTTCCTTTCACGATGATAAAATAAACTGCAGGACTTTAAAGCCAACAGAATGTCATAAAAGAAAAATGAATAATGAAAATTTATATAAATAATTTTTTTCTATTCAAGTACACTTGCGAATAAAGTGATGAATATCGAAAAAAGTGATAGATGGCACTTTTTTGGTATTCTGACATCCGTGTGAAGCTGTTACTTATCGTGTTTTTGTGATACTTTCATCACGTAAAAATTATAGGTGATAGTTATTTGAAAATGGAATTAAACAAAACGTGTGTAAAATATAATTAATTATATAATTTTGTATTGTTTTTTATTACTTTTTAAATAATTTTTTTATTATTTTATCTTTATAAATTATTATTAAATTGAAATATACAACAAAAATTATTCTTTCTAAAAATTTTATTTCATAATTATCACTTCGTATGTCATCGTATCACGTGAATCTCAAAATACCATTTTTGAATCGAAGTGATCACTATATTCGTTTCGATACGCAAGTGATTCGCTTGTCAGAATAAATATCACAAATTTTTATATTTTATTTTATGTTATGTGAATTGAATTCATAATTTTTATTATTGTTTTTGTTGTTTTGCTTTTTTATTCTTAATTTTATTATCTGATTTTTTGCAATAAAAGTGTCAAAATAAAAAATTTAAGTGGTTTTCTTAGAGAGGGAAAAAAAAGATAAATTTTTTCAAAGTTGTGGGGAAATAAGGGAAAAACAAAAGACAGTTGAGGGAATTTCACAGACTAAGACCTAGCAAGGGTTACCACTCATTAGTTACATATTTTTCAAAATCTGAATAAAAATGGCACAATCACACATTTTTTTTTTTCAAACGACACACCAGAAAATTTCGTGAAATTATGCCAAATATTCCTATTTATAATTATAAAAGTTGTTTTTATGAAGATTTTGAATTCACTTTTCAATTTAAGAGTTTACACGTAATCCACTTTTAATTCGGATTTTGGTTTAAACCCAATTTATTTGGGTTTAATCCAAATTTTTGTGTATGTATGTGTAGCGTAAAATGCAATATGGCGGATTCTAATTTTTATTGTGAGAATTGTAGAGTGAAGAAGAAAGAAGGAAAACATATATACTATACGTGTATCAACGTCTTCATGTATTATTTAAATCCCAATTCCAAATTTTACCCGTTTATACTGTACTCCCAATTTAATCCAATTCGTATTTAATTCGAATAATTTTTTACCGTATAAACTCGTATAATGTAATTAAAGATCACAAATCAAATTGTTTGCTAAAGATTCGAACTGTACATACATATACATATGTATGTATTATGTTGATTTAACTTCGAAACCCATACTTATACTAGTGTGAACAATGTGAACTCTTTTTCCACTATATTTTTTTTACTATTAATGGTAGATCTTGAATTTAATTTTAATTTCTGTGAATTTTTGTTATTTTCTGTTAGTTATTTTTGTTATATTTATTTTAAGACTGAATTTTTTATTAGTTTATAATAAAATACGAGTACATTTGTGACTGTGATTGTGACACATTTTGGTTCATTTTGACACATTTTTGAAACCAATTTGACACATTTTTTAAACTTCAAGTAGCAAGACGATGAGATGATGAGTAGGTAGAATTAATTAATTGGGTCTTGCCGTCTTATTTTATTCAATAGTTTATAATGAGACAGGAGAGGATTAATTTCATGATTAATTTCGTTATTAAAAGCTATTACAAGTATGCTTTACGGAAATAGCAACTTGAAAGAATGAAAGATATGAACTAACAATTGACATTAAAAACGTCAAAAGACAATCCACCAAATTCCTATATCTTCCCATTAACCCTAGGATTGACTAATCGCATTGTCCAATTGTATACCACACGTTTTTAATGAAAATATTCAAATATCTCCCGTATTTTTTGACTCAAATATTTCTAAAATTGTTGTGTCTAGTTTTCCTATATTTCTTTTACTTTTCGAGATAAAGTGCAAAACAGGGTAAAAACGTTTAATTTTCATACATTTACAAATTTAAACATACCCCCCTATTCTACATAAAAGACTAAGAGCCTCTTAGCCTCTTAAGTGCAATTAGCAGACATTTAGCAGAAATAAAATAACTATTCTGCGTAAGAGGTAATAAACGTCAGCAATCAGCTGATCTCTTAAAGCTTGTGGTGAGTTTAGTTTAGAGAATTTGGTATTCTGGATTAGAGGATAAGAGATGTTTCTAATCTCGAAAGTCTGCTAACTTAGCAGGTCATTGGCGAGGTCCTCTTATTTTGTTGTAATCGGGTGGAAGTGAAAGTTTTTAATTTTAAAGTAAATATATTATATAAAAATTAATAAAAATAATAGTATAAAATAAAAATAGTAATAATAAAATAAAAATATTAATATAAAATAAAAATAATATAAAAATAATAAAATAATGAATAAAATGGAAGAACTACTATTATCAATTTTAAAAATTTTACTTTGAGTTAATTATACTCTATATTCTAATACTGAAGAACAGTTTTTATTGCATTCAAAAAGGTTTCACTTGGTTTTTTGAAAAGTTTTTAATGAACTTTAAACTGCACCTTATCAATAAATTCACATAAAATATGCGTATTTTCTATATTTTAAATGCAAAAAATAAAATAAACTCATCAGAATTTTCCATTATTAATAATAATAATTAATATATTTTCACTTTTCTGTACAACTGACACTTCAATTCAAATTCAAACGAATGTCAAATGATAATCAGCTGATTCTGGTGAATTCAAAACCTCTTAGTCTCTTACGCATTATTATATGCTATATAGAATACCAATTTCTGCTAACAAATCTCTTATGATAAAAAGTTTAGAGAAGTAAGAGAAATAAGAGACTCTTATCTATAATAGGGGGGATAATTAAGATCTTTGACTTTGAAGGTCTGTATCTCAGCATTCCGTAAACCAAAAACATTTTCGGGTCAAAAGAGGTACATATTCGTTATCAGCACGTCCTAGAGTACCATTATTTTTTCGTTTAAAATTTACCTGAAGATGATGTAAAAATCGAAACGCGTCGTAAAATTAAAATTAATAAATTAAAATTTGTGAGTCAAGAAAACCAAGTGTAATTATTTCTTAAAAGAAAAAATAAATAATATGATTTGATCAAGCTAATATTTTGAATTGATCACCAGCGTAAGCAATTTAGCTTGGTTACCTGGGCTATTCTTCAGATTAACGAATTCGGAGTTGAGGAAAGCCACTTTTTTATAATGGTACTCTAGGACGTACTTAATACGAATATGTACCTCTTTTGACCCGAAAATGTCCTTTAAGGACGAAAAGGACCTTTGTAAATTTCCATAAAAAAATCACTGAGAGAATGATTTTGGTGTCATTGGAAAGCTCAAGAAGTATTCTGTTCTAAGCACATGCATTTAATAATACAGGATGTCTCGTTCAGAAACTACAGGGTGATTTGTAATATGCATTCAGGGCACTTTCATGTTCATAAAACACTCTCAGATATTGAATTTTGCCTGGTTAACATATTCAAACAAGAGTAAATAGATACATATGTCATATCATTGTAAAGTAGAGTAGACGAAGTCATTATCATTTTTAATTGTCAAAATTTGACCTACACCTAGTATCTAGGTAAAATTTTGACAATTAAACTCACCACGAAAACAATAAAATTTTGCTTTGAAATGACAGAATTGGATTCTGAACAGTCAAAGTTTGAATTTTGTAGCAAAGTAGCACAGGTCCTAATAGCCTTATGAGACGGTTGCAAGTTTTAGTATTCAAATTTCATTTTCTCGTACTTAACCCGAGGATCACGTGATCGTGTACAAATGTATACATTCGGACTTTGAGTCTTAATTTAAATATGATCCCTTTGAGCTAGGACCTTGAAACTTCACCAATTCCTCCATTCGAGGGTCCTTATTATGCACCCAGATTTTCAGTCCTAGCAAAAATCGGTAGAACAAAATATCCTTTATTTTTTCAAAAAGACAAAATTGGATGTCCGTATACAAATGTATATACATACTCGTACATACATATGTATGTATGTATATCATACATTTTATATGGAAATTTTGAATTTTTTATTTTTTTTCTTTCAAAAAGCGATATCTCAGCATCCTGTGGACCAAGAACTGTAATTCTTTGACCCTAATATTTGTTGAAGTGTCGCCTTTGATTTTTTTGCACTATTTTTACACAAACACAAATGTCCATATATTTGCAAGACTAAACATAAATTTAAGTTAAATTTCAACTTCAAAGATCTGTTTTTCAGCATCCCGCAAACTGAAAACTAATATTTTTATACTAAAACATTTGTCAAAATGTTCTCTTTAGTATTGCCATTTACAGTTTGTTGTGCTTTTGTAGTTTTCAAGATAAAACACAAAATAACATAAAAAACGTGAATGTTTCATACATTCTTCTACACTCATAAGGTCAAACATCTAATTTTGATTTTGAAGATCTACATCTCAAAATCCTTTGAGCTAGAAACTAATACTTTGGGATTATCTTGTACATTATTTCTGTAAGGACCATAGTTTTCAATCAAGAGGACAAAATACACGAAAAATCACGAAAACTTTAAACATTTTTAAATTTGTTTTCGATTTTATCTCGGAAACTAGAAAAAATATATGGCTTCAATAGAAACAAGTAGTATGAATATGGGGTTTCGGGACCAAGGCTCAATTTTCAGGCTCAGTGACGTCATCGCGTTCACCTAAAAGTATGCAAATTTGTTGTTACAAAATGGCGTCATAACCTAAAATTATGCAAATTTGGTGTCACAAAATGGCGTCATAATCTGTAAGTATGCAAAGTTTGTGGCTCAAAATGGCGTCATAATCTGTAAGCATGCAAAGTTTGTGGCTCAAAATGGCGTCATAATCTGTAAGTATGCAAAGTTTGTTTTAAAAATAACTGAAAAGAATTCAAAAATATCGGCTGGGGCCTGGTTCAATGACATCATCATCAGAACCCGGATTTGAACCGGGGACCTTTAGAGTTTCAATGTAACGCTCTCCCAACTGAGCTATTCTGACGATTGTTTTTAAGCGTATTTTATGATGTTTTTTTAATGTTTTTTTCATGATAAGGATTTCATCAAGTTTTGAAATTATATAATGTAGAATATGAATTTATATGATATTATATATATTGTATTGTATAAAGTTCTATGAATATAATTATGATCAACATAATCATAATCGTAAACATCTTATATGTAAACAAATACCGATAAACAATAAATAAACACATCTTTTAAATTCAACCTAGAACTATTTGCAGAATATATGAAAGTAACAAAAGGAAATGATGATGAAATTACAACTTCTGTTAAATCATTTCAATCAAAGATGATAATTGTTAGAAATGAAACCGAGTTATCGTCTGCGTACGAAGATATGATTGATAAGATTCACACAAAAATGCAAGAGTTTCAAGAACGAGATAGTGATTGGACTCTTATAAGAATAATCCATCTTGAAATCAACATCAATCAGTATATACCAATAAGAGGTTCTCAGTATTTACCATTACCAACAGAAATAGCGCGTAAATATGCTTGTATTAATGTTAAAAATACAGATGAGTACTGCTTTAAATGGGCAATTATTTCAGCTCTAGATCCTGCGGAAATTCATTCTGATAGAGTTTCATCATATAATATAGAAAATATTGCTGCAAATACAATTCTTCTAAAAAACAATATGATATTAAAATTTGATGATCTAGAATTTCCATTGAAAGTGACAGATATAGCAAAGTTTGAAGATAATAATCCAGAAATCAGTATAAATGTATATGGTTACGAAGAGATGCAGCATAATACATGCAAAATAGTGCGACCATACTACTGTACAAAGAATGAGAAGAAAATACATATAAATTTATTGTTGATTCAAGAAGGAGAAAAGAATCATTATGTCTGGATCAAAAACATATCTAGATTAATAAAAAGCCAAATAACAGGACATAAAGAAAAGATATTTCTATGTAATCGGTGTTTACAGCATTTTTATACTGAAGAAGCTTATAATATGCATAAAAATGAATGCAGTAAGATTGTAACACTTATGTCATTACCAGAAAAAAATGAATTAAAATATGAGAAATACGAACGTCAATTACAGGTTCCATTTGTTGTATATGCAGACTTTGAATGCATCTTGCAAGGATTAGATACGTGTCTTCCAAATTAGCAAATATTGATGGTGATATAAATTTAATTCCATTAAATAAAGAACTATATGTATCACTTTCAAAACGAATTTTCGTTAATGAAATTGATACTATTGAACTTAGATTTCTGGATTCTGTAAGATTTATGCAGTCTAGCTTAGATTCATTAGTAGGAAATCTAGCTCCGGAAGATTTGAAAACTGTAAAGTCTTTATAGCTAGAAGAAGAAAATTTTAAATTATTAACACGTAAAGGTGTATTTCCATACGAATATATTAATTCTTTTGAACGTTTAGATGAAACATGTTTACCTTCACAAAAACATTTTGATAGCAAATTAACAAATAGTAAATGTTCTGATAAAGATTACATTCATGCTAAGACAGTTTGCGAAAAATTTGATTGTAAAAACATTTGGGATTACTTAGAGTTATATTTAAAAACAGATGTATTGCTTTTAAGAGATGTATTCGAAAATTTCAGAAAAGTTTGTTAAAATATTTATACGCTGGAACCCTGTCCGTACTATACAACTCCGGGGTTATCATGGGACGCGATGTTAAAATATACTGAAATAAATCTTGAATTATATGGTATATTTACCGATATAAATATGTATAATTTTATCAAAAAAGGTATCCGTGGTGGAATTACTCAATGTTCACACAGACATTCTACAGCGAATAACAAATATATGAGTAATTTTGATGAAAATAAACCATCTTCATATTTAATGTATGTTGATGCAAATAATTTATACGGTTGGGCTATGTCACAATCTTTACCATATTCTGATTTTCAATGGGTAGAAAACATTGAAGATATAAATATTCTTAATATTCCTGAGAACTTAGATACGGGTTATATTTTAGAAGTTAATTTAGAATATCCTGAATTTCTTCATGATTTACACAATGATTTACCGTTTTGTGCTCAAAATAAAAAAGTCAGGGATCAAAATTCAACAAATTAATTACCGATTTAACAGTAAAAAAGAATTATATAATTCAATATAGAAATCTTCAGCAATGTTTAAAACACGATTTAGAATTAGTAAAAATTCATAGAGCGTTACAGTTTAAACAATCATGTTGGTTAAAAAAATATATTGATTTGAATACATATTATCGCACTCTTGCAAAAAATACTTTTGAAAAGAACAATTAAGTTGTTGAAAAATGCTGTGTACGGTAAAACAATGGAAAATGTAGATAAACGAAAAGATGTCAAAATCGTTACTGACTGGGAAAGTAGGGGTAGACATTTGGGTGCTAGGGCTTTAATAACTAAACCTAATTTCCACAGTTTAGCTCAATTTACAGAAAATATGTCAGCTATACAACTTGAGAGAGTTCAAACATACTATAATAAACCAATTTATCTGGGTTTCGTTGTATTAGAACTATCAAAGTCGAAGATGTACGACTTTCACTATGATTATATAAAACCCAAGTATAGTGAAAAAGTACTTCTTGCTTACATGGATACAGATTCCTTTATATATTCAATAGAAACTGAAGATTTCTATAGTGACATTATAAATGATATTGATTACAAATTTGATACTTCCGAATACTTACCTGATAACCCTTATAATATTCCTCTTAAAAATAAAAAAGTATTAGGATTAATGGAAGATGAAAACAATGGTCGGATAATGAAAGAGTTCATAGGTTTAAAATCAAAAATGTATTCTATAGATGTAGAAGATAGTAAATTAATAAAAAAAGCTAAAGGTGTAAAGAAAACAGCTGTAGATAATTCAAGTTTAGAAAATTATAGGGATTGTTTATATAAGAAAAAATTATTCTATGGTAATATGTTAGTATTTAGATCATACATACATAAAATATATACTAAAAATGTGAATAATGTAGCTTTAAGTTATTTAGATGATAAGAGACATATTAGAGAAGATGTGGTTAGTACCTATGCATGGGGTCATTTTAGAATAAGTTTAGAATAAGAAAACTAAAAAGAAAAAAATGTATATATAATAAAATTTAAAAAAAAGATTTATTAAAAAAAATATTCAAAACAATTTCTTGCATTTTCTATTTCAATAATCATAATTATAATTTTATCCAAAAACTAATCACTGAAAGTATGCGTGACATCATTATCCACTGTTGGTATATAAATATTTTGTTAACTCAAAAATTTTATAACATAGTATTGAATTTAAATTTAAGAATTGTAATTTTGCAGATCAGCATTTTTTACAAGTAGCAAACAATATGATGATAAAACTTAAGAATCTGATTGGTTAATCATAATTTCATTTCATTTACAATCAAAAATTTTAGTATATAAAGCAGTGAAATTTAATAATTAAAATCACTGCATAGTAAAAATTATTTTAAAAATCGTCAAAATGAGTAGCAACAACAATAATAACAGCAGCAGCAGAAGAGAACTAGAATCTGAGGACCAAGCAGATGAGAATACACCATCTAATACTGAGACTTTAATGAATTACACGCTGCAGATGCTCTCGGAAAGGGCATTTTGCATATGCATATTTTTACCTATTATAATAATAGAAATATACCATACAATATGGAAAGGTAAGTTTTAACATATAATTTTTTTTATATTTTTTTTTCATTCATTTTCATCTATTTGGTTTTAATATTAATATAATTTTTAATTTCTTTACAGAATGTTTATTCAGCAATGGGGACGAGAGATGTGTCCTAACGTCCAAACATCAACAGAACATTGTAGAGGATGGCTACAAAACATAGCAAGAGATGGTGTATATTTCATCCATGTGAAAGCGGTTTGCAATAGAATAGCTATTGCAAACATGCAAACATACTTTTGTTCAGATGATGAACAAAACAGATGTTTCATACCTAGAATAGAAGATATGCTAGTTTATGACTCGCGTATTCTTGTATTTGACGAGTATGAAAGATTCTGTAATTTTATTTTTAACAATAATTACTATTGTAGAATTTGTTTAAAAAATTGTTTTTCTATACATATAGCATTTAATAATATAAAAAATATATATATATATATATATATTTGAAATAAATAAAAATAAATAAATTTTTGTTTTTTCTTGACAATAATAAATTTTTAGTTGATTTATTTGGGGATTTTTTTTGTTGTTTTGTTTTTTAGCCTTGTATTGAAAAATCTTTTAGGTTTGTTTTTTCCTTAAAATGTTTTCCATTAAAAAGAGGTTTGGGTGTTTGATTTTAATTATTTCTTTTTCGTAACAACTCCAGAAACAACTTCGAAACAGCTTAAACAGGTCCAAAAACAGCTCTAAAACAGCTTAAACATGTCTTTGAACAGCTCTAAAACAGCTTAAACAGGTCTTTGGACAGCTCTAAAACAGCGAACAAGGCTAGTGTATAGTGATTTTGTAATGTATGGGTCGTCAAACTCTTTTGACCATCTTTTAATAAATCCCAGCATAGCATTGGCTTTATTAATGATGTTGTTGAAATGGATTTTAAAGGTCAATTTTTCATCAAAGTGTACTCCTAGATCTCTTATAGAGATCAACGCTTGGTTGTTTAATGTGTAATTGAAAGTAATAGGATTGGTACGCCGGGTAAAGTTCATTAGCGCGCACTTATCTATATTAAGCAGAAGATTGTTGTTACGGCACTAGTCAAAAAAATTAATTAAATCATTTTGAAGTTCTAGGCCATCCTGCAAGGAAGTGACTACTTTAAAAAACTTCATATCATCTGCATAGATACGTAATTCACTATTTTTTATAACAGACACAACATCATTAACGGATATTATGAAAAAGATGGGCTACCAAGATGGCTACCTTAAGGCACACCAGCTACAAAGCTTTGAGAAATTGATGATTTAAACTTAACAGTATATTTTCTGTTCGATAAGTATGCAGAAGTCCATTTGACAAAGAATGGAGGAAATCCAAGTTTTTTTAATTTGAAAAGAATTACACTGAAAGGAAGAAGGTCAAAAGCTTTACTGAAGTCGGTGTAAATTACGTCAGTTTGTTGCCCTGTTTCCATTGCGTTTATAAAAATTGATGATGATTCCACAAGGTTTGTGATGGTAGATTTTTTTTTCATAAACCCATGTTGGTTATGAACCAGGAATTGTGTACAATGACAGTAGACATTGTCAAAGATAATTTGCTCAAACAATTTAGGTATACATGATAGTTTAGCGATTGGGCGATAGTTTGAGACTTCACATTAGTGCCTTTTTTATGGATAGGACGTATGTAAGCTTCTTTCCAGATTTCTGTTGGAAGCCAGCCATGTTTCAGTAAGGAGGTAAACATCGAAGTCTAAAACCATTGAGTTTATAAAGACATTTTTTGTTTTAGTACGAAGACCTCTGACATTTTGATAGTAAATTGAAAGTTTGTGTGGCTGATATGACTGAGCTTTAGAAATGCATGAGCTGTTCGCCCTAGTTTTCCCATCGATGCAGACAGAATTGCTTTGTTTATGTAGATAAGCAAGGTAAAGTCTTACGTTCTTTAAGATTTTAGGATCTCTTAAGCGTGCTAAAACATACCGACCTTCCTCAACACTCGCGAATTTTTTTGGTCAAAGCTACGACTGGTGGGAGCAAGGGGTCAAACGCCGAGGCGAGAAGGTCAAGTGACGAAATTGGTAGGTGTGTAGGGGGTTGTTGAGGTAAAGGTTATGTTGGTGAGAGAGGGGGGCGGCTAAGATTAAGGGATAGGAGGCTAGGGGGCGACGATTGGTTGTGGTTAGACTGTGGTGATAACGGATTCGGATGAAGGTAAGGATGAGAAGGGGGTATCGTAGCTTCTTGTCTAGGAGAGAGGTTAATGGTTTCCTTGTAAACAAAATTAGGGTATTTATTACTTTTATTGCTTTTACTTACCTTGTTCACCTTTTTTACCTTACTGTTATTGTTGTTAATATTTTTGTTTATGTTTTTGATGTTTTTGGTGTTGTTATGGTAAATGTTTTTTTTTTGAATACATATTATCGCACTCTTGCGAAAAATACTTTTGAAAAGAACTATTCAAGTTGTTGAAAAATGCTGTGTACGGTAAAACAATGGAAAATGTAGATAAACGAAAAGATGTCAAAATCGTTACTGACTGCAGCTATTCTATTGCAAACCGCTTTCACATGGATGAAATATACACCATCTCTTGCTATGTTTTGTAGCCATCCTCTACAATGTTCTGTTGATGTTTGGACGTTAGGACACATCTCTCGTCCCCATTGCTGAATAAACATTCTGTAAAGAAATTAAAAATTATATTAATATTAAAACCAAATAGATGAAAATGAATGAAAAAAAAATATAAAAAAAATTATATGTTAAAACTTACCTTTCCATATTGTATGGTATATTTCTATTATTATAATAGGTAAAAATATGCATATGCAAAATGCCCTTTCCGAGAGCATCTGCAGCGTGTAATTCATTAAAGTCTCAGTATTAGATGGTGTATTCTCATCTGCTTGGTCCTCAGATTCTAGTTCTCTTCTGCTGCTGCTGTTATTATTGTTGTTGCTACTCATTTTGACGATTTTTAAAATAATTTTTACTATGCAGTGATTTTAATTATTAAATTTCACTGCTTTATATACTAAAATTTTTGATTGTAAATGAAATGAAATTATGATTAACCAATCAGATTCTTAAGTTTTATCATCATATTGTTTGCTACTTGTAAAAAATGCTGATCTGCAAAATTACAATTCTTAAATTTAAATTCAATACTATGTTATAAAATTTTTGAGTTAACAAAATATTTATATACCAACAGTGGATAATGATGTCACGCATACTTTCAGTGATTAGTTTTTGGATAAAATTATAATTATGATTATTGAAATAGAAAATGCAAGAAATTGTTTTGAATATTTTTTTTAATAAATCTTTTTTTTAAATTTTATTATATATACATTTTTTTCTTTTTAGTTTTCTTATTCTAAACTTATTCTAAAATGACCCCATGCATAGGTACTAACCACATCTTCTCTAATATGTCTCTTATCATCTAAATAACTTAAAGCTACATTATTCACATTTTTAGTATATATTTTATGTATGTATGATCTAAATACTAACATATTACCATAGAATAATTTTTTCTTATATAAACAATCCCTATAATTTTCTAAACTTGAATTATCTACAGCTGTTTTCTTTACACCTTTAGCTTTTTTTATTAATTTACTATCTTCTACATCTATAGAATACATTTTTGATTTTAAACCTATGAACTCTTTCATTATCCGACCATTGTTTTCATCTTCCATTAATCCTAATACTTTTTTATTTTTAAGAGGAATATTATAAGGGTTATCAGGTAAGTATTCGGAAGTATCAAATTTGTAATCAATATCATTTATAATGTCACTATAGAAATCTTCAGTTTCTATTGAATATATAAAGGAATCTGTATCCATGTAAGCAAGAAGTACTTTTTCACTATACTTGGGTTTTATATAATCATAGTGAAAGTCGTACATCTTCGACTTTGATAGTTCTAATACAACGAAACCCAGATAAATTGGTTTATTATAGTATGTTTGAACTCTCTCAAGTTGTATAGCTGACATATTTTCTGTAAATTGAGCTAAACTGTGGAAATTAGGTTTAGTTATTAAAGTGTTACGATATGAAAATTAAAGTTGTCTTCTGGCAAACTCAAGACCTCCCGATAAGTCCTATCCGGTCTATTAAAGGGGTTCCGGCTGCTTCAGCCCGGGCGTGGTTCTTGGACTCATCCGGTCGAGGTAAACTTCATATCTGTAACATAAAGTTAGACCGGAAATTCAAATTGCAATCAAATGAAATAGAGGAAACCAGGTTAGCCAAAAAAAGGTGAAAGGAAAAGAGAAACAACAGGACATTCTCCTCAGTGGACCGGAGGCATCCCCCCACGGTCCCTCACCAGCTCCATCACTACTCTCACAGGATCTCTCAGACTGTCCAAACAAACTCTAAACCGTCATGTTTTGGATTCGAATAAAAAAAGTATATATTTATATACCCAAAGCAATCAATCAAAAAAAAAATAAAATTAAAAAAAAATTCCTTTTTTTTTTTTTTCTAAGGTTAATTTTCTATTATTTTATTGTAATTATTGTCAATTTTATTAATTTCATCAAAAAAAAATGATTATAATTTGTCTTATTCCATATTACTTGAAATTTATCATCAAACTCAGAATAGATTGTATTTTTTTTTTTTTTTATTTTTTTTTTACTTTTTTTTTTTTTTTTTTTTTAAATATTCTGTATTATTTGACGTGTATTCATTTAAATTACTTTGTAAAAATTCTTCATTATTTTTAATTTTTAAACAATTCAAATGTTTTAATTGATGAGTATAAAAAAAATTATAATTTTGATTAATAACATCGTAATACTTGTCAACATTCCTAACTTCATCAAACAATGAATCCCTGTTCAAATTAATCAAACTATAAATTGGGTAATTATTACTTGCGTTATTTATAAATAACTGATTTTCAATGAATTAAATGATCAATATATAAATTTTTAATATTATAATTTTTAATAATTAATATTGAATTTTTAAATTTATCTAAAATATAATAATTATTTAAAAAATTTTTTTTTTTGTTAGAAATTTTTACATAAGATAGCAAAATTTTACTTAGCTTAAATATATGCTTAAATAGAGGTACTGCTGGATGTTGGTCGGATGGGACTCCCACGTGGCGGTACCGTTCAAGAACCCTGAGCTTCGATGTTCTGGATCTCCGCTATTCTTCCGGTTTTCTCTTTTTTTTTCTTTTTTTTTCTTTTTTTTTTTTTTATATATTTTGTATATTAAAATCTCATTTTTTTTTTTTTTTATTTTTCAATCTTATTTTTCATTCCAAAATAAAAAAAAATTCACTACAAATACTTCGTTAGAAAATATATGTATTTATATATATATATTTAATTGTTATGTATATATAATTATGTAAATGTATATAATATATATATGTGTAATATAGTATATAAAAACAGCTATTATTTTCAGTACAAAACAAAAAAAAAGATTTCATATTATAATTTCATCTTTTTGATTTTTATTCAAACTGCTACGGTTAATTTTTTTAATATTATTATTGTTTGTTTTTTTTTTTTTTTTGTTTTATATAACATTTCCCTATACAATTTTTATTAAAAAGCCAAATAACAAAATCACTCCTAATTTTTGTACTCATTTTAATTTAAATTTAATTTTTTTTTTTTTTTTTTTTTTTCATAGATCTTTCATTTAAAGGCCCTATTAAACTAAATAACTGAATAAAAAGTACAATCGAAATATACAAAATTAGCACAGTACACTGCTTCTAACACAATAAAAATAATTTTTAAAGAAAATTTATATATAGCGAACCAACAAAAATACAAAATAATTAATTGATGATAAACTTCACATGTTATATGTATGTATTGATTATTTTGTTCTTTTTTTTTTTTTTGAAAATTTTGATTCGATCTAAAAAAAAACTGTACAGCAGGTTGCGGTGGTTCTATTCAATTTTTCAAGTTATGAATATATATATATACTTTTTGTTTTCTTTTTTTTTTTTCTCCTTTTTTTTTTCTCTTTTTTTTTTCTTCTCTTTTCTTTTCTTCTATTTTGTTTTCAAAAAAAAAAAAATTCGTTATAGTATGAAGATATTTACTTTTTTTGTTAGTTTTACGTACGTATGTATATAAAATAAATCAAATATGAAAAAAAAAAAATCTTACTATGTATGTATTTTAATCTATTTCTGTTTTCTTTTTTTTTTTTTTTTTTCTCTATTTCTGATTAGAAAAGATTCAAATGTAATATATTTTGAATATAATATGAATGAGAAGAAGGAGTATATAAAAAAAAAATGTATGGTTTTTATAATCACATTCACTTTCATCACTTTCACCAATTTTTGTATTCAAATGCACATTATTAGGTATATATATTAATACACTTTTAACACAAATTTAAACTTTTTTTTTTTTTCGAATAGTTTTTAATAAATTGAATACCTTTAACAACAAACGAAATAAAATTATTCACGTATTTGTTTTATTCGAAAGTCAATTATTTTAATTTACATAAAATTTTTTTATATGAAAATCATATTGAAATTGTTTTAAAAAAAAACTAAGTATATACCGATAATTTTTAAATTTTAAATATCTTTTTTTTTCTGTGTAAAAATTTTTCACGTGTTCCTTTGTAGCTGACCGGATCAAGACTCCCCAAAATCGAACCAAAAAAAAAAAATCAACGCACACCTCCCTTATATACAAGTCATACCTCGTATCATCTCTTTACTTGTCTCTTAATTATCTATGATGAGGTAATTAAGCCGACATTCAAGAGATTAATACCCAGCGGTATGCATGCAGGTATATGAACTAATGTAGATGGTTCTGGTATATTCCATACATTACTTATTGAGTAATGTATAGTGAGTATATTGGGAACTTGATGGTGTGTGTGGACTAGAAAATTCTATATCATTATGTTATTTATATGAGTAAATAGGCCATAATGACGTCATGTGGGTCAAATAATATAAGGTATATGCACTAAACTTATATTGGGTAATTAATATGGATATTAAATGGTGAATACACTATGATGTATTTGCCGTCGGCAAATACCATTACATGTGTTTCAGGTCTTTAAGAGATTTTTAAAAGAAAATGAATATTAATAAAAAAGGTAAGTAGAAAATAAGAGAATTTTGATGAAAAAGAAGAAGAAGTTAAGTCGAATAATTCTCTTATGTTTTCTATAAATCGCGTGATTTTTATAATATAAAGAAAATCACGCCATTTACAGAATAATGTGATGGATTATAATTTTTGTTGCGCGTGTGCAACGGATATTAAATTACAGTTCATTTATTGGAATTTTAAGTTGCAATTCCAATGAATTGCAGACTTTATTTTTCCATTATGAACTGAATTTAAATATTTTAATGTACAGCCAACTGAATTTGTACAGTGGCGTACAAAAAAAAATGACCATCAAAAAAAAATTAATGTAGCTGTCGCAACAACACAAACTTTTCCACTGACCTGTCGAGGTGGAAAAGGTTGGAAAACGGCAGCAGGCAAAAGAAAACCGGAAAAACGTGGGGCTCGTCCACGCCCTGAGAAAGAGTCTCATGCCAGAACAAGTAGGCAAGCCGGGCTGGATCAAAAAAAAAAAAAAAAAAATTTTGGAGGCACAAAAAAAACTATGGAGTAGATTCACACACACTATAATCAATATCCAACGAAATTCCCACTGGGATAATTTCATATACCAGCATGCAAAATGTCAAGTATAACCATAAGTAATTCACAAGGAGGGTGTGAACACAGAAGGTTTCAGAAGGACCAAAAAAAATAAAAGAACTCATAACAAAAGGATTAGTTGGGTTCGCGAACCAGTCCACTGCACCTTCGTTTGGGAGGGTAAGGCGAACCACTGAGATTAAGCGGGTTATTGAGCAAAAAAAAAACGTTAAGCACAGAAAAAGAGACTGGCCGATGATTGCGTATTCATTGAAGTAAGCAAGATAGGGGTGAGGGATAACAAAACAAAAAAAAAATTTTGATTAATAACGGTATGCTAATGGGATAAGCTAAAAGGTGTTCTAAGATTTTAAATCTTTCGCATGAAAGGTACCTACATATTTACCCTGTAGGTCCTCCACTTCATACATGCTTCCACCAACGCATCTTTTAATTCGACATTTTAAGAACTTTTTAGCTAATTTCGAATTAAATCCTTTCGCGAAATCGCTTTGGGTGAAATTTCGTCTGTATACTTCTTGACCTGGACGAAACTTCACCTCGGTGGTCCGGAGGTTGTAAGACCTTTCTGCTCGTTGATGAGCCTTCTCCAGGTTCGCTGAGACTTGGTCACGAATCTGCTGAAGCTTGGCGACTTCAGGCAGATCGACAACCTCTCCATCCATCACTCAGTCCAGCTCCTTCAGAACCCGATATGCCGAGGCATGCCTTACCATCGGGAAACCAAATACCGTCTGGTAAGGTGTGCGCTCAATGGCACTATGATATCGAGTTCTAAGGGAGCCAGCCACGCGATGAATGGCCTTGTCCCAGTTCGCCTGGTCTTCATGAACATAAGACCTTACAGCCTCCAAAATGACCCGATTAACACGTTCAGATGCGTTCGATTGAGGCGAGTACAAAGCAGTGCGAATATGTTTTACACCATAAGAAGACAAAAATGATTGGAATTCTTTTGAAACAAATTGTTTGCCATTATCACTGTGAAGAAATTCGCATACGCCAAAAATTGAGAAAACTTCGTGTTCTATGAACTGAATAATTGCAGAGGCATTGGCTTTACGAAGAGGTTTAAGGAACACGAATTTAGAAAAGTGATCAAGAATGATCAAAATTTGTTAATTTCCTGCTTTAGTCCTAGGATATGGACCAAGTAAATCAATATAAAGACGTTGAAAAGGTCTTTCAGAGATGAACCTAGATCCCATAGGAGGCCTAGTTCGAAAATTAGGAGATTTGTTTTCCTTGCAAACTTCACAATTATTAACTAGGTTCTGAACATCTAGAATCATTTTTGGCCAATAATACTTTTCAGACAACAACCGGTAGGTTACAGTAATGCCACCATGACACGTTACTTCAGATTCATGAACATTTAGGATCAAAGAATTACGAAGGGATTTAGGGACCCATAGTCTCCAAGGATTGTCAATATTCTCCGCAGTACGAAACCGAACACGTTTGAACAATTTACCGTCGTAAATCTTTAAATCTGGCAACTTATTCTGATTGTTTAAAACGAACGAAATCAATTGAACATAATCGTCATCGCGAAAACTATCTGAATTTAGGTCAACCTCCGTCAAATTTAAATTCGAATTAATTTCGTCACAAAATGCACGCGAGAGCGAATCAGCAACCACATTTTGTGAACCTTTGCGGTGCTGGATTGCAAAATCAAAAGCTTGCAATTTCAGGCTCCAGCGAGCAAGACGACCACTTAAATCCGACTGCGACATTAACCATTTCAGACTCGCGTGATCCGTTATAATAGTAAATCGAAAGCCTTCGATGTAAGCTCGAAACTTTTTGACACATAGTACAGCAGCCAGACACTCCAGCTCTGTCACGGAGTAGTTCCTCTGTGCCTTGTTAAGTTTCTGTGACACATATGCGATGGGACTTTCGGCACCCGCCTCCGAAAGTTGGAATAGGACTCCTCCTACGCCCACTTTCGACGCATCGAATTGTATGAAGAACTCCTTCGTGAAATCGGGGTTGTTCAACACTGGCGCTGACGTCATACGTTTTTTTAGCCTGTCAAAAGAGTTTTGGGCTTCATCCGACCAAACGAAACTTTTGGACTTTTTTAAACAATCCGAAATCGGGGCTGCCAAAGAAGCATATTCTCGAATAAAACGACGATACCAACCGGTCATTCCTAAGAAACGACGAACCTGCTTAGGATTTTTCGGACTTGGAAAATCGACAATCGCGGAAATCTTTTCAGGGTCTGTTTTTATACAACCATCACCGACGATATAGCCAAGATATTTTATTTCTTTTTGGCAAAATTTACTCTTTTCGACGTTGATAGTTAATCCCGACATTCTCAAACAAGTCGCGACCTTTTCGAGCATTTTTATATGAGTGTCGAAATCTTTTGATATGATAAGCAAATCATCCAGATAAACAAAGACATTATCACGCAATTCCGATGGTATGACTTTATCCATCAATCGACACATTCGCTGGGGAGCATTGCACAAACCGAACGGCATTACGGTGAATTGGTACAGAGGCCGGCCAGGTACTGTGAAGGCTGTCCTTTCGCGAGACTCCTTTTCTAGGGGAATCTGCCAAAAGGCATCCTTCAAGTCGATCCCTGTAATGAACTTTGTGTCGGACAAGCGGCTGAGCAGTCCGTCAATGTGTGGCAAAGGATATGCGTCCTTCTTTGTCACAGCATTGACTTTACGCGAGTCCAGACACAAGCGATTTTTCCCAGGCTTCCGCACCAAAACAACGGGAGAGTTCCACGCGCTATTAGATTCTTCGATAACTCCCATGGCGAGCATGCGATCCAACTCGTCATACATTAATTTTTGAATTGCAGGGGAAACAGGATAATGTCGTTGCTTAATCGGAGGTGTATCACCGGTGTCAATTACATGTTCTTCTAACGACGTTTTACCTAGACCGAAAATAGCGAACGACGGAAATTTAGATTTTATAAAATTCAATTTTCGTTGTTGCTCCGCGGTCAAAACGTGCATTTTCGGATCTTGAACGCTTTCGTTACGAAGTTCTGAGATACGTTTTGGTAGTAAATCAAATTTTTGCCAAAAATCGATCCCGAGATACAAGGTTTGCGCTAAAGTTGGCACGATGTAGAGTCGAAGTGGCCTACAAACTCCGTTATAAACGACCTCGACATCTACTACGCCATCAACTTTTTGCGCACTTCCATCAGCCGTATGTATAGGTGTGGCTGAAGTTACCTTCTTAACACCTATTTGTTTCAAAATTGCTCCAGCGTTTTTACCGATACAGCTGACTGAAGCCCCCGTATCCATTAAACCATAAAGTTCGACGTTATTAATTAAAATTTTCGCGTATGGTCGCGGATCTTTAAAAGGACAAAAACTATTCAGAACTTCTAACGATTTCCGAACCTGCCTGCGCGTTTTAAAACGTTTACGACACTCGAGAATTCGTTTAGATACAACTTCCGATACCGTCCCGAATATTTTATTACGACACTCGTTATATTTACGCAACTTTTCGAGATAACGATCCTCAAGGTTCATGGTGACATTATTTGTAAATTTAGATACATCAGGTAAATATTCAGACAAATTTGGTGAGTTTAAGGACAAATCAGTTAAATTAAATGACAAATCAGGTAGATTTTCGGACAATTCAGGTAATTTAATTGTCATGTCAGTTAAATTAATAAACAATTCAGGTGAATTTCCAGACGAATGTTCAGGCTGACGATCGCCGAGGACGGAGTTCTCATGTGATGGGCCAGGGCCCTGACTCTTACCAAGCGGATATTGTAGCAGGGTATCATGCTCAGGAGCACGGATCCTGCCATCCTGCAAAACTTGGCGCAAATCAGGTCCTAGGTCCAGCACAGGAGATCCATTGGCAACATTCGCCATGCCTAGCTCGTCTTTTTCGTCGTAGTAGGGGTTTTCGGATCCGGGAAACGACGTATCAAACGAGCTGTCCCGGAGTGCATCCCGTTTGACACTCCGTTTTCCGGGTTACACTTTTTGCATAAGGGAGTTGTGACACCTTTGAGTCCACATTTAAAACAAAAGTAATTACGTTGTGGCACCGTACATTCATGAAACGAATGGCCTTTAGCGTCACAATTCCAGCAGGTAAAGTTCTCTGTATTGAATTTATTGAGGGCACACAAATCGTAATTTGACATAGGTAGGTCAGAACTATGAGTTTCCAAGGGGTCGTGTAGATAAGGGGGTGAATTAACTGAAAGTTGAGAAAATTGGTGACCTAAGTCACAAGAACTATTATAAGTATCTGGAGGGTTTGGATTGGATACCTTATCAAAGACACAGGTATCGTAAGGGCTATAGACTTCAGAAACATTGCGTGTCCTAGCGCGCAGGTCCGTTTCCGACCATAATTTCTCAAATTTGCGTGCTAGATCGCGTAGTTGATCCAGGGAAGTGACAGGGTGTAATAGAAGGGCATTGCGTAATCTGACATTCATATTTCTTTGTATTATTACAATGAGCTCTTGTTGACTCATGGGAAATCGTAAGCGTGAAGCTAAACCTTGCATCTCCAGCCTGAAGTCACTGAACGATTCATTTGGCCTTTGGTGGCGAGCGAACATTGCTTGCCGTATCTCAAAGTCAGTTGCCTGACTTCGAAATTCTTCAAGCAATCCTCGTCGCACCTCTCGCCATGAAGCTTCAGGATTGGATCTGCGAAAGAGCCAGTACCAATTTAGAGCTTTTTCGGAAAGAAATCTATGAACGTGTGCTGCTAGCATATCTTCTGAAACCCTATCGGCCACCGCCAAGGATTCCAGACGGAAAAGAAATTCCTCGATAGGTAATCCTAATGGTTTACCAGAAAAGGACAAATTCCAGCGTTTAAGAGGACTTGTGGATCTAAAAACACGTCTTTGCTGTTGAGAAAAAGGTGGCACGGAGCCAAAACGAGAATTATTTGACACGTAAGGTATATTTTGAACATTTGAATAGACATCATCTGTCCTTGAGGTAGGGTGTGTTACTGCCTCGACTGCAGGTAAATCAAGACGAGCTTGATGTGGATTTATACTAATAAATTTAGCGTTAGTAGGTTGCTCTCGAAAACCTGTTCCATCAAGGGGGGCCATTGGGACCGTTTGGCCAATTACGTTACTGTTTGGGTTGCTCAAATTTGGAATACTTGGTGAGAAATCTCTAGTTTCTATCGGACACGAAATATTAAGGTTACGACTCGATCTGTTCATCTCACGTTGACCATATTGGAGCGTTTTGCTATTTGTTGTACGTTGAAAATTTCGCGAGTTACCGGGATTTTTGGACTTAGATAAAGGATTAATTAAAGGCAAGGGATCATTGAAAGCTAAAGATTTGTTTTTAAAATTTTTATTTTTTTGAACATTAGATACAATTTTTTTCACTGCACCTGAACCGAGATCTGCTAAACCTTCTTCACCACCTAAGATGTTGACATTCTTCATGGTATTTGCAGGTGTACTTTCACCTAAAGGTAGGTCCAGATTTGGGGTTAATACTCCTCCAGTTGCGCCTAAGTCTTCGAAAGTTGTTGCTTCCTTTAACAACACAAAACCTTGCTGAATCACCTTTTCGATGTCTGCTGTATTATGGCGATTAGAGTACTTACTTTTAATCCTATCTACACGATACTTCAGGTGCCACAATTTAGCCTGAACTCTGAAAAATGATTCTGTGTCAGCGAGGATATCTTGGGGGTTCAAAGTGTTGACTAGCCCTTCAGCCTGACTCCGAACTTCAGCCATCTCTGTATTGATGTTATTCAATATTTCTTCTGGTGGTGCCACTGATCCTAGATCTTCAGCTGTCAATTGGTCACATAAAGCCTTTAGGGCGTTGGGATCCTTGGAATTAATTCCTCGAATCTTACACTCATAAGTAAAATCCAATTGATCCAGGTAACTGGGGTCCATTTTGATATGTAGGCACTCAATTAAATTTATTCAATATTTCACAAAATTAAATATTTGAGGTCGCTGACCGGCGGTGCACCTTCGTCAGCGCAGGTCACGCGACAAAACCACTCGGTGTTAAATTGATAAAAAAAATAATAATAAAGCAATTACGTTTACAATCTCACCATATGGGTGAGTGTAACGATGATCACGAAAAGGAAGTAAAGCAAAAAAAAATAACAATACATAGTGTATATCCCAAATAAATGCGATTTATAATTGCATGTCATTTATCATAAAAAACAAGAGAAGAGAGAGAAAAAAAAAAAATTAATATGCGAATTGTTTTATAAAAAAAATGTACTGTTGCTCTGAGAGACCCATGAGGCCGCGAGAAGCTGGGGAGTCCCAAGGAAAGGAGACCCCTCCAGACCACAATTAAATTTAAAAAAAAAGCGAAAGAGAAAATGAAATCCTGTTGTTCCCAACTTTTAGCAGATTGAGGGGCTTAACAAGAAGAGAGTTGTGCGAAAGAGGAACGGGAATGGCTAATGAGACCAGCCTGACCTCCAGCGTCACGAGCTCATCATGCCAAGCAAACAAAATGATAAAAAAAATTAAATGACAAACGGGTGGTTATTAAATAATTTAATCAAATTTCGAGATTTATCACAAAGACGATCGCTCACGTATATGATAATAAAATGAAACATGAACGACTACTGGGTGACAATTTACACGAAATCGGTCGCCATATTAACAAATTCTCAAAAAAAAATTGGTTCGATAGAAGGGTATGTATCTGATCCATTCCCCGTCGCAAACGATAGTTCTGGTGTACGTAACCAAAACTATGTGTCATACGTTGAATGTATCAGATTCATTTTAAAACTATGCGGTTTGAATATACCAAAAAAAAAATGACACACGAGCATAAACGCGCAAAGGTTACGGTCCTAAACGTACAAGACCGGCCTGACATCGTATATGTCGTGAGCATATATAGATTTAAATTTAATATGTATATACTGGCGATAAAAATTTAAAATTGAATTTTACCAAAAAAAAGATTTGAGATTTATTTCAAAAAAAAAGAAAATTCAAACCGAAAAGATTTTATGAACGGAATCTAAATAATATATTTAATAGTTTATACAACTATTTGTAAACTGTATACTAAAAGAAAATCAGCCAGTCACGTCGCAACAAAATTTCGGAGGTTCCTCCAAAAATTTTGGTCATACGTGACTGACAACGAGAATTTTTGTATGAATTTCAAAATACGAAATTCGAAAAAAATGAGATCGCGCACGAAATAGATTTGAAATTAAATTTAATAAACCGGGTGATTAAAGAATGCAGGTAGGACGCGTGGAATGGTAGATTCCATGAGAGGTGTTGCCACTACTCACGAAATCTCCATGTTACCGAGGGGGTAAAAACTGTAGAAAAAAAAACGAATCAATCCATGAGCCAGAAGGGCATGGATTGAGATTTAAATTAAGGTAAAAGATGGAGGTGCCTTAACGTTGGGCGCCATATGTTACGACACCAAAAGGTGGAGAAACATATGAGCGCAAGAGGATTTATGGAGACATAAGATGTTGGCATGTCCCCGTTGGGCGCCATATGTTACGATATGAAAATTAAAGTTGTCTTCTGGCAAACTCAAGACCTCCCGATAAGTCCTATCCGGTCTATTAAAGGGGTTCCGGCTGCTTCAGCCCGGGCGTGGTTCTTGGACTCATCCGGTCGAGGTAAACTTCATATCTGTAACATAAAGTTAGACCGGAAATTCAAATTGCAATCAAATGAAATAGAGGAAACCAGCTTAGCCAAAAAAAGGTGAAAGGAAAAGAGAAACAACAGGACATTCTCCTCAGTGGACCGGAGGCATCCCCCCACGGTCCCTCACCAGCTCCATCACTACTCTCACAGGATCTCTCAGACTGTCCAAACAAACTCTAAACCGTCATGTTTTGGATTCGAATAAAAAAAGTATATATTTATATACCCAAAGCAATCAATCAAAAAAAAAATAAAATTAAAAAAAAATTCCTTTTTTTTTTTTTTCTAAGGTTAATTTTCTATTATTTTATTGTAATTATTGTCAATTTTATTAATTTCATCAAAAAAAAATGATTATAATTTGTCTTATTCCATATTACTTGAAATTTATCATCAAACTCAGAATAGATTGTATTTTTTTTTTTTTTTATTTTTTTTTTACTTTTTTTTTTTTTTTTTTTTTTTTTTTTTTTAAATATTCTGTATTATTTGACGTGTATTCATTTAAATTACTTTGTAAAAATTCTTCATTATTTTTAATTTTTAAACAATTCAAATGTTTTAATTGATGAGTATAAAAAAAATTATAATTTTGATTAATAACATCGTAATACTTGTCAACATTCCTAACTTCATCAAACAATGAATCCCTGTTCAAATTAATCAAACTATAAATTGGGTAATTATTACTTGCGTTATTTATAAATAACTGATTTTCAATGAATTAAATGATCAATATATAAATTTTTAATATTATAATTTTTAATAATTAATATTGAATTTTTAAATTTATCTAAAATATAATAATTATTTAAAAAATTTTTTTTTTTGTTAGAAATTTTTACATAAGATAGCAAAATTTTACTTAGCTTAAATATATGCTTAAATAGAGGTACTGCTGGATGTTGGTCGGATGGGACTCCCACGTGGCGGTACCGTTCAAGAACCCTGAGCTTCGATGTTCTGGATCTCCGCTATTCTTCCGGTTTTCTCTTTTTTTTTCTTTTTTTTTCTTTTTTTTTTTTTTTATATATTTTGTATATTAAAATCTCATTTTTTTTTTTTTTTATTTTTCAATCTTATTTTTCATTCCAAAATAAAAAAAAATTCACTACAAATACTTCGTTAGAAAATATATGTATTTATATATATATATTTAATTGTTATGTATATATAATTATGTAAATGTATATAATATATATATGTGTAATATAGTATATAAAAACAGCTATTATTTTCAGTACAAAACAAAAAAAAAGATTTCATATTATAATTTCATCTTTTTGATTTTTATTCAAACTGCTACGATTAATTTTTTTAATATTATTATTGTTTGTTTTTTTTTTTTTTTGTTTTATATAACATTTCCCTATACAATTTTTATTAAAAAGCCAAATAACAAAATCACTCCTAATTTTTGTACTCATTTTAATTTAAATTTAATTTTTTTTTTTTTTTTTTTTTTTTTCATAGATCTTTCATTTAAAGGCCCTATTAAACTAAATAACTGAATAAAAAGTACAATCGAAATATACAAAATTAGCACAGTACACTGCTTCTAACACAATAAAAATAATTTTTAAAGAAAATTTATATATAGCGAACCAACAAAAATACAAAATAATTAATTGATGATAAACTTCACATGTTATATGTATGTATTGATTATTTTGTTCTTTTTTTTTTTTTTGAAAATTTTGATTCGATCTAAAAAAAAACTGTACAGCAGGTTGCGGTGGTTCTATTCAATTTTTCAAGTTATGAATATATATATATACTTTTTGTTTTCTTTTTTTTTTCTCTTTTTTTTTTCTTCTCTTTTCTTTTCTTCTATTTTGTTTTCAAAAAAAAAAAAATTCGTTATAGTATGAAGATATTTACTTTTTTTGTTAGTTTTACGTACGTATGTATATAAAATAAATCAAATATGAAAAAAAAAAATCTTACTATGTATGTATTTTAATCTATTTCTGTTTTCTTTTTTTTTTTTTTTTTTCTCTATTTCTGATTAGAAAAGATTCAAATGTAATATATTTTGAATATAATATGAATGAGAAGAAGGAGTATATAAAAAAAAAATGTATGGTTTTTATAATCACATTCACTTTCATCACTTTCACCAATTTTTGTATTCAAATGCACATTATTAGGTATATATATTAATACACTTTTAACAAAAATTTAAACTTTTTTTTTTTTCGAATAGTTTTTAATAAATTGAATACCTTTAACAACAAACGAAATAAAATTATTCACGTATTTGTTTTATTCGAAAGTCAATTATTTTAATTTACATAAAATTTTTTTATATGAAAATCATATTGAAATTGTTTTAAAAAAAAACTAAGTATATACCGATAATTTTTAAATTTTAAATATCTTTTTTTTTCTGTGTAAAAATTTTTCACGTGTTCCTTTGTAGCTGACCGGATCAAGACTCCCCAAAATCGAACCAAAAAAAAAAAATCAACGCACACCTCCCTTATATACAAGTCATACCTCGTATCATCTCTTTACTTGTCTCTTAATTATCTATGATGAGGTAATTAAGCCGACATTCAAGAGATTAATACCCAGCGGTATGCATGCAGGTATATGAACTAATGTAGATGGTTCTGGTATATTCCATACATTACTTATTGAGTAATGTATAGTGAGTATATTGGGAACTTGATGGTGTGTGTGGACTAGAAAATTCTATATCATTATGTTATTTATATGAGTAAATAGGCCATAATGACGTCATGTGGGTCAAATAATATAAGGTATATGCACTAAACTTATATTGGGTAATTAATATGGATATTAAATGGTGAATACACTATGATGTATTTGCCGTCGGCAAATACCATTACATGTGTTTCAGGTCTTTAAGAGATTTTTAAAAGAAAATGAATATTAATAAAAAAGGTAAGTAGAAAATAAGAGAATTTTGATGAAAAAGAAGAAGAAGTTAAGTCGAATAATTCTCTTATGTTTTCTATAAATCGCGTGATTTTTATAATATAAAGAAAATCACGCCATTTACAGAATAATGTGATGGATTATAATTTTTGTTGCGCGTGTGCAACGGATATTAAATTACAGTTCATTTATTGGAATTTTAAGTTGCAATTCCAATGAATTGCAGACTTTATTTTTCCATTATGAACTGAATTTAAATATTTTAATGTACAGCCAACTGAATTTGTACAGTGGCGTACAAAAAAAAATGACCATCAAAAAAAAATTAATGTAGCTGTCGCAACAAAAGCCCTAGCACCCAAATGTCTACCCCTACTTTCCCAGTCAGTAACGATTTTGACATCTTTTCGTTTATCTACATTTTCCATTGTTTTACCGTACACAGCATTTTTCAACAACTTAATTGTTCTTTTCAAAAGTATTTTTTGCAAGAGTGCGATAATATGTATTCAAATCAATATATTTTTTTAACCAACATGATTGTTTAAACTGTAACGCTCTATGAATTTTTACTAATTCTAAATCGTGTTTTAAACATTGCTGAAGATTTCTATATTGAATTATATAATTCTTTTTTACTGTTAAATCGGTAATTAATTTGTTGAATTTTGATCCCTGACTTTTTTATTTTGAGCACAAAACGGTAAATCATTGTGTAAATCATGAAGAAATTCAGGATATTCTAAATTAACTTCTAAAATATAACCCGTATCTAAGTTCTCAGGAATATTAAGAATATTTATATCTTCAATGTTTTCTACCCATTGAAAATCAGAATATGGTAAAGATTGTGACATAGCCCAACCGTATAAATTATTTGCATCAACATACATTAAATATGAAGATGGTTTATTTTCATCAAAATTACTCATATATTTGTTATTCGCTGTAGAATGTCTGTGTGAACATTGAGTAATTTCACCACGGATACCTTTTTTGATAAAATTATACATATTTATATCGGTAAATATACCATATAATTCAAGATTTATTTCAGTATATTTTAACATCGCGTCCCATGATAACCCCGGAGTTGTATAGTACTGACAGGGTTCCAGCGTATAAATATTTTAACAAACTTTTCTGAAATTTTCGAATACATCTCTTAAAAGCAATACATCTGTTTTTAAATATAACTCTAAGTAATCCCAAATGTTTTCACAATCAAATTTTTTGCAAACTGTCTTAGCATGAATGTAATCTTTATCAGAACATTTACTATTTGTTAATTTGCTATCAAAATGTTTTTGTGAAGGTAAACATGTTTCATCTAAACGTTCAAAAGAATTAATATATTCGTATGGAAATACACCTTTACGTGTTAATAATTTAAAATTTTCTTCTTCTAGCTATAAAGACTTTACAGTTTTCAAATCTTCCGGAGCTAGATTTCCTACTAATGAATCTAAGCTAGACTGCATAAATCTTACAGAATCCAGAAATCTAAGTTCAATAGTATCAATTTCATTAACGAAAATTCGTTTTGAAAGTGATACATATAGTTCTTTATTTAATGGAATTAAATTTATATCACCATCAATATTTGCTAATTTGGAAGACACGTATCTAATCCTTGCAAGATGCATTCAAAGTCTGCATATACAACAAATGGAACCTGTAATTGACGTTCGTATTTCTCATATTTTAATTCATTTTTTTCTGGTAATGACATAAGTGTTACAATCTTACTGCATTCATTTTTATGCATATTATAAGCTTCTTCATCAGAAATATCTTTTCTTTATGTCCTGTTATTTGGCTTTTTATTAATCTAGATATGTTTTTGATCCAGACATAATGATTCTTTTCTCCTTCTTGAATCAACAATAAATTTATATGTATTTTCTTCTCATTCTTTGTACAGTAGTATGGTCGCACTATTTTGCATGTATTATGCTGCATCTCTTCGTAACCATATACATTTATACTGATTTCTGGATTATTATCTTCAAACTTTGCTATATCTGTCACTTTCAATGGAAATTCTAGATCATCAAATTTTAATATCATATTGTTTTTTAGAAGAATTGTATTTGCAGCAATATTTTCTATATTATATGATAAAACTCTATCAGAATGAATTTCCGCAGGATCTAGAGCTGAAATAATTGCCCATTTAAAGCAGTACTCATCTGTATTTTTAACATTAATACAAGCATATTTACGCGCTATTTCTGTTGGTAATGGTAAATACTGAGAACCTCTTATTGGTATATACTGATTGATGTTGATTTCAAGATGGATTATTCTTATAAGAGTCCAATCACTATCTCGTTCTTGAAACTCTTGCATTTTTGTGTGAATCTTATCAATCATATCTTCGTACGCAGACGATAACTCGGTTTCATTTCTAACAATTATCATCTTTGATTGAAATGATTTAACAGAAGTTGTAATTTCATCATCATTTCCTTTTGTTACTTTCATATATTCTGCAAATAGTTCTAGGTTGAATTTAAAAGATGTGTTTATTTATTGTTTATCGGTATTTGTTTACATATAAGATGTTTACGATTATGATTATGTTGATCATAATTATATTCATAGAACTTTATACAATACAATATATATAATATCATATAAATTCATATTCTACATTATATAATTTCAAAACTTGATGAAATCCTTATCATGAAAAAAACATTAAAAAAACATCATAAAATACGCTTAAAAACAATCGTCAGAATAGCTCAGTTGGGAGAGCGTTACATTGAAACTCTAAAGGTCCCCGGTTCAAATCCGGGTTCTGATGATGATGTCATTGAACCAGGCCCCAGCCGATATTTTTGAATTCTTTTCAGTTATTTTTAAAACAAACTTTGCATACTTACAGATTATGACGCCATTTTGAGCCACAAACTTTGCATGCTTACAGATTATGACGCCATTTTGAGCCACAAACTTTGCATACTTACAGATTATGACGCCATTTTGTGACACCAAATTTGCATAATTTTAGGTTATGACGCCATTTTGTAACAACAAATTTGCATACTTTTAGGTGAACGCGATGACGTCACTGAGCCTGAAAATTGAGCCTTGGTCCCGAAACCCCATATTCATACTACTTGTTTCTATTGAAGCCATATATTTTTTCTAGTTTCCGAGATAAAATCGAAAACAAATTTAAAAATGTTTAAAGTTTTCGTGATTTTTCGTGTATTTTGTCCTCTTGATTGAAAACTATGGTCCTTACAGAAATAATGTACAAGATAATCCCAAAGTATTAGTTTCTAGCTCAAAGGATTTTGAGATGTAGATCTTCAAAATCAAAATTAGATGTTTGACCTTATGAGTGTAGAAGAATGTATGAAACATTCACGTTTTTTATGTTATTTTGTGTTTTATCTTGAAAACTACAAAAGCACAACAAACTGTAAATGGCAATACTAAAGAGAACATTTTGACAAATGTTTTAGTATAAAAATATTAGTTTTCAGTTTGCGGGATGCTGAAAAACAGATCTTTGAAGTTGAAATTTAACTTAAATGTATGTTTAGTCTTGCAAATATATGGACATTTGTGTTTGTGTAAAAATAGTGCAAAAAAATCAAAGGCGACACTTCAACAAATATTAGGGTCAAAGAATTACAGTTCTTGGTCCACAGGATGCTGAGATATCGCTTTTTGAAAGAAAAAAAATAAAAAATTCAAAATTTCCATATAAAATGTATGATATACATACATACATATGTATGTACGAGTATGTATATACATTTGTATACGGACATCCAATTTTGTCTTTTTGAAAAAATAAAGGATATTTTGTTCTACCGATTTTTGCTAGGACTGAAAATCTGGGTGCATAATTAGGACCCTCGAATGGAGGAATTGGTGAAGTTTCAAGGTCCTAGCTCAAAGGGATCATATTTAAATTAAGACTCAAAGTCCGAATGTATACATTTGTACACGATCACGTGATCCTCGGGTTAAGTACGAGAAAATGAAATTTGAATACTAAAACTTGCAACCGTCTCATAAGGCTATTAGGACCTGTGCTACTTTGCTACAAAATTCAAACTTTGACTGTTCAGAATCCAATTCTGTCATTTCAAAGCAAAATTTTATTGTTTTCGTGGTGAGTTTAATTGTCAAAATTTTACCTAGATACTAGGTGTAGGTCAAATTTTGACAATTAAAAATGATAATGACTTCGTCTACTCTACTTTACAATGATATGACATATGTATCTATTTACTCTTGTTTGAATATGTTAACCAGGCAAAATTCAATATCTGAGAGTGTTTTATGAACATGAAAGTGCCCTGAATGCATATTACAAATCACCCTGTAGTTTCTGAACGAGACATCCTGTATTATTAAATGCATGTGCTTAGAACAGAATACTTCTTGAGCTTTCCAATGACACCAAAATCATTCTCTCAGTGATTTTTTTATGGAAATTTACAAAGGTCCTTTTCGTCCTTAAAGGACATTTTCGGGTCAAAAGAGGTACATATTCGTATTAAGTACGTCCTAGAGTACCATTATAAAAAAGTGGCTTTCCTCAACTCCGAATTCGTTAATCTGAAGAATAGCCCAGGTAACCAAGCTAAATTGCTTACGCTGGTGATCAATTCAAAATATTAGCTTGATCAAATCATATTATTTATTTTTTCTTTTAAGAAATAATTACACTTGGTTTTCTTGACTCACAAATTTTAATTTATTAATTTTAATTTTACGACGCGTTTCGATTTTTACATCATCTTCAGGTAAATTTTAAACGAAAAAATAATGGTACTCTAGGACGTGCTGATAACGAATATGTACCTCTTTTGACCCGAAAATGTTTTTGGTTTACGGAATGCTGAGATACAGACCTTCAAAGTCAAAGATCTTAATTATCCCCCCTATTATAGATAAGAGTCTCTTATTTCTCTTACTTCTCTAAACTTTTTATCATAAGAGATTTGTTAGCAGAAATTGGTATTCTATATAGCATATAATAATGCGTAAGAGACTAAGAGGTTTTGAATTCACCAGAATCAGCTGATTATCATTTGACATTCGTTTGAATTTGAATTGAAGTGTCAGTTGTACAGAAAAGTGAAAATATATTAATTATTATTATTAATAATGGAAAATTCTGATGAGTTTATTTTATTTTTTGCATTTAAAATATAGAAAATACGCATATTTTATGTGAATTTATTGATAAGGTGCAGTTTAAAGTTCATTAAAAACTTTTCAAAAAACCAAGTGAAACCTTTTTGAATGCAATAAAAACTGTTCTTCAGTATTAGAATATAGAGTATAATTAACTCAAAGTAAAATTTTTAAAATTGATAATAGTAGTTCTTCCATTTTATTCATTATTTTATTATTTTTATATTATTTTTATTTTATATTAATATTTTTATTTTATTATTACTATTTTTATTTTATACTATTATTTTTATTAATTTTTATATAATATATTTACTTTAAAATTAAAAACTTTCACTTCCACCCGATTACAACAAAATAAGAGGACCTCGCCAATGACCTGCTAAGTTAGCAGACTTTCGAGATTAGAAACATCTCTTATCCTCTAATCCAGAATACCAAATTCTCTAAACTAAACTCACCACAAGCTTTAAGAGATCAGCTGATTGCTGACGTTTATTACCTCTTACGCAGAATAGTTATTTTATTTCTGCTAAATGTCTGCTAATTGCACTTAAGAGGCTAAGAGGCTCTTAGTCTTTTATGTAGAATAGGGGGGTATGTTTAAATTTGTAAATGTATGAAAATTAAACGTTTTTACCCTGTTTTGCACTTTATCTCGAAAAGTAAAAGAAATATAGGAAAACTAGACACAACAATTTTAGAAATATTTGAGTCAAAAAATACGGGAGATATTTGAATATTTTCATTAAAAACGTGTGGTATACAATTGGACAATGCGATTAGTCAATCCTAGGGTTAATGGGAAGATATAGGAATTTGGTGGATTGTCTTTTGACGTTTTTAATGTCAATTGTTAGTTCATATCTTTCATTCTTTCAAGTTGCTATTTCCGTAAAGCATACTTGTAATAGCTTTTAATAACGAAATTAATCATGAAATTAATCCTCTCCTGTCTCATTATAAACTATTGAATAAAATAAGACGGCAAGACCCAATTAATTAATTCTACCTACTCATCATCTCATCGTCTTGCTACTTGAAGTTTAAAAAATGTGTCAAATTGGTTTCAAAAATGTGTCAAAATGAACCAAAATGTGTCACAATCACAGTCACAAATGTACTCGTATTTTATTATAAACTAATAAAAAATTCAGTCTTAAAATAAATATAACAAAAATAACTAACAGAAAATAACAAAAATTCACAGAAATTAAAATTAAATTCAAGATCTACCATTAATAGTAAAAAAAATATAGTGGAAAAAGAGTTCACATTGTTCACACTAGTATAAGTATGGGTTTCGAAGTTAAATCAACATAATACATACATATGTATATGTATGTACAGTTCGAATCTTTAGCAAACAATTTGATTTGTGATCTTTAATTACATTATACGAGTTTATACGGTAAAAAATTATTCGAATTAAATACGAATTGGATTAAATTGGGAGTACAGTATAAACGGGTAAAATTTGGAATTGGGATTTAAATAATACATGAAGACGTTGATACACGTATAGTATATATGTTTTCCTTCTTTCTTCTTCACTCTACAATTCTCACAATAAAAATTAGAATCCGCCATATTGCATTTTACGCTACACATACATACACAAAAATTTGGATTAAACCCAAATAAATTGGGTTTAAACCAAAATCCGAATTAAAAGTGGATTACGTGTAAACTCTTAAATTGAAAAGTGAATTCAAAATCTTCATAAAAACAACTTTTATAATTATAAATAGGAATATTTGGCATAATTTCACGAAATTTTCTGGTGTGTCGTTTGAAAAAAAAAATGTGTGATTGTGCCATTTTTATTCAGATTTTGAAAAATATGTAACTAATGAGTGGTAACCCTTGCTAGGTCTTAGTCTGTGAAATTCCCTCAACTGTCTTTTGTTTTTCCCTTATTTCCCCACAACTATGAAAAAATTTATCTTTTTTTTCCCTCTCTAAGAAAACCACTTAAATTTTTTATTTTGACACTTTTATTGCAAAAAATCAGATAATAAAATTAAGAATAAAAAAGCAAAACAACAAAAACAATAATAAAAATTATGAATTCAATTCACATAACATAAAATAAAATATAAAAATTTGTGATATTTATTCTGACAAGCGAATCACTTGCGTATCGAAACGAATATAGTGATCACTTCGATTCAAAAATGGTATTTTGAAATTCACGTGATACGATGACATACGAAGTGATAATTATGAAATAAAATTTTTAGAAAGAATAATTTTTGTTGTATATTTCAATTTAATAATAATTTATAAAGATAAAATAATAAAAAAATTATTTAAAAAGTAATAAAAAACAATACAAAATTATATAATTAATTATATTTTACACACGTTTTGTTTAATTCCATTTTCAAATAACTATCACCTATAATTTTTACGTGATGAAAGTATCACAAAAACATGATAAGTAACAGCTTCACACGGATGTCAGAATACCAAAAAAGTGCCATCTATCACTTTTTTCGATATTCATCACTTTATTCGCAAGTGTACTTGAATAGAAAAAAATTATTTATATAAATTTTCATTATTCATTTTTCTTTTATGACATTCTGTTGGCTTTAAAGTCCTGCAGTTTATTTTATCATCGTGAAAGGAAGATCTAACAACACAAACTGCATTAAAGCAATCTTCTCCTAAACGATTTCGTTTTTCTATTTTTACATTTGTTACGAGCTAGGCTAGACAAGATTTAACTGCTAAAGTGCAATCACAATGATTAGCAGCAGCTGCAAAATGCATACTTTAAGACTTATTTAGATAATCAGATTCTAATCATTGGAATATTTACGTTTGAAGTATTGATTTCAGTGTTTTTGCACTTTGTTTTTCATATTTTGATATCTCCCTGATTTTTGTTCTATACTATTAAAATTTTCCCTTTTTTGAATTTTTGGGTATAAAATTCTCTCAAAAAGGGATTTTTCTAACGATGTCGCATCACTGCTATGAAGTGTTTATTTCAATTTTCAGTTTTCACTCAGTCTTTCTGAACTTTTGTTTATTGTTTGATGTTTCATGTTTGTTGTCTATGGCTACTCTTAACAGTCTTACACCCCACGCTCAATGGTACCGACAACGTCGAACATCACCGACACGTTCAATTAAATTCAATGAAACTACCATTGTTCTCGTTCAATGGCAACATCCATTCTGACGTTGTCGTTCAATTAGATCTATTTCTAATTTTGTCGTTCACATTGACGTTCGACGTTGTCGGTACCATTGAGCGTGGGGTGTTATCTTATCTTAACTCTAGACCTAGTAGAGTAATGACTACTGAGTAAGTAGAAGCATTTGGAAATTTGGAATTTAATTCTGTCGAAATAAAACAATTGTGCATTGTGTGGTGAGTCAACGTACATTTAGCAATTTCAAATTTGATAGTATTTGAAAAAGTAAAGAAAAGATGACATCATCTGCGTGATAAAATTAAGTAAAACAAGAAACAGTACGGAAAATTTTTTCTGATTGTATATATGATACATATTATATTGTAATATTAATTTATGCGATATATTCTTAATTTTTTAAACCATCTAAGTATTGAAATCAAGTTACATACCTACATATAAATTACATCGAGATCAAATATCAGTTGAAGTTTACTCAATATTGAAACAAATATTCTTCTTCAAAATAGAAAAAGTAAGTGAAAAGTCTATTAACAGCAACGTCGCGCAATAGTACTAGTAGTCTAGTACAAATCGCGCATAAATTTATAATTTGAAAATTTTTAATTCTTTCTTTTTCAAAACTACACATTCAGTAAGTTATTTTAAAATCAAAAAAAGCAATGGCAGCTGTTGAACACGATAATCAAACTTTCACTTTGGATCTTCTAAATCGAACAATAAAATCAGCAGAAAAATCTAAAAATGTAATAATTTCACCTCTTTCAATACAAACGTGTTTAGCATTGGCATTTATTGGTGCTGATGGAAAAACTGCAGAGGAATTATCAGAAGGACTTGGATTGGGAAGCAAGCACAAAGAAAAAGCAATTGCAAATTTCAGTCAATTACTGTTTCGTCCGGATGTCAATTCCTTGATGAAAATCGCTAATAGAATTTATGTTGAGAAAAATGTTGAATTGAAATCAGAATTTAATGCCGTTGCTGCTGACAAGTTTCAGTCAACAGCTGAAAACATCGATTTCGAAAAGAGCGAAGAGGCAGCAAAACGGGTTACCCCCGATATCCCCAAATCAAAATCCCATGAACAAAATCCCAATGGACAAAATCCCAAAAACCAAAATCCCTAAAATCAAAATCCCAATATCCAAAATCCCAAAGGACAAAATCCCAAAAAATCCCAAAGAATCCCAAGAATCAGAATCTTCTGCGACGTCGCAGAAGATTCTGATTCTTGGGATTCTTTGGAATTTTTAGAAATATTTATAAATTTCTAACATTTTCAAATTTAAAAAAAAATTGAAATTTTATTTGCTGCATGTTTCACTCTGAAGCGTTACCAGGAACAACGACGCGGACGCGGTGAAACGGCTGTTCCATTATATGTGCACTTTTTTTTTATTACTAATTATGTATAACATGGTTGGTTGGTTGGTTGAAATGAAACCCCAATTAGCACGGAGAGTGCCGTTTTGATACCACACACCTCGCAGTTAGTTGTCGAGTAAGATGGTTGTAGACCCCCCTTCTGTCATACATGCACCTACAGTGTAATGTGGAATGCGAACCATTGAATACGTTGGTAGAGAACGAATTTTATTCGTATGACAGGGCTGGTACTAATATTTTATTGTAGTTGGTTTGTGGACTAGCTTATGGTCTTTAAGCAGAGCCCCCAAACTACTTTAGTACCGAGCATCAGAAGCCAACACTACTACTTCGTCTACTGCCCACCCATGTATAACATATTATTATTTCTTTTTTTATTTTTAATATTATTTTCGGGCATGAACACATTAGGTGGTTATAACAACGGACGCAAACCGGTTACAAAACCTGTTTTTACAACTCCTCAAATAACATCTGAAGGTGGAACGACCATTTGTAACGAGAGTATGAGTGTATTACAACCGTGAAGCTAAAACTATTTTGGATAATTCTTATACATACCAAGTTAGAAAAAAATTATACAATTATTGTTACTCCCAGCGCAAAAAAACTAGTTTAACCACCTAATGTGCACAGGCAGATTATCATTACTTTCTATAACAATGCACTTTTTATTCTATTATTTTGAAAGTTAAATCTAAAGCATCTAAAACAAAATTAATTTTTTTCCGAAATTACATTTTGTTTTGTTGTTCTTTTTTCGAACACTTTTATCTTAAAAAAATGTATGTAAAACATAATAATTCTTTCAAAAGAAGAAAATAAATATGCTTCTTTACTTATTTTATATTTTTGGTTTCGATTTTTTCTGCTGCTCAATATATTTTTTGGGATTTTAAATTTTGGAATTTTGATTTTTGGGATTTTAAATTTTGGGATTTTGATTTTTGGGATTTCAAATTTAGGGATTTTGGTTTTTGAGATTTTGGCAATTTTTTCAAAAAAAAATTTTGGGATTTTGGATTTGGGGATTTTGGGGGGTTCCCAGCAAAACATATTAACAAATGGGTTGAAGAACAAACAAATGGCAAAATTCGAAATTTAGTTGAACCATCAGTATTGAAGGAAACCTTAGTACTCTTAGTAAATGCAATTTATTTCAGAGGAAAATGGAAGAATCCTTTCCAGAAAGATTGTACGCAACAGAAAGACTTTTGGAATGATGATGGAAGTTCGGTTCAAGTTGATATGATGTTTGTTGATGATAAATTCAAATATGGTGAACTGAAGGATCTAGATGCAATTGCAATTCAATTGCCATATGATAATTCTGAATTATTTATGTTAGTTATTGTACCAAATAAGAAAACTGGTTTGAAGGATTTAGAAAAAAAGCTCAAAGAAATTGACCTGGCAGAAATAGAAAGTACAATGCAGAGGGAAGAAGTGTCACTTAATTTTCCAAAATTTAAAACGGAATTTTCAATTAAGTTGAACGATGTTTTAAAAGAGGTAAAAAAATTTATTTTATTTCAGTCGATTACTTAGTGTTTTGTTTTATTTTTCTCACTAAAGATGGGTATGGAAACTATGTTTTCTGAGAATGCTGATTTCCGGAATTTGACAGAAACACCAGTGAAAGTTGATCAAGTTTACCATAAAGCAATAATTGAAGTCGATGAAATTGGAACTGAAGCTGCTGCAGCAACGTGTAAGTATAATTTCGTTAACCTTCATATTCATCTGATAAAAGGGTAAAATAAATTTCACAAATTTCAAGAATTTTTCAATTGTATTCGAATTCACAGATCTGAAAGCAGTTTTATGTTGTCTCAACCTTGATATGAAGTATTTAACAGTTGATAGACCATTTTTATATTTTATTAAAGATACCAAAGTTACATACTTTATGGGACGTTTATCAAAATTATAAAAATACATAATTTGAGAATTGAAAATTATCAGCCATTAATTGACTCTTTTTTAGTTTGAAAAATCACATAATATTTCTTATCTATTTTTTGAAATGTCTTTAATTTATTTTTGTTTTTCTTGTATTTTATTTCAGATTTAAAAATACATCCACGTTGTTTGAATTTGAGTAAAAAATATTTAATAGTTGATAGACCTTTTTTGTATTTCATTAAAGATACACAAGCAACATATTTTACAGGTTGTTTATTCAATCTTTAAAGACAATAGGTTATCTAAAATATGGTACATATTTATTTTCTTTCTTAGAATTCTTATGATTAATTGAAATTCATTTTGATTATTTGAGAAATTTTTGAAAATAAAGAAAAATATTTTTGTTGTAGTTTTAATTTTATGATATAATAATGTTTGGAAAAATGTTTATTTGATAAAAATCTACAAATTTGTAAAACATTATAATTTGATATTTTTATTTGATATTTGGGAGATATCAGAAAAAATTGATTCTCAGTTTTATGTTACTTAATATTTATCACGTTTTTTTTTTTTGATTTACGTTACTCAAAGATATTTAATATATTCGGTGAAAATAAAGTTTAGGATCTTCTCTACATTTCAGTAGAACATAATTTTCATGTAACTTTAATCACAAATTAGTTATAAGTGTATAAAAACAAAAGGTGGTCATATTAATTTGGTACGCCCAACACATAAACAATAAAATAATATTGAGCACTATAATGTCTTTGAACTTAAGTAGTCGTTGATTAAACCCAAATAAATTGGGTTTAAACTAAAATGAAAAGTGGATTACGTATAAACTGTTAAAATGAAAAAAAAAAAACCAACAAATGTATTTACTATGTATAATATATGTATACATATACATACATATATAAAAACGCCCCGTTAAAAGTGTACATAAACAAACAATCTAATAAATTATAAATAGGCTACATATCGAGATATGTATATGTACAGTATTGGTTATAAATATTTTTACAATGACTTTTTTTATCGTAGTAAAAATTAAAAGCTACATAACTTTTTTTGTTTTTCAATGAATCACTACTTTTTTTTTCCTCTTGATTAGAATTAAAATATGAAAAAGCAAAGAGTGATATATGTAATTATTCAATCGTAAACACTTATGTGTCATACATATGTATGTACATACATATGTATATTTTTATAAGAAATAAATATGTACATACCTACTTGAATTTCTGCTCATATTAAAATGTTTAGGAAATTACTTTTTTGTCTTATTATCTATTCTTTTTTTTTTTTCAATTTTTCATTGTTATTTGGAATTATGTATGTATTTACTTTTATTAAGCTATGATAAGCGCACTGTGTAAGATAATAAATGTTCACAAATGACAAATTTATAATTTATAATGAAATACTGAAGCGAAATTTATTATTTTGTTCAGTTATGACTAACAATATTTAAAAAAAATTTATACTAAAATGACTACTAATTTTTAATGTTTTGTTCGATTGCAATCGAAAATTATTTCGATGTTTTTTCTGATCGAATAAAATTGTTAAACAAATATTTAAAATCATAGATCACTAGATATTTTAAATGAAATTCATATAGCATATATTAGCATTTGTTTAAGAATGACACAAAATATTGTGAATATTCATTCGATTCGATTGAATTTCGATCGATGACCACAATAGGTTTCAGGTTTTTCGTCTTGAAAAGAAGGCTAAAAATCGCCAACTTTTTAAAAATGTATGCAATACATTTTAATTTTAAATAAGAATTTTAAAACTTTGGCATGGAAAATCTGTGTTACATCATCTTGTTGATAAAATTCGTTGTTCTTGTGCAGAAAATCTTTGTTAAAGTGCCTTAATTGAAAGTTTTAAAGTTGATTTTAGTATAGAGTACATAAATATTTTAGAATAACTATGCTATAACTACATCATTTTTAACAATCACATAATAGGTCACACAAACTTTCCGCCCTAGGCCACTATAATTCTTGATATAGTAATATAATCCATCATCACATGCGTAAGTTGTTTACTTCAACGTGATGTTTTATATTCCCACAAAAATTCAAAATTTCATTGTTCCCACAAAAATTGCAAAATTCGCATTTCTTCTTCTAACAAGATTTTAATGCAAAATTCAAAATTGAATTTTTCTCATAAAAAAATGCAAAATTCACATTTCCTCTTTCAAATAATCTGAAACCTCACTTATGTATGTACGAAATATTCTAGAAATTAAGAAAACGAGGTTTCTTTAAGAAGTTGAAAAAGTTAGAGAATCAGTCTTATTGTCAACAGTGATACAGTTAAGATTAAAATTAAAAAGGTCATTGTGTAAAAATTTAAAAATAAAACTTAACTAAAAATAAAAGTGGAACTTGTGTTTTAATTTTTCCCTTTTCTTTTGGCAATATTAAGACTCGAATTTTAATTTAATTTTACTGGCGCAGTCGGTAGGATTTCTGAAAAAGTAATCCTCGGTTAAGGAACAAAAGAAAAAAAAAACTTTTGTGGAATTAATTTTTGTCTGAAAAAGGCTACAAAAAAATTAATAGCGCTTAAATTAATTTTTATTTTGTCCGAAAAGGATTAAAATAAATTTATAGCGCTTCGATTCAATTTAATTTTGTCTGAAAAAGACTAAAATAAATTAATAGCACCAAACTTAATTTTATTCTGAAAAAGAATCAATTAAAATCAAATATAATTTAAAGTCAGTTCAATTAAAATAAAAGTGAAGAAAAAAACGTCATTAAAAACAAAGTACATTTGAAAAGAAAAAAAAACCGAGTGATCCCTGATAACCATCAAGTTGATGAATGCAATATTCCTGAAGAATATAACACTGCAACGCTACCAGAAGGAGCCAAATTACCTCAGAGCATCGAGGACGACGACGAAGACACTCAGGATTTTATTGAACACATCCGAGCATTAGGCCAACATCAAAGAGCGGAACAACTTCTACAACAACGACAACAACAACAACAGTAACAACAGTTTACCATTTATAATACAGAAACTAGCTCCTAGGATAATAAATAAAGATAGGAATATTATTTTCAATCATTTATAAAAAAAATAAAATAAAATAAAAAATAAAATTTAATTAGTTTTTATTAAATCTTTGAATAAAAGTGAAAGTTTTTAGTTTTAAGATAAAAAGATAGATAATAAATAAACAAATAAATACAAAAGGAAAAAAAAGGAAAAAAGGAAAAGTTACAGTTATAATAATAAGTTTTTGTTTAAGTGAAGAAAATTTTTTTTTTCCTTATTTTTGGCAATAAATAGTAAAAAACAAATAATCAAATAATCTAATAACAACAATAAAATTTAAGTTTAAAAAAAAAAAAAATCCATTCTATCCTTGAACGTACTCGCGCTCAATAATAAGTCAAAATGGATGCCCATATAGAATCAATAATGCCCATATACTTAGGGGTGAAGGCAACGCTGTACAAATTGCAGGAAACCAGAGATTAGCCCTTAGACAGTTTACTCAAGGACTGCCTCCTCTAGCGAAAAATCTTATCGGGTGCCATAACCCGCAAACTTTAGATGATGCTTTCGATTTATTGACACGATTTGGTTATCTCTCGTCCACTCATGAAAACTTTAACAGAAACACCCCCACTTCTAACAAAAACGCAAACCTTTCAAGAAACAATCGATTAAATAATAATATCAGACCTAATCTTTAAAATAATTATAACAATAATCCGAATTATATTCGTAACAATAATCTTAGCAATAACAATCCAAATCGCAATAATAATAATAATGCCAATCATAACTTTAATCGCTATAATAGTAATAACAACCATAACAACAACAATGTTCAAAATAATAGCAACCGTAATGGAAACATTAACCCAAGATATCTTAATTATCAAAACTATGGTCAAGAGCAATCTCAAAACAATCAAAGAAATATTCAAACACCAAATGCACAACCACAAGCAGCAAATAATAACAACTTTTCGAGGCAGGGACAACTAAGAAACCAACAAATCCCAGAGCCTATGGACATATCCACAAATGAAACTGGCGATCTAAATAATGACCAAAATCAAAATTTTCAATCCGATCCCATAAACGTTTACCCTATATAGTCATTAAAACAAAACTTCGACATTTAAAATTCATAATTGGCAGTGGCGCCGAAAATAGTATCAACCCCGGTCTTTGCAATCCTAAATGGAAAGTACCCTCACCCGAACGATCGATTAAAGTGCTTGATAGAATTATTACGATCGATACATGCCACCAATTTCCTATCTTCAAAGAATTTAATGAACCAGAAAATTATCATGTAAAATTTTTAGAATTTTTTTTTCATAAACATTTCGATGGGCTTATCGGCAATAACATCCTCGTTGATTTAAAAGCTATCATAAGTTTTAAGGATCGTCTCTTGATTACGCGTAATGCTAAAATACCCTTTTTCTTGAATGAAGAAGAGGAATTGTATACAAAAAATTGTCCAAAAGAACCCCCTAATATTTTTAGTAATGAACACACTTATAACAATATCCCAGATACATGTTTCTCAACACATTTGAATAAAACAGATTTAAATAAATTGAGGTCCTCTATAATGTCCTTCAAAGATGTATTTTTTAAAGAAGGCGATAATCTCACGTTCACTAACCAGATCAAGCATGAAATAAAAACACGCAACGACATCCCAATTTTTAGTAGGCTATACAGATATCCTGAAATACATAGAAAAGAGGTCGACCGGCAAATAGACGAAATGTTGAGGCAAAAAATTATTCAGCCTAGTAATAGTCCATACAACTCCCCTATCTGGGTTGTACCCAAAAAAATTGACAACTCAGGTGAGCAGAAATGGAGAATTGTATTGGACTATCGAAAACTAAATGAACAAACCATCGATGATAAGTTTCCAATACCGGTTATGGAAGAACTTTTCGATAAAATCGGAAAATGTAACTATTTTACAACTTTAGATTTGGCCAAAGGCTTTCACCAAATCGAAGTTCTACCCAAAGATAGATCAAAAACTGACTTCTCCACGGCGTGGACATTTTGAATTCTTCAGAATGCCTTTCGGGCTGAAAAACGCCCCTGCCACGTTCCAAAGACTGATGAACGAAGTCCTTAGAGAATTTATTAATAAAATCTGCGTGGTCTATCTGGACGATATTCTCATATTCTCCACAAGCTTTGAAGAACACCTGGTATGTATAAAAAAGATTTTACAACGCCTACGTGAGACAAATTTGAAAGTGCAAATCGATAAATGTGTCTTTGCGAAAGAAACCACAAATTATCTGGGTCATATAATAACTAAAGATGGTATTAAACCTGACAATAAAAAAATCGAAGCAATACAAAACTTAAAATTGCCCACTACAATTAAGGAAATCCGCCAATTTTTAGGAATTACCGGGTTTTATCGGAAATTTATTAAGGATTATGCTCGCGTAGCATACCCAATAATAAAATACCTTAAGAAAGATACAAAAATAAATCCCACTGATGAAGAATATGTGAACGCTTTTAATAAATTGAAAACTCTTTTATTCACGATCCAATTCTTAAAAGCCCAGATTTCAATAAACCATTTGTGCTTACAACCGATGCTTCTAATTACGCGATCGGAGCCGTTTTAAGCCAAAATCACCACCCAATTTGTTATGCATCACGGATCCTAAACGATCATGAAACTAAATATTACACCATAGAAAAAGAATTAATCGCGATTGTATGGGCTGTGAAATATTTCAGGATATTCCTATACGGATGAAAATTCACTGTTCTCACTGATCATAAACCTTTGGTGTGGCTGAACAGTATAAAGGAACCAAACATGAAGTTACAACGCTGGAAAATCCAGTTAAACGAATACGACTTTAATATCTGTTATCTTAAAGGGAAAGAAAATTTTGTGGCTGATGGATTAAGCAGGTTTACACCCCATGAAAATGACAATGAAACTGAGACTCAAAATGTCGAAGTAGTACTTAACAATAATAATGATGATCTTGATGAAGAGTTAAGATCGAAAAACACTCCAATCTACAGTGTCGATGAAGACACATCTCCCTATATTAAGCTAACAGAAAAACCTATAAACCAATATAAAAATCAAATTTATATTTCGTCAGGTGAAAAAGAGAAAATCTTTCTAAAAATTGTTCACAATAAAATCCAAAATTATGTAATCGTCGATAAAAATAGCAACTTAATTGAAATATTAAAGAAAACGTTGAAAGATAAAGGCATTATGTGTATTTATTGTGATGAAGAAGAATTATTTCAAAAGCTTAAAGAAATTTATAAAAGCTATTTTGCAAATAATCAAAATTTGAAACTTTTTGAATCAAACAAAAAATTAATAGATATCACAGATGAAGAAGTGATGTTATCCCTCATTAAAGAGGAGCACCTTCGAAATAACCAATAAAAGGAATACTATGTTTTTAACATCCATCGATAAATTTTCAAAATACGCAACAATTCATAAACTTGAAGATCGTACTTGGGTATCGATCATTAGAGCCCTCAAAGAGAGAATACAAAATTTAGGCAAAATGAGAAAATTAATCTTCGATAATGAGAGGTGCATTATCCATAACTCTGTTGAAATGTTCTTAAAAGAAAACGGAATCGAATTCCACACAACTACTGCTCATAACAAAACTGGGAATTCTGACGTCGAAAGACTTCATGGAACCCTGAACGAACATTTACGTATCTTAGCTGTTGAAAGTCCTAAAATGGAAATAAATGAACAAATCTATAAAGCCATTACCTGCTATAATAATACCATACACACAACTACAAAATTAAAGCCAATAGACTTCATAAACAAAAACCTCGACCGTACCGAAATCGAAAACCTAGCAAAGAAATTTGAAGAAAACAAAATAAATCAAATTAATAAAAATCGCGATAAAGATTTCGATGTCTGTGAAAGCGTCGTCCGCAACCGAGAAATAGCTAAAAACACACTAAAATATAAGAGATTGTCAAAATACGCAAAGAATGGTGATTATACCATCGACATTAATACAAAACGCAGAACCAGATATTATTTAAACCAACAAAAACGAAAATTTAAACATCAAAATTTATAAATAAGAAAATTTTTTTTTATCCTATTCCCTCTTTCTTTTCTCCCTTTTTTGTTTCAGATGATCATAATTATATCCTTCATATGTCATTTCACCTATATTTTGGGACAATCTTTAGAAGTTATACTGGCTAATAACGATAACGGTTTCGTTATGTACCAATTGGATCAAAAACTTATAGTCGACCATTATTTAAAACTATTACACATCATCGACCTTCAAGAATACAACGAGACCTTGAATATAATAGATAAAAACATCAAGTCACTTAACCTTGACATCAATACTGGCGACTACCAACTACTGTATAGAGAATTACGTAAGCAAAACATAGTTTAAGAGCCAAATTTAGTAAAAAAAATTTTCGAAAACAACAATAACATCGTCTGAAATGTATTTGTGGCTGCACCAACACAAGCAAATAAATTTCGTCTAAGTGTTGGTGTATATGATTTGAAAAATTTTCATAGTTATAGCTATAGTTATAGCTATAGCTATATATGGCGATCATACTGCATGGATGTACGTTTGTAAAATGTGTATGTAGGTACAGGCTACAGCTAGCATGCAGCTGTTATAGCTGAAATTATTTCAGTTGAAGGTCACAAATTTTTCATACAACAAATTTTTTATGTAAAAATTCAAAAATACTGAATTATTTTATTTTTTAAATTTTTATATGGGAGGATATGTGGCTTTTCAACTTTGAACTCTTATATCTCGGGCTTTGTTGCACCGATTTGAGTCAAATAAAATGCACTAGGTCAGAAAATAGTTCTAAATTGAAATGCATACTTTTTTCAAGGATCACGGTATGAACTAAGGAGGGCCTTATATAAAGGAAAAAAAAAAGTTGTTTTTTGAAAAAATGCCTTTTTTTATATTTTACCCTATACCTTTTGTCCTAGTTAACGGATATTCACCGTTAAAATTTCATATAATATTAGATCCTTCAAAAAATATCCAGACCAAATTTCAGTTCCTTAGTCTCACGGCAACATACTTTTATAAGGAGTCAAAAAATGTAAAATTTTGATACTTAAAATTGATTCGTGTGAGTTTTATGTTTAGCGCCCTGTAACTCGCGTCTCAGTTCAGGGATCGTTTTGGTGCTAAAGAGAGTTTTATAGAGAATGACAAGATTAATATTGTGCAGAAATTTCAATTCAATCGGTTTTTAGAGTCCCGAGATATTCAACTTTAAAAACGAAAACGGTTAAAAATTGAATGGAGTGTTAAAATAATAAATAATACGGTATAATATAGGTATAAGGTTTTCAAAATATGAAGAATTTGTAGAAATTTTAAATATTGTACATTTTATTTTTCAATTCAATTCATTCTTCCGGCGTGACCTTGGAGGTAGAATGATTGACGAGTTTAACCTAGGATTGCCTGATCAAGATTGTCAAAGTTTTAGCCGTACGTATGCAAATGTATACCATACATTTTATATGGAAATTTTGAAATTTTATTTTCAAAAAGATGTATCTCAGCATCCGGTGAACCAAAAACTAAAATTTTTATTATAAAATCTTTATTGAAGTGTTCTTCTTTGTGTTCTTTCTATTAATGTCCTATGTATATTTTTTCCATTTTTCGAAATAAAATGGAAAATAAGGTTAAAAATGTTAAAAATCTTCATGATTATTTTATTTTTTCCTTTTGGTTGAAAATAATAGTACTTACAGAATTACTGTATAAGATAGCTCAATAGAAACACTTCAACAAATATTGTAATCCAAAAATATTAGTTTTTGGTTCAGAGGATGCTGAGATATGGATCTTTAAAGTCAAAAGTAGATGTTTGCATTTATGAATGTAGAAAAATGTATGAAACATTCATGTTTTTGATGTTTTGTATTTTATCTTGAAAACAAAAAAAAAGTACAACAACACTGTAAAAACAAAACTAAAGAGAACACTTGGATAAATCTTTTAGTATAAACATATTAGTTTTTGATCTACGGGATGCTGAGATATCATTTTTTGAAAAAAAATTTTCAAAATTTCCATATAAAATGTATGGTATACATTTGTATACGTACCGTCAAATTTGTGTTTTTGCATAAAAAAGAATATTTTGTTCTACCGATTTTGAGCTAGGACTTTGAAAATTGGGGTGTATAGTGAGGATCCTCCAATGGAGGAATTGGTGAAGTTTCAAGGCTCTAGCTCGAAGGGATCATATTTAAATTAAGACTCAAAGTCCAAATGTATACATTTATATACGATCAGGCAATCCTAGGGTTAAAAAAAAGTAGTATTCAAAAATACTGAAATTTTAGTAAAATATTAGATTTATCACCAAATAATCACTGAAATCTAAATTCTATGTAACACTATAATTTTTCTAATATTAAGAATATAAAAAATTAGCACTAAAACCCAAAATACACTTGCTTCAATCCAACAACAGTTAGTAAAATATGCTTTTATGCGTAGTATATATGTACATATGAATGTACATATCATGCTAATTCTATTATTTCATATTCATCATCACCGATCACCATTCCCATACAAAATGTGTTGCTAATATATCTATATACCTAGCTATGTGCAGCTTAACTATACATAACATTTATATGCTGTTTACGTTACTTAATCATCACACATACTACAAAAATTGCAATTTTATTTGCATCGAGTTTATAGAGTTTATACTATCTGTGTGATTCTTATTTAAACCCATAAATATGCAAAAAAATGTATGTGAAATGAAAAATTAGTAATAAAATTTTATGAAAAATTAACAATTTGTTTTATTTATAATAATTAAACTACGTAACCAATTTTCCTGAATTTTTTTTTAAACTTTTTGGAAAAGGTTATATTTCAATCCTATAAGAAGAAATCACAGTATCTAAACGTTTTAATACATGAAAAAAGTGTGAAAAGTTTAGTGAATTTTTTTTTTTTCTGTACCTTCGAAAATCGAATATAAAAAAATTTAAGGACCAAAATTTAAAAATGTGTTCCACTTAAGGACCACAATTCCCTTCCACCTATCTATATTCAAAATTTCATGAAAATCGGTTAAAAATTGTAAGCTGTAGGTGGTCACTTTGCAGGCCCAAAATCGCAAAACAGCCACACTTTGAATCCTTGTATTTTTGAAATAAAGGACTTTTTCAAAAATGTGTTCCACTTAAGGACCACAATTCCCTTCCACCTATCTATATTCGAAATTTAATGAAAATCGGTTGAAAAATGTAAGCTGTAGGTGGTCACTTTGCAGGCCATTTTACTAAATTGGGCTCTTAATGACAATTACTCCTGACACATACGGTAACAAACAAAAACAAAAAAGAGGATTGATAGATATTCTGGGTAAAGGTATGAAAATTTTATTCGGGACTATGGATCACGATGATGCTGTAGAAATCGCCGAACACCTGGACAACCTAGATAAAAATTCAATGCAAACAACAAATGAAGTAAATAAACAAGTAATAATCAACAACAACATTATAAAAAATCTCAACGAAACTATCAGACAAGTCAATGACCAGCAAAACATATTAAATAAATACTTAAATAGTATTACAAACACTTCAAACAAACTCACAACGGCAGTAGACAGAGCAAGACTCGTATTACAAATTTACGCTGACATAAACACATTGAACAAACAAGTCGAAAAAATCTCTGACATAATTTTAATGAGCAGACTGAATATTCTACCTCATGACATAATAACTAATGAAGAAGCAAAAAAATTTAACATAACAATATCCGTCTTACCTTTCATAAAAAATACGGTAATGCTAAAAAAGTCTCTTTTAATATTCGTTATCAGTATACCAGTCTTTACAAAAGAAAAATACTACAATGCATTAATAATCCCAGTTCCTGATACCCAAAATGAAGAACTCGATAGTGAAATCACACAAATTATCTTAAACAATGATAAAATTTATAATTACGATGACAAAACAATTTTAAAAAAGCAATTAACTCCGCATAAAAACACCTGCTTCAAAAACGCTTTAGGAAACAATAACGTATGTAATTTAAGAATAAACAATGAAACATCCATAACAGAAATCTTTAACGGATTAATAATCACAAAAAACCTACCCTTTAAGGAAATCTTTCAAAACTGCATCCATTATAAAGTCACAATTAAAATAATAACATAATTAAATTCGAAAATTGCAAAATTATCATAAGAAATATAACGTTCAAGAATAGAATTGAGAGTTTCAAAGATAGTGTTGTTATCCCAATTAGTAATGTAAACTTTACAAAAGTTTTTAATTACAAGATAGATTTTAAAAAATTGCATGAAACAAATATTGAAAACAGGAAAACAATACACTACATAGAATTTAAGAATAAAATTTTAGGGTACACATCGATTGGAATAAGCACAACAATTATAATAATAATAATCATCATTACTATTTTCTGTAAACTTGAAAGACGAAATGTGATAATAACAAAGATTAAGTTAGACAACATTTTACCAGAAAAGAAGGACGCCCCCATAACAGATCCTTTTGCGGGAGCAAAAGTCTTAGAGGATGGAGGAGTAATATAATCCATCATCACATGCGTAAGTTGTTTACTTCAACGTGATGTTTTATATTCCCACAAAAATTCAAAATTTCATTGTTCACACAAAAATTGCAAAATTCACATTTCCTCTTTTAACAAAATTTTAATGTAAATCCAAAATTGAATTTTTCTCATAAAAAAATGCAAAATTCGCATTTCTTCTTCTAACAAGATTTTAATGTAAATTCAAAATTGAATTTTTCTCATAAAAAAATGCAAAATTCACATTTCCTCTTTCAAGTAATCTGAAACCTCACTTATGTACGAAATATTCTAGAAATTAAGAAAACGAGGTTTCTTTAACAAGTTGAAAAAGTTAGAGAATCAGTCTTATTGTCAACAGTGATACAGTTAAGATTAAAATTAAAAAGGTCATTGTGTAAAAATTTAAAAATAAAACTTAACTAAAAATAAAAGTGGAACTTGTGTTTTAATTTTTCCCTTTTCTTTTGGCAATATTAAGACTCGAATTTTAATTTAATTTTACTATATATTTCGGTAATATTCAAGACTCTTGTTTGCTTATAAAATTAGGATTTTTACTATTGGACAATAAAAACATTATTGCACTTATTACATTAGTGTCCTCTTCAAAATTGACTTGCACGATTTTCTTGTACTTTTTTTTAAACTTTTAATTAGACTTAAGTTTGGCTTCGAAGATGGTGGTTGCTAAGAAACGCAAAGTAGTAGCAGTCGTTCTTCCGTACTTATGCTTTCTCTAATAACGGTATCTTCTCTGGTTATTACCGGAGATAGAATTCTCAATAATTCATCACATGCACAAGAATCCATTTATAAATAATTCTTGTAATCATTAGGGCAACTTGCGCGTAGTTCATGAATTAACTGTATATGGCGTGTGTGATTAAATTTAACAATAGAACCCACTGTACAAAATAATTTTTTAAACAACACTAAAAAATATAATTCAAAAATATCAGTTTTTAGCTCAGAGGATTCTGCGATATACCTAGATCTTAATGTCAAAACTACATAAGTACATGTTTGCCTTTCTAAATATAGAAGAATGTATGAACATTCACGTTTTTAATGTTATTTTGCATTTTATCTTGAAAACTAAGAGAAATACAACAATACCAAAATAAACAATACTAAAGAGAACACTTAAATAGATGTTTGAGTATGAAAAGATTAGTTTCCAGTCAACAGGATGTTGAAATACAGATCTTTGAACTTAAAATTTGTCAGTCGAATTTAAACTCATATTTTGATTTGGAGATGTATGAAAATTTTAGACTTTGTCTTGAAAATTGTGGTAGTTATAGGGTAATTGTAAATTTGGAAGAGATTCAACAAATATTTTAATCGTAAAACTATAAAAAAAATTCAAAAATTTCCATACAAAAGTTATGATATACATTTGTATACACACAGCCAGTTTTGTGTGTTCTCGAAAAAAAAGGATATCAGTAGGTAGAAATCGATTTTGAAAATTTTGGGTGGTTACGTACAACCCTTCAATAAAGAAATTGTTGAAGTTTTGATGTTTTGTTTGAGATTATCATTATAAAATGTACCTATATTTTAATTTAAAAAAACTAAAAATTGGCATTTTCTGAAAATTTTTCAGTTTTTATTATCATTTCCGAATTCCAAATTAAAATAATAATTATTTTGGTGTATTTCTACAATTTTTTGAAGATTATTCGAGTTTTTTTATGTCATATGATAGTGATAAGTTTCTACAAATTAATCTGTATAAATATCTAATAAAATATACTATTCTTCTTTTGTTACTGCTCACTTTTTAAATTAATAATATTTTTATTTGATAAATTTCAGATATAAAAATGATTCGCTTGTGTGCCATGATAGGCCATAAAAAGAAATATTTAACTGTGGATAGACCATTCTTATATTTTATTAAAAATAATAAAGTGTCATATTTTATGGGAATTTCATCAAAATTCTAAAATTTCTCTAAAAGTTTTGAAGCAAAATTTACTTAATTGTTTATTAAAAAAGTATATTAGATTATGTCAATAAAATTAGTTGTTAACACTAAAAATTTTTTGTATATTTCCCAAATATATAAATAATTTTTCTAAAGATGTAAAATTCGGAATATAATTTTTTCAAAGTATTTAATTCAATTCTTATTTCTATACTTTTTTTCCAGATGTGAAAAGGTGTAAACGTTGTTTAAATTTGAACAAGAAATATTTATTAGTTGATAGATCATTTTTTTATTTCATCAAGGATAATAAAGCAACATATTTTACGGGCTGTCTTTTAAACTTTTTAACTTAATGTATTGTTTTTTTTATTTCATAGCCTGTGTATATTATTGATATTAGGTTTTATTATAAGAAAGAAATATAACTAAATAGTAAAAATAAATGTCATCACAGAGCTGTTCAAAGTACTAAACCAATGTACTTGAAGTATCAAGCTCTAAGTACTGAGAAATGTACTTCAAGTAAAAAGTACAATAACTTTAAGCATTTCTAATTTACTTCAAGTTTCAAATACTCCGTTAATGTACTTATATTTTTGTACTTCAAGTAAATTAATGTACTTCGTTTAAAAAGTTATTGGAAGTACTGAAAATTACTTCAAGTACTGAAGTTATCTTCAGTTAACTTCAGTAGTAAATGTAATTTGAAGTAGAAATAACCCGATGAACTGTAAAAGGAAGCACAATAAAATCGAAACAATATCATTCGTGAGTGATAAAAATGGTGAAAAATTGAATATTTTTGACTTATGAATGATATTTTCCGAACTCTGGTCCTTACACGTTTTGTTTTGATTCAACATAATGCAAAGAACTATTTGATGTATGTGGAATACTTTGTAGTTTACTTCAATTTTTTTTAATACTTCAAGTAATTTAGAAACCGAGTAAATTCTGTGAGTATTTGAAGTATCAAGTAGTTTTGCAGAATTTTTTAATTAATTTAAGTAAAGTATTGCAAGTACTAAGATGTACTTGAAGTACATTTTTAAGTACTTTACTTGAAGTACTGAACAGCTCTGTGTCATCAATATTAATTTTATTATGCATTTCTATAAAATACAAGTCAAGCTATAAAACATACCTTTCTTAAAATTATCCTTCAATTAAAAAAACGTGAAGAAAAAGTATAATCAGGGACCACATTGTTAAATTCGACCGAAGTTCTATTGAATCGAATGGAATATTCACAATGGTGCTTATTCTGACAAGCGAATCACTTGTGTATCGAAGCGAATGTAGTGATCACTTCGATTCAAAAATGACCGGCCTTTATTCTGAGACGCGAATCACTTGCGTATCAAAGCGAGCTCACATGTATGGTATTGGCCCTTATTCTGAGATGCGAATCACTTGCGTATCGAAGCGAGCTCACATGTATGGTATTCCCACTTGCGAATAAAGTGATGAATATCGAAAAAAGTGATAGCTGTCACTTTTTTTAGTATTCTGACATTCGTGTGAAGCTGTTACTTATCGTGATTTCGTGATACTTTCATCACGTAAAAATTATAGGTGATAGTTATTTGAAAATGGAATTAAACAAAAGGTGTGTAAAATATAATTAATTATATAATTTTGTATTGTTTTTTATTACTTTTTAAATAATTTTTTGGTTTTATTGTGGATTTTTTTTTGTTTTTGAAACAAATAAGATATTTACTTATTTTTAAAAAAAATTTCGGTGTTTAAATATCTTCTTTTTATTATCATATGCCTTAATACTTCTTAATTTTCTCTTGAAGCTACTGCATTGAAAACAGGAGGTAAAATGAAAAAAGTAAGATTGAAATAATAGTCTTGATAAATTTGAATTTTTATTCAATTTCATTCATACAAATAAAAGAAATGAAACAAAATATTGAATTATCTCATAAAATTTAAATTTTGTTTAATATAATTATAAAATTTATCAGTCGCTTTATATTTTGTATTTTTCTTTTTGTTTATATAACATATAGTATATATTTTTTTATAGTAAATTAAATCATAATTTCATTTATAGTATATTTTAATAATAATAAATTTGTAATTTGTTTTGAATTTTTTTTTCTTTGTATTCTATCATAAAATCACTTCCTACTTATTTTTTTATATTTTATTTCTTTTTTATATGTAGATATTCTTAAATTTTTATTCATTGTCGAAGGAAGAAAAAATTCATTGAAATTAAATTGATTATTAAAGCGAGAAATCTAATTGAAAATTCAAAAAATTTTTAAGTTGAAATTTTTTTTCAAATTATTATTTACTTAACATTATAAATTTCTACTTGATTTTCTTAAAATAGAAATTTAGTAAATTAAAATTAAGTTAGAAACCAGATATTCAAAAATTAAAAAAAAAAATTGTAAATGAAATGAAAATACATAATCTTTGTTCTTCATTGTCTGGTATTTTTTTGATAATTCATTAATTTTTTTTTTACTTGTTTTTTGTTAAAAAAATATAATTCATAATTTTATTTTTTTATTCTATAATTATATATTTTTTTCTTTTTCTACGGAATAAAGTTGGATAATTACACAGAATATTTGTTTATAATTTAAAATTTTTGTTCGTTTTTTATTATGTTAAACATATTGGCTTGTTGTTTCTATTTTTAATTTTTTTCTTTATTGTGTTTTGGACCACTTTATTGGATGTCATTTTTAATTTTGTAGCACGATATACAAACTCTAATAATTAATCTATACATCGTGATTTTGTAGAATGAAATTTAAAGTAATTTAAAGATGTGTTTCATATTTCACTTACCATGTTAGTGAAATGTTTTTTTTTTTTTTTTTTTTTTCAAATCAAAACAGTATTTAATTCATTGTAATATTCTAGAAGACCTTTTTTGGGAAACAGTAAAAAATCATCAAAATTCCAATGGAAATTTCCAATTAATAACTGAAGCTGCATCAATGAGTTTCTTTTCTTAACAAATTAACGAATGTAATGTAGCATACATACACACTTCACGATTTTTCATCCAACACAACCACGTTGAACTGCAGATCGGAATGTGTGTAGGCAAGTCGACAGACAAATTTTCAAATGTGACAGACAGTTTAATGAAAATATAAAAATATTGACATTTTGATATCAAAATCTGATAGATTTTCTCTATTTATAACTAGCTAATCATCTTTTAAACTTCAAAACAGAGAGTTATAGTTTCAAAAGTCACAATGACAAAAGTAAATTTGATTCTCCCAATTGTTTTTTAACACTCGAAACACAAAATAATTAAGTTTGAACGACAGCTTTATCAACGGTCGGAACGGAACAAAGATACCGATAACAGATCGTGAATTGTGTAGCTACATGAAAGTTATTAATTAAGTCAATTAAATTGTTTGATGAAAAAAATAAAAATATGTACATAGTTTAATTTTTCTTTTGAAAATAAAAAATATAAAATTTTCATACACTGGGTAAATTCTCAAATTTAAAATAATTGTCCAGTATGGTAGTAATTTTAAAGTATTCTATATTACATATGTATATCACACGACTGAATAAGTAATAAATTGGAAAATTTCATCTTTTTTTTTTAATTTTGTACATTTTGAAAAAAAAAAAAATTAATAAAAAAAAAGAAATTGTCTGAATGATATTCTGCGAATGAGTCCTTCGGTGGTAGTTCAAAAATTCTATAATAAACTTAATTTAATTTTACGTAATCGAAAGTGTATTAATATTATGAAAAATGTACTTCGTTTCTATAATAATTTTATCCATCATCCTAACATTACTATGTATATCGTCTATCTATCTATACTCTATGAATCAATTTGACTTTAAATCTTTTCAACAATTACAAAAGCAAAAAAAAAAAAAAAAAAAAAAGGCAAATCAACAACTGTTCAAAATAGAAAAATCAAAAAAAAAAATAAATTCAAATCAAATTGGTATTCCATAAAAATTATTTTCAAAATTAAGCCACTTACTCATTGAAAGCTATTTCAAATTTTATAAAAACTATAAAACTCTCTTTTTTATCTAAATTCAGTTTTTAAAAAAAAATCATTTCTTTCGTCTAATTCAAAAATCACATTAAATATATCAAAATAGAAATTATCATTTAAATCTATTCTTAAAGTAAATTTTAAAAAATATAATAATAAGAAAATTGTTTTTTTTTTCTTGTTTCCTTAAAATTCATTTCACATAAAAAATTGTATTTAAAAAAAAAAAATCATAATCAATAAATACAAAATATATGTATAATTTCTTAATGTATTTTACTTGTCTCTTTCTTTTGAAAAACGAATCAAAAGATAAAAAAATTAATTAATTAATAAAAAGAATTACGTTAACTGAAACTATATTCAATTAAATTATTAACACTTTGCAAGCGGGAGCAGACTGTGATAACAGTCCAGGTAAACAATACATAATTATTATTCTGTAAAATAGATTTTATTTTATTTTTATAAAAATTACAAAACAATTTAGATGTGTTAAGTCAATCTATTCTCTTTTTAAATTTCTTTCCATTAATAACATTCGTAAATTATTAAGTTGGTTAATGTGTGTAATATGTAACTAGATTTTCCCGTTTACAAGTTCAAAAATGAAAAATCGCGCCCACCTGCAAATTATGTATTAAAATATGATTAACGGTATTTAATTTTAACGAATTTTAATTTTTTTCCCTTAAAAACAAGAAGCGAAAAATACAAGTATGTATGTATTTCTATTTTTTTTTTCTTATTTCAATTAACGGAATTTGAAAAAAATTAAACAAATTAATTATCGCAAAAAAAAATACAAAAACCTACATCTTAAATTTGTTTGTTTTTTCTTATTTTTTGTTTGTTTTATTTTATCGTTGCCGTTTCAAAAAAAAAATATATATATTGATTTTATTTAATTAAAAACTTAAGAATTACACGTAAAAAATTTTATATTTTGAACGAGTAAACACTAATGAATTACAATATAAAGAATTAAAAAAACAAGAAAATATGACATGATTCAAAAAAAAAAAAAAAATTAAATCAAAATTTAATAAAATAATGGTGGACTTTTCTTTCGGTTAAAAATTTGTTTAAATTTGTGTACTAAATCTTGGTCTTGGTAAATCACCAAAAACTGTATCACCATGTACACTTTTCGCTAATGCTTTAATGCTAGCTGCAATATCGATTGTTGTATCTTCTGGAATCTGGAAAAAAAAGAGTTAAAGATTAACAAAAGTTTAAAAATACCTTTTTAATTTAATTTTTTTACCTCATCATCCAAATCATTTATATAAAATCTTCTCTCAGGTACACTTGTAATTGATATTGGTAGACTTTTTGCAATATTCATAACATTTGATTTTTTCATATTTGATCGTGGTATTTGTACAAAAGATGATGATTCTAATTCACCAAGAGCATCTAAAAATATAATTGGAAAATAAAAGGTTTGTAAAAAAATACATTTAATTCTTCTTGAATAACTTTTTTAATTGTTTTAACACATTTTTCCGGTACAATATCTAATAATAAAAAGTACAAAATTTTACATATTTTGAGCATACTCTTAGTGTTGGAGCAACATAAAACCTATTATAATTAATTCATATAATTCATAAATATTTAATCATAAATATTCTTAGTAATAACGAATTTAATATTTTTAATATGCTTAATATTCAACTTGTATGAAATTATTTAACTTACTTTAATTTGCTTAACTTGCACTTTATATTGTTAGGTAAATTACTTATAAAATTCATTATAATTAATATAGGTCAAAAAGAATGTAATGTCAGCAAAAGTAATTACATAGGTAGGGTTATTGTATTATTGTTAATTGAAAATTTGTATATAAAGAGAATAATCGTTAATAATAAAATTAGAATATACCAGACAATCAACTGTGTATTATTCACTTTGAATTAGCGAAACCTAATTCACAACTGCAACCATTTCAAGACACAAAATACACTTAGAATTAGAGTAACATAATTCTAAGAGTTACAATATCAAACAGATTTAGAATTAGTGTAACATAATTCTAATTACTGTTTTTATCTTACATTTATATTGACCACAGTATAAACACTTAGGCTATTATAAGTTTGAATTTTCCATAAAGTCAGTTATTATTTAATTTTCGTGATTTTTTGAGATGAATAAATACAAATTATAACTCATAGTATATGTTTTACTGTGAACTAGTTTAACAACAATTGTCGCACAAAAATATTTAAGAATTAAGTTAGGTTAGCTTGGAATCGTCATTACAATTAAATTTGCGAGTTTTGAAGCTAGCGCTTCGTTCGGATTGAACACCTCCAATCGTTCACAATATTCTTTAACTTTTTTATTATTATGCCTTTCATTTATTTCATTGACATGGTGTTTCTCTGTCGCTAGAGCGGACACTGGATATTATGATTTATGATTCATAACTTTTAAACGGGTTAAAATAATGCAATAAAACAAAAGCCAGTTTAGAGTAGACAAAAAAGCTTCCATTCAAGCCAACAAAATATAAAAAATTATAAGGGAAATTTTCGATATATTCGACCTTGAACACAAAAATGAGGATTTTTTTTTGTTTTTTTATATTATATCACTTGAATATGAAATTTTCTTTCAAAGAAGTTAACTATTGTGAACTATAATTGGTTCGACGAAATCAAATTAATACTCCAGTCTATGTAGTCGATAGATCTAGAGAACAAATTTTTCAAAAAGTAGTAACAGATATAAATTTGACCAGAACCTTTTATTTTTTTTTAAATTTTTTGTTACTCACCTTCACCATCTTCAGTTTCATCAAGATCAGACATTGCTGTTGTATTCATTCCAGATGAATTACCACCAGGTGCAACTTCCATACCTTCTAATTCAAATAAACAATCTGCATCAGTTGATGGTTCAATAATATCGGTATTATTATCACCACTACCATTATTACTCATCATCATTAACATACCAAAAGCACTATAATTTGTTGTTGATTTTCTATCATTACCATTAAATAAATTTATTGTTTGTTGCCTAAATGTTGGACTATTACCAACACTCATTGGTGTACTATCTGGTGTTGCTGGTGGTGTATCTAAATTTAAAATTTGTTGTTGTTTAAGACTAAGTAATGATACTGTTGATGTATTTTGTTGTTGTATATCTGGATTTAATTCTGATGATGATGATGATGGTAATTTTTCACTATTTTCTGTCATTTCATTCACATCTATTGCTACTTCTGATGCTGTTATTGTTGTTGTTTTATTAATATTTTGTTCAATTGTTGTTATTGTTGATGATGATGAATTTCCTATTAAATTATTATCAATGGCATCAATTATTTTTATATCATCAGGTACTTGATTGATTAAACTAACTAAAATTTGATATTCTTGTTCAGATTTTTCACGAAACATTTTTAATAATGCAAATTGTTGTTCAGTATAACGTCGTATTTTTTCGTCAGTTTCATAAATTTCTTTTTGTAAACGATTATTTAAAATATCCTTTAAATTTTTATAGCGATTTTGTTTTAATTTATTAAGAATATTTGTTGAAGATGAAATATTATTTAAATTTTTTATCGAACGATCCATAATTAATATATCAAATGCATTTGAATATGATTGATGAGTTTTTAAACAATTCAATTCTTGTTGATTTGTTAATAATGTTGTATTAATTAAACATGTTGATGTTTCATTTGAGGTATGTTTTGCATGTGTTATTGTTTCACAATTAATACAATAATATAATATCCATGGATTTATAGGCACTTTACATATTAAATCCTTTTGAATAATATTCTCTTGTACACCATTCAATGGACCAGATGACTGTAAAGTAAAATAAATTATTATAACTGAATAAACTTGAGAATTGTTAAAATTTAATTTAAAAAAAACTAAAATTTTAGAGCATTTAAAGGTTTGGCTTTGGTATATTCCTTTCGGAGTCTATTCGTAGAAAAATATTTGAACTTTTATTTCTTGGTTATTTCATTTTCAAGATTTTTGCCGAAAATTTATTAAGCAAAAACAATCTTAATCATAGAAATTTTTTTTTTTTTTTTTTTTTTTTTTTTTTTTTTTTTTTTTTTTTTTTTTTTTTTTTTTGGAAATTAACATCTTCAAATACTCTTGAAATATATTTTTCAACTTTTAAAAAAACAGAGTTTGAAAAATTATTACAAAAGTCAAAAAATGAAAGAAATTTAAATTTTTAAGATACAAAAAAAATTTTGAGGATTTACGTCAATCATCGAAAAACCAAAAATAATCCTTCAAAGAAGTTGCTTTTTTTAAATACAGTAACTAAAAAATCACATGAAATTGGCTAAACAAAATTGAAAGCTTTTTTTTAATCTTTGTTACTAAGTATCAGCAATTTTATTTTTGTTACATTTTTTGCTTCGAAGTTTACTTATTTTTTTTTTGTGTTGAATATCTTAATTTTAAAAAAAATCATTGAAAATTATGATAGAAAAATTAGTGACTTATTTTTATTTTTTTCTCAAATTGTATGTACGTACCGTCGTTATTTATAATAAATAATACAGGTTTTGTTTTTTCTCAATATAATCTTTTTAAAAATTACAAAGAAGAAACAAAAATAGCGAATAAAAAAGACTTGGTTAAAGTAGAAAAAAAAACACATTATTAAATAAATAAATATCATAAATAAATCTTCAAACAGCTTTCTTCTCAGAAAGTTTAATATTTTTCTTCTTAATTTTTATGGTTTTTACTGTGTGAATTCGAATTTATTTTGTTTATTTCATTTTTTGTTTATTAATAATCTTTGTATGGTAAATATAATCATTTATCATTTTGTAATCAATTTTTTTGTTGGGTTTGTTTTTTTTTATTTGATTATCATCATTATTTCCAGATTTGCTTTTTTTTTGTAAAGTTATTGTCAGACGATGAAGGCATAATTCTCTCTCAGACAAAAGTAAACTTTGTCTCAACCATGGTGTAAATACTACTTTTGTTTTAAAATTTCGTTATTCATTAATTTTTTATAATTATAGTTAGTATTATATTTGCAAGAGGAGAAATAAATCTTAAGTATGTAGGGTTAAAAAAATTTTAAAATATCTTTTTTTTTCTTTGTTTCATTTTTTTTGTTTTTTGTTTTTTTAAATTAATTATATAATAATCTACATATTTAAATTCTCTTTATTTTTGCTACCGCTCTTGTGTCCGCTTTTCTTTGGTGATGCAATGTCGCTCCTAATCTGTAATAATACAATTAGAGAAAAACATACTTGAGCCACGCAATCAATATTACATTGTATACTCAGTCCAATAAACAAAATTATCTAATTCCTTTATTTGATGGACCAACGATTGCTAAGGGTACACCTCACAAAGCGACCGTTTAATGCTACAATCAAGTGTTAACGGAAAACCGCAATTAACACTTGAAATCTACTGACAGAACACCATATCAAGTAGATAGCCCAGGAGAACACCATCCTGCGCAATTCACAAACACATTACTACGGTCCATCAAATACTTTAAAATTCATATATTATATATATAACAAATTATCAATTCTAAACCGAGTATACAAGTCACTTATTAATTAACAATAATATCAAAAATTTACATGGAATTCCACATACTTCAAAAATATATGTATATATGTTTATCTTCAATCAATTCAATAACATGCAAATATAACATAATTAAATAGCTCAGTGAGAAAACTCACCTTATAAAATTATCGTCCTTTCTCCTATAATAATAATTTCGTTTATTTATTAACACACGTATATGTATATTTATCTCACTACTATAATAAATTTATATTAAAATCTTCAATAATATCTTGGTTTATATATATTTTTTTAATTATTTTAATACCAAACACTTTAACACTATAAAATTATTTTTGATCCTTCTGCTATCGCTGTCTGAACTAAAAATGATTGTGAAACGATATTTTAGTTTTACTTTTTCTCTAGTTTACCTCCTTTTTTTTTGTATTCATGTAATTTCAAAGATATACATACAACAACATATTGTGTATGCAGTTTAAACAAGGACATATGGATGCAATTATAGTTTTCTCGATCCTAAATACATATACTAAATATCATTTAAAAGAAAATACCCATATTTTCTTTGTCAATATATTGAATTAGGTTTTAGACTGTGTATATTAAAAACAAACTACGTTGTCGCCTTATTTAAAGGATTTGCATATAACAAAAGTAAAGATTTCGTTAGAAATAAAAGGATAGGAATTCCATTATATTAGATGTAATTTATTATTTCAAAATCTTAAAAATATATTTAAATGTTACATATACTATACTTGAAAATATTTATAAAATATAAAAGAGAACATTTTCTTATTTTTTTTTTTTTTTTGTGTTTAAAGAAAAATATTTGAAAAAATAGGAAATGTGTACATAAAAATAAAACGCAATAAAGGCCCTTTTTATTTTTGTCTTACATTCGGCCATCCTGTTTGCAGCTCGTCTCGAGTTGCTTATCCTCTTCATCTTCGTTTTCACTTGGAGAAAGTACTACTTCATCGTCTCCACTATCACTGGCAGTTTCATCTGATATTGTTCCAGGTGTACACCAAGGTCTCATTCTATCTACTGCAACAATTCGTTCATATTTAGCCTTATTCCTTGTACGATGAGAACCATGCATATCTCTTACAACGTATCTATCATTAGGTAAAACTGTTTTAACTACCATCGGCCCACTATATGGAGGCAATAATTTTCTGCTGGTACTTAAAGCTTGTTCATTTTTCTCTATAAAGACTAGGTCACCTTCTTTGTATTTTCGTGGTTTCTTACGTTTTCGGTCAAAATTTTGTTTTTGTTTTTCTTGATTTTCTTTTATATTGGCAGCTGCTTTTTCTCTTTCTGATAATAGATCACTTATTACTCGTGATGTTTGTTCAATTTCATCAACTAATATCGTATCACTACCTCCTCTTGGTTTGTATCCAAAAAGTAATTCACTTGGCGTCTTATTTGTTGTCTTATTTATGACATTATTTATTGAGAATTGTACTAGTTGTACATTTTCGTCCCATCTATTTTCTTCTAGAGTACTAGTCATCAACACACTTAAGATTGATCTGTTTAGTCTTTCAACTTGACCATTTGCTCTTGGCGTAGCTACAGCGTTTCTAACATGTTTGATATTATTTTGTTGACAAAATCTGGAAAATTCTTTTGATGTGAAAGAACTGCCTTGATCAGATATAACAACCTTAGGTACTCCATATATAGGAAATAAATCTTTGAAATAATTGATGACGAATTTCGTTTTAGTGGATTTTACTGCTTTAATAAACACAAACTTTGTAAAAGCGTCTATAATAGCAATGATGTACAAATTCCCTCTTCTACTTTTAGGAAAAGGTCCCAAATGATCAATATGAACAGTTTTCATCGGTTCAGAATCTTTTGGTATAGGATGTAAATAACCTTCTTTCTTTCCTGAAACATGTTTATTATATAAGCATCGGATACAACAGGATATATACTTTTGCACATATTCTCGCATTCGAGGAAACCAGTAATGTTCACACAGTCTATAAAGTGTCTTTTCTAAAGCGAAATGACCTAGTTCATCATGTGCAGCTCTAACCACTTGCTGTCTCATGCCACGAGGTACAACCCATTGTATTCCTCTGGCTGTAATTCGATAAACACGTCCATCTCGAAGTGCATAATTTTTATAAATGTTCTTTTCATAATTAGTAGTAGGTGGTCGGGACAAAATTTTTTTAATTTCTTTAATTTTTGTGTCAGTCAATTGGCCTGCTAGTACCCAATCAGCTTGGTCTATATGCATGACTATTTCGACATTTTCTTGATTTGAAGGATTTCGACTTAATGCGTCAACATGTTTCATACGATTACCTGGTCTATACTTGACGTCAAAAGTAAATTCTTGTAATTGAAGCCACCACCTAGCTATTCTCGGTAAAATTTGCTTCTTTTCACTAGTTGCCTTTAAAGCATTACAATCAGTAATGACAGTAAATTTCGTTCCAAATAAATATGCACGAAATTTCTTTAACGTTTCTACTACAGCTAAAGTTTCTAACTCGTACGAATGAAATTTATTTTCTAGATCTGAGGTTTGTCTACTGAAATAAGCAACAGGATGAGTCTTTCGTCTTCTTGATATTGGAGCAATATACCCGCTAGACCTAATGAACTAGCATCTGTATGGACTTCAGTGATTGCTTCAGGATTGAACAAAGCTAACACAGGTCTTTCGACTAATATCGTTTGCAATTGTTTAAATGATTTATCTTCCTTTTCAGTCCATTTCCAAGGAGTACTTTTTCTTAAGAGCATTGTAAGAGGTCGTGCTATGATAGCATAATCTTTAACAAAATGACGAAAATAGCCCGTTAAACCTAAAAATTGGCGAATATTTCGTACTGATTTTGGTGTCTGAAATTCTTTTACAGCCTTTACTTTATCACAACCTGGTTTCACCTTTCCTTCTCCAATTTCAAAACCCAGGAATGTAATTGAAGTCATTAAAAATGAACATTTCTTCAAATTTAGTGTCAATCCTTCTTCTCGAAATATTTGTAACACTTTTTGAAGGTCATCTAGTGCTTCAGAAACAGTTTTAGCATGTAACAACACATCGTCTAGATAAACTACTGCTAAGTCTTGTACGGGTCCCAAAACTTTATTCATAAAGCGTTGAAACGTTCTTGGTGCATTGGTTAGTCCAAAAGGCATACGATTATATTCAAACTGACCAGCTGGTGTTACGAATGATGTGTATCGTTTCGATTCTTCCGCCATTGGTATCTGATAGTACCCAGAACGCAAATCTAAACTTGTAAAATAAATACCACCTTGAAGTCGGTCAATTTGGTCGTCAATTCGAGGTAGTGGATGATTATCTTTAACCGTTAATGAATTTAACTTTCTATAGTCAATACATAATCTTTGTTCACCATTCTTTTTTTGAACTAAAACAACTGGTGAAGAATAATTTGAATTTGACTCTCTGACTATGTTATTTGTCAATAATTCATCAACAATTTCTTTCACTGTTTCTTGTTCCGATCTTGCCATACGATACGGTCGATAAGAAAATGGAATATCATCCTTTAGTTGTATTTCCATTTGTGCTGTTTTAGCACAACCTAGTTCGTTTACAGTCTGAGCAATACAATCTCTATATTTTGTTAATAGTTTAAATAAAATTTGTTTATCCTCATTTGAAACTTGTCCAACATTTACATCTTCAAAACGCAATTCAGATAAATCTTTATTGTTAATAGTTAGAACTTGTTCAGTATGTATTTTGCTTTCTTTACACGGCCATGCTCGTGCGACTGTTTCTCCTTTTTTTATTATTATATCTTGGTCAGAAACATTAAAGAACGGAACAAAAGAAAAATGATTTTCATCGATACATAAAATAGTTCGAGGAACACATGATTCACGCCCTTCTTGAGGACGAATACTAGCTTCAACATAGGCATCTCCTATGTACTTATCACTAAAAACTTTAATTGAACTCATGTGATTAGCTGGGACAATACATTTTTCTGTAGCACGTAATACTGTTTTAGTAAATTCTTGATCAATATCGATTTTAGCTATATCATTGATCGAACTATTTTCACTAAACTGTAAAATTTCGTTAGTTTTAATAACTGTGACTTGTGGTAATTCAGTGAATGTTCTACCAATAATAACAGGAATGTCTTGATTTTCATCAGAAACCACAATCGCTTTAATTTGTGCTTCTGTCTCATCAACTTTAAGTGTTAAAATTGTAGAGCCCAAACTAATTGTTTTACTATTACCATAGCCACGTAAAATAACTTGATCTTCAGAATTGATTTTCAGATTTAATCGTTCAACTTCACTGAAAGTAATTATTGTACAGGAACTACCAAAATCTATGTATGCTTTAGATGGAATATTATTGATTGTGATGTCTTTATAGTATTTTTTATTGAAATTATCTGAGTGGTCCATTTCTAGTCATGCTACCGTTTTATTTTGATTTATTTTCTTTCTAAAACAATTGGATTCATCATGATTTCGATTACCACAGAATTTACAACGTTTTTCTTGCTGTTTTTCTGGACATTTATTAGCGTAATGTCCAACTTTTCTACAGTTAAAACAAGTTAAAGTAGATGAATTTTGCTGATTTTTCTTTCTATTATCTTTGAAACGATCATAATTTTTATAAGTAGGTTTAACACGTGAAAATTGTTGAGAAGATGATGGCAAAGAATTCAGTGAACTTAAATATTGATACAAAATTTCAGGTGTTTTATATCGACCTGCTTTTGCTCCCGTTTTAACTATGTGGTCATCAATTCCCCCTATAATACATGACACTGCATTTGATCCCTTAATGTCACAAGCATTCAGTAATGCTACTTTTTCATAATAATATTTCGCATAGGATTCATCTGGTCGTTTTCTACGACGCATCATTTCTGTCAACAGGTCATGATATTCTTTTGTAGAAGGAAATGCTTCTTGTAATTTTTCTTTCCACTCTAGCCATGTAAACTTCAAAGTACTTAACCCTTTATACCATACTTCCGCCAAACCTCTTAATTTTGAAAGAGAAAAATATATTGTCGCATCTTCCGACCATTGAAAAATGTCCCGTAGTTCATCTACTTTCTTACACCAAATTACTGAACTTTGATTATTATCATCGGGATTAAAAATTGGTACTGCATCCCCTTTAAAAGTAATATTTTGTTGTCTTGTGGTGGTTCTTTCCACAAGAGAAGTAATGGCATTGGTAAACCTATCTAAAGACTCAAAAGTGCTTGTCGAATCTCTTTTTGTATATCTATCTTCATCTGTAGATGATTTTGATCTACTGCGATCATGACGACGATGGTATCTATTACGTTTACCCATGACAGTACTTTAAAATTAATATCTAACAAAACAAGGTAAAGAAAACACAAAACTAAATTATATTATTTCAGCCAATATCGTCACTAAAAATTTATTTGTAAACACAGACCAAAGAGAACAAGAAAAGGCAGAAATTAACGAATTATAAAAAATAACGAATATTATTTTCCAATAATTTTTTTTTTAATATATTTTGATAAATATGTCTAAATTAAAAGAAATGTAAAAAAAATAAATATGTGTATGTATCATGCAAAATTTTTTTTTTTTTTTTTTTTTTTTTTTGTAAAATTTCCTTTATCAATTTATTAAATTTCATTATGTATTTCCGATTTTCATGTATATGAAAATTCACTTCAAAACACGAGAACGCCACATTACATCACATTTTTTCTTAACAGGACACAAAAGCGAGCAACATTTTTAATTTTTATTTTATAAAACAAATCTATGAGGTATATCCCACTTCTGATAAATATTGTAGGGTTAAAAAAATTTTAAAATATCTTTTTTTTTCTTTGTTTCATTTTTTTTGTTTTTTGTTTTTTTAAATTAATTATATAATAATCTACATATTTAAATTCTCTTTATTTTTGCTACCGCTCTTGTGTCCGCTTTTCTTTGGTGATGCAATGTCGCTCCTAATCTGTAATAATACAATTAGAGAAAAACATACTTGAGCCACGCAATCAATATTACATTGTATACTCAGTCCAATAAACAAAATTATCTAATTCCTTTATTTGATGGACCAACGATTGCTAAGGGTACACCTCACAAAGCGACCGTTTAATGCTACAATCAAGTGTTAACGGAAAACCGCAATTAACACTTGAAATCTACTGACAGAACACCATATCAAGTAGATAGCCCAGGAGAACACCATCCTGCGCAATTCACAAACACATTACTACGGTCCATCAAATACTTTAAAATTCATATATTATATATATAACAAATTATCAATTCTAAACCGAGTATACAAGTCACTTATTAATTAACAATAATATCAAAAATTTACATGGAATTCCACATACTTCAAAAATATATGTATATATGTTTATCTTCAATCAATTCAATAACATGCAAATATAACATAATTAAATAGCTCAGTGAGAAAACTCACCTTATAAAATTATCGTCCTTTCTCCTATAATAATAATTTCGTTTATTTATTAACACACGTATATGTATATTTATCTCACTACTATAATAAATTTATATTAAAATCTTCAATAATATCTTGGTTTATATATATTTTTTTAATTATTTTAATACCAAACACTTTAACACTATAAAATTATTTTTGATCCTTCTGCTATCGCTGTCTGAACTAAAAATGATTGTGAAACGATATTTTAGTTTTACTTTTTCTCTAGTTTACCTCCTTTTTTTTTGTATTCATGTAATTTCAAAGATATACATACAACAACATATTGTGTATGCAGTTTAAACAAGGACATATGGATGCAATTATAGTTTTCTCGATCCTAAATACATATACTAAATATCATTTAAAAGAAAATACCCATATTTTCTTTGTCAATATATTGAATTAGGTTTTAGACTGTGTATATTAAAAACAAACTACGTTGTCGCCTTATTTAAAGGATTTGCATATAACAAAAGTAAAGATTTCGTTAGAAATAAAAGGATAGGAATTCCATTATATTAGATGTAATTTATTATTTCAAAATCTTAAAAATATATTTAAATGTTACATATACTATACTTGAAAATATTTATAAAATATAAAAGAGAACATTTTCTTATTTTTTTTTTTTTTTTGTGTTTAAAGAAAAATATTTGAAAAAATAGGAAATGTGTACATAAAAATAAAACGCAATAAAGGCCCTTTTTATTTTTGTCTTACAAGTAATATTTTATAATGTACCATAAAGTGGTACTACATTTTTAGAGGTGACTGTAAAAAATTACATAAACTGAGACATAAGTGTAGGAGGTTTGGGTATTCTTCATCAATGATTATTAAGTGGTAACTGAGAACAGCAAACGACATGGCATTCGGTAGCTCAATGGTTAGAGCATTTCTCCGGCAAAGAAAAGGTTCCGTGGTTCGATTCCCGGCCGAGTCGAATGTCGTTTTTTCATGTTTTTCAGTTACTACATAAGAGAGATAATTGTGATATGATTTAAAAATTATCATTTTTCCTTACTAACTAAATTTCTATTAATTTTATGATATGATAATGTTCGGGAAAAATGTTTATTTGATAAAAAACTCAAAAATTTTTAGAACATTATAATTTGATATTTTTAGTACTTTCGGAGATATCAGGAAAAATTGATTCTCAATTTTATGTTATTTATTATTTATCATGTTTTTTCTTTGATTTACGTTGCTCATAGATATTTAATATATTCGTTGAAAATAAAGTTTAGGATCTTCTCTACGTCATTTTCCCAATTCAGTGATAAGTGTTTGTTATCGTCATCATCTACATTCGTCGACTTTAATATAATTTTTTCACTTCTTTTAGATTAAATAAATTGTTAATACATACATACATACATACATATGTAGGTAAAATAATAAAAGTTGAGATTTTTCGCGCATGGTTTACATGGCGTAGTGATCTTTTTTGTGTACATATACCAAAGAAGAAACCTGTTACAACAACAAGAACGCATGTGTGTAAGTATCTGTTTTTCTGCGCATGTTTTTCTAATAAAATACAAAACCTAAACTTTTATTATTTTACCTATAATACAGGTTTAAAAACATTAAGTGTTACCTAATAAATATGATCTTGGCCTGTATTTAAAGTCCATAGACGTTACATTATTATTTAAACCTTCTTACTGTGTTATATGACTTAAAAAATTTTCTAGAGAATCTTGATTTATTCGGTAAGTTAAAATATATGTTATATTGTAAATAATAGTTTTCAAATAAGTACTTATACATATAAATTTCTCAAAGACCGATTGTTTATAAGAATGCCTTTTTGAAATGGAGGTAACGTTTTTTAATTTGCTATTTTTAAATTTCTTATTAAATCATCTTTATCATTTAAAATTTTGTTTTGGTTGTCTATTTCTAAACTGTGTGTTTTTTTTCTACTTCTGGAGTCAATTTGAGGAATTTTAGAATTGAAAATATCGTATCAATCACATATTATTTTAATAAAATTAACACAGTCGAAAATGTTACTGCTATAAATTCTTCCAATTTGTGCATATCTTCTAAGTCATAAAGATGTTGTGTGAGGTAACAGTTCTGCAGCTAATTTTATATATTTTCTTTGAATGATTTTCACTTCCAAATGTTTTTGTGTAATTTTGTATGATATAGTGTAGGAGGTTTGAGTATTCTTCATCAATGATTTAGGTGGTAACTGAGAACAGCAAACGACATGGCATTCGGTAGCTCAGTGGTTAGAGCATTTCTCCGGCAAAGAAAAGGTTCCGTGGTTCGATTCCCGGCCGAGTCGAATGTCGTTTTTTTCATGTTTTTCAGTTACTACAATAGATAAATCTGAAGTTTTTGTTTGATTTAACAGTTCTTTTATCGGCGCAATATTAATGGTTATTTAATTTTTATATGTATAACCTTGGCCAATAAAGTGATTACGAACTAGTTTTTAACAATCCAATTTGGAGATTTTTCCAAAGTGCTTGATTCTCAGGTCTCATATCATAAACAATAGCCAACACCATATATGTATCCTACATAGATTTTGAAATAACATTGGTCTACTCCTCTACACAATAACATGACCTACACAATACGACACATCTACGCAACACAATAGACTTGAAAAAAGACGAGCCGATTTTATTTGAACCGACTTACACAATAGGAAGAGGAAAGTTCGTCTTACGTAAGTTTATTTATTTATAAGCACGAGGAGCAACTGAATGTAAACTACTAAATTACAGAAGAAATGTCACTTGTATTCCAATAAATTTGTACGGTAGGATTTTGTAATTTTTTTATTTTGCCTTCTGTAATGTATGTAATTTAGAATACATTTCTTCTAAATTTTGGTATTCTTTTTTTAAATCAGTAATTTTCTTTAGTAGAACACATTCCAAATTTTCTCTAAAGTTTTACAAGAGCAAGAAAGTTTATAACCAAATTACTCAGTTGGGATTTCAACATTGGAATATTTTAAACTTGTTTTAGTCACTTAAACTTCGATTATTTTCAATGTTAATATTTTTTAGTTAACTGAATTTAAACTAGAAAAATAGTTAGTTTTTAGTTATTTTAAACTACTTTTTTTTTCCAATGACATACATACTTTAATTATAAGTAAAATAATAAAAGTTGAGGTTTCGTATTATACTAGAAAAAAAGATACTTACACACATGCGTTTTTGTTGTTGTAACAGGTTTCTTCTTTGATATATGTACTCAAAAGAGTTCACTACGCCATGTAAAACATGCGCGAAAAATCCTTAAGAAGGCCAGGGTCACTCTCTTTTGGGTTCCATGTCATAGGAACATTCAAGGGAATGAGAGAGCCGACCTTCCGACGAAACAAGGGTCGAAATTGCACGAACAGCGAACTAATAATCTCATCAACAGAAGCCGAAGGGACATTACCAGGTTCACGGCATGTATCACAGGCACTGGGCAATAGGGGATCACATAAAGATAATGTGCATCCCCTTTAATAACAATTTTCGTAGCTGCAGAGAAGCCAATGAGAGAGAAATCCTCACCAACTATCCTTGCCAGAGCAAGGTTCCAGACAATAGGAAGCTTCTTCTTCAAGGACCTTGGTGAAATAGCAAAAGTTACGATTAGAAACATGATACGATTCCTAAATGAAACAGAATAGCTACAATGATCTATTGGTATGTCAAACGTCATTTCTAAGAGTTACGCGAGTTGTGGTATCAAAACGGCACTGTCAGTGCTAATTGGGTTTTCGAAAGATTTCGAAAACCGCCACTTCAACCAAAGAACTCTTCGATAATTTATACATCTCCAAACCATAACGCGTTCTGTTCCGGTGTTACACATTCATCATTAAAACTTTCACCTTTTCTTATGCGAACTGTGGCTTTCCCATTTCACCCTTTGAGATTAAATTTCAATTCATCAAGGAAAATAACTTTTGTCCATTCGTTTAAAGCCCAATTATGTCTTTCCCTTGCTCACTTCAGTCGAGCTTTTCTCATTTTCGTCGTGAGAATTGATTTTTTTTAGCAGTTGTAAACGTGAATATCCCTTCGTTCACCAATTGTATTTCAATTGCGGAAGTAGAAAAAAAAGACTGTTAACTTTTCTAGATCTGATGCTGTTGCGAATGTATTTTTAAGGACTGTCCGTTCCAGAAAGCTGTTTTCCCATTATGTATTACATTTTTTTGAAATTTTTTTAAAACCCCGTCTAACAGAGGATTCGTTGTATCCTATTTCTATGGAAAATCCCCTATTGATTTAATAACTTTTCAACGTTTGAAGCAGCGGTAATGGCATACGAACAGCTTGTATCTGAGATGGCCGCAAATGAATAGCAGCACTTTTTTGAGCAATGGTTTCAGAGAATGAAAAAGTGTGTTAATGTAAATGGCGATAATCATCATAATCAATGGCCATATGCAAAAAAAAAAAAATTTGAATAAAGAGCAAGTTTTCCATTCATTTTTATTTATTTTTTCACATAAACAACACAACACATGATTATTATACGTGTATCCTGTTTTTGCAGTTAATAAATTTCAATTTTTGTATGTGTTATTTTATTTATTGTGGCAAATATGTGTTACAATCCGTTGACCCAGAACTAAAATATGTGTGAAAAAAAAGAAATAGATATTAAATATTTATTTATTTCTCTTAATTTTTTTATTTGTAAAAAGCAAAAATGATTTAATAATTTCTAAAATATTGCCAAAAAAAAATATTCAATTCCTAGAAAACTATCCCATACACATCACGCACCATAATAATAAATGGCATTTTCTAGAAATTCAGTATTAATACTAATAACTTAAAAATAAAAAATACTGACTAAAAAAGTAGCTTTACTCGGTTTATAAATCGAAGTCAGTACAGGCAACATAGGCATACTTTTCTATATTCTTTTACATTGCGTTTGTATAAATCTCTCTCTTGTGTGTGGCGATCAGATCTCAATTTCAATTTATAAAATTTATCAAAAACATTTATATGTAAAGTTAGCAGAAACTAATCGGATACTGCCTCCATAAGCACAATACTGACTTGGATTTATAAACCGAGTATAGTTAAAGAATTAAAGCAATAGGTTGAGAGGATTGCCTTCATACAAAAATTTTTAAAAATTACAAAACTAAGTAAGTATGACACCTATAATTTGCACACGCTAAAGCCAACTACGATACAGTCGATTTTTTTTTTGTTCAACTTTTTGAGAACACAATAGAAAAAACTTCAGATACATAGGTACATATTTTTTTATTGCTGTCATGAGTTTAGGTTAACCCTAGGATTGACTAATCGACTTTATTTAATTTTTGGCCATGCGTATACATATAAATCTATATTTTGAATTATTTTCTTTAAAAAACCATATCTCAACATCCTGTGGACCAAAAACCAAAATTTTTTACAATAATAATTTTTGAAGTTTTTTCAAAATTCTCTTATGATATTTTTGAGTGATCATGATTCTCAACCAAAAAGGACGAAATGCCTTAAACATTACGAAGACGTTAATTCTTTGACTTAAATATTCGTTAAAGTGGCCTCTTTAAAATTGTCTTTTACAAAAAGACGCAATACCTATAAAAAACATGAAAAGACACAAATTTTCAAAAGGCGAAATCTCAGCAATCTGTGGACGAATATTGTCAAAGAATTATGGTTTTTGGTACACGAAATGCTGAGATATGACTTTTTGAGAAAAAAATTAAAAAATTTACATATAAAATGTATGGTATACATTCGTACACGCACGGCCAATTTTTTGTTTTTGCAAAACACAGGATATTTTGTCCTACCGATTTTAAGCTAGAACTTTGAAAATTAGGTGTATAGGGATCATACTTAAATAAAGGCTCAAAGTCCGAATGTATACATTTGTATACGGTCAGGAAATCCTAGGGTTAAAGAATATAAAATCTACTCTAATGTGATAATACATATTTTATTGTTTTCTATCTAAGAGAAAAAAAAAAGATTCTCATGTCTCCTGTAATATGTTACATGTATGATCTCATCATCTTGTACATTTCTTGCCCCCTAGGTTTTATCTTATTGAACACAATATAGATACTATGCTAGATAGTAATAAAAAAAAAAAAAAAAAGACAACAAACTATTGTTTTGATTATGTTCATCAGAAATTCTAATCATTTTTATACATTTCAAAGTGCGGCAGTTTTTTTGCATGTCAGTGTATATACATACATATTTATGGTACACATTTTCACCCACTAGCTAAAACAAAAATAAAAATTTTTCCCACATGTCCAATAAGATTATCATAGAGAATATAGCACGAGTATATATTTATTAATGATGACTGATCTTTTGTTTTATTGTTTCGATTCACCTACGAGTTTCACATTAGTGAAAATTTGGTATGCTGGAAAACGATTGAAGAGCTGCATTATTATATGGTTAATATGTACATCGTTAACAAATGTATAAAAATGACAATTGTGTTTCACTTCGTTCGTTTTCAAGAATAACCTGAAACTGAACTTGTTTCACTACGAAGTTTTTCAGAAACAAAACTTCAAATTCGAATCGAATCTGATTAACGCCGTTTTCATAAATAGCCCTGAAAATCCCATTTACGCCGTTTTCAAGAACAGCCCTGTTGATCCAAAATATACAAGCAAAATCGTTAAACATGAAAAAGAAGGTTAGTGGTTTGAGGTTGTTTTTAAGAAGAGGAGTCGGAACCATTTTGAAAATTGACAAATTTACTTTTAATGTGTCTTCTATTCAGCAATGGAACTTTGGCAGATCTTCTAGCTGATAAATTCGCTAATCTAAAGCTATTAAAATTTTTGTTGATGGTTGATGAATGGGTTCGGTTCCAACGTGTTTATAATGTAACGATAATATTTATCTGTTGTTTTTTTCCTGATGTAAAATATGTATGACTAATGTCGTCAGAATATTGTTTTAAAATTAGTTCCTTGTTATGATTGAATGTTTCAAACAAATTATCAATCACTTTCAATGTACTTTCAAGATAACTTAATGACTTTTTTTCTGGTGATTGTAACTGATAATAGTTCAGTATATTTTCAAGTTCTTTTCCAATAGTTAGTTGAGATGCGCTCAACGATTCCATTTTTTATAAGTTTATTTTCAAAAAAAAACAACAAAATATCACTTTAAATTTGATACTGTCGACAATAGATTTACAGGTAGATAATTGTGATTCACTTAGGTGTAAATCACGTCGGGGTCACCAAAAAATGTATACAACAGGTGTATAATTCAGAAACTAGAAATTCCCTAGTTCTGTACTTAAAATTCACAATACTAGAATATCACTAGTTTGTAAATAATCGTAGTATTATTATTACTAGAAAACACTAGCTCTAATAATTTGGTTTGAATAACTAGAAAACGTTATTTAAAAAACAAAGAAATGAAAGTCACCAATTTGGATTGGTAATAATTGATTTTATTGAATATTTTTCTCTTTATATACAAAAATTAGTTCAATACAAAAAAATAACAAAATTAATACAATTATTTTAAAAAAACATAAAGTCATCAAAACAAATAATAATAATATCCAAAAATGCAACATAAGCAGATTTTGCAGGTGAATGAATTATGTGCTATACATAACTTATTACCTTGAACTTAGTTATTTCTTATAATAATAAAAAATGCTAAATTTGCATATTAATTTTCAATGAGTTTAGGTAATTATGAATTTAATAAAATAATATATCTTTTAAATAAGGTAATTTTAATTACGTGTCTTAACAATATTTTTAAATGAAATTTCAAAAACTGCTATTTATTAACTCAAATTAGAATGGGGAATAATTAGAAAGGTGGAATAAGTGGGTCGTAAAACTTAGGTTTAAATAGTTTATCTGATTTTTGAAGTAATTTGAGTTTAAATAATTTTTAAAAAAACAACGGATTTTTTATCACTTTAATCAAAATAAGAATATGCATTTGTAAGAAACTGATTAGATGTGCTTGACATTACTTGGGAAAGCGGGATGATAAAGTGATGATCATATAGTATATCAGATAGGGTTTCGAAAAATATTCAAGAAACATTCGGCACGATAACGTTGATCGGTCTAGAACAGCCATATTACAAAGCGTACAATTGTACCATATTTATTATAATTAGGAACTAAAAAGTACAAGGGTACACAGAACTATATTTGGGTATATTAGAGTTTTAGTTTATTTCAAATAAAATCAAATTCAATTTTTTAATCCAATTTAAAAAACTTTCACTTCTAATTCCAATCCAAACCAACCAAGAAGTTGCTGTATAGTTTTTGAACTTTTTAAGCCAAAAAAAGGTGTTTGCTTCGCCTTAAAAAAAAGTGGAAAAAGAACAAAAAATACAGCCAATAATTATTGTTGATTTTCCATTATTCATATTTGTGAAAAGTTATCAAGTTTTAATTTCATCAATCTGGTAATTCCTCAATTTGAATCGGAAATTATCATATTCACTGAGCAATGAAAAAAACTCAAATTTATGTTACGCACTTATAAAATATATATTAATTCTATTTTTGGAGATAATAAATTTAAAAGAGCAAGTACTCGTACATAATTTTAAATGTTGTGAAAAGTATTTGAATTTGAAGTATTCATAACTTTTGTTTTAAATATCATTCTAACTAATAAGAAAACCGAAGATAATTCAAACATAACTTTTAATACAAAATTATTGAAAAGAAGTTTAACAAATTTATTCGAAACATGCTCTCAATCTCATATGTACAGATAAAAACAAATAAATTACGAAAGGTATTTTTCACTATTGAATAGTTTCAAGATAGTTAAAAAAATTTTCATATTATAATAATACTAGTTTATTACCCGGCTTTGCTCGGGTATTTATTTATCCTAATTTTCCTCCAATCTTGTACCTAAAGGAATGAATTTATCTACATATGTATGTATATAGTGCAAAATCGCACATTTAAACAATCATTCTATGGGCTCCTCCCTAATATTACTTAGGGTATTTTCCAGCAGTTAGCTCTTATAGGGGATGTAACGATTGTACCCAAATCTAAAGGTGACCTTGCCTTCCAGTAGGTTAACTTCTTTTCCTATTGTAAGCAGCATATCAGCAAAAAGCTTAACAGAGTTGTCGCCTTTGAAAAAGATCCTCTTTCAAGTCAATAGGATCTCTTTAATAGTTTATCTTCATACAAATTTCAAACCCTATTTTAACACCACTGTGGGTAGATTTCCAAAAAAATTCAAAATATGTGTTTAGTTATTTATAGTTTATTGGCACTAAATTTCAAGTCAATGACGCAACTTCGTAATTTTTCAACATACAAATTTTGAACACTCATTTAACCGCATTAAGGATTGATTTCTAAAAATATGTTTGGTTATTTATATAATAGTTTAGAGCAATTTTACCAATTTTCAAGTCAATTATACATTTCGTAAATTTTCTCCATACAAATTGTGTACACCGGGAATTAAAATTTAAGGTATTATAAACCCCAGGGAGTAAAAAACTACAAACTATACTAACGTAAGTGTTCGACAGTTGAAAAAAAAAAATAAAATAAATATGGTTTCATGTCTAAGAGGCCCGCAGAAAAACCACTCTGAAGTGAGAAAATGAAGGCTAATCGGCTTCAATAGGCTGAAAACCATTAGGAATGGACATTTGATTATTGGCCGCGAGTGATTTTCTCCGACAAACACAACTTCAATTTATTTGGACAAGCAGGAAAGCAGAATGCTCGTCGAAGACAAAAAGAAAAATTGGGCCTTGGTGCATATTGACAACTGTAAAACATTCACCGTATGTTATAGTTTGGGGGTGCATCACAGCCTATGGAGTTGGCCCTTTAAAAATAATAGATAGAATAATAAATGAAGAAATATATGAGAAAATCATCTCAAATTATGTTTTTCCAACATTTGAAGACATGGCTTAATATACCTACAGAGGATCCGATATTTCAGGATGATTCGGCTCCATGTTACAAAACAAAGTTCGTAGGTATTCCTTTGAACTAGAATTCTGAATTATTTTTAAAATTGTTATTTCTACTGCAGATAACAAATTAAAAGCGAAATTTGAGGTTATACATATTCATTGTCCTGGCCAAAAAATAGTCCTGATATGAACATAATGGAGAATTTTTAGGGTTCCATTGACATGAGACTCAATGAAAATAAACCGAAAACAGTGGAAGAATTGAAAAATTCTATATTAATTATGTTTAATATATTGTACATATTATTAAATTATATCATCATTATAAAAATCAATACCGCAGTGAGTCGATGCGGTGATTAAAGCAATAGGAGGAGCTATAAAATATTAACTTTAATTAAAAACTTCAAAATAAATGTAAATAATTATAAATATAAAGTTGAAGTTAAATAAAGTTGTTATAAGATTTATAACGATGTTTAAAAAAACAATTCCAAACAGTAAATTTCATTTGAAAATCAAAAAAAAATTGTTGCTTTAAATGTTTTATTAGAAATTTTAATACAACCCACATTAATAGATTATGTTTAAAAAAAAAAAAAAAAAAATTTTTTTTAGCGTGATTCATTAATTCAACTAATATTAATATCGTAAATTCATTTTTTTATTAAAGTGATATGGTTAATCTTTGTATAAGCATGCATTTTAGTTATAAGAAAATATTTAGTAATATGTCTAAAGATAGTTAGTATAGGATAAAATAAAATAAAAGAAATAAAAACGAATGTAACACCTGTGTAAATAAAATAAAGATTAGGTAGTTCACATCTCCTTGTCTAAAATATTAAGTAATTAGGAAAATTCCAAAATAGGAACACTATTTAAATATGAGAAATGTAATATGTAATATATTATAATGTATAGTATAAGAATAAGTAGAATAAGTTATATCTGGATGGTACTTGCATTGCTTGGTAGCTACATTTAAAAGAAATGGGAAAAACCCACATGTGTTGGTTGAGTAACATAAAAACAAGAATGAGGAAAAGAAAATATAACAAGCAATGCAAGGAGGCATTCTGGTATGGATAATAGTGAAGGAAGGTCGAAGGATTATTCTGTTTTGATTAAGTAAAATATTTGTATGCAATAAATTATTGTTTTTAAAAATTAAAGAGTTTAGAGTTTAGCTTTCATTTGCTAAATTCAAATTCAAGTTTTGGATTTTGAGACTTTTATACCAAAATCGTCATTAAATTTGTCGTCATGGAAAAAAAATGAAATAGGAAATTCATTTTTATGTATCTTGTTATATAATGTGACTATTTAATTCAATTAGTGATAATATTGAGATTTAATTTTTTTTATTAATATTGATTTATTCTTTACTTAATTCAACTCTAGTTTTGGATTTTGTGATTTTAGTATTAGAACTCAAAAGTTTATTAGATTACCATCTACCGTCTTGCTCGGTACTCTTGCACTTATCTTTTTTCATTACTTGATGGTTGTAAATTTTTATGATGTGTCGCCCATCGCTTGTGTCTTCTTAATATTAATATGAGAACTAAGTTATAAAATGCAATAAAAACCGGAATTTTTATTTGAATAAATAAACAACTATATGGATATGTATATGTGTGTAAATGGTGAAACTAAAGAATCAGAACTTGGTACTTTGGTCATTCTTGCATACTTTTTTTTATTAAATAATTTTTTTTATTAAAGTTAAACCCGCCGACCTATATGACAGGTATGGCACAACAGTTCAACTTTCTGGTTGCTGACAACATCTAAACACATCTAAACATACACACTATTAATAAAAAAAAATATTTTAAAAATACGATTTTTTAAGTGTTTTATTTATTTTTCTTTACCTTTTCTTAAACATGTGTCGCGCTATTTATACACCTTTTTGAGAAAAGTGTCCTAAAATTTTTGCTAATTAAGGGAATTTCCATAGTTATCTTATTTTCTTATTGAATACCCTAAACAAAATTATTTCTTATCAATAATATTTAGGATCACCTCATACAGGTAGAAATATAGGCAAAAAAAAGTTTTTCTTAATCAAGTGTCGGGGAGTGTATAACAGTAGCAATAGCAGCATCTTTAGTCAAAAAAAATACTTTATAAAGTCAACATCGACATGTTGCTGCGGCCAAATTATTATGTATTCAATGTAGATCTCGTTGACACAGTAAATAATACGATCTTAAATTAACTGATCATCAAAATGGACAATTCTGAGCGGAGAAGGTGAACAAACAGTATAACGCCTTCTGATATTTTTTTGTATTTGTAGGCATTGACTGCACCTTCTACAATAATTATTTCTCCTACTTCTCGATAATTTATACACCTCCAAACCATAATGCGTTTTGTTCCGGTGTTACACATTCATCATTAAAACTTTCACCTTTTCTTATGCGAACTGTGGCTTTCCCATTTCACCCTTTGAGATTAAATTTCAATTCATCAAGGAAAATAACTTTTGTCCATTCGTTTAAAGCCCAATTATGTCTTTCCCTTGCTCACTTCAGTCGAGCTTTTCTCATTTTCGTCGTGAGAATTGATTTTTTTTAGCAGTTGTAAACGTGAATATCCCTTCGTTCACCAATTGTATTTCAATTGTGGAAGTAGAAAAAACGGACTCTGTTAACTTCTCTAGATCTCTTTTCAGCTCTGATGCTGTTGCGAATGTATTTTTAAGGACTGTCCGTTCCAGAAAGCCGTTTTCCCGATATGTATTACATTTTTTTGAAATTTTTTTAAAACCCTGTCTAACAGAGGATTCGTTGTATCCTATTTCTCTAGAAAATTTCCTTTTGATTTAATAACTTTTCAACGTTTGAAGCAGCGGTAATGGCATACGAACAGCTTGTATCTGAGATGGCCGCAAATGAATAGCAGCACTGTTTTGAGCAATGGTTTCAAAGAGCCTTATTTGCAATGTTTAATTACTTTCTTTCTATTGCACATTTCTTTAGTTCTAGTTTTCACAACACTGTACAAAATTATTATGATACAAAAAGCAGCTAAAATGTAACTCATGTATATACCCTATAAGGATTGAAAAAACTCGGTAACAAAAAAAAAATCCTTTAATGAAAGAATCGGTAATAAAAGGAAAGGTAATAACAAACATATGGGCTAAGAGACAAAGAATGCTAAGAATTCTTAGAAAACATAAAGTGCGGCATTTTTTCTGAGCGTTAGTGTGTGTAAGTATGTATGAGTGTGTAATAATAAAATTCTTGTTATTCGAATTTCAGAATTATGGTTTTGTTAAGGCATTTTTTTCTATTTTTGCTTTTCGTTTTCAATTTAATTATATTCACAGCATGTAAGCTATTAAACGAAGTCTTTGTTTATTATTATAGAAAATATAACAAACATAAAACAAAATGAATTATGTCAATGACCACGATTTTGTTATTTTCAACGCTATCAAAAACCTTCAACTACTGGAAGTGAAATGATAAAATGTTTACATAAAAAATATTTAAGGGGCTCAAGGTGGAAAGATGGTATAGAACAAGACTTAAACAAAATTAAAGTAGGCATCTGGGAGTAAAAGGCATTGGGCAGAGATGCGTAGAAACTGGTAACGTACTCGGAAGCCAAAGCTCGCCCCAAGCTGTAGCGCTAAATTAAGGTGAAGAAGAATGTGGCACATATTCATTTTTCTTTTAAAAGAAACATTAAATATGTCTTTTTTTGAAACTTCACCCTGGAAAAAAAATTACGAGAATTTGTTCAAATACCACCTGGAAAAAATCCTACCCGGGTATACGTTAAAATTTTTATTTGAATTAATTATTTTTTTTTTCAATTAAAACAAAAACAACAAAAAAGTTATTCAATATATTCACTTCGAAAAAAGAGAATAAAAAGAAAAAAAACTGAATTAAAAATACATATTATTTATTATTTATTGTTATTCAATTGCAAAAAAGTAATAAATTAAATAAAGAAGGTGCTGCTATTGTGGTTACCGATAACGAGAAGGAAAAATAAATCTTTTTTTTTCTCTTTTAACTAAACTACATAATCAACAAAATCGGTATTATATGTACATACATATATCAATCCATTGTAATATTATTGAAAAAATATTAAAAATGAAATAAAAAATTGTAATAATATTTATTTTTAACCTTTTTTTGCACATGTGATATAAAAAGAAAAGTAAGCAAAATAAAAAATTTAAATTACAAAGCTCTTTTAATGTCGTTATGTGGTTGTTGTTGTTGTCGTCTGTATTTAAATTTATCTGAAAAGTGTTAATTTTTTCCTTCTTCTTTTGTTGATATTTTTAAGTTGAGAAAATGATTTTTTTTGCATACACTTAAAATTATTTGTGCATAGTTTTACCACAGAGCAGATACATAGAGAGGTTCACTGATAATACATACGAAAATCAGCACATTTCATAAAATTTGTAGACCTGTGCGGGAGGGTGTGAGAGACGAAAAGTTTCTATCTCTCACGAAAAAATATATTAAAAAACTTTCGTTTATTACTCATTTATTCACAGAATATTATAACAAATACATACATATACCTAATTCCCATTATTAATCCGTTCTAAAATATTTTTTACTGCATATTTTGAAATATTTACTGTAAATACTAAATTCAACACAAGCCAAAATATACGCATAAAAATATTGAAAAACATATTCAACTTGTAAATTTATTTTCTCGTTTCAAACAAAAAATTATACCTGTTTCTTCAATATGTACATATGGTATATATTTGCTATTTATGTATCCCTTAAAATAGTATTTCAGATAAATATGTATTTGTTATTTCAAATTTTAAAAATAATTTTAAAAATTAATTTTTACATTTTCGTAAATTTTCATATCCAGAAATTTTTTTCATTAGGAAATATTAACATTTTATCTGTAATAGATCAGGAGATCAGAATCGTCAAAAAAAAAAAAAAATTATAAGGCAAATTTTCGAGATATTCGACCGTGAACATAAAAATGACGAATTTTTTTCAAAATTTTTTGACTGAGTTACAATAACTTCTGAACCATTTGACATAAAACTTTATAAAAGACATTTTTTGAGAGGTCTGAAGGTTCTCTTTAGAAATAACTTTTACGCAGCTCTGTACATTGCGCGAGTTTTGAAATATATTGCAAAAAGTGGAACTGTTTACTTTTCGAAAAAAATTGCCTTTGACCTTGAATATCTCGGTAACCATTGAGAATAGACCCCCTCCTCATACAATTTTTTTCATTTCTCATCGAGATCTACCACCATGTTCAGTTTGGCACACGACCCGTGAAACACCCTGTATATGACCTGATAAACGATCAAATTTGATATGCAAAATAATAAATTTGATATGTAAATCATCAATAAAATTTATAAATGTGATCATATGCAAATTAGCTACTTGTATACTTCTTCTTCTTCTTCTTCTTGAAATATACCCTCAAATCATATGTCTTCAATTCCTCATACAAATTGTTTAAATTCTTATACTAAACCAAATGGTATGTATTCTAACATATATTTGAATATGCAGTAAAGGGAAAGCTGTTTCCGTATGATTCTGTATAGTAATGAGAACCATGAGAATGATTGTATAGCGAGTTAAAAATATTAAAATTTCTAAAATTTATGTTAAAATTTTCTATGTATTTTATGGAAAATAGATAGAAAAGAGAATATATTTTTAAAAAGTGAGAAATTAAGAAAAAATCCTGAGAATAAGAAAGAGCTTAAAACAGCTTTTAGATTGAAGGCCAAACTTTGAGATTGGAGGTCAAATGGTTCTTACTATTTCAGTATATGGGAATAATTAGTCTGTTTCTGTTATAGAATTTATATTGTCATTGGTTTTAGCATGTAATTTAAATAGATACTTTTATTTAATTTGTATCTATTCTGTCTTAAATTCTCTCTCTCTCTCTCTCTATCTTTTATTTATTTATTTTTTGGTTTCGTTTAAAATTTATTAGCATTATTCTTATTTTATTTTTCCTGTATCTGTTTTTTCTCTGTTTAATTATCATTTAAAATGAAGATGAAATGAGGAGAAAAAAAAACCAACTCTGATGAAATGTATTTTATTGTTGTATCTTATGTAAATTGCGAATGAAAAAAAAAAATAACTAACAGATATAAATATGTAGTAAAAATAGGAAACTTAATTCAGGTCGATCTGAGTACTATACTTAACGTAAAAAATAATTGGAATTAAATCCGAATTTTGGATTAAATTGGGAGTAATGTATAAACTGGTAAAATTTGGATTTGGGATTAAAATAATACATGCAAACGTTGATATACGTATGTATATACATATTTTCCTTCTTTTGCTTCTTAAGAAGAAGAAGAAGAACTTGACAGCTTCACTCTATAGTCAAAATAATAAAAGTTGAGGTTTCGTATTATACTAGAAAAACATGCGCAGAAAAAAAGATACTTACACACATGCGTTTTTGTTGTTGTAACACGTTTCTTCTTTCGTATATCTACACAAAAAAGATCACTACGCCATGTAAAACATGCGCGAAAAAACCTCAACTTTTATTATTTTGACTATACAATTCGCACCATAAAAATTAGAATCCGCCAAATTGCATTTTACGCTACACATACATGTACAAAAATTAGCGGGTTTATACGACATGAAATCGGTATTAAAAGTCGATTAGCTATAAGCCTGTACAATGGTTTTTGGCTGGCTCATGGTTGGTTTTTGGTTCATTTTGCGGAAGGCATTAGTGACCATGTATAACCAAAAGGCAAAATGTATTAAAATATGTAATTTTATATTTATCATTACAGATTACGTGACTTTCAGTTGAAAATTTTCATGTTTCGTGTATAAATATTTAGATTTTAATGAAAACATTTATTAACATCCCACCCTTATATTTTGAAAATTTTACATATTATATGCCCTTATCGTCGGGATAAAAAGTTTTAAAAATATGATATTCATACAAATGTATTTATGTAAATTTCTCACATATTTACGTATGTATCGTATGTCATGGACGATAGTACAAAATTTTCTTTGTTCTGATAACTTCTTTTATAAAACAACAATAAGTCATGATATAAAAATTTCATATATGTATGTATGTAATAATAAAAAAGCATTTATTGAGAAAAAAAGAGCGTAAAAAATACATTTGAATGGTAATTATGTTCACGCAATATGTAAATTTCTAGTTAATTATAAACACATGTATTGAGTTTGTATAAGGGGACAACAAAACTAAAAAAAGAAAAAAAAGTTTTAACATGAATACTATAAATAGTCCATTTTTATATACAATAATATTTTCAGATTTTTTTATGTACGTATGTATGCATACATAAAACGTTATAATATATGATAATGATTAGTAATGTTCTTTGAAGAAAGTTAGAAAAATAAATCATAAAATAAATTTTTATTATTTTTAGAAAATTCAACGTGTTGGAAGTCATTGATCATTTGGAAGTTAATTTCAATTTGTGTTGTGTTGTTCAGTTGTGTTCATTTTCTTTTTTTTTTTTAGGTTTAAGCAAATTAAATCCTCTGAATGGGCTATGTCAAGAATGTCAAAATTTAAATCATATGGAGCAATATTGAAAAACAGCTGTTGTAAACTCATTTATTTGACGTTAAGCTGCATCATTGATGCTCACTTTAATAAACTCATAAACTTACTTTGGGGTGAATACAAAATCTTCTTTCTTTCAGAAACAAAAAAAAAAAATTTGGAATTAGTTAAAGTGTTTTAGAGTCTAGAAACGATTTCAAAGTTAATAGGAACGACTAGGAATTCTTGTAATAGTTTTAATAGCAATGCAATCTGACATTTCACCTTCATACGTCGATTCTTTGACAGACGAGGTGACGCTCATAACATTTAGAGAAATAGTTTTCCTGTAAATACTACTAATTTGAAAACGTAAAAAAAATTGTCTTAGAAAAATCTAAATTAAATTGTTTACTAAACAGAAAACTAATTTATCACATTTGTACTGTAACAGAAACAAAAGAAACGTATAACGTTTATTTATACATTTTTTGCTTAGAAAAAACATTTCTTACATCAGAATATCCGTTATTTATTAACTATAATATTGCATTAGACTAAGGACTGTCCCAGAAAAAATTGACCGTTTGATTTTCTGATATAAAATAAAATCTAATTGTTCGATTTTAGTTTATTAAAATATTTTTTATTTCTTAACTAACACCTTATTAAATACAATAAAAAAAAATCTTATATCATTTAGATCTAAAAAAATTTTTGGGTTTTTTGTTAAGGCCCCTCATTAGGTTCCGTACAGTTGATTGAGACACTACATCATACGTTTTTTTTCACTTATTTTTAAAATTAACTTTATTTTTAGCTTGTTTCTTCGTATTCCTTAATTCTCTTTTCACAAGAGCCCAAATCTTCTCGATGGGTCGTAGTTCTGGACAGTTTTCAGAATTCATCTCTTTCGGTTCAACGTGGATTCCATTTTGTTCATACCATGCTCTTGTTGTTGTTGCATAGTGAGATGTCGCTAAATCTGGGCAAAATGAACCGAACCATTATGACTACGAGTAAATGGAAGAAGGCGTTTTTGGAGACCATATACTGCTTTGGAAATTTGGAAATCCCTTGTATTGTAAATTTTCTATGCACATCGCACTTTTTCTTCGCTGCATAAAAACCATGTCCAGATAGCTCAGAAAAATCTGCTTTGCAATATGTTTCATCGTCTAATACAATGCAGTCGAATTTTGTTAGGATGTTCTGATAAAGTTTTCATGCTCTGGTTTTTGCCACTTTTTCCTTGTCTTCCGTTCTGCCAAGTACTTTTTGAATTTTGTACGTTTTTAAATTATGAAATTTTTTTACCCTTTGGACCGTTGATTTCGAGGTTCCAGCTACCTATGCCATATCTCTCACGGAGGTGTTTGGTTTTTGGGAATAAAACCGCCTAATGTTTTTTTACTACCTCAGAGTTAAAAGGACCTGCTTTTCGATATAATCCGCTGTATGGTTGAAATTGAGGTCTCTAAATCCATTGCTATCTTTGAATATTTTGTATCCGGATTTTCCAGAAATTTGGCCACAATACTCTGACGCATTTCTTCTTCACTAAATGACGTACTGAACGTTTGACTTCTAGTAAACTAATGATTGATATTATTTTAAAATTGCTTAAATAGAACAATTCTGTTTCAAAAATTATCTATGAATCATGTTTTTTATTGCTCTTATTGCTAAAAATGTAAACGTCAATTTTTTCTGTGACAGTTCTTACTTGATTTATCAAATACGACTTGATTTGATTTTTGTCGAAATTGCTATCTGATGGTGTAAAGACATACAGATATGTCAAGTTTGATATGTCGATTCGTGTCGAATTTGATATCTTTAAATTAAAACCGTCCCTAATTTCGGTTAATTTGCGTTTGACTTTTTTTAAAAAATTTCATATTTTTTGGATTTTAAGTACCTAAATTTTTAACAAAGAAAAAGAGGTAAGAATAGTTTTTGTTTCTATTTATTTATATATTTATATGTAATTAAAAATTCTTATGGTATTGTTACAGAAATTTTTTTTAAATTTTGCACGTACAATGTTTGAAAAATCAAATATGTAGTGTGAAAGCATACAAACAGATGAATTCGACATTTGTCATAGCAAATCAAAAGATACGTCATTTTCATGTCAAAGCACAAATCATACTTGATAAATCAAGTAGTCTAAAGCAATGTTTTGTTTTCATCGTATTTTTTTTTCTTAAGGGCTATTTTTTTTTTTAATTCGCCTATTTTGGAATATCAACGAAACATTCCGCGTCATAATTCAGATATTTTTTAATTTTTCGATTTCGAAAGTACTTTAGGATATTTCAAAATTAACATCTTTTTCTATTTTTTGAATTATTTTACAGAATTAAAAAATATGAAGAAAAGCAAGAAAATTTCTATTTTTAGTTTAAAAAAAAAAAAATTTATTTTTCATAAATAGGCACAATAATAAATAAAGATAAAAATAAAAAATAAAGATTTTTGTTTACATGAGAATGTAGAAAAAGAGATAATTTTGTTGTTAAAATTCTTTTTATAAAATTATTTATCTTATATTTGTAAATTTATTTTGCTATTTTTTGTTACTTAAAAAAAAAAAAAATTTTCTCCTATATCTAATTTTTTTCTCTCTGGAAAAAAATTATTTTGTTTAAATTTTTAATTGATGTGAAATATATTTTATTTAAATAAATTGTAAATAAAAATAGTGTAATAAAAAAGTTAATAAATTTCAATTTTTCAAAAAATTCAGAACATAGCTACAACTATGAGTCGTTTTTTTAAACACATGCTTAATTACTTTTGCACTTTAATTCCCTTTTTTGAAATTTCATTTTTACCGGAGGCAAGAACACACTACCCTTTCAATATCATCTCTCTGTCTCTTTCAAAAATTCGAAGGAAAAAAATTTATTTATTATTCAAAAATAAAATTGCAAAATCATGTAAAAAAATTTCAAGAATTCATATTTTCACAATTTCATTCAGAGATAATAAAAAAAACACGAATATATTAGAAATTAAATAAACGAAATAGTAGACATATTTCCATTACATACATATGTATACCTATATTGATGGAAAAAAAAATTCAATTTAAATCCCACGTAAATTTTTTATGAATATTATAGAATTTCGGAAAATTTAAATTCGAAAAAATTTTTTTTATAAATTAGTCTTTGCAAAAAAAAAAATAGTATTTATACTCGGTTTATAAATCTAAGTCAGTACAGGCAACATAGGCATACTTTTCTATATTCTTTTACATTGCGTTTGTACAAATCTCTCTCTTGTGTGGGGCGATCAGATCTCAATTTCAATTTATAATTTATCAAAAACATTTATATTTTAATTATCAGAAACTAATCGGGTACTGCCTCCATAAGCACAATATTGACTTCGATTTATAAACCGAGTATAAGTAATTGAATAATTCAAGATAAAATTTAAATATGTACGTTTTTATACATACAAAATAAAAGTCTTTCCTGTTTTTCCCTTTCTCTATCCATATGTTTATTCTATTGAAATTTTTTTAGTCATCTTTTTATTTTCTAAAACATAGCTGGTTTATTAAAAACAATTGAAATAAAATAATATCTCAAGAATAATTTTAACTAGCAGAAAAAATAAATAATCTACCACAACTTCTACCCACCCCGCATACATTTTCTACAATCACAAGAAAAAAAAATAAATCACTAAAATAGTATTTAAGTACATAATTCTCATTATAAACAATAACAACATTTTTTTTCTTTACGTTTGTGTCATTCATCAAAGTATTTTTTAAATATTATTTCTAAATTTTCATAGTTTATGGAATAATAGAAATAAAAAAAACAAAAAACATACGATATTTTATAAAAGAAAATATTTCTTTTCTGCTATGTTAATTTAAGGTGAAAAAAAATAATCATAAAGTAATTACCAGGTGCCAATATGTCTGGTTTCAAACATTATTTCAATCATTTTTTAAAAATAATTTTATTCTAAAAAAAAAATAATAGAAAACTTTTAACAAGAAACATATGATGGCACAAATGGCATTTTTGTTTTTTTTTTCTCGTTTCTTATATCAGTTTTTGCCCCGCATTTGGCACAATGAGAAAAGAAGAAAAAAACTTTTAAAACTATTTACCATTTTGTTGCAACAAAGTCAACAAAAAAAAGAAAACAAGAACTAAAAATTGAATATTTTAATCTCATATACATACGTGATAAATGAGATTTACATTTTTTTTTTAGAATTCATGCAACATTTATAAATCTTATTTTTTTTCTTCATTACTCTAAAGATACAATGACGGTGAACGATTTTTTAAGACAAAAAATGAAAACTAAAGAAAAAACAACAATGGTTTATTTCACGACCATCATACCACTCCTTAACAATAAATATATTTTACCTTTCAATAAAATAAAAAAAATTAAAAAGAAGAAGAAGAAGAAAAATTATGTTTGTAGATAATTAATTACGTGATCAATCTCAAAATCACCTTCAACTTATGATATTATTTTTATTTTTTTGTGCAAGCACATAAAACCAAAACCAAAAAAAAAATAATCAAATGAGTTTCAAAAATATAACTTACAGATAGAAGTGAAAAATAAATATTAAAGTTTACATAAAACAATTCAATTACTTTTTCATTTTATATTTTAATTTTGTTTTTATCGTTGAGGCTGTTTTTCTTTTATTATTTGAAAATTTAAATAAGTAGGTACCTATTTATTGTTAGGCGTGATATTAATATTTTTTTTTCTATACTTATATTTTTTTGTGAAAATCAGTTTACTAATCAAATGATTTAGTATTCACACATGTCATATTTAGGGACAGTATTAGGATATATGTACATATGTATGTATGTATTTCCGTTTAGAGAGCGTGAGCTATTGAAACGGGACTTTTTTCTAATGGTACTTTAAATTGTCCTCTTTAAGGTGGCATGTTCTTAAAGTCAAAAAATTCCTTTAAAAATTTTAATAAAAAAACAAATGTGATCCTTATTCGGAAAATTAACAATTCATTCTTACTACTAGCAGATTTTTTAGAATATTAAATTTACATCGTTTTTATTTTATGGTTTTCATAAACAAGATTATACTCAACACGGTAATTTTTTTTTATTTTATTCTCTACAACCTTTTTCTTCTTTTGAAAGCCTTAATTAGCAATTAGTCAAGCTAAGAAATTTTCCTAATTCCGAAATCCTACTAGCTTCTTACTTTTGATTCTAGAATACCAAAGTCCAAACAAACTCAAAAAAAAAAAAAACTGATTGTGACGGAAATAGATTTTCTAAAAAAAAATAACGAATTTTAATCTAGCAATTTATTTAGCAGTCTATTTACCTTTAGAAACTAAAAAACTAATTTGTTGCTTTTCGCATCGCTTTTTTTTTCTCCTATTAAAAAACTTACTTTTTTGATTTGCAAATAACAAATCACAATAATAGATAAATAATAATAAGAAAAAAGACAAAATAAAAAAAAAAGCAAAATTAAATTTAATTGAATAATTATAGTAAAATTTTTGCAATACAAAAAAAAACTGAAAATTGTTATAAAATAAGTAAAATGGTACTTCAAAAAGTACAATTAAACATAATTATTATGTTCTTGGTAATTTAATTGTTTTATAAATCAGATGTTTTAAAAACATGTGGTTTTTTTTCTGAAAATAAAAAACTCCTAAGGGGGAAGTTTTGTGATATAATGCGTTCTGTGGAAATGGACAAAAAAGAAAAATTCTTAAAATTCCCCAGTTGTGCCAAAAACAACTGATTCTTTCGGAATGAATTCAAAATTCATTACGATGTAAGTAATTGATTCCACTTCTGATTCCTGGTAATACAGTAGAGAATCAATTGATTCCACTTCTGATTTCTTGTAATACAGCAGAGAATCAATTAATTCCATATATGATTACTCGTAATTAGAGATGGAAAAAAGCAAAAAGCCGCTTTTTTAAAAATTGTTTTTTTCGATTTTTTCCAATTTTTCCGGATTTTTTCATAAAAATCCTGCTTTTTTCATGTTTTTTTCACAAATGATTTAAACATTCACCCGTTGCTTTTTATCGCTGTAGAATTTTATTACACTTTTTTTACAAAATGTATTTAAGTGAATGAAGTGTTAATACAACAGTTTTTATATTATCCTTTAAAATATTTGTTGAATTAAATTTACTTCAAAAAATTGAAAAAAAAAAACCGTTCAAATGAATGTACATAGGTATATAAATTTCCTATGATTATGAAAAAAACAAATGTTTTTTTCCGCTTTTTTGGAAAAAAACCGATAAAAAGCAACGGGTGAATGTTTAAATCATTTGTGAAAAAAACATGAAAAAAGCAGGATTTTTATGAAAAAATCCGGAAAAATTGGAAAAAATCGAAAAAAACAATTTTTAAAAAAGCGGCTTTTTGCTTTTTTCCACCTCTACTCGTAATGCAGAAGAGAATCATTTTGTTTTGCGTACAATTTATTAGAATAAACGAAATATAAAAAAAAACATGATTAAGCATGTTAAAATTTTCATGCATCAATTTTTTATTTTTTAAGCAATTTTATTTGTTTTGCGTAGTTCAGTTCATTTGAAAATGTATGAATGCAAACAGGTGAGTTTTTAAAGAAAGTTTTTTTAAAATTCAAATGTAGATAATTTATTTCAAATAAAATATTCATTATTTTGAATGTTTTTTTAAATAATTTGGATTTTATTCTTACTTTTTGTCTTGAAATTTCAGATTCATCAGGATTATTTGCCTAATCTCAATCATTTCTTGTTTTCAGTGTCTTGTGCTCTGACGATGAAACATTGTGCTTTTAAATGTAGTAAAACAAAATCTTATTCTTTATATTATATATTTATTTGCACATTTAACTAAAATAAAATACGTCAGAAATAACGACTAAAACTGGTTTATCAAATTTATTTCGAATTATGTAGTTACAAACAGTGATGTGACCCTTAATACAATAGTAGTACTATATATAGTAGTATGCTACTACTTCTTAAACAAAATCTACTTCGTTTTCATATTTTTAAAAAACTTCACGCTTTGATTTGTTTTATACTGGTTTTTACAACAATTAGTTAATTTTGTCAAGTACCTACAGATGGTCAATATCACATATCACAATTAGTATGATTGATTAGTTACCCTTCGTTTCTACAGACTATCGCGATTCGAGAGTAATTTATACTGTATTTTAATTAATATTGTTTTTTAAATAAAGAGTATTTTTTGGAAAATTTTGCATTTGAATTAATAAAATATTAGAATAAACCGACATAAAATGAATCCAATATTAAAAATGTAATGCTTATAATAAATATGAGTTATTTCAAATTCTACTATTCTCGCTGCAAATCTTATTCGTTTTCATGAAGGCACCTGCCACATTTTCACAATGCTGGGATCACATCACTATACTCTGTTCACAAAGTTTTGTCAGTACAGGCACAGTGTATATATATCCAGTGGGTCGTCTTCTGCATAACAGTAAATGAAAAAGGACTCACCAAAAAGAAAAGTCCAAATATATATAAAAAATAATAAATAAAAAATTAAAAAAAAATTCTAATATGTTGAAGAGAGATATTCTTTTATCAATTACTTCTAATGAAAATTTCACGAAAGAGTAATGCAGATAAGAAATCCCAACACAAACCAGTTATGTATTCTATATATCACCGATAAGCGTGGCTTTCGTTGTATTGGTTTTTTTTTTTGCATAGGTTAAGATAGCTCTTCACTTTTGAAATGCATTTGTATTGTCTTTATATTTTACTTATTACTTTTTTATTGTCTCTCGCTTTAACTGATGCGTTAATGTTCATATGTTTTCGTTCTTACACACAAGATAATAGCTCTTCACTTTGAAAAGCACATGGAAAAAACGTGCTTTTTTGTGTTATTATTAATTTAAAAGGTAAAGAGGACTAGGGAGATGTGGAAAAATAATTTTTTGAAAAATTCATAACTGCTTTTTTTATAGGTGTTGTGCAGATGAAAATGTTGAGTATTTAATAAGATTATTTATAAGAGTTAGGATTTATTATATAATAAAATTTTATAATAGAAATGTGAAAAAAACTAAGAATAAAAATAAATTATTATCTGTAACGCACATGTAGCAATAGATTGTAGTATTAAAAATGTAATTATACAAGTTAAATAATAAAAAATATGAAATATAAATTACTTTGTATAAAATATTCAAACTTTTTATTTAATAGGTTACTGCACCCTAAATAGTTATTATTTAAAAGTTGTCACCAATACAAACTTAGGCGATTTCTTTTCTTTTTTCTTCATCATCATTTATATTTCCGACTATTTTTAGCGTAACTACTAGTGTGTTAGTGTAAAAAATCATGTATGTAGATGTAAAAATTTTAAGATCTTATCAGTTTTTTGTTCTAAGACGAGACACTTATTGTTTGATACACTTTGGTACAGGTCTTATGGAAGAGTTCATTTTTATCCAGTGTCGTTACATTTAATGGGAGTATACTAAGTTACTCATACCCCAATCTATTATATATGCAATGAGACGCTGTAAAACAGAAAAAACAATAACAGCCATCCCTTTGTTGTCGCCAGTAACACAGTTGTATTACTGCGACTGATTATTTTTCTTATATTTCAATTCAATTCTCTGGATGAACAAAAATTAACAAAATAAATTATGAAGAAAGATAAAAATGATGAAAAAATTCATGCGCACACACGCTGATGAGCTAAAAGTTGGTTGATTGATATTCGAGATGTGTGTATAAAAAGTAGAATGAACAATAAGTAATCGCAAGTTAGTGTTGCTGACTGCTGTGTAATAATTATATTACTTAATAGTAGTACCGTTCTTAATAATAAAAAATTAAATTTTATTATTATAATTTATGCATTTATTTATACATTTACAAGTATGCATATGATATGATGTAGCATAAATTATGTTTTTTTTAAAAAAATGTTTTTTACATATTTTTTTACATATTATTATAAATTTATACAATTGTATACACATATTCCTTTGGAATAGAAATGCATTTTGTGATAAATACTCACTCTATAGAAAAAATGTATATAATTGATACTTTGATATTTTGTACATAATGGGTAATTCTTTTCTTAAAATATGTGTAAAAAGAATCGCACGATACCCTAATATTACAGCACAAAAATATTTCTTAAAAATTCTGCAAAGTGTTAGGTAATTTTAAAATTCTTATGATCAACAAATTGAATTTAAAAAACAATGGAATATATACATTAGTATTGGTACTGATAAAGATAATATAAATTATCTTTTCATTCATACGATCAGCTATAAAACAAAAAAGTAAAACCCGTAATCCCTTTTACTTTCAGTTATCTGTTTGTAGGATATACATATGTGAATGCAATGTTTTTGGGTTTCTACATTTTCTTATTTTATAAGAATAATTTAAATCTAATATTATACATTCATAACATTTTCTATTTAATAAATTTTTAATAATAATTACATTTAAAAAAAAATAAATATGTATTATAATTTTTCTTTATTGGGAAACAATTCTTACAAAGTATAAAATTTTAAAAAATTTGAAAACAAATGTATAACCGGCAACACTTATCAAAAAGTTCATCTGATTTTAGATACAAAATATAAACTAAAGGGTAACACTGTCGATGACGAAAATAAGAAACACTTTTATGTAATTACTCAAAGAAGAAACAAGACAAAATATGTCCATAAGACCTGTACTGAAAAAACTTTGTGAACAGAGTATAGTTACAAACTAAAAGCTTTAGGTAAATAACTTTGTGCCTACAGTATAATTAAACAACAGCATAACACGTATAGAACTTGAAAAGAATCTACAAAATACAAGGACGCAGGACAAAATCATAATCTGAATTATCAAATAAATTTTAAAACAGAATTATAAAACAATTTTTTTTCCTGTCGTCCTGAATGTCGTAGAAAATTTTTATTACTGATTGTAATTTCAAAATCTGATTATTCTAAAACATAAAATTATTATAAACCTATGAATTTGATAAATAATAATAGCTGAACCAGTTATACACCTCATTTCTCTCTATCTAAACATATCACTTACACACATATGCATACATATGTATATGTATGTATATTTTTTCTCTTTAAATTATTTCTAGATTTTATGTTTTTTTCCTCACATTAATTTTCAGTTTACTATTTTCATTTCAAATAAGAGTATAATTTATCTATTTAAAATATCTACATACGTACATTTACCGTGTGTATATTTTTGTTACTCGTCTAAACTTTTTACTTTTAAAATTAAATTTATACTCCTATTATTTATTTCATTTTTGTTATTTTTATAACAATTCCATAATACTTCTCTTTAAAAGTGAAAAAGTAAAAATTGCATTTAAATCATTGTTTAATGTTCAGTTTATATACATAGGTATATCGTCTAATGTTTACATTATTATTAGGTTCTCTTTTATACATTTTTTTATTAAAAAACGGGCTTAACTCTTTTTAAACATACTCATGAACAGAACTTGAAAAAAAAAAAAAAACTCGTGGGCGATAAAAAGCTAAATAAGCTAAATAAATTTATACAGGGTGATTCAGTTCAGGTGTCCGACCCGGAAACTACGGATAGGTCTCGGCGAGACGAACAATTGAAAATTAGCATTTCTAGTACCTATTTTCAATTTACACTGTAATAAAAGCACATTTAAACCATGAATTTCAAATATTTGTCTTTTTTAGTTTTTTCAAGTGCAAATACCTCGAAAATAATGCATTTTGAAAAAAAAAAATAATTTAAACAAATCGATGCAAAATCAATTGAACTTTCATTTTCAGCAATAAAAAATGAGGGTTAATTTTGAGCACTTTTCGAGAAAAATAGGGTTAAAGTAAAAAAATGGGTAAAAAATGACAATTGACCCTGAAATATGTTGCAAAAAGTGGAACTGGTTACTTTTCGAAAAAAATTGTCTTTGACCTTGAATATCTTGGTAACCATTGAGAATAGACCACCTACCCCCTCCCCCCTCCCTTACAATTTTTTTCATTTCTCATCGAGATCTACCACCATGTTCAGTTTGGCACACGAACCGTGAAACACTCTGTATATCGTCAATGTATCTATCATATAATGCTTATATCAATAATAATCAGCCACTTTAACTTAATTTCTCTCCCGTTTTCGACAACGTATTAAACGCTTTTTTATTTATCCTACACGTTTATATATTTTTATATTATTTATTACCCTTTTTGAAGTTAAACTTAATGAAAAAAAATGTATCTAAATTGTAGCTGCAGATATGCATATACTTATATGAAATTTTAAATCTTTCATATTAGAATTAAAATAATAATACTCGTAAAAGCACTTTCATGTATCAGTAGAGTGTAGACAAAAACGTGTAGAATATCTTTTTTTGTTCGTTTATTTAGTGTGATTACCGGCTAACTTTCTTACTTAGATTTATTTTTGCTTAAGGAAAACAATTAGAGAAAAAGCTGAAAAATAATAATTATTACTTTTATCAAATTTATAAATGTAATGGGCGATTTTCTGGTGGCGAATAAGACTTTTTCTGAAGATTTTTGATAAACATTATAAAGTATTTTGAAATGTATATAATTGATACTAATATTTTGTACAGTTTTATTACATCATATGTCTACATCAAAAATGTTAATTAAAAACCTATGATAATGATTGTTAAGAACAAGTATAAGAAAAATAATGTGGAAGTCCAGGTAATGATGAAGACAATACAAGGTACCGATTAAGACGTACATACATATCTACATATGCCAAAATATATTGGGTGTTTCAAACTGAGTGGTAGATTTTGACGAGAAACGAAAAAATTTGTATGGCGAAAGAAATTTTTTTTGAAAATTAACCGGTTCAACTTTTTGAAACATATTTCAGGTTCGCGCAACGTACAGGGTCGAATTAACGTGAGTTTAAAAGAAAACCTTTGCACCTTTTTTAAAATGTCTGTTGTTGAAATTGTGCGTCATTTAGTTCGGAAATTATTACAACATAGTCAGAAAATCTTTAAAAAAACTTCGCATATTTATGTTTAAGATCGAATATCTCGAAAATTAGCCCTGTTATTTTTTTTATTTTGTTGCCTTAACCCTAGGATTGACTAATCAACATTGTTTAATTTTTGGCCGTGCGCATAAAAATGTATGCCATACATTTTATATAGAAATTTTGAATATTTTTTTTGAAAAAGCAATATTTCAGCATCCCGTGGACCAAGAACTGTAATTCTTTGCATTATCTTTATCTGTTCCAAAGTTATGAGCCACAATTCAAGAGCAGCTTTTATAAAATCAGTTAAATTTGTGATTTTGTAAAAAAATAAAAATACTTCAGTTGATTACATCTGGAAAGGTGCTGAATTATCACCAAAAATTATTTACTATCACATAAAGTCAGTTTTGTTAGAAAAGCCATTGGAGTTTTATACAATGGAGTTGAAGACATTAAAATGTTTTAAAAAACTACATAGACGGTGTACGGTTTAAGGGTTTACCAAATGAAACCACAGATAGGTCTTGCCGAGACAAACAAAAAATCATATGGGAGGGAGAGTTTAACCTCAATAGTTTCCGGGGTACTAGGGGGTGGTGGTTAAAGATTTTTGCGACTTTTTTTTTAAATTTTTTTTTAAACACCATACCCAACGGAAGGAACCATTCGCCTTTTCAATTAACATAAGCACCATTCTTCATCCCCCTTAATACAGAAGTTATTAGCGATCAAAATCAAAAATTTGCAATTGTTTTACATAAATTTTTGGAAAACCCAGTGATTTCTCGAAAAAACCCATTATTAATTAGCATACACTTTTTTTACAAAGCACAATTCTTTTTCTACAAATTAGCTCCCTACGATATGACTCTATCTGCCTTGGTTCAGAAGCTACAGTTTCCAATGACAAACGATGACTGTGCGAGCAGTGGCCGAATCGGTAGAGTGCTGGTTTCTGATGCTGAATTGGGCTGTTGCGCTCATTGGATTGGATTGAACCATCTTTTTTAAAGTCTTAGCTATCGAGCTATACCAATATCGATACCAATACAACATATTCGGCAGATAATGTACATTTGTATGCCGTACAAGTTTGGGCATGAGTTGCAGTTAGACAATTGTGATTATAATTATGGATGCCCAAACTTTTATTACATCACTGAGAAAGAAAAATTATTTTTTAATTTTTAGTGCATTTTATTTATAAAAGTTATTTATTTTAAAAGGTTTTTTAATATATTTTATTTTTAATTTTAAATCTTAACTTTCTATTGAGCTTGAAGTGTTTATTGACTCATACTTTCAATTCACGGACTTTAGAATGAATTATTTTATGTTGATTTTATAAATTAAATTTTTCTTCTTCTGTTTTTCAAGCCTATTTTATTTTATAATAGCTATTTCTGCCTATTTGAACATTTATAGGTATCTAAAAAGCACAAAAAAGAAACAATAAAAGAGAATTTAAAAAAAAGTTGTTATACCTATTATCAGCATAATTTTGTGTTTTTGTAAATAGAAGAATTAAAAAGTTCAATAACCGGTTTAAACCTGAAAATATTTTGCATTAAAAAAAAAATTGTAAATGCATCGCCGTTTTCTTGTATAACCAAAAAATATATAGACAGAAAGAAGTCTTATGTAGTATCGACTAAAAATTGTAATTATTAAATTAGACTATAGAACAGTACGGTAAGAGAAGGAAGGAAGTGAAAGCTTTTTTAACTATGCTTTAAAGCGCTTTGAAATTTAAGTTTTGTTTTTAAAATGATCAAGATGAATGAAAAAAAAAATTGTACTCTTGTGTGTTAAATAGAATATAAAAAAAATTTCAAATGGTGAAACATATGTGAATAAAATGAGTCACACCGACACCGTCAATTACCTTGTTTATGCGAAGCTTTAATTCGCATTAACTCATGCCGTTTTGACTAAATACGGATGCATAAACCAAATTTTAAAACGCATTGAAACTTTATTTCGTTTTTGGTAACATACTAAACATCAATATGAACTTTTAGAGTAGTATCAATTTATTGCTCAAAACGTTTTAAGTGAGAATGAAATGTTTTACTACGCATGAACACCAATTAAAATGTATTATCTCAAAACTATGTTCAAAACGTTTTATCGTTAATACGTTTTAATTTTTGTGCATAAACAAGGTAATTGTCGTATTCGCATGTACATATGTATTTCTGCAGAAGTAAAAGCTTTTTTAACAAAACAGAAATATGCTGATGTACATTCAAAGCTATTTCACTAATGGGGCTCCAATGTTGGAACCCCAGAACAAAAATTTTTGTATGAGACATTTTTATACTACATAAGAATTCTTTCTGTCTATATATTTTTTGGTATAACCAACTTTATTTTCATAAGTGCACACTTATGCCGCCCGCACAATAAACCAAAAACCAACCATGGATGTTAATGACGTCACGACCATTAGGAATTTTCAATGAAATTGAATGGGCTCATATGAGGTAGTTTTAACCATCGATGGTCGACATATGTACATTGTCAAAAACCATCTACCAACCAAGAACCAAAACAAGGTTGACAGAACAGAAGCATGAGATATTTATACATATTTATGTTACAATTATGTAGTTTTTTTTTTACCTTCAGAATTAATCTAGAAACAAAAATTAATATATATTTGTGTATAATAAGTATGTAATGCTTCATTAAAATACAAAAAATTATTAATCTAAATTATAATTAGATAATATTCATATGTTTTTAACATACATTTCTGCTGCCTAACTTTATTTTGTTGTTTTTATATTACATTTTTCACTTTCTACACGGAGGGGGATATTAAAGCTGATTTTTGTTAAATATAAACAAATTTGACATAACAACTACATAGACAGAGAGTGACACATATAATTGTTCTAAACTTAGGTCCAAGGTTAATGGAACACAAGGTTTGTACCATCTCATTTTCAAATCTCTGTGACGTCACCGGTAGAACTTTTCTTCATAGAAATATATATGTATATGAGAACACGTTTTATTTAAGAATGGAAATTTCCTAAATTAGGAAAAAATAATATTTATGTAAATATTTTTTATTTTTTCTTACTCTATTTTTAGAATTAATGTTTATTTTTTTATTTAAATTTTTTATTTAAATTTAAATCATAAGTCATCGGACAATCGTACTGATGAAATATAGGTTGTTTTCATGTTCTAAATAGACCTCTTAGCATTGCAACTTGAACAAATTTAGACGGCTTCATAGTTCTGTCATCAACCTTGTCGTATTCATAGCATGACCGAATTTTCATTTCGTCAAATGAAAGAACGGAAACCTTATCTTGTTCGCTGCAATCAATTTCTTTCATAAGACAAATGACAGGAGTTAGTACTGCGAAATTCAATTTCACCTTTGCTGCCTACTTTTTTAAAGTAGAAGCTCCAGGCAAAAGATAGCTTTTTCGATATATGTATCAATAGTTGCGAGCTCCTGCTGAATACAATGTTATTGCCGAAGAGATATCTTCTTTTTTATTTTAGCTTTCAATTTTCCATCCTTCCTTTCTAATTCAAGAATTGTCAGTTCTCGGGCGAAATCAATATCATTATCAACCCTAAAATATTGTCAATAAAATTATAAAATGTATAATGTACATATAATTGAACAATCATTTTTATAAATTGATATTATACTCGAACATTTTACGTACATTGTTTGAGTTCCAGCGTCGTGTGTTTGATCTTCATGTTGTAATTTTACTTCTATCGTGTTCTTATTGTTTTCACAATCCCTACAATCAATTTTACAATTACCAATAATTCTAGATTAAATTCAAAATATGTACAATTTTGATACTTTTGGACTTCAAAGCTAGCAAAACATTCTTGAACTATTTGCTTTTTAATTCTTTCACCGTGTCTTTTGCTGCTATCAGAGACATGTGAATGTTTTGGAAGTTTTTTTGTTGGCACAGTTTCACTTTTAAGGTGAATTTTTTCAAAAGAAGTATGGAGCAATTGGTCTTTTAATAGATAGTCATCTTCAGTGAAATGATCCGAACAAATTTTGGCATATTCAGTATTAAAATGTCCATCCCATTCACAAGCACTTAACCAAACTCTTAAAATATTTTTGTCTTTTGGAAATTGAAAATATTTTACTTTAAAATTGTCATTTTTTTGTTACTATAATTTGTACAGCCTATCACCGCAAATTTAACTATTTTTTATTTATTTTAAATTAAAAAAAAACACTGTATAATTTATTATTTAGCTCAACGAAATCACACAAAACGATAAACATAAACAATAACACCATAATATGTCAAAGTTAAAAAAAAAGTTTTACTGATGACGTCAGAATAAAAAAATTTTGTTCATATAAAGATGGAACAAACCTTGTGTTCCATTGATTGCTTAGTATAGCTATGAGTAGCTTAGTATATTATTATTAAATGAACGACACTGGGTAAAAATGAACTCTTCCATAAGACCTATACTGAAAAAACTTTATGAACAGAGTATAGCTGTGTTTTTCTGGACCTGATGAATTAATTTGTCATCACTTCAATTTTGCTCAGATCACTTATCTTCTTTTTGAAAATAGCTTTACTTTCACTACCCAGTAAAACAATACAAAAAATTAAATTACATACTTGAACAAATTTCACTAATAAAAACCCAACATTAAAAAACAATAAAAGATGAAATATAAAATACGAATTACAAATAGGTCATAACCCCAAACTTCGATTTCATATGATACTTTGACACTAGAAACAGCTGATAAACTGAAACTGATGAATGATGAAAGAAAATTGTTCATCAGTTCATCACTGATGAACCGAAATTTTTTATAGCGACCTCTATTGTCGAATATAAAAAGTGAGTCCCAAAAAAACTCGTGTACTGAGTGAGGAAAAAAAATCAGAATTATATCATTTCATCAGGTCCAGTGAATGAAAACCTATGAAAGAGAGAATACTATTCAAAGCCGTGAAGTGTCAGTAAGACTTTACTCACACATGTAAAACCAAAGTAGTCCGCCTACTTTCATGTGATTATATATGAAAAATGTGAATTTTACTTTAAAAAATTAATTTTTGAGAAAAATATTATGAAAGTGGTCTTCACTTTTTAAGGAAATGGAAAATAACAATTTCCAAATATTAATAAAGCCGCAAAAAATATGTTAATAAAATTCATTATTTATTAAAAAAACCAAAGAAAATAGGAATGAAAAGCTTACATGAACATTTTTATATTCAAATATTTCGAAAACTATGCATTTTTTGAAAAAAAATGATGAAAACTAATCGATGCAAAATATATTCAACTCATTTTCTGTAATAAAAAGTGGGGGTTAATTTAAGCTTTTTTTGAGCAAAACAGGGTGAAACACAAAAATTTGGAAAAAATTCGCAAAATTTTGAATTTGAACGCGTCTAACTTTTGTAAGGTTCAGGGTAGAGGAACAAGTAGGGTTTTGTTTGAAAGGGCAAAGAGTACTTCATACTTTTTCTAAATACAAAGTGACCCTGGAGTGCCCCTGGGGTGTTTTGTGAAAAAAGTGCAAAAAATCTTCAACGCCCTCTAGCGGCCAAACCGTTGAGATTTACAATACGATTTTTTGTTTGTCTCGATGAGACCTATCACTGGTATCATTTCAAACGAAACCAAACGAAAATTTTGAAAATTTGCCATGTACAATTAATGAATGTCTACACATTGGCCATTGAAGTAGGACCACTAATAAATTTTTGTGTTTTACAAACATATTTAAATTTTCCGTAAGAATTGTCTTGTGTAATGTTTTATAATGTCCTACTTCGAATGATTTAGAGATAATTAAGTAAAATTAGGTAATCTGGATTTTCCATTCAAAGGTAAATTTTTTTAATTCTTCTTTTTATTTCATACCATATGACACATTTTATATACATACAACAATGGATGCATTTTTTTACATTTATCGTTTTATTTCAAAAGTGTGAGGAATTCAAGTGTTGATTAGAGTAGAAATTTTAAGTTTAGGTTGTCAGTTAATTTCACTATTAGTAAAAGTGTCAGTGGGTAAACGAATAAAAGTTTTCTTTACGAAAAATAGCTCAAATGAAAAAAGTTTCTCATCAAACAGTAATTAGAATACAAAAAAAATACTAAAACATACATAGACCGACTGAAACAGAAGGACACAGCAACTGTAAAAGTGATCGAAGATCGAATGAGAATGAGAAGATCGAATTATTCTTAGAAAAGCAATGCAAATTGAAAACCGTTTTGCAACTCTTAAAAGTATGCATAGACTTGAGAGATAAAGGTATTGAAATTTAACTGCGAACTTTGAGACGGTGACTGACTGAGTTTAATTTGCAAGGACGACGACCGGCTAAGAAGCCTAAACTGACTTTATAGATGATAAAAAAAGTTCGGAATGGGCTAAAGTGTTTAAAAACTATGATATTACATATTGGAAAAAGGTAAGTGAATTTTTCAATGAAAGAAAAAAAATGTTCTCCAAATATTTTGAAAGAAAACATTGTTTCAACATTCTAGCTGACTTTCAGTGATGAGTGCAGACTAGATGCTGTTATGGGAATCCGTAACTTTGTTCAAAGAAGACCTGCAGAACGGTATGCCGAAGAATGGAAGAATGCGTAGCAAAAAGTAAAACTTTCACTATCAGTGATAAAGAAAGGACCTGGTCTACTTTACTATGTCAAAGATAGTATGAATTCTAAACAATATAAACATGTCATCAAAAAAGTGGTTTTTGCCTTGTATTGATGGTTTGTTAGTTTTAGGAGATGAGTATCTTTTTCATATAAAACAAAGCAACTTGTCATCAAGCAGCTAGCATATTAAAATTGTTCCAAGGATTCCGAAATATCAGTTTTACCATGGCCAGAAAACTATTCAGATATGAACCCCATAGAATACATGTGGATTATGTTAAAAAATAAAGTATTTGCTAAAAATAATCCAAACAGAAATTTTAAAAGAAAATATAGAAAAAATTTGGAATGAAGACGAAGACTTAAAAAATTTTATAAGAAGTTGCGTAGCAAGTATGCCTGAAAGAATAAAAACATTAGACTCTGTAAAAAGTAAAAATACTACATAAATATTAATTAAAATTATGTACTATGATTTAATATTTTATAGCTTTTAATTACAATGAATAAATTAAAAAAATAGAATAAAAAATATTTATTCTGTTTTCATTTACTTGAAATTATTTTCCTGAGTGAAAAAAAAAATAAATATAAAAAAATCTATTAGTGGTCCTAATTCAATGGCCAGGTATTGTAGTAGCTCTTTCTCTTTAAATATAGAATTATTTCTTTTCAACAATAAGAAAACAATCACTGTACTATGTATGTATATAATCATAGCAATAATGAAATATTGATTAGAAATTTATATTCAATATCAAATCCATGCAAAATGTAAAAAATATTATTTTGTTTGTTTTATTTTTTAAACTTTGAAAAAAGAAACAAAACAACAACAATAAAATAATATACTTATTGGTTAAAATTGTAATGCAATCAATCTGTTAAATGAATCATTTCATTTAAAATCGTGTATAATTATGAAAATTTATTGCAAATTTTCTATGTGAATGAGTTTTTTTATTGAAATTTAAAAAAATGTAAAAGAAACAAAAATTGATGACCTTCTTCTTTTTTAATCTTTTAATTTCTGAAGTATATTATTTACTTTTAATTATTATGTTTTTTTGTTGCTTTGTATCATTAAACCACGTTAAACATACATTTATGAAATAAAAATTTTTTTTTTTTAAATATCTGATTCATCATAGCTTATGCATTAAGATTCTTTTGTTAAGTCAAACAAAAAAGTATTAATGTAAGTTTTATGATGTACATACAAGAAAATTATAATATTCTGTAAGAGAGAAATCAAGTTCTTTGAACTGTTTGAAGTAAAAAAAAAAAAACAATAACGATAACAAAAGAAAAGATAGTTTCAGTTCCATTCACATAGTAAGTAAATCACTTCTTTTGTTTTAAGTACTATTTCCATCTCCTTTTTTTTCTATTTTCATACTTTTAATTTTTTCCAGTAATAATTTGAGTTTTAAGTACTTTTACATACTTTGTTTTAGTTAAACAGCCCAAATAAAAAAGCCTTAATATTTTCTTCTTGTTTTTTTATAGTTCTTGATTTGATTTAACGAGCATTTTTGTCATATGTTTTTATCCGTATTTTTGGGAATTGTTGATGAAAGAAAATTTTTAAATATTAGATTAAAAAGTTTGTACGACATTTTTGTATACAAGAAAATATTAATCAATTCTATCTTTATTCCTCCTCTAGTTGTCCTAGAGATCTTATGTTTCACGGTGAAGGAATAGCCTTCAAAAAATCATAATTTAAGAAAAAAGGAGAGAAAAAAATTAAATAATACATGTATAAAAAATATTCTAACGTGAACGGACGTTGGTTTTTTATTTTTTTTCAAGTTTTTCTACTAAACTATTTTCTAGAAATTTTTCTCAATTGTTTTCACAAGTTTGGAATATTTGAATTTGAAGTTTATAGTGAACGTTAAGAGAGAGAAAGTGTCGATGAACGGTTTATTTAAATCACAGATTACTACTACAAAGCAGTGCTGTCGTTTTACTCCGATCGGAGTATTTTTTACTACGATTTGAATCATATTACTCCACTACTCCACCTTTTAACAAAATACTCCGATTTGTAAATTTTGTAATGTTATTTCTTTTTCTTTTTAATTTTGCATTGTTAAGAAAGTGTTTTCTGCAATTTATCTTTGAAAATGTTTCAAACAAAACAATATGAAAAGTTTACTTATTTAAATAAATTCAAAATTCGAATCGATAATCGATGTTGAACATCTCTGTTGATGATTTATTATTATTGTAGTTAAAGTTAAGCTTAGCCCTAGTAGTGAAGTGACATTTTAATAGCAAAGCTAAAAATGGTTGTATGGTTGTTTCTTAGTTATGGCGAAAATTAAAGTGTAAAATAAAATTATAAATGAATCGGTAAGTAAATTTGTTATTGTTTTAGTATATTAACAATTATGACTTTTATTGAATTTACAAATTCAAAATCGGTATCGAAATTTCAGATTTATTATTAAGAGCCCAATTTAGTAAAATGGCTTGCAAAAGGACCGCCTACAGCCTACATTTTTCAACCGATTTTCATGAAATTTCGAATATAGATAGGTGTAAGGGAATTGTGGTCCTTAAGTGGAACACATTTTTGAAAAAGTCCTTTATCTCAAAAATACAAGGATTTAAAGTGTGGCTGTTTAGCGATTTTTGGCCTGCAAAGTGACCACCTACAGCTTACAATTTTTAACCGATTTTCATGAAATTTTAAATATAGATAGGTGGAAGGGAATTGTGGTCCTCAAGTGGAACACATTTTTAAATTTTGGTCCTTAAATTTTTTTATATTCGATTTTCGAAGGTACAGAAAAAAAAAATTCACTAAACTTTTCACACTTTTTTCAGGTATTAAAACGTTTAGATACTGTGATTTCTTCTTATAGGATTGAAATATAACCTTTTCCAAAAAGTTTAAAAAAAATTGAGGAAAATTGGTTACGTAGTTTAATTATTATAAATAAAACAAATTGTTAATTTTTCATAAAATTTTATTACTAATTTTTCATTTCACATACAGTTTTTTGCATATTTATGGGTTTAAATAAGAATCACACAGATAGTATAAACTCTATAAACTCGATGCAAATAAAATTGCAATTTTTGTAGTATGTGTGATGATTAAGTAACGTAAACAGCATATAAATGTTATGTATAGTTAAGCTGCACATAGCTAGGTATATATCGGTGATGATGAATATGAAATAATAGAATTAGCATGATATGTACATTCATATGTACATATATACTACGCATAAAAGCATATTTTACTAACTGTTGTTGGATTGAAGCAAGTGTATTTTGGGTTTTAGTGCTAATTTTTTATATTCTGAATATTAGAAAAATTATAGTGTTACATAGAATTTAGATTTCAGTGATTATTTGGTGATAAATCTAATATTTTACTAAAATTTCAGTATTTTTGAATACTACTTTTTTTTAACCCTAGGATTGCCTGATCGTATATAAATGTATACATTTGGAATTTGAGTCTTAATTTAAATATGATCCCTTCGAGCTAGGATCTTGAAACTTCACCAATTCCTCCATTGGAGGATCCTCACTATACACCCCAATTTTCAAAGTCCTAGCTCAAAATCGGTAAAACAAAATATTCTTTTTTATGCAAAAACACAAATTTGACGGTACGTATACAAATGTATACCATACATTTTATATGGAAATTTTGAAAATTTTTTTTCAAAAAACGATATCACAGCATCCCGTAGACCAAAAACTAATATGTTTATACTAAAAAATTTATCCAAGTGTTCTCTTTAGTTTTGTTTTTACAGTGTTGTTGTACTTTTTTTTTGTTTTCAAGATAAAATACAAAACAACATCAAAAACATGAATGTTTCATACATTTTTCTACATTCATAAATGCAAACATCTACTTTTGACTTTGAAGATCCATATCTCAGCATCCTCTGAACCAAAAACTAATATTTTTGGATTACAATATTTGTTGAAGTGTTTCTATTGAGCTATCTTATACAGAAATTCTGTAAGTACTATTATTTTCAACCAAAAGGACAAAATATGCGAAAAATCATGAAGATTTTTAACATTTTTAACCTTATTTTCCATTTTATTTCGAAAAATGGAAAAAATATACATAGGACATTAATAGAAAGAACACAAAGAAGAACACTTCAATAAAGATTTTATAATAAAAATATTAGTTTTTGGTTCACCGGATGCTGAGATACATCTTTTTGAAAATAAAATTTCAAAATTTCCATATAAAATGTATGGTATACATTTGCATACGTACGGCTAAAACTTTGTCAATCTTGATCAGGCAATCATTCTACCTCCAAGGTAACGCCGAAAGAATGAATTGAATTGAAAAATAAAATGTACAATAATTAAAATTTCTACAAATTCTTCATATTTTGAAAACCTTATACCTATATTATACCGTATTATTTATTATTTTAACACTCCATTCAATTTTTGACCGTTTTCGTTTTTAAAGTTGAATATCTCAGGACTCTAAAAACCGATTGAATTGAAATATTAATATTAATCTTGTCATTCTCTATAAAACCCTTTTTAGCACCAAAACGATCCCTGAACTGAGACGCGAGTTACAGGGCGCTAAACATAAAACTCACACGAATCAATTTTAAGTATCAAAATTTTACATTTTTTGACTCCTTATAAAAGTATGTTGCCGTGAGACTAAGGAACTGAAATTTGGTCTGGATATTTCTTGAAGGGTCTAATATTATATGAAACTTTAACGGTGAATATCCGTTAACTAGGACAAAAGGTATAGGGTAAAATATAAAAAAAGGCATTTTTTCAAAAAACAACTTTTTTCTTTTCCTTTATATAAGGCCCTCCTTAGTTCATACCGTGATCCTTGAAAAAAGTATGCATTTCAATTTAGAACTATTTTCTGACCTAGTGCATTTTATTTGACTCAAATCGGTGCAACAAAGCCCGAGATATAAGAGTTCAAAGTTGAAAAGCCACATATCCTCCCATATAAAAATTTAAAAAATAAAATAATTCAGTATTTTTGAATTTTTACATAAAAAATTTGTTGTATGAAAAATTTGTGACCTTCAACTGAAATAATTCAGCTATAACAGCTGCATGCTAGCTGTAGCCTGTACCTACATACACATTTTACAAACGTACATCCATGCAGTATGATCGCCATATATAGCTATAGCTATAACTATAGCTATAACTATGAAAATTTTTCAAATCATATACACCAACACTTAGACGAAATTTATTTGCTTGTGTTGGTGCAGCCACAAATACATTTCAGACGATGTTATTGTTGTTTTCGAAAAATTTTTTTACTAAATTTGGCTCTTAAGGGTCCACTTTTGGTGGAAGGCATTCTGCCGGTGAATAATAAAGTGGGGGATGAACAATCTTTTGAACAAAAAAAAGTTACTGATAGGATGAAATTAAAGACAATGCAGAAGGAAATATTGAGCATCATAATGATAATAATGTCAAATTTTCAAATGAATTGCCAGGAAAAGTAAGTAAACAAACACAAAAATTTCGAGTAATATGGAAAGAAAGGTACAAATGGTTAGAGGAAAAACAGGGAAAACCTTTTTGTAAACCATGCAATAAATTAATGTCTAATAATATATCACACATTGATAGACATAACAAAACTACTGCTCATATTCAGGCTCTTCGAGCTTTAAAAAACCAAATAGACATAAATAAAATTTCCAAATATGATGAATATAATTCTAATTTTATGTGAACTTTTAACGGTGAAGATCCGTTCACTAGGGCAAAAGTTATAGAGTAAAATAGAAAACAAGTCATTTTTCAAAAAAAAAAAATTTTTACCTTATATGGGGGCCCTTCTTAATTCGTACCCTGACTCTTAAAAAAAAAGTTGCATTTCAATTTCTGAAGTATTTTCTGACCTATTGCATTTTATTTGACTCAAATCGGTGTAATACAGTTGTTTTCAAGAAATTTGAAAATTTCAGGTGACGTTATAAATATGAAACGCACCTTACCTATACTCTGTTCACAAAAGTTTTTTCAGTACAGGTCTTATGGAAGAGTTCATTTTTATCCAGTGTCGTTACATTTAATAGTAGTATACTAAGCTAATTATACCCCAATCTATTATATGTGCAATGAGACGTTGGAAAATAGAAAAAAAAACAATAACAACCACCCCTTTGTTGTCGCCAGTAACACAGTTGTATGTCGACTGACGACTGATTGTTTTTCTTGTATTTATGTTGATGATCATTTGCTACTTAAAAATTACTAAAATAGCCTAGGTACCTACGAATCCTACGATATGAAGTGCATTCTACACTTGAAAAAATTATTTTTCAATCACTATTGCTCATACTCAAATTATAATATAACTTAAATTCAACATTACTTTCCCTTATTATCATTTAAATAACTGAAATACCTTTAACAATCTATTTTTATTTTTATTTTTTTTAATATTAAAATTGCTATAAATATACATTCTTGACTGAATTTAAGCACTTAACTATAAATATTGCATATTTTATTAAATGACCTTTTCAATTTTACAAATCCTTTCCAGATAACGGGCAGATATGCATATAATTGCTATGTATTTCCTTTCTTGCATTTCGTTATTTTTTATATTCGTGTAAGTGTTTAGTGTCCCTATATCAAAGTATAACAAATATCATAGAATTATCATTATTAAAAAATATGTAGTGGTTTTAATTGGTTTAGGCTTTATTATTGTCAATATAAAATACATAAATGCATGCATGCGTGTGTACTGTAGTTTACATATATGAGCACTTTAAAATTATAAATTTAACAAACAAGCCGGTTTGTATCATTTGCGATATCTATACATGAACGTTGAGCTAACTGTTAAACTATGTTGAAAAAAATAACTTCAATGAACCAAAAACCAACCATGAACAAACCAAAAATCATTTAGTACTAAGTTTAGAATAATAATATGTATACTTTCTGTCTATGTAGTTGTGCTGTCAAAATTTGTTCATATTTAAATAAAATCAGCTGTAACATTCCACTCCGTGTAGAAAGTCGAATATCAAAACACTACTAAGTAAAGTTCGGCAGCAGAAATGTATGTAGAAAATATGTACCATGATATTTTTCTAACGAGTCAAAAAACGTAACATTTTATTACGCTAAAATTGATGAGCGTAGGTATGTAAAATTTAAAATAGAACGAAGTGTTATTTTAGGTGTTTCTCTTCTATAAAACTCTCTAAAACTTTATTCACGAGGTCTGGCAGTTAAACCATCGATGAGTACCTATTATAAAATTTGATGATAAATCAGTATTTGTACAATTTTAATTCAAATTAAAAGAAGAAGAAAAAAAACAAGTTACATATGCATAAGTCAACTTTTCATACATGATAATACATATAATTACATAGGTACATCTACATAAAAATAAAGTTAAAAATAGATTAAACGAGTCAGAAAACAAAACGTGTATATGTATGTATGTACGTGGCTGTATATTTGTAGATATATATGTACTTCTAAAATTGAAATAAAAGTACAAAATATAAATAACATTTTCAATATATGTATGTACTATATATACATACATACATAGCTACTTCATCATCACAGAGTATATATAACTACATGATACTTTTGTTGATGATAACATGCCTGGTTAGTTGAAGGCCGGAGAAGCGACGATATTATGTATGTATGTATGTATATATTTTACGATGACAATATCAAAAACAACAAAACGATTTATATAAATAATATAACAGCAATTTAACACAGAAGTAGCAATGGTGAATTAAAAACAAAAAAATATAAAAGTATAAAAAGAACAACACAAATGACTTGACAACATTTTGATACATGACTGAAATAATTACACATGATAATAACTGAACACAAATGGGCCTTGCCTTACTAATAGAAATTCGTTAAAGTTTATATATAGCATAAACACTAAATTGTTATAAAAAAATATGTTAGGTTTGTTTTAATAAAGAGTTTAATATTGACTACGCTGTAATTTAATTTTAGTATCAAAATTAAGCAAAAGTCAAGACTAAATTGTCTATTAGTATGTACCTAAATTTCATTAGCAAAGCACTGTTATTAGTTTTACTGGACCTGATGAACTGATAATTCTGATATTTTTCACTTCCTCACTGAGTAAACACGTTTTTTTTAGGACTCACTTTTTCTATTCGACGTTTTTAACGAATTTAACAAAAGTCGACTCTAAAAACTGAGTATGCATTGAAGTTCTGTACTCGAATCTCGTAAAAATAAAAATTTCAATGTATTTTGTAGAGTTTCATAGCATACTCAGTTTTTAGAGTCGACTTTTGTTAAATTCAACTTTAAAATAATGTTATTAATAAGACCCATTGTATTTATTATAAACTAGCAGAACCCGGTCCGCGTTACTAGACCTTATTATTTTTTTTTTATTTATTGAAAATAAATTAAATTTTTAATATATTTATATTAATTAATTAATTTTATTTAATATTTTAAACTATTCATTTATCAAATGTCAATTCAATCAGATGTCAGATGTAATTTTTTTTCCTGCCTACTATTCCACAAGGGAATATAGGAATATATTAATATACCTACTATGTATTAGTTTTAAATTATTCCTTTAAAAAAAAAAAATTTTTTTGTTTAAAATCGGATAAGTCGTTTTCAAGTTATACTGCAGCAAACGAACACTCCATTTTTATATACAGGGTGATTCAGGTAAGGTGTCCGACCCGGAAACTACGGATAGGTCTCGGCGAGACGAACAAACAATCGTATGGGAAGGGGGGGGGGGTGCAATCTCAACCATTACGGAGTTAGAGGGGGACAAAGATTTTTGGTACTTTTTGTTTGTTTTACCCTATAACTATTTACAGTGGCACGCTAGGGCGCCCTTTTTTTGCAAAATTGTAGAGGACGCCTGTTTCTTTTCAACAACACCTTACATGCCTCTGAATCTTTTACCGTTCAAAAGTTATAAGGCTTCAAATCCAAAATATTGTGATTTTTTTACCCATTTTTTGACTTTAACCCTATTTTTCTCGAGTAGTGCTCGATATTAACCCTCATTTTTTATTGCAGAAAATAAAAGTCCAATTGATTTTGCATCGATTTATTGAATTCATATTTTTTCAAAAAACGCATAATTTTCGAGATATTTGCACTTGAAAAAACCAAGAAAGGACAAATATTTGAAATTCATGGTTAAAATGTGCTTTTATTACAGTGTAAATTGAAAAAAGATTATAGAAATGCTAGTTTTCAGTTTTTTCAGGTGCAAATATCTCGAAAGCTATGCGTTATGAAAATTTGAGGTTTTTTACACTGTTTTGTACTTTAAGCATTGTACTCAGAAGTCAGATCGACCTGAGTCCTGAATTTAGTTTTCTATTTTTACTCACAAAAAAATTTTGTGTAGAATATGTAGAAATATTGCAAGTAAACAGTGGAGAACAAAAAGAGAAATGTCAGATTGACATTTCGTTGTTCATTTATTTATTTATTTTCAATTGATCACAACACACTATTCACCAAACCCACGGAATAAAAATGGCTGCTGCTATAGAATGGTAAAATCCTAAATTTCCCACAAATAATGAAGCAGCTGTTATTTTTAAATTTAAAAATTTATTGTTGACAACAACTGTCAAATTCACCACACGGAATAAATGTCTGTACATTTACATAAATTTGTTTCAGTGATGGAAAATTAGTGGAGACTGATTGACAGCGCCATCTCTTGAACTTTTTTAAAAATGTTAGCAAAGACAATTTAAATTTATTTTCTGTGTCGAACTCAGTACTACAAAACAAAAAGTGTACGGAAAAATGTCTTAACTGAATTCAGTCATCTTTTTTTACATGTATTTTAAATAGGAAACTGAATTCAGGTCGATCTGAGTACTATGCTTTATCTCAAAAAGTAAAAGAAATACAAGAAAACTATACACAACAGTTTCATAACATACTAAAATTTCAAAAGAACTCAGATTGTCGGTTATGTTTTAAAAGATTCAAACATGTCGAAACATGTTAAAAACAAAACAAAATAGAAAGAAAAAACTTTAATAATAAAAAAAAACATAAAAAAATATAACACAACCAATGACAATACCATTAACACCAACCAAACCAATCTACCTAATACCTACTATAAATCAAGAAAAGAAATACATAAAAAATAAAAATAAAATATTACAAAAAAAACTTGCTCGACTAATAAATAATAATCATCAATAATAATTGAAAAATAATAAAAAAAAAAAACTGTTTTATTTTATTTCCATTTTTGTTTCTTTTAACAAGTTTTACATTACCAATAATTTTTTATACATACATATATGTATGTAGGTACATAACTCTAAAAATTTTCAGTAATACATATGTAAATGATTTTTTTTCCTAAATTAACTTTTTCTTTTATTTTAATTCAAAGAAAAAAAAAAATGAAATAAACAAGAAATAAAACCAGAAAGGTAATTTTATTTTCTTTAATTTAAAAAAAAATATTTTTTAAAAATGAAAAGAGAAATAACAAAAAAAGATAACTTCTTATATGTATAGGCACTTTTTTCAAAAAAATTTATTTTGAAATCTGTTCATCAAGTCAATGCCGGTTGACAAAAAAATAAGATAACGCGGAAAAGATATTTTTTTTGGTTATAAGAAGCTAAAAAAATATTTTTTTCTTTTTTTTTCTTATAAATTTTTTTGCTTTCTTAATGAGAAAAATGAGGGGAAAAAGTACGGACAAGAGACAAGAATAGTAGATTAATATTAAAGTTTTGTTGATTGGAATGAGGAATCATGAAAAAAACAGTTCTTTTTGTTGATGGGGTAGTAGGGATAAAATAAAAATGAATTTAAAATAGGTAAATAGCCTACACAGATTAATAAATTTGTTTGTGATTATTTTTGTAAATAGTCAATTCATTTTATTTGTTTATGAGAATAAATAACAAATTAATAAAATAATACTATCAATCAGAGCTTAAGAAGAATAAAAAATTAGAATCATAATAACATTAAAATTCCTTGTTTCAAATTAAAAATGAAAAGAATGTGTAAGAAAATTGCAATTTGTTAAAGTTTATGTTCATGAACTGATTTGCTTTTTTTAGAAGTTAACTAATTACTAATGCACACTAAATTTTTAATTAAAATTTTTTTCTAATTTTATACCTTTATGATTCTTTTATAGAAAATTTACTTAACCCATTTTTATTTATTTTATTATTTACATATATATTATTTTAAATCTCTTCCTTTTTCTCTCTTATAGAGAGACTGTGACATAAGAACAACTTCGGCTTGTGAAAAAAAAAATTCCAAAACGTTATACCTATCAATGAGCATGAACACATTAGGTTGTTGTTACAACGACGCAAACCGGTTATAAAACCTGTTTTTACAACTGCTCAAACTACATCTGAAGGTGACACGACCAGTTGTAACGAGAGAATGAATGTATTACAATCGTAAAGCTAAAATTTTTTTGGATGATTCTTATTATACCAAGTTGGAAAAAATTATACCCTTATGTTACAACCAGCGCAACAATAACCGGTTAACCACCAAGTGTGCAAAGGGTGAATAGTGTGAATAGTATCTATAACTATAAGTCTAGTATCCAGTGACAGCTTGAAGAAATAAAATAAAAAATTATGAGTAAAATATGTATTTAGCGCTGAGGTTTTTCTTTTTTTCTTATTTTCTAAATTTTTTTCCTCAAATACAAAAAAAAACTTTTTATATTTTTTTATGATTTATTCAAATTTTAAAAAGGTATGTACATATACAAGGTGATTCAGTTTAGGTGTCAGACCCAAAAACTACGGATAGGTCTCGGCGAGACGAACAAAAAATCGTATAATCAATCACAACTGTTACGGAGTTAGAGGAGGGTTAAGATTTTTGTTACCTTTTCCTTGTTTTACCCTATTACTTTTTACAAGGGCACGCTAGGGTCACTTTTTTTTGCAAAACTTTAAACTTTTGCAAAGGCCTTATAACTTTTGAACAGTAAGAGGTTCAGAGGCATGTAAGATGTTGTTGTAAAGAAACAGGGGCCCTCTTTACAATTTTGCAAGAAAATGTGACCCTAGCGTACCCTTGTAAAAAGTAATAGGGTAAAACAAGGAAAAGGTAACAAAAATCTTAACCCTCCTCTAACTCCGTAACGGTTGAGATTGACCCCTTCTCCTATTCGATTTTTTGTTCGTCTCGCCGAGACCTATCCGTAGTTTCCGGGTCAGACACCTAAACTGAATCACCCTGTATAGTTTCGGTTATCAGAAGAATTAAAAAAATGTATGAATAACATAACCACAAATTACCAATATCAAATCAAGTTTCAAAAATTTTCGCTTTTTCGAAATGGCGCTGCGGTTAGAAAATTCCTTGTATACCACGCTAATCCCAGGAAAATTTCGTGTTTCAATACCAGGTTCATACTAGATTGTTCAGCTATACGACATGTGGTGGTATATTCGAATACCATGGTATGAATACCACATGTCTGAATAGGTCTTTATGAGAAGAAGATGTTGAACTGCAAGATTATCAAAATTAATTTCAAAATAACAGCCTTTTTTGTTGTTGTGATTGATAATCAATTTTAAAAGGTTATGTTCTTTTTTTTTTCTTGTTACTATCCAAAATTACTTACAATCAACAAATTAGCTATATTTTATAATTCAATAAAAAATTAATTTGATAGACGACATAAAATTAACAAAAACAAGAAGGTTATCTACATATAGTTTTGTAGAAAAAAATCTACACTTAGTAACACATTTTGCTTTCGGTCAGTCAATTTTCTGACATTTTTTTTTTTCATCTTAAACCATCGAACAACCATTTTTTTTTCTTAAATTCTATAATGGTCGATAATATAAATCCAAGTTTTATTTTCTTCTTTTGTAATTAGATTTTATATATAAGAAAAATAATGAATTTATTCACTTACCTGTCGGAAAAATTTCAAACATTCTCCATAAATCCTAACATTTGATTTTTGAAGTTTTTGAAGGTCCTCCGTATTAATACCAAGAGAATTTTTTTCAAAATTTTGTTGTTGCTCTTGATTTTTTATTAATAAATCAGTGGAATTTGCATTAGCCACTAAATTTAAGCATTTACATGCAATTAGCATTTTTGAAAAAAGGGCGAACACAAAACAAATAAAAAAACAGAACTATGAAAAATTTTCTCCACTTATTTTTCGTTAAATTTTGTAAAATTTTCCACAAGGAATTGTTTTATTTTTGATTTTTTGGAATAAAATTTGATAATTGTTTTGCTACTTTAAAAACAAAATATTTTTAATGAAACAAAAAAATAATTTTAAAAAACGTCAAACACGAAAACTCGAAATATGTATTTTTAAAAACTTTTTTTAATTAATAGGAAAAACTTTTGTTTTAGACCGGCTAGAAATTAATAACTGTATTCAAAAAACTTATTGGAAAAAAATTAAGTAAATTTTATTATAGAAACTATATTTTTTTTTTCAATTGATAAGAAATGTGACAAAGCAAAAAAGAAAAATTGATACTCCTTTTTGACATAAAAATCCTACTTTTTGCTTTTATCTTTTCAAAAAAAAAAAAAAAAAAACTCCCGATCAACAAGAAAAACTAAATTACAAAAACTTTCTTTTTAATATTTTTTCAAATTTTAAAATATTTTTTTTTTTTTTTTGAAGAAAATATCCTTCAATTGTACAAAAATGAAAAACTAATCCAAATTCCAAAGTTGCTGCTTGCGAGAATTCAATTGATAAATATTTTAGTAGCTTATAAAATGTAAGCTGATCAGCCACAGAATTTTTTTTAAATTTTTCTTTGTTTAATTATTTGCGTATCTCTTTTTAAAACATATGGTCTTGGGAAACGTTCCATTTAACATATTTTTGTATTGTTGGAACATCTACGCGGCTCGGTTCGGCTTGCGGTTACACTGTGTTGTGGAATTATTAACGAGGGAAATCAGAAATGTTCAGGGGCTCGGGGCTATTCTTGAAAACGGCTTAAGTAAGATTCGATTCACCTCCGAGTTTCGCTTTAGTGAAAATTTGGTATGCTGGAAAACGATCGAAGAATTGCATTATTATTGTTATTCGTTAATGCAGCGTTAACAAATGTATGACAGTTGTGTTTCACTTCGATCGTTTTCAGAAATATCCCAAAATGCACCTATTTAAAAAATGAATTTAAAAAGTAAAATAAAAGTAAAATCAATATAAAATCAATATATTTCCAGGAAATATAAGATAAAATTTAAAATAAGCTACAAAATCTTCAACAACTACAAAATTTCAAGCTTTGATATATCCACAAGAATTTTCTTTTCATATTTATGAAGGATTTTCTTAATTTTTTGTGAAGACATTAAAGGTGTAGAAAATACGGTTCAAAAATTATACGACGGAATTCAAAAGAAGTAAATAAAATAACAACAAAATCTTCAAACTATGAAAATGTTTTTTATGTTAAAATATTGACATCTGTGTAATATGTATAGAGGTGAAAGTCTTGATTTACTCCGTTTTGTTTCTGCCAAAACTCAACTCCATTTTAATTTTTTTAAATTCAAACGATTTCATCTGCATATTTGATTTTCGAAATTTGATGAAAATAAATTAAAGACAAATTTTGAAAATTTATTTCAATTTTTATTCCGTTAGTTTTTGTTATTCTTTCTTTATTCGAAGACTATTTGAAGGTTAAATGTTTTTTAAAATCTACTCTAAAACGTTCGATCGACTCCGTTTATTCAATCAAATTTGCTACTAATTTCTGTCGCTCGGGTGGCATTCCTATCCTAATCCTACCCATGTCACAGTGGTGAAATTGTTGAGGAAAAAATGTCAGCCCATTTTAAAAGTTGAATTTTATCATATGAACAGTTTATACGTAAAAAAATTATTCGAATTAAATACGAATTTTGGATTAAATTGGGAGTACAGTATAAACGGATAAAATTTGGAATTGGGATTAAAATAATACATGCAAACGATAATACACGTATAGTATACATGTTTTCCTTCTTTTTCTTCTTCTTAAGAAGAAGAAGAAGAAGAACTTGACAGCTTCACTCTATAGTCAAAATAATAAAAGTTGAGGTTTCGTATTATACTAGAAAAACATGCGCAGAAAAAAAGATACTTACAAACATGCGTTTTTGTTGTTGTAACACGTTTCTTCTTTCGTATATCTACACAATAAAGATCACTACGCCATGTAAAACATGCGCGAAAAAACCTCAATTCGCGCCATAAAAATTAGAGTCCGCCATATTCCATTTTACGCTACACATACATATACAAAAATTTGAATTAAACCAAAATAAATTGGAACTAAGTTTAAACTAAAATCCGAATTAGCGGGTTTATATTACACGAAATTGGGAGTAAACCAAAATCCGAATTAAAAGCGAATTACGTATAAACCTCTAAATAGAGAATAGTCTCTCAAATTTTTTGTTAAATAGAATTGAATTTTTTAAATTGAATTTATCTTAATTTTAGTTTAAATAAAAATATAAAATAATTGCAAAAAGTAAGAATGGAAAATTGTTATTGACTACCACGTCCATTTTCTGATAATGCTGGCATTTGGCAAAATTTTTACAGTTTAACTGAACTGGCTTATAGATAATTTGGATAATTGATATCCTTTTTAAAGTGAAATTGATTAGAAAACTGTCTAGCTAAACCAGATACCTAAACTCACCCTCAAGGTTTGAGATTCATTCTGTAAAAAAAAACAATTGAAAATTGTAAAGAAATCTTTTAATAGATGAAAAATGAAAGTTTTGTACACATAGTTTTCAAATAAAATGATATGCCGTGTAAAAATAAAATGACAGTAGAGAAAGCATCAAGTAATGATAGTGTTATTGACCATAATGATAGTGGAGTTAAAAGTGGAGATAGTCATGATTTGGGGCAACAAGATAAAGAAAATAAACAAGAAAATGTTATTATTGAAAATGAAGATGTTGATGAAGTTTTGGCAGATGATCGTGAAGAAGGTGAAATTGTTGATGAATTCGAGGATATCATATCATCTGATGAAGAGCTGACAATGATGAAAAGAATTGAAGAATTAGAAGCCACAAATGCTGAATTAGAAAAAATTGCAAATATATCAGAGGTTTATGGTTATGGTAAGTGATAGAAATATTTGTACTTTATGATATTTTCACGTTCTTGTAGCTTTTAGAAATTTTTAACTATTAAATTCCCTTTGAAACTTTTACTCACAAATTTTTAACTTTTAAAAATTTGAAATTAGATTTAGGTTACGATAGATATCAGAAGCCAGATGTAATAGATTATGGTGATATAGTTGATTATGATATTACTGATGATTATCATCATTCTTCATTATACATTCCTTCAACAACGAAAAGTTTATTAACGAAATCTTCCCTATTACCATCGACAACGATAAAATCAAATCCAACAGGGACAGTTAATGCTGATCGTGATTTAAAGCATCGTCATCATCATCATCACCATCATCATCACCATCATCATCGTCGTAATCAGTATAGTAATAACTCTTATAGAGATCAAGAAATTTATGATGATTATGAAGAAGAATGTGATTTTATTAGTCCTTCCCCAGAAGTTTTAATAAAACAACGTAAACGTAAACGAAAACATCATAAAACATCAACTCGTTGTAGTAAAAAATCAAAAAGCAATGAAAAACAACGTAAAAAGAAATCACGTCATACATCACCAATGTTATTTACTAAGTCAAATTCTGATGATAACGATGACGATAATGATGATGATGAGAACGCAGCATGCATTTTAAATCGTGATGAATTGAGGATGGCATTAAAAAGACATGTAACAAAAACGAAAACATCAAGAAAATGTCATCCTAAAGGGAATTTAAAAATAACAATTGATAAAAATGAAAATTGGAATGGTGATCATGGTAATGGAGATTTGAAAGTAATTAGAACAATTGATTTGATATCGGACACTGAAAATAATGCTGACAGAAAAGAAGATGATAGAGATAATCAAAAGTTAAATATTGTTGAAGAAATAAGTCTAGATGATAATAGTGGTGGTGATGATGAAGATGATGATGATGATGATGATGGTAATGATTCAGCATCATTAGAAGAACAAGAATTACGTTTGATTGCATTGAAATCAGCAATTGTTAAAAATCACTTAGCAAGGAAAAAACGTCGTGAAAGTGATGATAAAAGACCGTATTCACCTTCCGATAATTATACTGAAATGTACAATTTATGTGTTGATGGTAGTGGAGGCAGTGGTCGAACTAGTAAAGATTTATCATCGTTTCCCTCACCCACTCTATTTGATTCTCCACCACTTGATGGTTCATTGAACAATAGCATGGATATAAGTCCAATAACATCGCCAGAATTAAATATTAATGGTTATGCTGAAGATAATACTGCTGATGGTGGTTGTGTCGATGGTGATGATTGTGTATTAAAACCAATTGATATGGAAATTGCAAATAGTGATTCATCAAATAGTCCATCACCAATTTTTGTAAGACAACAGAATATTGAAGAACATCAAAATTGTAGTAATTTTAATAATTGTAATAATTGGATACCAATAATTCAAATGCAAGATAATTCAATGATTACTCAAAATCAACATCATCATTTAATATGTTCACCAAAAGCTATTAAACCAGTGCCAATAGAACCAAATGAATCTTACGTGCCATTAATTCCATCATTACAACCATTATTTGAACAACAAGAACAAGAAAATTCCATTTTATCACACCTATCACCATTTCAACAACAATTACATTTCCAACCTAATCATAAAACTGAGGTTGATGATAATGAAAAACTTTTTATACGTAGAAGTACATCATCATTAAGTTTTGAAGCAGGAAGTAAAGAATCTTCAAGAGATGCAGGAAATAAAGATGAAAAAATTAAAAATGATGATGATAATGATGATGAATTAAGTGATGAAGAAGAATTTGCTTTAAGAGCACTTTTAATAGCAAAAATGAATGCAGTAAAAAAAGCACAAAGACAACAATCAGCATCTACATATATTGCTGATGTTGAAAATATAAATATTTCACAATATCAAAATAATAAAGAATTAATAAAGAATGTAAATAATGATTCCAGCCAATTAGTAATAAGTCATAACGTTTTCGAACCACCGATTGTAAATAATAATTTAAATTATGAAAATCAAATTCTTTACAATAAAAATGATTATGAAGTTCCTAAAGAAATAATAAAAGAAAGTTTAGTGGAAAATTCATCAACGTCTGTAGGGAATGTTGAAAATTTAAACAATTTTATTTCTGTAAAAGAACATAAAATTGATAATGCTGAATTTGTTTTAAAAAAAGCTGTTAAAAGATTAAAAAATAAAAAAGAAGAAAAAACGTTAATGTTAAAACGTACATTTGATTCTGATGATGATGATGATATTGATAATGATGAATTTAAAAGAAAAAATCATCAAAAATCATGTGATAAATTTTTAGAATATTCAAATAATTCATCATCACCTATTTCAAAAATTAATTATCATAAAGAACAAAAACATTTTAATGATAATATTTTACAACAACAAAGTGATTGTACAATAAATCATGAATTTAATGATAATGATATTGAAAATATGATTAATATTTTTGAAAATGTTCAATTTAATAATATACAATTATTACATGAGAATATAACAAAATATAGGGAATATAAAAAGGAACAACAACAACAACATTTAGGTAATTTTGGAAAATTAAAAAAAGAAAATCAATTAGACAATAAAGAACAAGAAATTACAAAAAGAAATAAATTGATACAAAGCAAAGATACTAAAAATAAGCAACAAATTATTCCTGAAAATTATGAAAAAGAAATGAAAAATTCTATGGAAAATAATTCTGAATTTCCACTATCACCATCATTATCGAAGACAATTGACAATAACAAAATTACTACAGAAATTCCATCAAGAATACTAATTGTAGAAGAAATTAATCAAAGCCAAAGTAAGGAAGTAAAATCAAGTCTGTCATCAGATGATAATCAAATAAAACAAAAACAATTTTCGAGATCTGTTCAAAAACCATCAAATTCTCCTTCATCTGAAAATGTTCAAAGGAAACAAAATCAAACATCAAACATTATACAAAAGTCTTCAATCTCTTCTTCCAAATCCTCACATTCTTCCAATACGAATAAAATTCAACAGCAACAAAAGCCACTATCAACGTCAAAAGTTCAGCAACAAACTTCCAAGAAACCATCAACAGCAATGGAAGCCAAAATTAAAAACGCGTCAACAATTTCAAATACAGCACCTTCATCCACCACATTCTCAAAATCTTTATCGTCACTTTCTTTAGCATCACTACCAAATTTAAAAATAACTCAAACAATAAATGATCCTGAAAAAATTAAAAAAACTCGTACAAAAATTATTAATAAACCTACAAATATCAATTCAAGTACAACAGCAAAAAATATTCAATTATTGGAAAAACATAAAACTTTAAAAACGATCATAAATAATACAAAACCTGATGATATATCATCAATAACACAGCCATTAAAAGTAATAACAAATCTCAGTAATACAAAATCATTCACATCAGCAGCAACTGTATTAAAAATTTCACAACAACAACAAAAACCAACAACACGACTCATAACAAAAGCTGAAATACCAAAAATTGGAAAATTCATCATACGTCTTGGTGAATCGTCATCATCATCATCGTCAGAATCTGAATCTGAGCTGGAAATTGATGTATTTAATAAAAATGATTACAATAAAAACTTCCATAATAATGATGATAATGCAAGTCCAATGAGTTTACAAATGGATAGCCCTGTTTATTCACCAGTACCATCATTATTAAATCAAGAGGAATCAATAGAGGATAAAAATAAAAATGTAGATAATGTATTGAAATATGTTAGCATTGGTTCAGGGAAGACAGTTGTAAATGATGTATTTCAAGCGAAATTAGATGAATTTTTGAAAAGTGCTAGAACTAAAGTTGAAAAACTTAAAAGGAAAAGTATCAGCGGTAGTGGTGATACTCCAACACTAACAATAGGGACAAAAATAAAAACAAACGAATTGCGAACGCCAAAAGAGTTTCAGTCGAAAATTATAGCTACAAAAACACCAACGGTAAGGAATTCACCATTATTATTTTTTTAATAAATTTTCTTGTTCTTATTCAAAAATTTAAATGTCCAGAGTTTTCTGTCTATTAGTTTTTTTTTATCTTAAAATTTTAAATTTTTAGGCTGTACGTCATTTACCACAATCATCACAATTAGAATATCGTAGACTTATATCACGTATGAAAATTTTAGAAAAACAAAAACAAGCACGTAATTCAAAAATAAATTTCACTAGAGAAAATAATACTTCAAGATTAGATGATTTATCATTGAAAACAACGTCAACAACGACAATATTGCCATCATCATCATTTTCATCAATTCAACGAACAATAATAAATGATTCCATTGAACAAATAACACCACAAAATTCAAAAGTTAAACTTATTAAAAAAGTTCTCATAAAGAATGCATCAAATTTATCACATAAAAAAGATTCAAATGATAAAAATTTTAGTACTAATAAAGAAAATTCACCTGTTATTCAATTAGAAAATGAAAAACTTCAAAAACAAGTAAAAACACAAACAAATTGTGATAATCAGATAATTTCAACAAATCCACAAAAAATTTTACAACAGAAATCGACTGTGGTAGAAAAATCATCAAAAAATTCGAGCCAGTTAGAGAAATTATCAACTAAAAAACAGAATGAGGATACTGAAGCTAATCGAATAGCTCACGATGATGAGTCCGAGAAGCAACATAAAATTGAATTATTAGAAATTTATGAAAGTGATTTGAAAAAGAATAGGTAAATGCAATCAATTTGAACAATATTCTATTTTTTTTTAATTTTTTTCAATTGTTTTCTCGTTTCTTTCTTTCTTTGATCTAATTTCAGCACTGATTTCATTGAAAATATTACAAAAACAATTGATTTAGTTTTAAATGCTAAAAATGAAAAATTGCAACAATTAAAATTATTACAAAAATATGAAAAATTAAAAATTGAAATGAAATTAATTGAAAATAATTTAAATTCACAAAAAAAGAAATTATTAAAAATTTATCCAGTTATATCAGATTCACATAAGAAAATTACAAATTTACGTACAAATTACACAAATTTATCAAAAATTACAATTAATTTAGGAAAACAAATACATGGAGATAATTATGGGTAAGTGATTAAATTAAGATAATTTATTAATTTTTTTAAATGACTTTTTAAATATCGAATATTTAGTGAAAAATAATGAACATTTTTCGATGTTTTTCTTTATTCAATCTGTTTGAGCTGAACTAAAAATACAGTTATAAGGAATTTAAAACAACAAATCAAAACAGAAGAGAACTGTAGTTCTCATGAATGAAACAAATATTTCTTTGATTTCATTTTGCTGAGAAATAAAGACATTGGGCTCTAAAAAAAACTAAAGTTTTAGTTTCTTGAAGATGTGGCTTTCTTAAGGTCGATTTACATATTCGATCCGGTTCCCTTCGGTCTGATTAGATTCAGGAATTTTTGCATATTTTATGTGTGTGACTTGAATGTATCTATTCAAATATCCGGCCCAATTCCGGTCACAAATCACATACAAACAGACGGAGGGGAATCGGATCGGACCGTTAAATTTGCCGGCTACATGTCCTACAACTGAAGTACGTGATAATTCAAATTTTATTTAACCAAATCAAGTTGTATAAAAGAACCATGCCTAAAATCTGCCGAAGAAAAATTAAAAACAAAAATAATTCATAAATAATGTAGGACTCAGATTTGAACCATGTTTGAGAATTTTTCGAAATCTTATTTATTTTGTTGAATTCAAATATTTGGATTTATGTTTTTTTGTCTTAGTTTTATGAATGTAAAAATTAGAAATATTAAAAGAAATCTGTACCATAATACTTTACAGGTATGACAGTCATTCACCATACTTGGTGTCCAGTTTCCTTTTACATTTTAATTTTTAAAATTGCACAAAAAATATACAAATATAAAGACGATTGGTTTGCAAATCGTCGATTTTATCTTCTTTTAATTTTTAGAAATCGTAATATGGATTTTTTTTTTATGAAACAACAAAATTTCAAAAAAAAAAAATGAAAAGAAGAAAACAATTAGTTTATAAGCTTTTATTTTTTATTTTTTTACATTAAAAGTACATGATATTTTCGCTCTTCTTTTTTTTCTAAATTTCTTTTTTTCATGATTAGATTAAATTTTGAAGAAAAATCATTGATAACAAATAAATCTGCACAACTTTCGCTTGAAATAAAAAATTTAAAAAGTCTTAATTCATCTGATTTAGAAGAAAATATTAATTTAAATTGGATAATATATAAAAAGAATAATTTAAATGATAAAAAACAAAATAATACAGGTAATTTAAAAAATAACAGTAATGAAAAAAATTCTTCCAATTCTTTCAATTTTAACAATGAAAATGTGAAAGAAAATGAAAGTACAAATGTGAATAATGAGAAACTATCAATGTCTTCTTCTGATGAGAATAATAAGGAAGAAAATAATTGTAATAAACAAGATGTAGAGGAACTTTCTAACTGCAGCATTCAAAAATCATCAGACATAATTGATGTTGGAAGTCCCACAGAGCTTGAAAGTTGTGATGGTGATTTATCACTTTCAGAAAAACCAAAAGAAATAATTTCAAATAATGAAGAATGCAATTTACCATCATCTACTGCAGTTTTTTTAGTAATAAGTGAATCAAATTCAGATAATAAGGAAATTGAAAATAAAATTATTCCAAAGAACTTAAAATCATCTAATTTTATGGATGAAATTGTTAAAGAAAATATTAAAACTTGCGTCAATGATGAAAAAAATCTGGAAAGTAAACAAATTTCTGCTAATGCTGCTACTGATTTGGATAATGATAAGAATAAAAATGATGTGGAAAATATGGAAATTCCTGTGATAAAAGTATCAGAAAAGCAGGTGGTTAGTTTTTACCGGTTTAATTTATTTAAATTCGGATATTATGTTTTCTAAATTTTTTTGAGTATTTTCTAGGTGATTGAAGTTTCTGAGAAAGATGAAATCAGAGTGGAATCAAAAAAATCCAGTTTTACTGAACTCACAACATACGTATCACCTTTAAGTCATAATCAAAGTGATAACAGGTCGGTAATTTGTCAAATTTTTTGTTGTTTTTTATGTAGATCAATAAATTTTTTTTTTTTAATATTCAATTTTAGTGAAATAAATGATCCAAACGGAATTATTTGTCCATATCAATTGATGGGTCAATGCGATGATAAAGAATGTAAATTTGTTCATTTACCAAATCAGTAAGCGAGAGAATTAGACAGGTGTGATTTAAAAGAAAAAGAAAATTAAATTAACAAAATTACATTGCGCAAGACTGTGATAAACCAAAGAAAAACTCGTTCATGAAAAAACAAAGGAGGAGACATCAAGCTCAGTAATGAAGAGAAAACTTGAAATAACAAAAAAAGGAAAAACTAATCTCAGGATGTAACTAATTTGGTTTTCTTTTTGTTATTTTTTTTTTTTGTTTTCAAAATGTTTTGTTTTTTATTTACATTTTTTTGGTTTTAAAAACTAAGAACCTTTGAGAAAAAGGTTTTTTGTTTTTATTAATTTCTTCAATATACTCGTCAACACAATGGTAAGTTGTTAATTTTAAAAGAAAAGTGTAAATTTGATTTATTTTTTTTTATAACAAGCTGAAAAAAAGTGTTATGAAAGCGTTTTTAACGACAAATAAAAAAAGAATAAAGTACAAATGTACTTAGTGTCCTTATTAAATTTTTTTTAAAAAATAACAATTTTCAACGTAATGTGTTAAAAAAAATTTAAAAAATCAGTGATTTGTTGTGATTATCAAATTTCTTTCGAAATAAAAATATGGATAAAAAATAATTTACAAAATAACTGTACGTAATTAAATAACAATAATTAAAAAAGTGACTTGAAAATATTTTTTTTTTAAAAAAAGGATCAAGTGATTGCGGCGCTTTATGTAAATAATTTTTTTTTAAACTTTCTATTTAGAATTTCACATACGTGAGAAACTCTGATGAAAAAAAGACTTAATTTTTAATATTATTTTATAAAAGAAAAAAAAAATATAGGTATTTAATAAAAAAAAATGTAAATTTTTATAAGTGTTTCGTATAAAAGGCATTCATTATATAATTTCAGTTTTATAAACCCATAAATTTTTCAAAAACAAAAAAAAAAAATTAAGAAGAAAAAGCAAAATTGGCTTTCAAAAAATAATTATGCATAATATTTTAATTTTTAATTTCTTTTTTTACATAATTTTTTTTATTGGAATACCTACTAAAATAGCATTGTCCTTTTTAAATTATTATTTAAGATTGTTTTTTATCTTATATGTTAGAAAAAAAATTTCTAAAAAAAAATGATTTTTGAATAGATTTGTCTATCTTTCAAAAATCAAATTTTTCTATCTTTTAAATTTTTTAATTCTTTGTTAAAATTTGAAAATTAAAAAAAAAATGGGTGGACAACAATGATTTTAATTCCTTCTTATATTAGCTGATAGTAGTTTTTTCTAAACATGCGAAAAATATATTGGAATTATTTTTTTTACGATAATTATAAATTCTTGTATGTTTGTACATTGTACAGAGAATAAAATCTATACAAAATATATATTATATCCTTCAATGAAAAATAAATATTTAAAATAAATTACAATCAGTTTTATTTATTTACTAATTATTTTAATTGTTTTCCATTTGATAGAATTTAAAAGAAATGATGATTTTGTTGTTTCGTCTTGAAGATGTCTTTGATTTTCATAGTAAGTACATTGTACATATGTATAAAGAAAAATAAAATTTCTCTGTATAGAATTTTTTACCCATTTTGGTTCTAGATATGTATAATTTGACCTCAGAATTTAAAAGTATCTTTCTAGGTTATTTCGACTGAATATTTACAATTTGAGAAGTGCAAATAATTCCATTTTGGCTCAATTCTGTAAAAATGTCATGCATCAAGGATAATGAGACATGACGATTTTTAATGTAGTGCACTGGATATCGTACTTGAGAAACAAAACCATGTACATGCAACTTTAGATCAATATTGAACTCAAAGTAAAAGTATCTGTTCATGTTTGGAAAATCTGAAAATGATTTTCAGATTGTTTCTCACTTTATCGAATTTACAGAAAATGAAGATTTTTTAAAAGAAATATGAGGTAGTAGGAAAATATATTCCACTCTTTTTGTTGCAAAAAAATAAAAATAAACAATTCTTTTTTGGAAAAATTTTTTGGTGCAAAATGAGGAAGAAAAGTTAGTTCTACACAAAAAAATTTACACACAAAAACCACATAGAGAGGCTCCGGCGGGATTCGAACCCGCGATCTCCTGTTTACTAGACAGGCGCTTTAACCAACTAAGCCACGGCGCCAGTTGGGGTACACTTTCATTAAAATAAATTTCAATCCAGCAAAAAAATATAAAATCAAATTATTACCAATCTATTCATGTAATGTATTTTCAATTTACTTGTTTTAAATGTTTCGAATGCTTTGGATTATTAAAAACAATGAACTTTTATTATCACAAATATAAACTTTAACTATACCCTAAAATCAAGCAAAGACTAAAAACGATTTTAACAGAGTTTACGGATCATTATTTGGAAAAAAAAACAACTTTGGTCGTAAAGTTTATCTATTATGAAATGTAGGGTTATTTTTGTATTTAAAAATATTTATTTTTCCTAACAGGATACGAGTTACAGAACGAAGAAATAAAAAAAAAACTCAACGAATTATTTTGGAAGAATTCTTCAACAACAAGCCCTGTAAAAAGGAATATTAAAAAAATGAGGATTAAATGTTTTAAATATATGAAAAAGGGGTGTAAGTTAGGAAATAATTATTATCTAATATCAAATTATTTCGTAAGCGCTGGCAACACCAAAGGCGCCGTGGCTTAGTTGGTTAAAGCGCCTGTCTAGTAAACAGGAGATCGCGGGTTCGAATCCCGCCGGAGCCTCTTCTTGTAATTCGTTACCTAAATATGACAATTCAAGAAAAAAAGAAAGTATTTTTATTTTCTCTTCTCCTTCAATTTTTGATTATTCAATTTAATTTTAATTGGTTAATTTTAATTTTGAAGAACTCATTCCGTGGATCAAAAACCAAAATTTTTTACCAAAATAATTTTTGAAGTGTTTTCAAAATTTTCTTATGATATTTTTGAACGCTAATGATTCTCAACCAAAAAGGACGAAATGCCTTAAACATTACGAAGACGTTAATTTACATAGGCATGTCTATGATGAGTCCATGAAGTTAAAAAAGAAAAAAAAGTTTTGTGAACCGTATTCAATAGCTTTAGCTAGGAAAAATCAGACGAAATTTTTTATAAAAACAGTAAATAAAATTTTTAATTTTTTAAATTCGAAAATGCCTTTTAATTCGTTATTGATTGTCGATAATTGACAGAAAATGAAGATTTTTTGAAAGAATCAGGAGGTGGTGAAAAAATATTCTATTTTTCTTCTTTATAAAAAAAAAACTTGTTATAGTAAGTACTAAGTGGAGGAAAAATTATTTTTATTAGAGTAAAAAAACAAACAAACAAACACTCAAATATATTTTTTAGAGGCTCCGGCGGGATTCGAACCCGCGATCTCCTGTTTACTAGACAGGCGCTTTAACCAACTAAGCCACGGCGCCACTTAAAGTATTTTGTCATTATTCTAATTAATAATCGTAAGTTAGATACCATTTTTACAAATTTAACAATTTATAAAATTTTTGGAGCATCAGAATAAAGGATACATATGTATTACAAAAAACAGTTTAAAAAATTAAACCAAAATTTCGTGGTTAAAGATATTTCAGATAATCCTAAGATAATTTTTAATGAAAATGAAATATCTTTTTGTATGATAAAAAACATACAGTAGATATCTTAACTTTTACAGAATTTGAAAAAAATTTGTTGAAAGGAAAAATTTAACAAGAAAAATACATTGTCAACTTTTCAGTCTCCACAGTTGCAGCAGATATAACTGTTTTTAATCTTTATTTTAGTAGGAAAAATTTAAGCCAAGCAAAGCAACAGACAGAGGCATCAAGACGACTAAGAGGTTGTACGTAGAAGTAGATCAGAGCACACCCTGAAAGATTGTCGGAGTTAATTTCCAAAATTAATAAATTTAATACATTCTTGTATACAAGAATTAAAAATCTATCAATAAAAAAAAATTGTCAGATGAAATGTACCACAACATTTTACAATGTTTTGTTGCTTGCAAATGCAAGAACATTTTTAATATATTATGAAGAAAAGCAATAAACCAATAACCGTCAAGTTATATTCTATAATACATTTCCCATACATTTGATGGTGCTAAAAAATTTCAGCGTTTTTTCTGTAGCAACAAGTTTTAAATGGGTGATATCTACTGTACACACTACCTACACGGTGTGTATATAGCAGCACAAATATAAAATATAAAAGTATATAAAGTACATCAGGGAGTGAATTCTCGAGATCACTAGTAACTTCACGTATTCGTATCTTTACGAGTACTTTGTTTCGAATGGTTTATTTCAGACGTATTTTTGAAATCATTCAAATATTTCTTTACCATTTGAATAGAATTACGAGTGTGGTGAAAGTTTTAAAGTTCAAAACTGGTTTTATTATCAGATAAGTTAAATGAGTAAGATGAAAATTAATGAATTATGAGAGAAATATGTCATTTAATAATTATTTTGAGATTTCCGAAGAGAAGTTTCTAAAATTATTCAGATTAAAAAAATGTATAGTGGATGAAATTATTGAAAAATTATGCAAAAGAAATTTTATGAAAATTACAACTGAAAATTATTTCCATAATTATTTTTTTAAGACTTTTATATTTTCTAACTCTAATAATCATGGTAAAATATAATTTAGAAAATATTTCTTCATAAAATATTCTAATAATTCTCTACATATTGTAAAAAGTATAATTGATTGAGCTACATATTGGTACAGCCAACTTTAATTACTTATTTTAAAACTATATTTAGTTAGGCTTCTTCTAATAATTGTTATTTTCATTATTAATATTTTAAATTCATAATTCTAATTTTATAGTTTTTTATTATATGTACATATTATATATATATATAGTATGAGTAAATTCATACGTACATTCTATTAAATAACTATATATACCAGCTCTATAATATTTATTTTTGAGTCATGATTTAATATAAAGTACAAGATAAGAAAAAGCGCAGAAATTTTTCAGCGCCATCAAATATATAGGAAATGTATTGTAGTGTAATACAAATTGACGGTTATTGATTTATTGCTTTTCTCCATACATTACATTAGCTAGCCACTGAAATATTTCTGCACTTGCAACTTGCAAGCAACAGAACATTGTAAAATGTTGTGGAACATTTCTTACTATACTCGGTTTATAAATCGATTATCGAAGTCAGTATTGTGCTTATGGAGGCAGTACCGGATTAGTTTCTGATAACTTTACATATAAATATTTTTGATAAATTATAAATTGAAATTGAGATCTGATCACACCACACAAGAGACAGAATTATACAAACGATATTTTTTTTTTGCAGCAAGCTTGAATTTTTGAAAACGGACCAACTTTTTTTACATTTTATGAAATTTTTTCACACACAATAAAATGAAAATACATTTTATAAATGGGGTGAAGTATGTTGGCGATAAATTTTGACAGGGGAAATCACCATCGACAGCGGAAATTGTCTTAATTGTGTTTACGACATTAAAGTAATTTTGTTCCTAATATACAGAAATCATATCTTGATCCGGAATATTTCAGTGGCGCCGTGGCTTAGTTGGTTAAAGCGCCTGTCTAGTAAACAGGAAATCGCGGGTTCGAATCCCGCCGGAGCCTCTGTGTTGTGTCTAGTTGGTATTTTATTGTGTTGTTGGCGAAATAATTAATTGGTACCAATAACCATAGAGATTGCAAGAAGAGAAAACAAATTTTTTTTTTTTTTTTTTTGTTAGTTAAAATACTTTTTCTTAATTCTGTAGACTTGAAACTTTAATTAAATTTTAAATTATGAATTATGAACTTTTTTTAGAAAAACATGATATTGAAAAAAAAGGTATAACATTATTTTACTTGAACATTCCAAAAGCATAATTTACGATCTTGTGCTGCTGCTACATATGATAATCTATAATGCCAAGATAAACCTCCAAATAATTTTAATGGTGCTTCAATTAATGGTATTTGCGATTTTAACGTAATCACTTTTAATGTAATATCTGGCCTACCGATACTTGCAACAACATGATCACCATTTGGACAAAATTTTACTATACGACCACCATCTTCATGGATTGATTTTTTATCAGCTGGCCGACTAATTATTTCGATTAACATGCAAAAAAGTAAATATGTAAAAACTTTGTAGTTTTTTTTTTTTTTTAATTAAAATAAATTTCTTTTTATAACATACCATGCTCTTCGTATATCCCAAATAATAATATCACCACCACCTATAGTACATATATGAAAACGATTTTGTAATGACCAATCAGCATACATTAATGGTATTTTTGATGATTCCATTGACATAATAACTTGTTGTGATTTAACGTTATATAAATGTATAATACCATTTTTTTCAGCAACTAATATTTTACCATATTCTTCTGGATGCCATTTAATTGATATACCAGATGATTTTAAACAAAATATTGTTGTTGTTTCATAATTATCAATTGAATTCCATATTATACATGAATGATCATCACTAACACTTGCTAAATATTCACAGTTATCTGAACTCCATGCAATATCATTTATATAATTTGTATGTCCTTTTAATAATTGTACAGTATCAGCATTTTTTAAATCACTACGATATATACGTAAGTTAAAATCAGCACCAGCTGCACATAACGTTACAATTTTTGGTAATACAGCTAGTGATGTTTCTGGTGCAAATGTAATTGCATGACATCTTGATTCATGATAAATTTCTTTCAATTGATGCCATTCAAATGTTTCTAATTCAGATTCTTCCTGTAAAAATTGGAAAAATTTATAGGATGAAATTACAAAGAGGAATTCTTCACATTTTCTCAAAATGAAAAATTTCAAAATTTTAAAACAAAAAATGATTCATTTATTGTGAAAAATCCTTTAGAATTTAAATCACTGCCTCTAATAAATAAAAAGAAGTTAAAAAATTCAACTGAAAACACATATATTTTCAAGATTATAGTGTTCCATTTTTTTTTGGAAGCTATAGATCCATTTGGACTTTAGTACCATTGAGGAAGTTATGTTATTCTCAACTTAAACAAACCAGTAAATAGTTTACTCCTTCAAATTCTTCTCCCATAAATTTTGTTTTGATTCTCTGGTACATTTGTTATTTACGTCTTTACTTAGAACATTTCACTAATAAGCTTAAGTTCTTATCTTCTGTAGAGACGTCTGGAATTTTTTTCTAAATCTGCTCTATTTATACAACCAGACAGGTATGGCAAATGATTTACATTTTATTAAATTGTGTACAATTTTATTTTAATTTTTTTTTTTAAAAAAAAAGGTAAATTAAATATTCTTACCGGAAATTTTACAATTCCTAGAACAATCTTTTTTGGAACTGCAATACAAATAAGATTTGGCGCTAAATCACTTGCATACAATTCAAAACAATAAATTTGATCATTTAACGTGATTGTATGTGAAGGTAATGTGGCATTTCTCATTTTTAAGACTATTTCAAATTGAAATTACGAAACAGAAATTAAAAAACCACTGAAAATTACTACCCACATATTTCAAAAAAATTATATTGAAGGTTTAGGTTATTTTTCTAGCTCACCGGTTGTATTTGGTTGACGTTTGTGAAATTCAATGAACTCTCACCAAACCTAATGCTATCCAGATAGTATCAGTACCAACATGTTATCTGGGTAGCTACACACGATCGAACTTGGTTGTACAACCTTTGATCCTTTGCCAAATTTATGACTAATCACTGTTTGCACATTAGGTGGTTAGACCAGTTATTTTGCGCTGGTTGTAACAACAATGGTATAATTTTTTCCAACTTGGTATAGTAAGAAATCATCCAAAATAATTTCAGCTTCACAGTTGTAATACACTCATACTCTTGTTACAACTGGTCGTGCCACCTTCAGATGTAGTTTGAGCAGTTGTAAGAACAGGTTTTATAACCGGTTTGCGTCATTGTTACAACAACCTAATGTGTACAGGTTTAATTGATCTATCCATCCATAACCAGTCGTCAGAATAAATTTTATTTAGAAAATTAATTAAAAATTATTTTTAAATTTTAAGAAAAATCGACTATCCGATTTATGCATGAAAATTCAATTCAAGGCGCTATATGGGATTACGAATTATACCGCTTTGAATTTTAAAAGGAAAAATTTGCAAATCGAAATTTATTTACTCAAAATTTCATGAAAATTATTTTCAATTCTTTAAAAGCGTGAAATTTGAAAGAGTAATATCAAATTTCGCTGGAGTCTTGATCAATAAACTCCGCTCATGTGACTTTTATTTTTAGTTGAAAAAAGATCTCATAATTCTTTTGTGAAGAAATTACCTATAGTAATTTATAATAAAAACATTTATATTTCCTTGAAAATGATAAAGGAAACTTTTGGTGTACTTGCAACATTCAATCTTAGAAGCGAGACTTTGAAAGAACACGTATGTAAATAATAAATATTTCAATTATTAATTAAAAACAAAATTAGTTGATTTATGTTATAACTTTTTTTTAATTTCTTTTAATTCATTTAAAATTTTTTCTAGTAATTCAATTTGCTTTTCAAGTAGTTTGTTTGTTTTTGTATTTTCTTCTTTTACAAATGTTTTAGTTGCAGCTGCCGCAGAATTCACTGTTTCGTCGGACGAGATTGATACAGCTGCTTCAAAATCTATTGTGCCTGCTCTTGATGTTGACGCAACTACATTCACAGTGTCTTCTATCGATGATGACGCTGGCTGGCTTAGTTGTGCATCTGTGAATATCTATTGCAAAAATGAAAAAAAAAAGTTTGAAATAACAAGCGATATCTATTTAGAAACATTCTTACATCTAATCCTTCATTTACTCCTTCAAAAAAGCTTTCTCTAAAAAACTCTACTAGCTCAAAATCGAGCTCATCGAGTGGTTTTGGGCCTTCATCGGTTTCCTTCAGATGTTTTCCTGTTCGATTCTGAAAGCTTATAATTTTGCCATATTGCTTTTTAATGAGCGCTTTCCAATCAATCCAGCACTATGAATAAACAAAATTTCCTTATGAAAACAATTGTTCGTTAAATTTTTTTTTATATACATATGTACGTATACCCTTTTCCATTGCTCGGCAGTCTTATTCGCACCAGACAAAGAATTCAACTCCATTGACACTTGATTCCAAACGGCTTTATGTTTTTTGCCGCTATCCTTCGAAGAATATTTTCCTCTACCTACTTCAAAGTTTTTCTTCATCAAGGATATCAGCATTATTTTTTGAGCTCTCGATACTCTTCCTGTATAAACTTTAGACTGTTTCAATAGAATTCGTTACAGAAGAAAATGTTTAATATTTTTATTGGAACTAAGGAAATGAGAATTCTGAGATTTCTCACTTCCTCGTATGACGTATGATAAGATCGTTTTCTTGCACTCATCTTCTCCATTCGTCAATAGAGATCGGTACGAAAAATCTCAATTCCTCAGTGAGTAAATCAGTCAAAATATTCTAAGCTCATTTGTTGAGTATCAGTATCACTGAGGAAGTAATATTTCTCGTGACGACCTCTATTGTCGAATAAAGTAAATGAGTGCCAAAAAAACGCACTTATCAAGTGAGGAAGTGAGAAATCTCAGGATTATCACTCCCTCCGTTCCAATAAAACACAGCTAGCGTGACTGCGTGTGCATTGATAGGGATACAACTTTTTTGGTATATATTGTTACAAACTAGTAAATTGATTTTTCGGCAGAAGAAACACAAAATTTAAAATATGTTTTGAAAAAAAAGGAGTAGTACGGCAGTACGCTTATTAAAATCGGAGTAAAAATACTCCGATAGGAGTCAAACGACAGTTCTGATGAGTGATGTGATCACATTTCACTTCCTCTCCCACAGTTCCAGTAAAACACAGCTATCTACGTAAAGCAGACCAAGGTATATAGACAACTATATAATCATTTGCTTGAAATTTGTGTGATATTTAATTTAAATTTTGTTGTGTTCTAGTATTTTAGCGTTATTTTGTGATAATTAAAGATTTCTGATTTCAAATTAAATTAATTTAAGTCAGTTAAATGAATCTTCACTTTTTGAAGTTAATGAGTATATTAAAATATTATTTTTTAGATTCAGGTTATATTTTGAATTGAAAACGTTAATAAATCAGTTTTAAGTTATGAAGTAAATAAAAAATTGAAAAAAAATTTGTACAAAAAATAAATATTATTTTATTTTTACGTAAAATAATTATACATATCGTTTTCGAAAATTTCAACCAAATGACGTCATATGCTGAGAGAAGAGAGCAAACCCTGGAAGAATATACCTTGTACTTTGTAGTTGTCTATATACATACCTTGATACGAAACGAGTAGGTGTCACTTCTTTCCATCGACATTCACATTCAATTTACTTTACCTCTTTTTTTGTATCCATTTGTTTTTTATATTTGTTTCTAATATATAACTATACTAATTTTACAAATCTAAATATGTACTTTAAGTTCTTTATTCCTTTGTATAACACTTTTTTCCATTTATGTACATTTTTTCACTTATTTATTTCCTAAATTAAATCTATAAAAAAGTACACAAGCAAAAACTTCAATTAATTATTCAACATTAGGTTAGGTTAGTGAAAATAATTTCAACGAGTTGAAAAAAGTTTTTCAACTCACCATTCATATAAAAATATTCACAATAGAGAAACTTCTCGGCTGGTGATTTGGTGAACTACAATACAGAAAATTGTAATTGGAATATGCGTTCTTTTTATAAAACAACAAATTGAATTATGTAGATCGAAAACTGTTGTATTCAAATTTCAATATTGAGCATGGTAAATAGAATTCTTTTTCTATTATTGAGAATCACCATTGATTGATTCCTATTCTAGCCAGACCTAATCGAAATAACTAATATTAGCTGGCTATAAGTATATGTATGTACATACCTTTAAAGATAATACATAGAATAACAATAAATATTCCAAAACAGAAAAGTCTTGAAAAATAAATTTTAAGTTCTAAATCTGTTCTTAGAGCATATAGACAAGAAGGAATCGCTTAAGAGCCAAATTTAGTAAAAAATTTTTTCGAAAACAACAATAACATCGTCTGAAATGTATTTGTGGCTGCACCAACACAAGCAAATAAATTTCGTCTAAGTGTTGGTGTATATGATTTGAAAAATTTTCATAGTTATAGCTATAGTTATAGCTATAGCTATATATGGCGATCATACTGCATGGATGTACGTTTGTAAAATGTGTATGTAGGTACAGGCTACAGCTAGCATGCAGCTGTTATAGCTGAAATTATTTCAGTTGAAGGTCACAAATTTTTCATACAACAAATTGTTTATGTAAAAATTCAAAAATACTGAATTATTCTATTTTTTAAATTTTTATATGGAAGGATATGTGGCTTTTCAACTTTGAACTCTTATATCTCGGGCTTTGTTGCACCGATTTGAGTCAAATAAAATGCACTAGGTCAGAAAATAGTTCTAAATTGAAACGCATACTTTTTTCAAGGATCACGGTATGAACTAAGGAGGGCCTTATATAAAGGAAAAGAAAAAAGTTGTTTTTTGAAAAAATGCCTTTTTTTATATTTTACCCTATACCTTTTGTCCTAGTTAACGGATATTCACCGTTAAAATTTCATATAATATTAGACCCTTCAAGAAATATCCAGACCAAATTTCAGTTCCTTAGTCTCACGGCAACATACTTTTATAAGGAGTCAAAAAATGTAAAATTTTGATACTTAAAATTGATTCGTGTGAGTTTTATGTTTAGCGCCCTGTAACTCGCGTCTCAGTTCAGGGATCGTTTTGGTGCTAAAAAGGGTTTTATAGAGAATGACAAGATTAATATTGTGCAGAAATTTCAATTCAATCGGTTTTTAGAGTCCTGAGATATTCAACTTTAAAAACGAAAACGGTCAAAAATTGAATGGAGTGTTAAAATAATAAATAATACGGTATAATATATGTATAAGGTTTTCAAAATATGAAGAATTTGTAGAAATTTTAAATATTGTACATTTTATTTTTCAATTCAATTCATTCTTTCGGCGTTACCTTGGAGGTAGAATGATTGACGAGTTTAACCTAGGATTGCCTGATCAAGATTGTCAAAGTTTTAGCCGTGCGTATACAAATGTATACCATACATTTTATATGGAAATTTTGAAATTTTATTCTCAAAAAGATGTATCTCAGCATCCGGTGAACCAAAAACTAATATTTTTATATTAAAATCTTTATTGAAATGTTCTTCTTAGTGTTCTTTCTATTAATGTCCTATATTTTTTCTATTTTTCGAAATAAAATGGAAAATAAGGTTAAAAATGTTAAAAATCTTCATGATTTTTCGCGTATTTTGTCGTTTTGGTTGAAAATAATAGTACTTAGAGAATTACTGTATATACCTAGCTATGTGCAGCTTAACTATACATAACTTTTATATGCTGTTTACGTTACTTAATCATCACACATACTACAAAAATTGCAATTTTCTTTGCACCGAGTTTATAGAGTTTATACTATCTGTGTAATTCTTATTTAAACCCATAAGTATGCAAAAAAATGTATGTGAAATGAAAAATTAGTAATGAAATTTTATGAAAAATTAACAAATTGTTTTATTGATAATAATTAAACTACGTAACCAATTTCCTTGAATTTTTTTTTAAACTTTTTGGAAAAGGTTATATTTAAATCTTATAAAAAGAAATTATAGTATCTAAAGGTTTTAATACATGAAAAAAGTGTGAAAAGTTTAGTGAATTTTTTTTTATCTGTACCTTCGAAAATCGAATATAAAAAAATTTAAGGACCAAAATTTAAAAATGTGTTCCACTTAAGGACCACAATTCCCTTCCACCTATCTATATTTAAAATTTCATGAAAATCGGTTAAAAATTGTAAGCTGTAGGTGGTCACTTTGCAGGCCCAAAATCGCAAAACAGCCACACTTTGAATCTTTGTATTTTTGAAATAAAGGACTTTTTCAAAAATGGTTCCACTTAAGGACCACAATTCCCTTCCACCTATCTATATTCGAAATTTCATGAAAATCGGTTGAAAAATGTAGGCTGTAGGTGGTCACTTTGCAGGCCATTTTACTAAATTGGGATTTTAAATTAAAACATTAGATTTGAAATACTGGATGGTAGGTGTTCAAAACTCCTTTGTTCTGAATAGGGTAAAATTTGTGAAATAAACTGTTTATTGATCTAAGGCTCCTAAACCTTGACCAGTTGCTGCCTGTATATACGGCTCTTGATACCGCTATACAAAATTCTTGTAGGAATTGAGTTATGTCACGATCAGTGCTTCAAACAGATTCACTTGAAGATCCTAATAAAAGTCTTGGTTCACTGTCAGAAAATAACTCATAATTTATTGTTAATTTACATGGCCTTTTATACAAAAATTTTCATTACATTGGAAAATTACATACTAGAATAGAAAATGTTTAAAAAAAATAACAATAAAAAATTTACCTACTATTAATAATAAAAAATATTAAAATATATTAAATGAAAATTCATGCACGTAAAAATGTAAAAGCTCAGCAATTTTACTTTTCACATTTATAAATTCTCATAAAAATGTACTGGACTTAGTAAACAAAAATATCAAATTTCGTCTGGCAATTTGTTCGTTAAACTTACTTTTTGTTGATATAAACAAATTTAATTAGAATAAAAATTACAATATTTTATGAAAATAAAATTATGAACTAATTATGAATTTTTGATAAGTAAAAATATGAAATATAATTAATATGAAAATTATGATATTATTAAGTATGAAATCTCAACAATAGGAATCAAAATATCTTCAATAAATCATCATTGGAAAAGGGGAAGAAATATTGAAGACTAATTGATACCCAAGTATCAGTACCAAAATGCTATCTGGGACATATGTGATCACTTCAGTTTTATTTATGCTGTTATGATACTTACTTTTTTTAAATCTTAATTTTCAAATTTTAAGTATCGAGCGAATGAAAGAAAACTTTCACATTGTAGTGAAAGAATAAAACATATGTATGTCACATTTGAAGTTGAAGTGGGGAAAAAATCATCTTAAACTTTACGAAATTAAGATTATAACAGATTAAGTCGACGAAAAAGAATGAAAAACTCATTCTTTTTTTCTGAACTTAATCTTGTACCGACTTAATTTTTGACAAGTTCCTATGTTTATTAGTTGCTAGTCTATATCTTAGCTCCTCACTCCAAAGCAACTGTCTCATTCACCCATTGCTTAAATTAAGATTTTAAAAAAGTAAGTATCATAACAGCATTAAAAAAAGTAAGTATCATAACAGCATTAAAAAAAGTAAGTATCATAACAGCATTAAGAACTGAGGAAGTGATATTTCTGATATTTATCACTTCCTCACTGAGGAAGCACGTGTTTTTTTTTTATTTGACAATAGAGGTCGCTTCGCGTATTATAAAAAGTTTTATAAATTAAATGCATTAACATCTAATATTCATAATACTCGTGTTTTTCTGGACCTGATGAATTTATTTATTATTACTTCAGTTTTGCTCAGATCCCTTATCTTTCTTTTAGAAAATAGCTTCACTTCCAGTGCCCAGTAAAACAATACAAAAAATTAATTACATACTTGAACAAATTTCACTAATAAAAACCCAACATTAAAAAACAATAAAAAATGAAATATAAAATACGAATTACAAATTCAGGTCATAACCCCAAACTTCGATTTCATATGATACTTTGACACTAGAAACAGCTGATAAACTGAAACTGATGAATGATGAAAGAAAATTGTTCATCAGTTCATCAGTGATGAACCGAAATTTTTCAAAGCGACCTCTATTGTCGAATAGAAAAGTGAGTCCTAAAAAAACGTGTGTACTCAGTGAGGAAGTGAAAAATATCAAAATTATCAGTTTATCAGGTCCAGAAAACTACGACTAATATCTGTGTACATTGGTGGTTTCATCCCCAAAAAACAGTTGATTCGAGGAGTAGAATTTTTGAATTTCTTTTATATAAACTGTAAATCTTTTTTTTATAATGCTAACATGTAAGACATTTAATCTGGCAAATGTAATAGGGCGATTCTCTGAAAAGTGAAACCAAAACCGAAAAACTAAAAATAGCATTTATTCAATAAATACTAATATTGGTGTATCTTATTAATATAATTTTGGTTTTTGTTATCTATATTAATTCTTCTGCTCATCAACAACCTTACTTAATGTCTAAACCTGCCATGAGTTATGGCAAGACATAATTTATGTCTGATGAATGTTCATTGTTGTTGTTGCATTTTCATGACAAGACATATGTCAAAATTTGAGAAATTATTTTTGATTCATTTGAACTCGATTTCGAAAAACCGAATTAAGTTTATATATACGTACATAAATATATTGTTTTCATAATTGAATACTATTTTATTGGCGTCTTTCGGATTACTTTTAAAGTAAAATAATTTAATAGCATTTTTCTTTTGGGAAGACATTTTACACTATAACTATATTAAAAAAACAACAAATAAAACGAATTGAAGCTGAGTTGAAGTCGGATTACAGTTAATTACTTCGTACATATATACTCGAAACGACGACGATGAATGTTGCTCTACGAATTAATTGTCTTGCCATGATAAGCCCAGGTTTAAAAATTTATTTCAAGACATAAGTTATGTCTTGCCATAATTCATAGCAGGTTTAGAAACGGAGTTACGCATGCATTCGTATAAACGAAGATCTTTACATATTTACTAATTTTCTTCTTCGTTACCTGGACTTCCACATTTTTTTTCTCTTACCTTTTTTCAACAATCATCATTGAGCATGAACACATTAGGTTGTTGTTACAACGACGCAAACCGGTTATAAAACCTGTTTTTACAACTGCTCAAACTACATCTGAAGGTGGCACGACCAGTTGTAACAAGAGTATGAGTGTATTACAACTGTGAAGCTGAAATTATTTTGGATGATTTCTTACTATACCAAGTTGGAAAAAATTATACCCTTATGTTACAACCAGCGCAACAATAACCGGTTTAACCACCAAGTGTGCAAAGGGTGATTGAGTTTTTCTATCAACATTTTTGATGTAGACATATGATGTAATAAAACTACAAAAGCGGCACTTTAAAATTACCTGACACTTTGCAGAATTTTTTAGAAAAATTTTTGTGTTGTAATATATGGGCATCGTGTGATTCTTCTTCTTTACTACCTCCTTTTTACACATATTTTAAAAATCAACTGAAATAATTAGAAATATATGTATGTTATATGTAGTTTTTAAGAATTACCTATTATGTACAAAATATCAAAGTATCAATTATGTACATTTTGAAATACTTTAAAATTTTTATAAAAAATACTTGTTTGTTTATTATTTTTGCAATGTTTTGTTGATTAAATCTGAAAGTGTTGATAGTTTTTGTCAATTTTTCTTCCATCTTTTGAATCTGGATTACCCGTTATACTCTTAAATACTGTGGCTAATCCGTTAAAAATTCCTATTTCAAATCTGGATCCTGATAAATGATGGAGGGATTAGGGAGCTAAATTTATCTTTGTACTGTACTATTTAAAAAGCGATGGCTTTTCTGACTGATTTTATTTCTGTAAAATATGGTTCTTCGACCTTTGTGTATGTTGGATATACATATATGTCTCACTTAACTGCTTAGAAATGTGATTTATTTCACTTTCAAGTGGTTTTAAGTCAAAAAATTGAATGAAATTGTGTTCAGTTTTTTTCACCTTACCATTGCCTAAGTTGAAGGGACTCCTGAGTTCGAATCTACGTTAGTTTAGTAATTTTAATTTCAGTTGCCCTTATGTGCTCACCACGAGAATGAAAAGAATCCTGAAAAGTGATAGAGGTTTTTGATTAATTAGAGGTCTTCTTAAATTATTTTTTTGGTATGTGTTTTCGGGAGTTTCGACCGTAATATGTTGATTTTCTTTTACTAAGTGGGGTTTTGAAACTAGCTTTATATCTTGCTCGTGTCTTATGGTAGACAAGTCCATAGGAAAAAGGTTCTGCACGATTGTTATTGAGGTTGGTTATAATATTACTTTTTTTTGGACCAAGTTTATATGTATATGCTTGTAAATTTCCAGAATTTTTTGTTTATGTTAAATCTAGGTACCCGGTAATGATATCTATTGGGCGGTGCTTAGTTGTTGAATGAACTGAATGGTTATACCTCTGTATTGCGTATAGCATTTGGTTTAAAATGTTTAGATCTTTTTTGTTTTATATAAAATTCGTATATGTTCTGTAATCGTACAGAATGAAATTTTTCAATAGTACCATTTGAATTAGGATGAAGTGGTGTAATATAGTGGACATTAATTTTATGTAAAGTAGTTAAGTTTTTGATGATACTGTTTTTCAATTCAGTTCTATTATTAGGGACTAACATTTTTGGTATCCCGTGGTGGGTCATGAAATTTGTAAAAGCTTGAGTTACATGTGAAAATATTGCCAATCAAACAATGTTCAGTAGAATCCTTTATTTAATCAACAATATTTTACTAAAACGCCAAAAGAATAAAACGATTGGGTTTTTGAAAGAAAACGCAATGTTTAGTACTAAAATTATTTATTTATTAACTCAAAAAATAATAAAAAATAATCAAACAACTCAAAAAGTAAAGCAACTTAAAATTAAATAATTCAAATAAATCAATAAATAAAGCAAACTAAAGATCAAATTAAATCATAAAAAAAGTAAACAAAAATCAAAATAATGATAATTAATAATTTAATTAAATTTAATTAAATAAAAATCAAAATAATAAATTCTTTTAATTTAGTGATAATTAATAATTAAAGTAAAGCAATTATTTAAATCCAAAATGAAATTAAAATGAAACAATGTGATGAGTGATGATTTAAGATGAGGAATATTCCTGTAAAGATTAAAATATTATTGATTATACAGTAATATTGCTGATACTATATCATCCCAAGTTTACATGTAATTAGTAGTTAAAATTTCAGAGGTTAGGTAAACTCTGTAGCAAATTGTATACCTTAGTAATGGCTGACTTTTATCAGAAGATATTTGAATTCATAAAATAAAACAAGTAAGCTTAATTAATGGAAGTGAAGAATTCAGGTGATCTTAAGCAAGTAAGTGAAGCTAAACAAGTGAGCGTAATCACTTGAAGTGAAGTGAAACAAGTGAGTTTATTCAATTGAAGTGAAGTGATTTAACTGAAATTAAGCAACTGGAGTGAAGTAAAATAACTGAGGTTAATCGATATAAGTGAAGTGAAATCAAATTAGTTGTTAATTTCAACAAGATACTGCCGTTGTAACCACCAGTAAAGACTTTATGTGTTGAACAATGCTGTAGTCACGTTGAATGGTAAATGGGAATTGACTTGATAAATTAAAGCTAAACTTAAATGTTTTAAAGTTTAAACTAAATTGACTTTAAATTTGAAATTCAACAAAAGAAAATCTATGGAAATTGATTTAATAAATTAAAATTTAAACTTAAATTCCAAGTTTAACTAAATTGACTTTAAATTTTAAGTTACTAAAATTGTTAAGACCGAAAATATAGAAATTGTCAGAATAAGTTGGACTTCTGTTTTATGGTCAATGCCCATTAAAACAGAAATCACCAATCAAATTCACTAAAATCTCCTATCTTATGGTCAATACCCAATAAGATGGAAATTATCAAGACAATTCCCTAACAATTTTCTATCTTATGGTCAATACCCAATAAGATGAAAATAACAAGTAAAGAAAAAAAAAAATACTTACAGATCAATACTCTTGTAAGTAATTAAAAGTTCCTGCACTTAAGGTCAATACCCTTTAAGCTTAGGAGAGGACTTCTTGCCTGTTCAATTCCCAAAGCAGAAGTAACGATGGTTGTGCAGTATCTCGTTTTTATACTATTAGGGGTCTATTGTTTTAAATTTGATCAGCCATCTTGAATTTTGTTAATTTGTTGGTACTTGGTACATTTTGCTTATTTTTTTAAAGTTTTTTTTGATTTCATACTACTTTGTGATGAGTTTTTTATTTTAAAATTTGTATTAGAAATTTAGACATATGTTAGTATTAATAGTTTTATTGTTAATATTTTCCTTTTTTTATTATCTTTAATTTTGTGAAGATTGGGTTAATGGTACATTGTGGAGTTAAATTGTGAGTAATGGAAGTGGGATCTATGGTGGATAGTGGAACTAAATTAGTGACATGTTGAAGTTGTCAAAAAGTGACATGTTTACTTTTTGATAATTTCAACATTTTCCCGTCTCCAAAAAAAAAGAAAGAAAAAAAAAACAACAAACCAATGATAATACAACCTGCATACCATACCTTGGTGATTTTTAGGACATACATTCCCTGTCTTGTCCTTATTATCTTTAGTTCAATATCCTCGAACCTTTTTCTAAAACTTTTTAAGGTACCTAACACCCGTACCCATGGTATTGGTAGGTGTCGTAGCCTTAACCATGTGGCCTTTTCGACCACGAAGTTTCGAGGTGGGACTCTGCTTTCCCTTATTTTTCTTTCGAGTCGCAGCTTGTACTCGATGAAAGTAATTCTTCGTCTCATTTTCCCCTTTTTTTTTGTTTGCTAAAAAATTGAATTAAATTAACTTACCAGTAACCTTGCGTATAATATAATTTGCAATGACGTATTGAGCAATTGAAAAAAAAATTGTAGTAGAGAATTGATTATTGTAATAGAAAGGTAGTAATCGTAGTAGTGTTTTGATAGGGATGTGAAAATGTAACATTGTTCAACACATTTCAAATAATTTTATTATTGAGTTTCGACTGGCAATTTACAAATTTTAGTTATTGGACGTAAATATTCGGTGGAATTAGTTTTAATGGTTACAACGCGTACCCTTCCATCACCACCAGGATGAATGTTTGTTACACGACCAAGTGGCCATCTTGTTGGAGGACACCTTTCATCCTTTATTAAAACGAGATCGTTTATTTGCACGTTTTGTTGGTTTTCTTGCCATTTGTATCGTTGTTGTAATGTATGTAAGTATTCTCTAGACCACCTTTTCCAAAAGTGTTGGGTTAAATTTTGAACAGTTAGCCATTGATTTAATAATGGTGTTTTTTCCTTAACTTCAGGTTCTGGCACTGCTTTATTAGCCTGCCTACCTGTTAGGAAATGTCCAGGTGTTAGGCTTACACAATCATTAATATCGTTAGAGATTGGAGTTAATGGTCTAGAATTTACACAAGCTTCTATTTGGCACAAAAGTGTTAGAAATTCCTCTAAGGTTAATTTAGTATTTTGTAACACTCGTTTCAAATGAGTTTTTACTGCCTTTACTCCGGCCTCCCATATGCCGCCGAAGTGAGGTGCTGATGGAGGATTGAAATGCCATTGAACGTTTTGTTCAACTAATGTAGGAAGGATCTTTGATATATTTTCTTGAAGCGCTGTTCTTAATTCTTTCTCTAGAATATGTTTTGCTCCAATGAAATTAGATCCACAATCGGAGTTGTCAAAAAGTGACATGTTTACTTTTTGATAATTTCAACAACATGTATTGCGGACGTCTAAAAGATGCGCTTGACCGTATTTATAAAAACGGTCGACTCTTGTTAGGAATTATTGTTTTTTTATTTTGAAAGTATGAGCATGAACTATTTCAAAAGGCCTACTTGGTGTGGTGTACTCTGTTCACAAAGTTTTTTCAGTACAGGTCTTATGGACATATTTTGTCTTGTTTCTTCTTTGAGTAATTACATAAATGTGATTCTTATTTTCGTCACCGACAGTGTTACCCTTTAGTTTATATTTTGTATCTAAAATCGGATGAACTTTTTGTACAGTGTTGCCGTTTGTACATTTGTTTTCAAATTTTATAAAATTTTATACTTTGTAAAAATTGTTTCTCAATAAAGAAAATTTATAATACATGTTTTTTTTTTTTTAAATTTAATAATTATTAAAAATTTATTAAATAGAAAATTTTATGAATGTGTAATATTAGATTTAAATTATTCCTATAAAATAAGAAAATGTAAAAACCCAAAAACATTGCATTCACATATGTATATCGTACAAACAGATAAGTGAAAGTAAAAGTGATTACGGGTTTTACTTTTTTGTTTCATAGCTGATCGTATGAATGAAGAGATAATTTACATTATCCTTATCAGTACCAATACTAATGTATATATTCCATTGTTTTTTTAATTCAATTTGTTGATCATAAGAATTTTAAAATTACACAACACTTTGCAGAATTTTTAAGAAACATTTTTGTGCTGTAATATTAGGGTATCGTGCGATTCTTTTTACACATATTTTAAGAAAAGAATTACCCATTATGTACAAAATATCAAAGTATCAATTTATATACATTTTTTCCATAGAGTGAGTATTTATTACAAAATGCATTTCTATTGCAAAGGAATATGTGTATACAATTGCATAAATTTATAATAATATGTAAAAAAAAATATGTAAAAAACATTTTTTTAAATAAAACATAATTTATGCTACATCATATCATATGCATACTTGTAAATGTATAAATAAATGCATAAATTATAATAATAAAATTTAATTTTTTATTATTAAGAACGGTACTACTATTAAGTAATATAATTATTACACAGCAGTCAGCAACACTAACTTGCGATTACTTATTGTTCATTCTACTTTTTATACACACATCTCGAATATAAATCAACCAACTTTTAGCTCATCAGCGTGTGTGCGCATAAATTTTTCATCATTTTTATCTTTCTTCATAATTCACTTTGTTAATTTTTTTCATCCAGAGAATTGAATTGAAATATAAGAAAAATAATCAGTCGCAGTAGTACAACTGTGTTACTGGGGACAACAAAGGGATGGCTGTTATTGTTTTTTCTGTTTTACAGCGTCTCGTTGCACATATAATAGATTGAGGTATGAGTAGCTTAATATACTCCTATTAAATGTAACGACACTGGATAAAAATGAACTCTTCCATAAGACCTATACTGAAAAAACTTTGTGAACAGAGTATAGTTATATTGAACTTTAATTTAGGGGGATAACGGTCGTATTTCATTTGTTGACATAAGCTACAATTGTTAATAAAAGTTGTAATAGTACTTTTTATATTTGGCCAATAGTAGTGCTTTTTTATTTGAGATTCTGTTTCTGATATACCACGATAGTTTGTTATACCTTCATGGTATTGTTGCACTATGTTTTCTTATTGATCTGTTCTTGTCACATCCTTAAGTATTTTTGTGCAAAGTACTTAGTAGTTTGAAACCCGGGTTTTAAAGGTTTCCCGTAAAATATTACAAATTTAAATATGTTTAAAATATTTTCTGAAAAGTTATTTTCAGATACCTCGAATGTGGTACGTGTTTTGTCTTGAAATAAGCGTGATATTTTGGGAGAAGTAGTTATGTGTGAAACTATTTTAGTTAAAATTTGGTGTTTGAAAAAAATGTATCGGCGTTTCAGCTATCGGTAGATCGAATATGGATTTTTCTTCATTCATATATGTATGTATTGTATTGCCCTCGCTATCGTTTTCAAAATTATCGTTCAAAACATCGTTCAAATTTGGAAATTCAGCTATATTACCCACAACTGATAGTTTAGTTTATCAGAATCAAGTGATTTTCCAATATTTTGTACGGGGTTTTTTGACAAGAGAGGTTTAACTGAGTATGCATTTATCTTATTTATTTTAATACGAGACTGAGCATCTGCATTGGAATTTAATGAGCCTTTTTTATATATAATTTTGTAGTCAAATTCATCTAATATGAGGTACCATCTAGTGAGCTTTGCATTTGGGTCTTTAATGGAGAATAGCCAGTTCAAGGGTTTATGGTCGTTGAATATATTAAACTTTCTACCATACAAATATGGCCGAAAGTATTTTGTCGTCCATACAATCGCGAGGAGCTCTCTTTCAATAGTGCTATAGTTATTCTTTGTATTGTTTAGGGTTCAGGATGTACACATGTATATGCTATCGGCTTGTCATTACCAGGCGGCCCTTGCGACAGGACAGCACCTATGGCAAATTGACTAGCATCTGTGGTTAGATTCAATGGTAGGGTAAAATCGGGATATTGCAGAATGGGTTCATCAACAGTTGCAAAACATCGAACATATTCTGGACTTATGTATATAAGTTATATTCACTTTATTTCCTTTTTTTAAACAAATACTCATCAGTTTTGTAATTTTTGCTAGATTAGGGATAAATTTCCGATAATACGCAACAAGACCGAAAAAGCTTTTTATTTCTTTTGGAGTTTGTGGGATTGGAAAGTTTGGGATAAACTTGACTCCGCCAAATAAACTTATTTGGCGTCAACATTGTCTCACAGATTAAGTATCTAGGTATTCTTCCGATTAACATTGTTCAAGTCAATTTAAAGTTTAGTACTATAACATTAGCTGTGTTTCATTTGTTTCAAGTACCTGATAATTCTCAGTTTCTCAGGGAGATGTACGTTCCATTTGCGAGTTTGGATTCTATTCTCCAACAGATGTCAGGTTTGCTAAACTAAGAATGATTTGAGCCAACTGAAAAATAAATTTTATAAAAATTATGAAATCAGCTGATGTCATATACGCACAGTCAACAGTAAACTGTCATTATGATATCAGAATATGTAAAAGAAAGAAGCGTTTTGTCGATTGTGTAACTGTAACCTTTTATTAATTTGAGACGTTTCATTTGTCATATTTTTTCTCACTTAAAGAAGAAGAAGACAAACTAAGACCAAATATGGCTGAACTGAGAATGATCAGATACTTAAGACAAATGTAACACAGCTATTGACTACGTCAAATAAAAGCATTTAGAGTTAACATTTGGTGACCCCGACGTGATTCTATTTAGCATACCTTTATGGAGACGTTGTTTAAGAAGCAAGATGCACTTGAAAAGGAGATCAATCAAGCGTTCTCCAATTTCAAGAAGGATTCGATGCAACGCAAGACAATTCTATATCTAAACAACAGAATTGAAAAATTAGAAGTATATGGAAGAAATTGTTGTGACAGCAAATTTGTTATTGCATTCATGAGACGTTATTTTTGTGCACCACTGTAAAACGCAAATGGTTGCACATAAATTAATACAATTTTTTTACAGTTGATTTTTCTTTAAATTTAAAAAAAAAAATTTTAACTCCAAAAATTAATCTCCATCAACTGTATCCAGGTGCATCTAATGTGCAAACAGTAATTGCATATACATATGTATAATGTTAATCCTATATATACATATCACCCGATTTAATTTTGCATGTACATGCCCAACGCCTACTTAAGTACAAAGACATACTGCTCAATTTTATTTTATTGTTTATGTGTTGGGCGTACCAAATTAATATGACCACCTTTTGTTTTTATACACTTATAACTAATTTGTGATTAAAGTTACATGAAAATTATGTTCTACTGAAATGTAGAGAAGATCCTAAACTTTATTTTCACTGAATATATTAAATATCTTTGAATAACGTAAATCAAAAAAAAAAAAAAGTGATCAATATTATAAACATAATACTGAGAATCAATTTTTCCTGATATCTTCCAAAGTACTAAAAATATCAAATTATAATGTTCTACAAATTTGTAGATTTGTAGTATTCGTTGCCTAATTCCAACTTACATTCTCACACTTTTTTTTGAATGAAAAGAAATAGAGAATAACGTAATTCCTATTTTAATTAAATAACATCAATAATTTTATTGATTTTCTTAATTCAATATTAAACACACACTTACATCCTCATATTCAATTTAAATCTCTAATGTAACCATTATCAAATTGTGTTAGCACACGTAATCCAAGTATATATGGATTAACGTGTAAAATTTTATTCAAACCCTTGTATTGTATCTCTTTATTTCATCATATTATTGCGCGGTGGAAACAGCGTCACCGAGGTAACGAATATACATACAATATACCAGTGCCGCATTAGCCATATAGCAGAAGTAGCAAATGCTACGGGCCCCGCGTTTCTGCAGGCCCCGCGCCAAGAGAAGAAAATGTTTAGCTGAAGTAAAATTTTGGTCTAAATATTTTTTTCAAAATTTTAAAAAGAATACTCCTACAGACAAGACGGAATCGCTTAGAACACTAATGTACTTAAGTGTTAAGTGTACTTCACACCTAACGATTTATCATATGACTAGTGTACTTCGTTGTTGTTACAAAAACAAATTATATTAGTCATATGATAAATCGTTAAGTGTGAAGTACACTTTAAAAATACGTTATGGGTTGATAACTGTTTTTGCAATAAAAAAAAAATTGACACACACACAAAGACTTAAAATTGCAATTAGCTTAGATGATTTTTGCACATTTTATATAGAAAATGAGGACCGAGTAAATGTGCGTGACGTCACCAGACAAATTTTGTTTAATTTTTTTATTGTTCTACTACATATGTATGTACAATACACAACACAAAAATACAATTATTGTTTTTATTTTTCAATTTTCAAGTACCAAAATTACATTTTTTTTATATAGCGTATTTGAATTTTGTTGCTTGTAAATACAAAATTTATTGTAAACTTGAAGTCACTGTTTTTTTCTCAAACATGTATTTTTCCCGTTAGCATATGTATATACGAGTACATACATATGTATATGCGGATTCTAGTTCATACAGTAGTGGGAAAATCGCTTTAATACTTTTTGTTATACATTTTCTATTCGTAGTGGATGGTGCATTCCTTTTATTTCATTATAAATTAAGAAGTCGCGTCTCTCTGTATAGTAGATGAAGGCAGTGCTATAGAAGAATCAACATTACCAATATTACCATTAAGATCAGCAACTCTTCACCATTTAGCCACATTTTCCACAAGTCAAACTGAAGTCGAATGTACAAGCAAGTCCTCCTAATTTAGTCATATCATCTTCAAACCAAAGAGAGGCAGAAAATACAGCACATGCTTCCAATGTAGCAACATCTTCTATAAGCCAAGAACAAAATGAAAGTAAAATGTACTCCATCGATATTGGAGAGTGGCCGAGCAACTTCAATCGAAATTATTGGATTGCGAAAGGAAGTAGTGAAGTATAACATATGAACAGTGATTTCTTGTCTTCAAAAAAAATATACGACAAAGAAAATAATCCACGATTTTGTCGAAAGTCGTTTTTCACATATACACATAAACTAACAAACAAAACTCACGTGAGAGATTGGTTGTGTTATTCAGAATCTAAAGGACAACTTTTCTGTTTTGTTTGCAAAGTTACTGATTCAAGCTGTTCATTACGGTTTACGAAAGAAGGATTTGACGACTGGAAAAACGCAAATAATTTGTTAAAAAGACATGAAGAAAGCACCTCTCATAGACAAGCGATAATTTCGCTGTTAGTTCGCAAAAACAAGGATGCGCATGTCAATTCTCAACTTGTAAGCCAAATTGAGACCGAACAAAAATATTGGCTAACACTTTTAGAGCGAATTACTTCAGTTATCCAATTTTTAGCAGAACGAGGTCTTGCATTTCGGAGTAGTGATGAAACTATTGGTTCACCTCATAATGGAAATTATTTAGGTTTGTTGGAATTAATAGCTAAATTTGACATTTTTCTGGCTCAGCATATAAATACTTATGCAAATAAAGGAAAGGGACATACATCATACTTATCAAAAACAACATGCGAGGAATTTATACATCTAATTGGATCAAGCTTACTGGATCGATTACTAATGTGGCTGCTGCTATTAAAAACAAAAAGCATGAGGCTCTTGAACTGCAATTTTATAAACTTATAATCGAAAATTCATTAGAGTCGTGTTTCCCAAATATAGAAATATTCTTACGAATTTACTTGTCTTTAATGATCACCAACTGCAGCGGAGAACGTTCTTTTTCGACATTAAAGCGTGTAAAAAGTGAATTAAGGAACACGATGGGACAAGATCGTCTAAATAACCTCACCCTAATGAAAATTGAGTGTAATTTACTTAGAGAAATTGATTTGTCTAGTGTGATCTCTAAGTTCGCTCACATTAAATCGAGAAAAGTTTGTTTGTAAAAGGTATGTTCTATTTTATTATCCTCTTGGTAAAATTTGCTACAGGCCCCGCGCTGGCTTAATCCGGCACTGCAATATACATACATTAACTAAATAATTAGGTCAGTCATGACTCATGAGTCAGTCAATTGGGACTCATCAGACTATTAAGTCACATATAATTTTTTTTTCTTCGGCTTTGCTTAAGTAATTTTTTGTTCAAGTAAAATTTTCACTACCAGCCTGTTAATCATTTATCATTAATAAAATTCAAACTTTTCATTTTTTACGCGTGTTTAAAAAGAATAATATCTTTTTTTTTTTAAAATCCAATGCAAGTACTTTCAGTTGGAAAAGAAAAAAAGGAACAAAAAATTTTTTAAGAAGAAAAATGGAAAAGAAAAGGGGAATAAATTTAACTTAATTTTACATTAAATAATAATAATTTTTAATTTTTCAATATTTCCTATATCCTCATTTTGCAGCTAAGTATAACGCATTTCAAACGATTGGGCATGCAATCATACAATTTTCTTATATAATTGGTATCAATTTCTTGGAACAATACTTTTTCTACAATATTTTTTAAATCTGGGATACTAGTCGGATTCTCTTTTTGTATTTCCTTTCTCATTTTGTGCCAAACGTGTTCAATGGGTTTCAATTCAGGGCTGTTTCCAGTCCATGGTAAAGAAACAATGCTCAATTCTTCCTTATATTTTGTATTTGTTATTAAAAAAAATTTTATTTTTATTGAAAAGATTGAAAACAAAATAAAAATCTAAAAAAAGCATGTCACACATTTCGCGGCAAAACCACAGTTCGACGCAGAAAACAAAAGAGATCAAACGATGAATGTGTCATCTCTCGGCCTAAGTGATCCGAAGGGGTTATGGTTCGGGCAAGCATCATACACCCTTTGCACACTTGGTGGTTAAACCGGTTATTGTTGCGCTGGGAGTAACAACAATGGTATAATTTTTTCCAACTTGGTATAATAAGAATTATCAAAATTTATAGGCCCAACCACAATGCTACGTAACGTAACGTAAGATTACGTAAAGATTGAACGAATGTAAGCTTACGGCTGTCATTTTTTCGTAAGTGAACCACAGTAGAAAAAGTTACTTACGTAGCTTGCTTATGTACTTAACAAGTTTTCGATGAAAGTCAAAGTTTTTATTGTAATTATAAATAGGCAAAGAAACTGTTAGACAAATTATATATGATACTTGCAATGTTTTATGGAATGTACTATTGCCATTTTTTGTGAACGAACCAAATACAGAAGAACTTAAAAAAATAGCTAGTGATTTTTGGCAATTATGGAATATGCCAAATTGTATTGGTGCCATTGACGGTAAACACATTGCTATTCGTTGTCCTCCAAATTCGGTGGCAGAATATTATAACTATAAAAAATACTGTAGTATTGTATTAATGGCAGCATGTGATGCAAAATATAGTTTTACATATGTGGACGTCGGTGCATATGGGTCACAACATGATGGGGGTAGGTCAATAATTTTACCTTCAAAAATTTTTATTTATTAATATTATTGCCATAACTTGTAGGAATTTTCCAAGTCAGTAATTTTGGTAAACGAATTTTAACTAAAAAGTTAGAAATTCCACCCCCTGCAAATTTACCAAATTCTGATAAAGTGGGATGACACTTTTTCGTAGCTGATGCGGCCTTTCCACTTCACGACAATATAATGAAACCTTTTCCAGGAAAAAATTTATCAAAAATGCAGGAAATTTACAATAAAAGAATATCAAGAGCAAGAAGAATTATTGAAAATTCCTTCGGTGTGTTGGTAGCTCGTTGGGGTGTTCTTCAAACAACATTGAAAATGCTTCCTAAAAATGCAGAAAAAGTAGTACTGGCATGCATAGCTCTTTACAACTTCTTAAAGCTGAATAAAGAATCCCGTGATTTATATATGACAATTAATTATACTGATTAGGAGGATGAAAATAATATTGTGGACGAAGGATCATGGAGAAAAGACGTTTCAAATGACTTACCAGGTATATTCATCTCAACATAAACATGTATATGCTCGAACAAGTTCTTTTAATACAAGAAACATAATTTTGGAATTTGTAAATAATTGAGGAGAATAACGAGTAATTTATTAAAAACATTAATATTTATTTTAAAAATTAATTTTTATTATCAAAACTTATATTTAAAACTTATATCTAAAACTTATATCTAAAACTTATAAAAATACAATATAAGATTAAAGATAAAATATAATATAAAAATAAAATTAATGCAAAATCTTACTCCTAGTTTCCATTGTTAAATCGAAAATTTTTTTTCTTAATTCATCCCTTTCTTTCATGGGAATATCTTTCATTAAATTAATGATTGTCCTCATGAATAGTTCATCTGTGTCGTCTGTATGTCCAGTATTTACACTTGAAGGCTGAATATTTTGTTCCTTTGCTGCTGTTCTGTATACAGCCAGAGTTTTTTTGAACTCCTCTGCTACCTCCGCTTGAAAATTTGATGTTGTTCGTCTTCTTTTAGGAGTAGCAGGAGAAGAACTTTCATCAAACATGTCTTCCTCAATTATGTCGTCTATATTGATGTCGACATTTGATGAACAGAACGACTCGTTCAATGTTGATTGTGGTGAGGCTGTTGATGCCGAATTACTCCTACTTCTAAAAAAAATTAAAAAAAATTGTAATACATGAATATATATTGTTATTATTATAGGCTTACTTTCTGGGTTTGATAAATTCTTTCAAAAATGCCATGTTGTCGAAGTACTCCCAATGAATATCGACATCTTGCCCACTTCCTGATGGCAGTTCCATTTTTTTAACCTCTCTAGCAAAACGATCCCTTAACAAATTCCACCTTTTTTGACATTCCTCAGCTGTAATAAATTACAAACATTTATTTATTGATTTTAAATAAAACATTAAAATAATTTAAATAATAAATTAATAAATTATGAATTCTAACTAATGTATACACCATTTGTGTACATACATACCTGATTTATATAATTTTTTTCCAATGTTTTCCCACGCTTTATTTCTTTCACTTTTATTTAAATAAGCGTGGTGTTTCTTATTATATATAATTTGTTCTTCACGAACAGCTTCAATTAAATTTCCAATAAAATCGTCCATTTTCTGTATTTCACTCACTAAAAATAAAACCTTAATATTCACGAACAACACAACACGTTGCAGTCGCTTCATATGATATAAATATATAACATAACCTCACTTTACTTACGTAAAGTACGAATCTTACGGCATGTTAAGTTACGGAAATTTGACATTTGAAATTGAACGAAATTTAACGAACGTAACCTTATGTTCATTATGGCCGTAAGTATCATTTTACATTTCTCGTTCCTTACGTTAAGTAATCTTACGTTACGTTACGTAGCATTGTGGTTAGGCCTAATATTTTAGCTTCACGTTTGTAATACACTCATACTCTCATTACAACTGGCCGTGCCACCTTCAGATGTAGTTTGAGCAGTTGTAAGAACAGGTTTTATAACCGGTTTGCGTCGTTGTTACAACAACCTAATGTGTTCATGCTTATAGGAAGTGGACTTGGTCACTTAATTATCGTAAAAGGCATGGTTAATACTTTTAAGTATATAGAGATTATTACGGCTGGAGTGAATATTTATAAAAAATTTCTACCATTTGCAAAGTTTAAAAAAAGTTGAAATTTTATTTTTATTCACTCTTAAGCCTTACCCGGAACAACGAAGCGGACGTGGAGAAACGGCTTTTCCATTATATATGCACTTTTTTTTATTATTACTAATTATGTATAACATATTATTATTTCTTTTTTTATTTTTAATATTATTATTGGGCATGAACACATTACATGGTTATAACAACGGACACATACCGGTTATAAAACCTGTTTTTACAACTGCTCAAACTACATCTGAAGGTGGTACGTGGAACTACTTGGGGATTTTGGTTTTTAAGATTTTGGCAATTTTTTCAAAAAAGTTTTTGGGATTTTGGATTTGGGGATTTCGGGGGCTTACTTTTTTTTTCTAATACTAATACTAATACTAACACTTACATTACAATTTTTTTTAAGCTAAGAAAAAGAAAATTTTGAATAAGTAACAAAATAATACTTGATTTTTTTAAATTTTACTGTGAAATTAGAAAACAATGATAATAATAACAATAAGTAGTAATAATATTATACATAAATAGAATTTACTAACCTAACATTTCATTGTAAATTAAGAAAAAGGAAATAAGAGTTAAGGAATATTCTGAATAATAGGTACTTACTTGTTTTTTTTTTTTTTTGAAATTGTAATAAGTATAATTAATTTATTTTTAATTTTCAAAAAAATAGAAGTCCTAATAAAAAAAATACCAAACAATTTAACAATCGCGATAACTGCAATCCTAATAATAGCTTTCATAATAATAGAAATACTAATAATAACACTAATAGTAACAATAATAATACCAATCATAATAATACTAACAATAGAAGTAACAATAATACTTACACTCCTCGCAATCAAAACCAACCTCCTCAATCAAGACAATTTTCTGGAAATAGCGGTCAAAGTACACACAAAATTCTAGATAATAGGTTTCAACATAATGACTATCACAACGCTCATCTAAATGGAAATAATAGTAATGGATGTCTCCATGAATGAAAATGAATTACAACCAAATTTTCAATTAAACAGCCAAAGAAATTACCCTATTTAGTAATTCAAACCAAAATAAAAAAATTAAAATTTATTTTAGATACTGACGCGGAATATAGCATAATAAATCCTAACATTTGTAACCCAAAGTGGAGAATAAATTCTAAATTATACACCTTAAAAGCACTAAATCGCAATATGCAAACAAATATTCAATACGAAGTTCCACTGTTTAAAGAATTCAATAAAGAAAATTATTTTGTAAAATTCTTAGAGTACCCTTTTCACAGTAAATTCCATGGAATATTAGGAAATAACATTCTAGCAGATTTAAATCCTGTAATTGATTACAAAAATAGATGCTTTATTACAGATGACTTGCATCCGAAGATGAAGAATTCTATGAAAAAGCATATAACAACTTTGAACCCATAGAAATATTTACTAATGAAACAAAAAACAAAATTTTAGATGACGTTTTCGCAGACCATCTAAACAATAAATCTCCAACTTAAAATCTCTCATAAACTCATATAAGGATCTACATATTTTACAAAGATGGCGACAACCTATCATTTACAAACGAAATAAAACACAGAATTATTACAAAAAACGATATCCCAATTTACACCAAATTATACAAATACCCAGAAATCCATCGAAACGAAGTAGAAAAACAAATATCAGAAATGCTACGATAAAAAGTACAGTAACAGTCCCTATACCCAGATATCCAGTAACAGTCCCTATAACTCACCCATTTGGGTCGTGCCAAAAAAGTAGATAATAGTGGAAAACAAAAATGGCGCATAGTAATTGATTACACTGGGGAACAAAAAAAAATTTTTTTTTATGCGGCTTTTGATATTAAATTTATTGTATACTAACATAGTAATTAATTTGCCTATAGTTACTTTGTTTGAATTAACTCTAGTTCTCAAGATATACTGTGTTTTCCAGATTTAAGAAAAAAGTAAAATTTCCACTAATCTACCTTCTTTAACTGTTTTTTTCTTGGTATAATGTAACAAATATTTATTGTTATATCTTTGTTTATGAATCTATTTAGTAGTCTGTTATTTTTTATATTTTTCTAGAAATATATATACAAAATATAACCCTTTGACATCAATAAGATATCCAAATAAAGTACAATTCCTTTGTTTAATATTATGTACAAAAAAAATACCTGTATTGAAAAAAAATGCAATAACACGTGAGACAATAGCGATAAAATGTGAGGACAATAATTACAATTGAATGTTTAATACCTAATTCATGTGTCAGGTATGTATAAAACAATGAAAATGAGAAAAAACTGGCCGTCGAGAGAAAATATGACCTTGGGAGAAGCTAATATTATTCATGAACCGCTTATAGGTCGGGAAAAAATTATTCTTCCGCCACTCCATATTAAGCTTGGATTTATAAAACAGTTTGTTAAAGCCTTGGATAAGAGTGGTGATTGTTTCAAATATATTTGCCAAAATTTCCTGGCCTCAGTATAGAAAAATTAAAAGCAGGCGTCTTTGATGGACCACAAATTCGAACTCTTATAAACGACAATGATTTTACAAACCACATGACTCCGGTCGAATTGGAAGCATAGACGAGCTTTGTGTCAGTTGTGAAAAACTTTTTGGGGAACCACAAAGCAGCAAATTATTCTAAAATAATCACCAAAATGCTTGGGAATTTTGAAAAATTGGGGGCTTATATGAGTATTAAAATTCATTTTTTGCATAGTTATTTGGATAAATTCCTGGGAGACTATAGCGAGGAACAAGGGCAGCGGTTCCACCAGGATATCAAAATAATGGAGGAAAGGTATTACTGCCGGTGGGACCGCCATATGATGACGGACTACAGCTGGACCTTACAAAGAGATTACCCTGACCAGAAACACGCCAGACGATCACATAGAAAACGTTTTTCTTGATTTTAATTTTTTTTTGTTGCTTTTATTTGATTAATTTAATTTAAATTAAGCAATTGCTGTTAAAAAATAAAAGTTTGAAAATTATATTAATTTTCTTTCGATTTTATTTAGTTCATTTTATTGTATTCTCATTATAAATGGATTGTCTTTATCTCAAAAACTAGAGTCAATTTGGCAAATCTCATATTATTTTCGTGTTCAGGAGACTACATTTACCTAAGATCGACTCCGAAATCCCGTGCCGCAAAATCACTGTTCCCCAGTGTTATAGGAGACTAACCGAGCAAAAGATCGACTATAAATTCCCAATGCCAAACATTAATAATTAATTATTCGACAAATTAGGAAAGTATAATGTTTTCACGACCCTAGATTTAGCCAAAGGGTTCCACCAGATCAAAATTGATCCCCGCGATAGGGCCAAAACCGTATTTTCGACCACAAGTGGTCACTATGAATTCACAAGAATGCCGTTTGGACTAAAAACTGCTCCGGCGACTTTTCAAAGGTTAATGAACAATGTTTTAAAAGATTTCATTAGCAAAATATGCGTGGTATAGATGACATTTTGATTTTTTCTACTAGTTTCGAAGAGCATCTGGACTCATTGAAAAAAATATTTCAGAGGCTAAGAGAATGCAATCAAAAAATACAAATCGATAAATGTCATCTCGCAGAAGAATCTACAAACTACCTAGGCCATATCATCACAAAAAATGGAATTAAGCCTGATGATAAAAAAAGAATCTATCAAATTAATGAAATTACCAACAAAAACTAAGGAAATAAAACAATTTTTGGGAATTACAGGCTACTATAGAAAATTTTTAAAAGATTACGCAAAAGTAGCCTACCGAATGACAAGATAAATAAACTGAAAAAACTTAACGAGTGATCCAATTTTAAAACGACCAGATTTTAATAAAATGTTCACCTTAACTAGCCTCTAATTATGCTATTGGGGTTGTTTTAAGCCAAAGTGGCCACCCCGTTTGTTACGCATCGCGAACAGGTACAACAGTACAACAGGTACTATACACAGTGGAATTTAATACAGCACAAGTCATATAAGTATCACAGAAAAATGTGTAAACGTTTACAAAAATCAAATTTATTTAAATTATGGTGAAAAAGAAAAGTTTTCAACAAAAATCATGCATAAAAAGTGTAAAAACTACATTACAATCGACAATAATTCAAATTTATTAGAATTAATGAGGAAAATTATCATTGACAGAAGCACAATGTGCGTCTATTGCGAAAATGAACAGTTTTATACTATTCCAAGACTAATACGTAAAATACTTTTCTAACAACAAAAAATTGATACTATACAAATCAAACTAAAACTTATTGATATAACAGATAAAAACGAAATTATTACTATTGTAAAACAAGAACACTTTAAAAATAATCATAGAGGCATGAATGAGGTTTATTCAGAGTTAAAGGTAAGATACTTCTTCCCAGATATGCTTAAACTAATAATAAAGTTTATAAATAACTGCGAAACATGTCGATTAGCAAAATTTGATCGTCATCCTGTTAAAATACCCTACCAGATAGTACGACACCAAAATCTTCCCGTATGGATCTGAGACGAACGACGGTATAGGACCGAGAATGTTCTCAGACAGCCTCTCTTTATCTATCCGACTACCAAACTATGCAAGCGTTTTCCATGCAGAAACACTTGCTATCCTCGACGCCTGCAGATCATGTAGAGAAACTGCTACAGCAGGTCGAAACATAGGCATTTTCACCGACAGTCAGGCCGCGATCAAAGCCTTGAACTTCAATACCAACTGTCGTAGTAGGGAAGCAAATGAGAGAGAAACTCTCACCCACTATCACTGCAACTGTCCGGCACTTGCAAGAGCAAGTGAACGAAACAGGATGGCTATAATAAATAGTCCAAACGTTATTACTTAAGCTTACGCGAGGTGTGGTATCAATACGCCACTCTTTCGAAACCACCACGTCAACCAACCAACCAACAAATCGACGTATGGTTTCCATATAAATTTATGGATAAATTTAGAAAATGCGCCACTATACACAGATTGAACGACAGAACATGGATTTCTATTCTGAAAGCATTAAAAGAAAGAATTAAATTTTTAGGTAAAATGGATAAACTCGTATACGACAATGATAGATGTATGTTACACAGCGCTGTAGAGCTATTTCTAAAAGAAAATGAAATAACTTCTCATACCACAACTGCAACAAGTAAAACCGGTAACTCGGATATAGAAAGGTTACACGGTACATTAAATGAGCATTTAAGAGTAATGGAAGTGGATAAAAATGAGAATGAAACCGAAATTGATGAAAAAATACACAAAATAATAATTATTTATAACAATACCATACATTCAAGGACCAAACTGAAACCTATCGACTTTTTTATAAAAATGACATAAAAACATTGATCGAAAAATTTGAACAAGAAAAGATTAAAAGAATAAATAAACTAAACAAGGAAAGAAAACAAACTACGCTTTGCACGGAAACGTCGTAACTAACAGAGAAATTGCTAAAAATAAACCGAAATATAAAAGATTAAATAACTTTAAAAAAGACAATAATTGTCCTAGACACTAGTAACAAACGAAAAATAAAATACTACAAAACTCAATTAAAGCGTAAATATAAACACGAAAATTAAAACAATTTTTTTTTCTTTCTTTCTCTTTTTTAGAATGACAAGCACCCTATCTCTATTACTGTTAGCTGTAATACCAGAAATTCCGGCTCAAATGATAGAAATTATCCCTATTAACACAGATAATGGCTACGCACTATTTAAGCTAAATGAAAGACATATGGTAGAATCATTTCTTAAAATACTACACATGGTAAACTTAACAGAATATCACGAACTGATAAATCTAATTGAACGTAACTTGAATTCATTAAATCTTAATGCAAATGACGACAATTTTAAACTAATAAATGCAGAACTTAATGTACTAAAACACAACTATAAAACAATAATACCATAAGTTTATAAAAATCACAGAAATAAACGCGCACTAATAAACATTATTAGTACAGGCTTAAAGATTTTAGCAGGTACTATGAACGAAGAAGACGCAACAGAAACCTATGAACACCTAAAAAACCTTGATTTAAATACGAAAAATGCAATTGACGAACTAAACAAACAAGTTATAATTAACAATAACCTTATCAAAAATATGGCAGATGTAAACAAACATCTAAATAAAAAACAACAAGAACTAAATACGTTTTTAGCAACTATGACCAATCGGACCAATGCAATGACATAATTAAATCTCAGAATAAATCTAAACACGTGTTAAAATTGTACGCTGATATTACATCAGTATTCAGTAAATAAACAAATAGAAAAACGAACTGACATTATACTACTTAGTAGACTAAACGTGCTAGCACATGACATACTGACAGACGAAGAAATTGATAGATACAATATTACAATAGAAATGATGCCATACGAACAAAATAGCGTAATGTTCACTCAAGAGTTATTAATTTTTGCTATCTGGATACGTTAATTTATTAATGAAAAATATTCCCTAATAATGATTTCGAACAATTAGATTCAGAGAACGTAGAAGTAGTAATAAGCGAAAATTTTGTTTTCAATAATGATGAAAAAGTTGTATTAAAAAAAAAAAATTTGAAAGTTCATAATAATTATTGTATAAGAAACTTACTTAACAAAAATAACGTATGTACCTTTAAAATTACTAACATAACTTCAATCGAAAGAATCAATAATGATTTAGCCATTACAAAACTTTACCAAATATGCACGAAATAAAACTTAATTTTAAAAGGAAATAACTTAATTAAATTTAGTAATTGTAAAATGATAATTAATGATCATTCATTTTCTAATAAAATAAATAAGTACAGAAGTAGCGTGGTAATACCTACAACTTATTTCAACTTTACAAAGCAGGTTAAGAATTTTACACTACAAAGTCTACATTACAATTATAAATAGAAAACAAATAGAATACCTAGAATATAAGAACAAATCAACAAATTATTTTTCCATAGGATTTAATTTTGTAATATGTAATATGTAATATGGAAATGTAAGAGCAAAACTAAGAATATTACGAAAGTAGAACTAACACAAAAAACGCTTAGTATCCCGAAAGCAAAAGAAAGTAATACGGACCCATTTGCAGGGAGGTGTCACATATAAAAAGTTCACACTTTTAAAACCCATCATGAGAACTGAATTCGTCCATAACAACTTTCTCACATTTTTTTTAAATAAACAAAACTCTCATATTACGTCTGGTAAGTCACGTTAACTTAAAATATTTAACTAATCATGTTGAATAATAACACAGGCCTGCGATGGTTTTCCCCTTAAAAAAGTAATTAGCAATTTGGGTAGGTATTAGGTACTAAGCTACGAAAAAAATAATAAAAAAATTCCATCACGTCATTTTTCTGAGAAAATTACTTTTTTCATTTTTCTTAGTATTACCAGGTATAACTATAGCGTTACCTTTCAATTTCTTTGATAACAGTGCATGTTAGTAGTACTGATGACATTTGAATATTCATCTACGCTCATTAGTTGTTGTTTCTCGTGATTAAAAGCATATTACGATTTACGTGTGTCGACTGTGGTACTTTTTGTGTTATATTTTTCTGTTTTTTGTGTGGTAATAAATAAGACAAATGGCTTCTCGCAAATGTGTTAATTCTCCACATAACTTCTGTTACATATGTGGAAGTTATGTTATACGGAAACAACTACAAAATATTTCTAAATCTATCGAAGAATTGTATGAAAGGTATTTTAAAATCAAGATAAAAAACCAAGACAAGAAATGGGTGCCGCATAAAATGTGTTCAACTTGTGTTCGTGAATTACGTAAATGGTCACGGGGAGAAAAACATTCTTTTATTTTGAAAAGTCCAATGGTTTGGATGGAACCGCAAAATCATATAGATGATTGTTACTTTTGCTGTACAAATACAAAAGGCTTTAATGCTAAAAATAAAAAAGAGATAGTGTATCCTAGTGTTCGTTCTGTGATTTTACCTACATATCAAGATCGTGATGACCAAGATTTATGCTGTGCTACCGGGACGTCATCATCACTTTCTCAAGATGTTGTAGAAGATACTTCAAATTCTGATTATGAGTATGAAGAAGGTAACGGAACACCTCAACTATTTTCTCAATGTGAATTGAATGATTTGGTGAGAGATCTAAATCTTCCAAAAGATGCCACGGAAATACTCGGTTCAAGATTAAAAGAAAAAAACTTGCTGGGTCCTACAACGAGCTTTTATTGGTATAGACATAGAGAAAAAGATTTTCATCCATATTTTGCACAAGAAGGGGATTTAGTTTATTGTTGTAATGTACATGGCTTATTCAAGATGTTTAATATAGAACACAATCCAAATGATTGGAGACTTTTTATAGATTCTTCAAAACGAAGTCTCAAAGCAGTATTACTACATAATGGTAACAAATATGCTTCTTTGCCGGTCGGTCATTCCATTCATTTGAAAGAATGTTATGAAAATTTAGAATTTGTGTTAAAAAAAATAAACTACTCGGATCATGGTTGGACTATATGCGGCGATCTAAAGATATTGAATATGCTTCTGGGTCAACAAGGAGGGTATACAAAATATCCCTGCTTCCTTTGTGAATGGGATAGTAGAGATAGAGTAAGACATTGGATCAAAAAAGATTGGCCACAAAGAGCATCATTAACACCTGGAAATAAAAATGTTGTGAAAGAGGCGCTAGTTGATCGCTCAAAAATTCTGCTACCTCCACTTCACATTAAATTAGGTATTATGAAACAATTTGTAAAGGCACTACCTAAAGACGGTCCCTGCTTCAAGTACCTATGTGATAAATTTAAGCATTTATCGGATGCAAAGATCAAAGAAGGCATTTTTGTTGGCCCTGAGATAAGAAAGTTAATGCAAGACGCTAACTTTGAAAAAATCATGCATAAAACCGAAGAGAACGCTTGGAATTCATTTAAAGAGGTAGTGAAACATTTTCTAGGAAACAGAAAAAGCCCAGATTATGAGAATATAGTAAATAATATGCTCAGCAATTTCCACAAACTGGGTTGCAATATGAGTATAAAGTTACATTTGCTGCATTCTCATATTGACTTCTTTCCTGAGAATCTTGGTGCCGTAACTGAAGAACAAGGTGAACGCTTCCACCAAGATATTAAGGTTATGGAGAGCAGATACCAAGGAAGGTGGGACGCAAACATGATGGCAGACTACTGCTGGATGTTGAAAAGAGATGAACCAGATAGAAAGCATAAGAGAAAGAGATTGAACAGGAGTTTTGAAGGAAGTAGAAAAAAATTCCATAAGTCTCCTTGATTTACTTAATCTCTTTAGCATTATTTTTAACTGTTAGTTTTTTAAGTAAAAATTTAATTTTAAATTCATTAATTGTTGTATTTACATGAAAATTGTTAAAAAATTCCAAAATATCCATGTCATCAATAAAAATAAATTTCGATGTGCTAGAAAAAAAACAAAGCTATAATTTAATTTAACATATGTACATAGTTATTTTGAAAAAATAACATAATTATTGGAAGGGAAAAATAAAGTGAAATTTCGCAGGCCTGTGTAATCATACGCATAAGTACGAATGCGAACTTTCTTTCCTAATCTTAGTTCTGTTCATAATCAGTCGAATTTTAATTTGTAAGAAGTGAAGTAGAAACTAAAATAAAGTTTCTCAAAAGTTATAATTTTGAGTTTTAATTTTAAATTATTAAATGTGGGTCTAAAGCCACATTACTATATAAAGTCGTATTTGATTTGGTATATCTTCCAAAAAAATAAATATATCGACTTCAAAATTTCACTAATAATAGCTTAGACAGTTCTCCACAAATTCGCAATTCACAGGAAAAACTATCATTCAATGTTAACGGTAAAAAAACAAAAGCCCAATGTTCAAAATTATTTGTGCATAGCATCTTTTTTTCAGAATTATTTTTACAACATAAAAAAGTGTAAATGTAATCTTAAAAATATGTTTTTTTATTGCTGTTTTTTATATTTACATAAAAGGTTGTTTAGTTTTTAATTATTTTCTTTATTCAGTACTCTGTGTTGCCTCCTTTAGTATCAATAACGTCTTGAAATCGTCGGGGCATGGAATTTATTAATGTCTTCAGAAGGTCAACAGGAATCTGGCTCCATGCGGTTTTGAAATCCTCTCAAGCTTCCAAACGTTTTTTTCAGGTTTCTCTTTCCTTGACCGACCATTGCCCCCTCCCCCATTGCACTGATATCAACAAAGACTCGTGTATTGCAAGACATAGAAGAAAAGAAATCACAAAAATACTCGAAAATGTATTACGAATACAAATTGAACATGTTACAAAAGTATGAACTAGAAATAAATCATAACAAGCAGTCAATAGGGAAGCAATCCGATTAAGAAGAGCCTCATGGGTACAAGGCAGATTACTTCACTACAATTGAGACTTGGCTTCAGGACGAAATAATTACACTTCAAGAGAATATTGAAAGGGCAAATATCGTCACTGAACAGTACATAATAATCAACCAAATTGAAGGTCTAACAGCCTAATAAAATTACCAAAGATCAAACTGCCCAGTTTTGACGGCAAGATGGACACTCTTTAAGAAATTGTATACAAAATTGATTCACGAACAATCAATCGACAGTGCACAAAAGATGTTTTACCTTGTGAGTAACCTCACTGGTGAAGCTCGCATCCTTATTCAGCACATTTCAATTTCAAGTGCAAAGTACAAGGATGCATGGAATACATTGAATACTTTGAAAGAGGTACTAGAATTTTTAGAAACTCGATTCCAGTCTCTCGAGACTTTGGATTTAAAAGGTACAACAACCCCCAGAAGATCCTCATTGTTAATAGCATGCAAATAAACTAATACATGCTTCCCACAAAAATCTACTCATGCACGGCTTTGTTAGCTAGATCACCACCTGAGCGACTTCAACTACTGAGAGATCACAAGCGATGCATTAATTACTCACAAGTAGGACACATAGCAAAAGATTGTACCCTAAGAAACTGCACAAATTGTTTAAAGAAACATAATATGATCTAGTACATCTAGAAAATAAACGCACACAAGATAATAATCATCATGAAAAATCCAAATCCACAAATCAAATTGAAAATAATAAAAATGAATCAGTTGGCTCCCGAGTGATGAAATCACTACAACCCACAAACAGTGACAACTACTCTATATTTACAAACATCCGCTTCTAGGAAGGTTTACGTTATCCTCAGCACTGCTAGAGGCTGGCAGAGAGGTAGAATGTAAGGCAATTCTGGTTCTCAACTAAGTCTTATAACAAAAAAACTGGCCAAATAATTATCCTTAAAAGAAATCACAAAAAATATATGCATTCAAGGCATCGGTTCAAGCTCTAAAAGGATTAACCAACGAGCTAACTTACTTATGAAATCCATGAACACAAGTTTTCAAACACACATGGAAGTTCATATCTTGCCAAAAATTACAACACATCACCCAACTTCTGCATTAGACATCACTGGTTGGGTAATCCCCAGTAACATAAAAAACAATTTGGCAAACCTGATATTTGACATTCCAAGCGAAATAGACCTGATAATATGCGCTGACTTCTATCACACAACGAGATAAAACAGGACGGTTCAAAAGTTCATCCGCATTAGGAGACTCAAAGAATATAGCGTTCTCTCGTTTTCGAGCACTCGAAAGGAAATTCAAAACCAATCCAGAATTAAAGCAGCAGTACGTAGAGTTCATGACTGAGTACCAGAATTGTTAGGACATATGGAACAAGTTGATATGCGAAAACTTAATACCTCAAATTACTTTCTCCCCCACCATTGTGTTTTAAAACCCGAGAGCACTACAACAAAACTCAGAAATGTATTCGACGGCTAAGCAAGAACAACGACTAACGTTTCACTGAATGACGTCCTACACACTGGACCCAAAATCCAAGATGAATTATTTTCGATCATTTTCCGATTCAGGTTCTCACGCTACGTATTTACAGCCGATATTGACAAAATGTATCGACAGTTACTAATTCATCCTGACGATAGACGATATCAACTAATTATTTGGAGAGAACACGAGCATGAACCAATCAACTATTACCTGCTATCGACAGTAACATATTGTCTTACATCAACACCATATTTAGCGATAAAATGTCTCCAATAGCTTGCCCTTTTGGATACGGAGCAGTATCCACCGGGAGTAGAAGCAATAAAAGGTGAATTATATGTAGACGACGTAACGGCAGGGGCCGATTACTTAAGCGAAGCCTCGGAAAAGCAAAGACAGTTAAATCAGTTGTTACAAAAAGCTGGATTCAATCAAATTGGACTTTCATGATGATAATGACCAGCACATTAAAACATTAGGACTATCGTGGTCGCCAAAGACAGATAATTTCCATATGACATCCACTCAACCCAAACTTGAAAAAGCAATAATTAAACGAACCATTTTGTCCGACATTCCTTATTTATTTGATCCATTAGGATTTATAAACCCTGTTATTGTGCTTGCCAAAGTCATCTAACAAAAGCTATGGTCATTAAAACTTGACTGGGACGCTGCAGTTCCATACCAAATGAACGAAGTTTCAGCAAGAATTACAAGATTTGAACAAGACAAAAATTACAAGACACGTGTTAGCCGGAAGGATCTCAAAGAAAATCCAACTTGACACGTATGTCGCAATATTCTCTTGTTCCAGTACGTCTGCAGACTATAAAGACAAAATAAAAAGAGAAAATGCTTTAAAATTTATAGCAAACAAAATGAATTTGGCATCATCAGAAATAAAATCAAAAATATTGCCAAGGTCACAAGAGTCAGCAGAAATTACAATACAACAGCACTTTGACCGAGTTTTGGCTTACTCAAGTTGCCAACATGTTCATAACTGAACAGATATGTATACAACAAAAATACAATTTAAAAATAGTCAATTAAGCAACAATAAAATGAATTTATTGTTTACATTAATTTAATTGTCGTGACACACTTATTATCAAATATACTTATAAAAAGATGCAACTTAGCACATTTTTGTCAGCACAGGTGTTCTAGCATTTGCTACCTGTATTGCATGTCTTTGTTATTAATAATTTCAATGAGGAAATTTATGAACTTTGCAATTTATTAAGAACTTTAAATTTATATGTACTTATATTTGTTATATTTTAAGAATGTTATTTTCCCCTCTAGTTTTAGTGACTAAAAATTTTGTATATAAACTGTTGATAATCTTTAATAAAATTAGAATTCAAACAACGGTAAAAGAGTTTTCTTTTCACTAGAATTCTGCATATACAAGTTTCAAATTAAGTTTGAGATTTGTACATGGTCCTTCGAGCACTTTTGCAAGTTTCAAAGAACACTTTGAAATTTACCAGCAAAGACTAGAATACGCAAACAAATTTCCAAATTTCAAAGAAATCTTTGAAAATTTTTTTTTAAAATAAAAAAAAAAAAAAAAAAAATCATTACAAGTAGATGCCACAAAATCCATTAGGAATGGAAACAACACAAATGATTCAGGAACAGAAGAAATTAGCAGAGGAATTAGAACGCTTGCTAGTCAACTTCAAAAAAGATGGTCCGGACAGGAAGACGCAGGATTATCTAGACAAGAAGGAAGTCACTGCACAAGCAATTTGGGAACAAATAAAGAAAAACCATAATCAGTTGGTAGCAACGCTTGATATAAATCATGCATATTTCAAAGAAGAACCACACACAAAAACTCAAAAAATTTTCACAACAATTGCAGAGTTAATAAAAAGCCATAGGTTAAAAATAGCATCTGCAACAACGCCTAAAACAACAATAATACCACCACCCCAACAAGGTTTACAACTTACATATACTAGCACAGGGGCTACCGCTTCCACTAATCCAGCTAGCACCACGGCACAAGCAACTACTGTAGGCCACAATCAAAACACTTACACACCACCCGTAATGGCATGGGGTGCAATGCAACAATACAACAATTTTCCGAAGCTACCACCTATAAAAATTCCAAAATTCACAGGTGATTACAAGGAATGGAAACCATTTTCAGACATTTTTTATAATGTCATACACAACAATCCTTACTTAAGCAAGGTCGAAAAAATGCAGTATCTACTTTTTCATCTTGAAGGGGATGCCAGACGGGTTATCAGCCATCTAATGCTAAGTGATAACAACTACGAAGCAGCACTTCAACTGGTACAAATGAGATATAATAACGACAGAAAGATAACAATGACCTATATCAACACAATTCTCGACATTAAAAAGATTGAACATAGGTCACAAGAAGACATTTTGCTACTTTTTGATACAATAAGAGAATGTTTAGAAGCGCTGAAAAAAGAATGTAAAACTGATACATGGGATTCAATTATTATCTGTATCGCAACAAGAAAACTAGATCCGGAAAGTCTTCGATTTTTTTAAGAAAGTTTAACTAACTCTCGAAAAATGCCTACAATTGCTGAACTATTAAACTTCCTAGAAAAACGTTATCATATACTTGACTGTATTAAAAGCTCTAAGATCAACAAACAAGAAATTTACAATAACAGCAACAAAAAAAAATCTTTTCATACAACCACACAACAAAACTACATTTATTGCGGCAAAAATCATGCTGTATATCAATGTACAGATTTTAAAAAAATGAGTACACAAGAAAGGAATAATTTTATAAAACAAAAGGGTTTTTGTGCAAATTGTATGGCACATAAGAAAACAGAGAAGTGTAAATCAAAGAAAACATGTTTTTATTGTAAAAAGAATCACCATACATTTCTTCACAATAATGAAGATAAAAACATAAAAATATATGAAAAACCAACACAACCCAAAGAGGAGGACACCAAAGTTCTACACAATAATACAAAAAGACCTACTGTATTGCTACCAACAGCAATGGTAAGAATAAAAAATATATATGGTCAAACAGAGCTATTTAAAGCCTTGATCGATCCAGGATCTCAGGTTTCTATTGTCACAGAAGAAGTAGTTCAACATTTACAACTACAAAAGGTGCGAATAAATACAGCAATTTTTGGAGTAGGTGACACAAGAACAGCAAAAGCACATTCAAAAGTCAACATTCAAATTATGCTAGCAGACACAAAAAATACTTATCTAAAAGTAGAGGCGTTGGTACTACAAAAACTCAATTCTGTTTTACCTGACACAACAATAGAGGACCTTGACGTTGCTAAATATGGACAAATATCATTAGCAGACCCCAACTTTAACAAAGCAGGCCATATTGATCTTTTATTAGGTGCAGAAGTATATGCGAATATCATTCGTGATGGTTTTATACCAGAAAAACCAGCTACACAAAATACTAAGCTAGGTTGGATAATTTTTGGAAGCGTTCCGAATTCTTCACAAAAAACAAAGAAGGTTCTCAATTTTCTTTCACTAACTGAAATGGAACAAAAACTTGAAAAATTTTGGGAAATTCAGGATGAAACACCAGGTCCGGGCTCAACAGATATTTGTATAGAACACTTTCAGGAGACACACAAAAGAGATGAAAACGAGAGATATATTGTAAAACTGCCCTTTAAAAAAGAATCAGGAGAGCTAGGATATACAAAAAATAGGGCTCTAATAATTTTCTCAAAGAATATTTATATCTTGGTCATATGAGTCCTGCTGCCGAGTTTAAAGGTAAAACAGCTGAAGTTTATTACTTACCTCATCATGCCGTGATGAAAGAGGACAGCACCACAACAAAATTGCGGGTAGTTTTCAATGCATCCTGCAAGTCTGATTCAGGCAAAAGCCTTAATGACTTGCTTTACAGTGGACCAAAAATACAACAAAATCTAGACACGATTTTATTAAGATGGCAAAAGCATCGCTATGTTTTCACAGCAGACATTGAAAAAATGTTCAGGCAAATAAAGGTTGCACCAGAAGATACCAATTATCAAAGAATACTCTGGCGCTTTAAGAGTACAGAACCCGTCAAGGAATTTGTACTGAACACAGTTACATACGGAACAGCTCCTGTCACATTCTTGGCAGTAAAAACATTGCATCAACTTGCAGATGATGATAATCAAAATTTTCCAGTAGCGAAACAGGCATTAAAAAATGATTTTTATGTCGATGATATGTTGTCTTGGGCAGATACTAGGCATGATGCTGAAATTTTACAACAACAAATTATAACATTACTAAAACAAGGTGGTTTCAATCTCAGAAAATGGACCTCAAATTGTGAAAATTTGTTAAAAAACATCCCAAAGGAAAATTTAGAAAAAGGGATACTAGAAATTACAGAAAAGGAAACAATAAAAACTCTTGGTATACACTGGAACCCAAAAAGTGATGAATTTCTCTTTATTATGAAAGCTGTAACAAAATAACGGAAAATTTATTTATGAAGAATGTAGATTGTTATAGGTCTACCTGCCTCCTTGGTGAACCCCTGCCGGTCAAATTCAGCCGCTTCAGTCTGGGTGGGTTCTTGGGGTCACCATTCCGGAGGTATCCGCATTGTTACATAAAATTGACCGGCTTTTAGACACAAGGAAAAGAAAGATAATAAGGATCAACGATATTTTATATAAGTAAGGAAAGCACATAAAAAAAAAATAATGTGGATCATATTAGGACCGTTGCCAATGAAGTGGAAGAAAAAAGAATAACAATAAGGAGCCGCGACCTTCATCTCCCTACGATGATATCCACCACCCACAATACCTCACCTTTTACCCGGAGAAATGTTCCATTTTAACCTTTGGTTTTAAATTACATTTTCGGTGGTTTAAGTGCATTGAAGATTGTTTAAAGAAAATAGTCGATGAATATTTTATACAAAACAAAATCAAAAAGAAGAAAAAAAAATAAAATAAAACAGAGAAATTTGTTATACTTTAGATACATATGTATATTTATTCTTCTTTTTTTTTCTACATTACATGATGCGTATAAGAATTTCCTAATTGGATTTATTTATAATTCCTTGATAAGTATTTTAGAAACTAGAAAATATTCTAACGAAATGACATTTATATTTTAGTCTCTAATTTTTTTTTCTGTTAATTTATGCTTCACACACGATTATATGATTAAAAGAAATTTTTATACTCCTTTTTTTTTGTTTCTATATAATTAAAATCTGAACTAAAAAAAAATCCATTTATTTTTATTATGGTATTTACTTGTAATATAAGGAAAGAAAAAAAAATCTATTGATTAATTATGAAATTAAGTATTACATATGGGATGAATTTACTCATTAATTTTTCTACATTTTTATATAAATTTAAAGCCAAATACTTATTACATGAATAACATCTTTGTTTTATTTATTTTAAAAAAAAGTTAGTTATAACAATAAAAAAAAATGGACTTATCTTAACCCGGTAATTCAAACAGATGTGATTATACATGGTCAGGAACACTGCTCTGGCCAGATGATGAAGTTTAACCAGCTTCTCTATCTTTCCACATTCACCATAAGATTTGGTTGATATTAATTTTTGTTTGTTTGTTTATTATTATTATTTTTACATTTTATCGTTTAATCAAATTCAAAATAACGATAAGATAGTTTTATTTTATCAATTCAGATATTAATTTAACTGCTTCACAAGATATGTTACATAATTTATTATTATAAATAATATAATCATCGTTTGAATATATCAAATTAAATAATATTAAATGGTTACATGATAATTGTATTCGTTCATAGCGATACTATATCTTCAACTAATCAAATTAACTAAACACAATTATTAATATTAAGTGGTTTTTTCTTTTTTTCTTCTTCTTTTTTTTATGTTGTTTTTACTTCCTTCTAAATTAGGCAATTTAAAAAAAAAATATATAAACTAAAACAATTGGACTGACTAATTCGAAATTGTGTTAGTGTGTTGAAACCATCTTCAGTCTTAATTATATGAACGCAATCATATTATCTTTAAATCGGATTGGTTTTCGGAATCATTCTTCTTTTTTTTTTTTCCTTTTTTTTAATATAAACAATTTATCCTTATAACTGTAGACGTTTTCAAAGCACTTTTAAGGTACAGCGAAATTTAAACCAAAAAAAAAACTCGTACTTTAAAACACTTTTTTTTTTCTAATTGGACTTTCTTGACCTTGCAAAAAAAGAGTTTTTTCTTATTATTTTTTTTTGTTTTAAATTAATAATTTTAACTGTTATTTCGCACTTGAATTTCTACATTAATCACATTTTGTACATAAGAATTAATATTTAATTTTATCTTTGTTCAAAAAAATTTTTTTTTTTTTTTTTAAATTTACAAATATCAATTGTAAGCTTTTGCATTACAAAAAAAAACAAAAAAAAAATCACCGTATATTATTTCAAATGCACCATACACTATTTTGATATAATTAACAACTGAACCGAAATGTAACTATATATGATATATATATATTTTTTTTTTCTTTATAATATTTATCATCTCAAAAAAAAATATCAAGTTGAAAATGAAAAATTGAATTTTATAAATTTTGCACCGTTTAAACACTCATTTCAGGGTAAAAAAAAAAATTGCACCATTAAAATTAATATATTAGATAGAAAATTTAAAAAAAATCAAAACTTTTAATAAAATTTTTTTAAGTAAATTTTCAAATGTTCCTATCTGTTTGATAAACTTAACCCGACTGAAAAACCAAAAAGTAAGCCCCCCTTGTAAAAAAAATGTACCTCACTTATATACCCTATTTTGATTAATTACATTTACTCATCTCTTAATTGAAAGCGATATTTAAGAGATTAATATGCATTAATGGACATGCAGGTATATGAAATATCACCGAACTTTCTAGCATATTCCATATATTACTTGAAGAGTAATATATAGTGAGTAGGCAATAATATCATGCTGGGTACCTGACCAGTGTGTGTGTGTGGGTTAAAAATTATATTTTATTACGCCATTTACATGAGTAAATAGGTCGTAATGAAATATATGGGTCATTCAATATATAACCAATTTGTATGGGATAAATTATGTGGATATTAAATGATATGAAGTATGACGTATTTGCCGTCGGCAAATACCATTGCATATATTTTAGTTATACGAGAATTTTGAAAAATTGGAATTTTAATAAAAAAAAGGTAGGTAATTAAAAATAAGAGAATTTAAATGAAGAAGAAGAAGAACAGATTTAGGTTGAATAATTCTCTTATTATTTTTTTTCTATAAATTGCGCGATTTTTAAAATATATAAAAAAAATCACGCCACTTACAGAACAATGTGATGGATTATACATTTTGTTGCGCGTGTGCAACGGATATTAATTTACAGTTCATATATTGGAATTTTAAGTTGCGATTCCAATGAATTGCAGACTTTAATTTTCCAATATGAACTGAATTAATAAATTTTTAATGTACAGCCATCTGTATTTTGTATAGTGGTGTACAGAAAAATATGCCCAACAAAAAAAAATTAATATAGCTGTCGCAACAAAGCAAACGAAGATAGCAAAAAATTAACCAAACGAAAGCTTTTGTCCAGAATTGCTGCGATATTTGATCCCCTAGGATGGCTAACACCAGTCATTACAACAGCTAAGATAATCATGCAGTTGCTATGGCAAAACAAAGTTGAATGGGATGAACAACCACCACCAGAAATTTGTCAAATGTGGAAAAATCTTGAGGATGAAATATCACTACTACAAACAATTAGGATTCCTAGATGGATGAATTATCGTAAAAAGCAAAAATTAGAGCTGCACGGTTCCTGTGATGCATCAGAAAAAGCATATGCAGCAGTTGTATATGCACGCACAACAGATTTACAAGGCAGAATACACACAAAGCTGCTCATTGCAAAATCTAAAGTAGCACCATTAAAACAACACATTACAATAGCCCGATTAGAACTTTGTGGTGCCCTACTTTTAGCATAGCTCCTTAAAAACACAGCAGAAGCACTAGAAATAGAGGAAACGAAATTATATGCCTGGTGTGATTCTGAAATTACGTTGGCATGGATCTCAAAAGAACCTAGCAACTGGCAAACTTTTGTCGCAAACAGAGTAAGCGAAATACAAAGGCTAGTAACAAACAAGATATGGCGTTACGTATGAACAAAAGAAAATCCAGCAGACATAGCATCAAGAGGCGTTAATCCAAAAGTTCTAGCAAATCATAATAAATGGTGGAATGGACCTTTTTGGCTATCAAAATCATCAGAAACTGGCCATCAAACAAGCTAAATTTTACAAAAATAGAAGAAGTTGTAACGAAACCGGATTATTAAATTAACCTTTATGCCTTTGATGGATCAACATAACTCCCGGGTGAACCCCAGCCGGTCGAATCCAGCTGCTTCAGCCTAGGGTGGGTTCTTTGGGGTCACCCGTCCGGAAGTTTCCGTTGCGTTACATAAATTGACCGGCTAAAAAAAAATTGCAAGTATGTCAAAAAAAAAAAAAGAGGACATCAATGATTTTCAAGGCTGAAGAGAAATCAAGCAAAGAACGAAGAATCATCTGTAAAAGCCGCGACCTTCATCTCCCCACGAAGAATATCCACCACCCCACAGTTACCCCTTTTCACCTGTATCTTATCATCTTCTATTTTTTTTTTTTTTTTTTTTTTTTTTTTTTTTTTTTTTTTTTAAGCCGAGTTAAGTTCCATCATCGATATATATATATGTATATATTTATTTATGAGTAGAAATATATATTTTTTCCGTTTCATTAATATTTTACCAAATTCTTACAATTCCTAGTAATTAATTGTAGTTTTTTTTTTTTTTCTTTTTTTATTGTTTACAAAAAAAACCGTTTTAGAATAATTATTATTATTATTATTTAGCAACTAAGCAATTAGCCGAAAGACTACAACGCTAACTTGTACAATAAATTCTACTTAAAACTGTTTTCATTTTACAAATTATTTTTATAAAAATGTGAACAAAAAAAAATAAAATAAAACCAAAAAAAAAGATTTTTTTACACTTAACTTTATGTCAATGAAGGGATAGGTGTATGGTGTCCTTCCTGAGATCCCTCGGACCGGTACCGTGACAGCCTCGCAGTTAGAGTACAATGATATTGATGATGATTCATAAGCCATTAATGACCCACCATAATAATAAGGTTTTTCTTTTTTTTTTCTTATTATTTTTTTTATTTTTTATTTTTTCATTTTATTGTTTTCATTCCGTTCCTAATATAATTTTTTTTTCTTTTTTTTTTTTTTCTTTTATAATTTTTTTTTTCTTTTACATTTTAATAAATTTTTCGTTACTATACAATGAAATCAGCCAAAAATTAACAAATTAAAAAAAAAAAAAAGCTACATAAAAATTTCTTAGAATACTTGATTAAATACCGTTCAAAAAAAAATTACATCTCATTATAACGATTTTAATTCTTTATCTTTATGAAGTTCAATAGCAAAAATACAATATTACTTATCGTAACCAAATTTAAAAGGTATCAAACTAACTTAATTTGCCACCACATATAAAAAAAAATTATCATCATTAACTATTGTATGGAAAAAAAATGGTGTCTTGCATTTGGTAATTTTTGTTAACATTTTATTAAATGTCCTATCTAAATTATTATACATAATTAATTCTTCATCATTAACTGCATATACGTTACGTTTATCAATTTTATAGCTATCATTTCCATTTCACCATAAAGTTCTTTTACTTTGATAATAAAATCAGTATTATTTAGTCTTTTTAAAGTTTAGTCTTAATAAAATAATAATATTGAAAATATATTTTTTTTTTTTAAATTTTTTTTTTTTTTTTTTTTTTTTTTTTTTAAAACTAATTAAATTTAATAATATTCCCTTATTATATTCTTTTTGTTTTCTTTTATATATATTTTTCTCACGTTTATTTAAGTCATATGTTAACTATTTAATTAGTATTGAATATAAATTTTCACTTTTATTTATAGTTTCAATTTTTTTTTTTTGTTTGTTTGCTTTTCACTTTCTTACATAAAATAAAATGGTTCCTATTTTGTATTTTTCATGAAATTGCAAGATTTTTACTTAAAATTTATTGATTTGGCAAAATATTTTTAAAATGTGTAAATTCTTGAAATTTCCTTTAAGGTATCATAAAATAAACCATTGCATTTGACATTAACATTTTGGTATAGGGTATTTGAAAAAAAAATTTGCACACACAAGCCCCTCCCTTTTCTTTTCTCTTTTTTTTCTCTTTAACGTTTTACTTTGTCACCACGAAAGGAACCAATTTAACGGCAGGTTACCTCATTAAATTTAAAAAAAAAAAAGGCAAATTGATATACACCCTTTAATCCACATTTCTTTTATTTTATATTATTTTATATATATATTTTTTTCTCTCACTTTAATCCTTGTAAATTCATACAATCCAATTTTAAAGTTTTGCTAAAATTTTTCACATTAATTCACTAATAAATTCCCTTTTCTTGATTTATATTATAAATTCTTTTTTTTTTTTTTTTCTTTCTTTTCCTTTTTTTTTCTTTTTTTTTTTTTTTGTTGGTTTAAACACAATTTTTCCACGAGATCTTATGCCACAATACACATTATAGAATGCACTAGATATTTTTTTTTTCTTTTTTTACATGCATAGCCACTTTCTTCAAACATGCCTATACTTTGTACTTGTACAATTCATGATAAATTCCAGGATTTTCTTTTCTTTTTGTTTTTTTTTTTTTTTTTTTTCATACTTTTAGTAAATTTTATCTATATTTTTTTTTTTTTTTTTTTTTTTTTATATAATTTATAATTTTTGCCGAATTTTCAACTAGTCTACACCACAAACCATTTAAAAAAAAATCCGAATAAAAAAATCAAATAAACTTTATTAGCCGACTATGCACACCAGACTCACCGAAGAAAGTTAAGTCTCAAAACAAAATCCCAAAAACCAGAAAAAATGCGTAATTTATTATACCTCCCTTATGCACTCTTTCTATTACATTCAATTTCATTATCAATCTCTTAATTGGGTACACTGTGATAATTAAAATATCATTTAAGAGTTTATTAAATGGTAAGGTATATGAAGGTATATGAATTAATACCGAATGTTCTGGTATATTCTATATATTACTTGATGAGTAATATATAATGAGTAGGCAATATGGGTACATTGGGGACTTGATTGTGTGTGTGAACTTGAAATTATTGTATCATTATGCTATTTACATGGGTAAATAAGCTATAATGACATGATGTGGGTCAAGTAATATAAGATGTATATGTACTAAATTTATATTGTGTAATTAATATTGGTATTAAATGGTGAATACAATATGATGTATTTGCCGTCGGCAAATACCATTGCATGTGTTTTAGGTTTTTAAGAGATTTTAAGAAATTGAAAATTTTTTTTTTTTTTTTTTTTTTTTTTTTTTTTTTTTTTTTTTTTTTTTTTTTTATAAAAAAAAGGTGAGTAGAAATTGAGAGAATTTTAATATGAATTAAATATATGCAATTCTCATACATTTTCTAGAAATCGCGTGATTTCTTAAATATAATAAAAAAATCACGCCACCTCCAAAACAATAAAATGGATTACAAATTTTGTTGCTTGTGTGCAACGGATTTTAGTTTACAGTTCATTTTTTGGAATTTTAAGTTGCAATTCCAATGAACTTCAGACTATATTTTAAAATATGAACTGAATTATATTTTTTTAATGTACAGCCAACTGAATTTATACAGTGGCGTACAAAAAAAAATGGACCCATAAAAAAAATTATGTAGCTGTCGCAACAACACAAACTTTTCCACTGACCTGTCGAGGTGGAAAAGGTTGGAAAACGGCAGCAGGGAAACGGTAACCGGAAACAACGTGGGGCTCGTCCACGCCCTGAGAAAGAGTCTCATGCCAGAACAAGTAGGCAAGCCGGGCTAGAGCAGAACAAAGAAAAAAAAAAATTGGAGATGCAGAAAAACTATGGAGTAGAGTCACATACACTCTAATCAAGAACCAATGAAAATCCTCCAAGGATAATTTCGTACACTCATATTCCTTTACAAACCCCCTGGGCATTGCCAATTCACGATCGGCATCACACAGAACTAGAGAATCCAACACAATTACTCAATTAGCATAATCCACCAAAGGCACCAAATGGCCTCGTTTAACGTGGGAGTTAGAGAAAAATAATGGGCTTAAATATGACGGCAAGGCAATAGTTACTGAAAGTGAACAGTTTAAGAATACAGGACTTCGAAATATGATGACGATAGTTTGAGTTATGACTCAGATGTTCATCATGAAAGTGATATGTATGATCCCTCCGCGGGCGATTTTTAAGAACAGAGTTATTTTAGGTTTTGAATTTTCTTTATTTGATAATTAAAAATTTTCTGATTTAAAAAAAGAATACAAGAAAAAAAAAACCCATTACGCTTGAAACCATGAGCCATTTACAGAAGGTATAACCACAAGGGTTTGAGAAAGAAAAAAAAAAAGAAAAGAAAAACAAATTATACCAAAATAATCAGTTGGGTTCGCGAACCAGTCCACCGCACCTTCGTCGAGGAGGGTAAAGCGAACCACTGAGAATAAGCGGTTTGAGGAGCAAAAAGGGGAATTATTGAGCAAAAGGCAAACTGACTAATGATTGTATAAAACTGAAGTGAGCAAGGCCGAACAATATGCAAGAAAAAACTTTTAACAGATTTGTAACCAAATAATGAGGAGATAAACTAAATAGTGTTTTAAGATTTTAAATCTTTCGCATGAAAGGTACCTACGAATTTTCCCTGTAGGTCCTCTACTTCATACCTGCTTCCACCAATGCATCTTTTAATTCGACATTTTAGAAACTTTTTGGCTAATTTCGAATTAAAGCCTTTCGCGAAATCGCTTTGGGTGAAATTTCGTCTGTATACTTCTTGACCTGGACGAAACTTCACCTCTGTGGTCCGGAGGTTGTAAGATCTTTCTGCTCGTTGATGAGCCTTCTCCAGGTTCGCTGAGACTTGGTCACGAATCCATCACACAGTCCAGCTCCTTCAGAACCCGGTATGTCGAGGCATGCCTTACCATCGGGAAACCAAATACCATCTGGTAAGGTGTGCGCTCAATGGCACTATGATATCGAGTTCTAAGGGAGCCAGCCACGCGATGAATGGCCTTGTCCCAGTTCGCCTGGTCTTCATGTACATAAGACCTTACAGCCTCCAAAATGACCCGATTAACACGTTCAGATGCGTTCGATTGAGGCGAGTACAAAGCAGTGCGAATATGTTTTACACCATAAGAAGACAAAAATGACTGAAATTCTTTCGAAACAAATTGTTTTCCATTATCACTGTGAAGAAATTCGCATACGCCAAAAATGGAAAAGACTTCGTGCTCTATAAACTGAATAATTGCAAGGGCACTGGCTTTACGAAGGGGTTTAAGAAACACGAATTTAGAAAAGTGATCAAGAATGATCAAGATTTGCGAATTTCCTGCCCTAGTTCTAGGATATGGACCAAGCAAATCGATATAAAGACGTTGGAAAGGTCTTTCAGAGATGAACCTAATTCCCATAGGAGGCCTAGTTCGAAAATTAGGAGATTTGCTTTCCTTGCAAACTTCACAATTATTAACGAGGTTCTGAACATCTAGAATCATTTTTGGCCAATAATACCTTTCAGACAACAACCGGTAGGTTACAGTAATGCCACCATGACACGTTACTTCAGATTCATGAACATTTAGGATCAAAGAATTACGAAGGGACTTAGGGACCCAAAGTCTCCAAGGATTGTCAATATTCTCCGCTGTACGAAAACGAACACGCTTGAACAGTTTACCGTCGTGAATCTTTAAATCTGGCAACTTATTCTGATTGTTCGAAACAAACGATAATAGTTGAACGTAATCTTTTTCGCGAAAACTTTCCGAATTTAGGTCAACCTCAGTTAAATTTAAGTTCGAGTTAATTTCGTCACAAAAGGCACGCGAGAGCGAATCAGCAACCACATTTTGCGATCCTTTGCGGTGCTGGATTGCAAAGTCAAAAGCTTGTAATTTCAAGCTCCATCGAGCAAGACGACCACTTAAATCCGACTGCGACATTAACCATTTCAGACTCACGTGATCCGTTATAATCGTAAATCGAAAGCCTTCGATGTAAGCGCGAAACTTCTTGACACATAGCACAGCAGCCAAACACTCCAGCTCTGTCACGGAGTAGTTCTTTTGTGCCTTGTTCAGCTTTTGAGACACGTATGCGATGGGACTTTCGTCACCCGCCTCCAAAAGCTGGAATAGGACTCCTCCTACGCCCACCTTCGACGCGTCGCATTGAATGAAGAACTCCTTCGTGAAGTCGGGGTTGTTCAACACTGGCGCTGACGTCATACACCTTTTAAGCCTGTCAAAAGAGTTTTGGGCTTCATCTGACCAAACGAAATTTTTGGATTTTTTCAAACGAATAAAACGACGATACCAACCGGTCATTCCTAAGAAACGACGTACTTGCTTAGGATTTTTCGGACTTGGAAAATCGACAATCGCGGAAATCTTTTCTGGATCTGTTTTTATACAACCATCACCGACGATATAGCCAAGATACTTAATTTCTTTTTGGCAAAATTTACTCTTTTCGACGTTGATAGTTAGTCCCGACATTCTCAAACAAGTCACGACCTTTTCGAGCATTTTTATATGAGTGTCGAAATCTTTCAATATAATAAGCAAATCATCCAGATAAACAAAGACATTATCACTTAATTCCGATGGTATGACTTTATCCATCAATCGACACATTCGCTGAGGAGCGTTGCACAAACCGAACGGCATCACGGTGAATTGGTACAGAGGCCGGCCAGGTACTGTGAAGGCTGTCCTTTCGCGAGATTCCTTTTCTAGGGGAATCTGCCAAAAGGCATCCTTCAAATCGATCCCTGTAATGAACTTTGTGTCGGACAAGCGGCTGAGCAAGCCGTCAATGTGTGGCAAAGGGTATGCATCCTTCTTTGTCACAGCATTGACTTTTCGCGAGTCCAGACACAAGCGGTTCTTGCCGGGCTTCCGCACCAAAACAACGGGCGAGTTCCATGCGCTCGTAGATTCTTCAATAACTCCCATAGCGAGCATGCGATCTAACTCGTCATACATTAACTTTTGAATAGCAGGCGAAACAGGATAATGTCGTTGCTTAATCGGAGGTGTATCACCGGTGTCAATCACGTGTTCCTCTAACGGCGTTTTGCCTAAACCGAAAACGGCAAACGAAGGAAATTTAGATTTTATTACATTTAATTTTCGTTGCTGTTCCGTGGTCAAAACGTGCATTTTCGGATCTTGAACGCTTTCGTTGTGAAGTTCTGAAATACACTTTGGTAATAAATCAAATTTTTGCCAAAAATCGATCCCGAGATACAGGGTTTGCGCCAAGGTTGGAACGATGTAGAGTCGAAGTGGCCTACAAACTCCGTTGTACACGACTTCGACATCTACTACGCCATCAACCTTTTGCGCACTTCCATCAGCCGTATGTATAGGTGTGGCTGAAGTTACCTTCTTAACACCTATTTGTTTCAAAATTGCTTCAGCGTTTTTACCGTTACAGCTGATAGAAGCCCCAGTATCCATTAAACCATATAGTTCTACATTATTAATCGAAATTTTCGCGTATGGCCGCGGATCTTTAAAAGGACAAAAACTATTCAGAACTTCTAACGACTTCCGAACCTGTCTACGCGTTTTAAAACGTTTTCGACACTCGAGAATTCGTTTAGATACAACTTCCGATACCGTACCGAATATTTTATTACGACACTCGTTATATTTACGCAACTTTTCAAGATATCGATCCTCAAAGTTCATGGTGACATTGCGTGTAAATTTATTCACATCAGGAAAATTTTCGGACAAATCTAGTCAGTTTTCGGACAAATCAGTGAAGTTATTTGACGAATCTGGTGAATTCTCAGACAAAGCTGGGAATTTAAGAGACATATCAGTGAAATCAATTGACAAATCAGGTATGTTCTTAGACAAGTGTTCAGGCTGACGACCGCTGAGGACGGAATCTCCCCGTGATGGGCCGAGGTCCTGACCATTACCAAGCGGATATTGTGGCAGGGTATCATGCTCAGGGGCACGGATCCTGCCATCCTGTAAAACTTGGCGCAAATCGGGTCCATGGTCCTGCACAGGAGAACCATCGGCAACGACCGGCAAGCCTAGCTCGTCTTTTTCGTTACAGCAGGGATCTTCGGATCCGGGAAACGACGTATCAAACGAGGTGCCCCGGAGTGCATCCCGTTTGACACCCCGTTTTCCGAAGTACAAATTTTACAAATTGGGGTTGTCACACCTTTACGACCACATTTAAAACAAAATAGGTTTCGTTAGGGTATCGTACATTCTCTGAACGAATGTCCTTTGGCGTCACAATTCCAACAGATAAAGTTTTCGGTTGATAAATTATTTAAAGCACAAACATCGGCGCTTGACATCGGTAAGTCCGTTCTAGAGGAATCAGTGAACTCTTGAGCATTACTTGAAGAATTAACAGACAAATGAGAAAATTGGTGACCTATGTCACAAGGATTATCATTGACATGAGGGGAATTGTCAAAGACACATGAGTCGTAGGGACTGTAAACTTCTGCAACAGGGCGAGCTCTAGTACGAAGGTCTGTTTCAGACCACAACTTTTCGAACTTTCTGGCTAGATCACGTAGCTCGTCCAGGGAATTGAGAGTGTGCAGAAGGAGAGCATTACGCAGTCTTGAATTCATATTTCTTCTGACAATGTCAATAAGTTCTTGCTGGCTCATGGGATATCTGAGGCGTGAGGCCAAACCTTGCATTTCTAGTCGAAAGTCGCTAAAAGATTCACCGGGCTTTTGATGACGAGCAAACATTGCTTGGCGAATCTCAAAGTCCGTCGTTTGGCTTCGAAATTCGTCAAGCAACGCCAGTCGTACATCACGCCAGTTTGCAAGAGGGCTGGCCCGCCGAAATAGCCAGTACCACGTGAGGGCTTTATCTGCTAAAAATCTATGCACATGAGCAGATAAGGTATCTTCAGAGACTTTGTCTGCAACCGCTAACGATTCCAAGCGAAACAAAAATTCTTCAATAGGCAAGCCCATACGACTACCTGAAAATGACAAGTTCCACCTTTTAAGGGGACTTGTGGATCTATAAATTCGTCTAGGTTGTTGAGAAAATGGTGGCACAGAGCCAAAACGAGAATTATTTGCCGAAAAAGGCATATTGTGAAGATTGGGATGAGTATTGTTCAGAAAAACTTCAGGACGAGATTGTGGATGATCCAAACTTGCAATTCCTGGGTTAGCTGATTGTTTAGGAATATTAAAATCGTTGTTAAAAGAAATTGGAATACTTCGAGAAGTATGAGAATACTGTTTATCAGAAATAACTGGAGAAAAATCATTCATTGCGGCTGGTAGTGAAGTATTCAACCTGAAATTGGACTTATCAAAACCGCGTCGAGTTGTGTTGACATTTTCGGGAATTAAGTTTTGGGTTCGCGTAGTGATATTAATATTACGTTTGTGTAGGTTTACAGGTGGTTTACTGGGTAAGGGAACATCAAAAGCCAAAGATTTTCTTTGTTTATTTTTACTTTTATTTTGATTAGATACAGTATTATTTATTGAAAAAGTTAATGGACTAGGAACAGCTGCAGGACCTTCCTTTCCACCCATGATGCTGAGATTTTCTATCGAAGTCGCAGGAGTGCTCCTCACAATGGATTGAGTATTATCGAAGTTCAAATTTCCTCCCACTGCTCCTAAATCTGCATCAGCGGACTTCAAGGCGCGATTCAACATCTGGAAACCTTGCTGGATAATATCGTCGATGGACTTTACGGACCCGAAATTAGGCTTTTGGACTTTCACACGATCGACACGATGCTGCAGGTGCCAGAGTTTTGCCTGGACGCGCAGGGACTTTTCAGTGTCAGCCGTAATATCTTGTGACATCAAGCTATGTAGAATCCCTTCGGCTTGGCTACGCAGGTCGCCAATTTCCTGGTTTATCGAATTGATGATCCTGTCTGTTCGTTGAATCGTTCCATTGGCTTCTGCTGCTAGCTGATTACACAGAGCCTTGAGAGAATCAGGATGCATAGGATTCAGGTCCCGAATGTGACACTCGTAAGCAAATTCTATAGGATCCAAATAGCTGGGATCCATTTTGTATTAATACGTCGAAGAAAATCTTATTAAAACTTTTGCACACAAAAAAAAATTATTTGAGGTCACGGATCTAATCGGGGCACCTTCGTCCGCGTAGATCCCGTGACAAAACCGATTTGGTATTAAAAGGATTCCACCTCGGGGCTGAATCCCAAAATATGTTTAAAAAAAAAAGTTAGCGAACTATGTTGTCATTTAAAAAAATTAAAAATCTCAAAATGAAAATATTGAATTTTTATCTCACTCGCGAACAGATCGTATAATTTAGTTACATTTATTTATTTATTTTTTTTTTTTTTTCTTTTTTTTCTTTTATTAAAAATTTCCGATTAATTGAATTAAATTTAGTTTTGTTATAATTTGGAATAATCACTTTTATATAGCAGAATGTCGACGTGAAGAAAAAAAAAAAGAAGAAAAGTACCAAGAAAAAGAAGAGGTTGCAGTGTTTGGGAACCGTACTCTGAAAAAAAATTATTTATGTTTACCCTGCAGAAGGCAAAGTAAGAAAAGAAAAAAAATATAAAAATATATATATAGTTATAAATAAAAAACATGCAATGTTAAGAATTCATGCAAAAAAAAAAAAATATATAGAATTAGCAATTCCTTTTAAACTTTGTCGAGAAAAAAAAATAATGTGCTAAATTAAAAAATTTATTTAGATGTATCAAAACAAAATTCCTACATAAGAGGTTGCGTGGTGGTGGACATCGACGAGGGCAGAGAGGTGTCAACAGGGCAACTTCCTGCCTTATTAATAAACCTGATCGAAAACAAAATAAATTCTTCTTTCACTGCAATCACAAAATTAAGTACAGAATGCAAGTATAAACCAAAAAAATTATGAGATTTTGACGTAAACCAGTTTAAACAGAGGTTTTCAAAAGAAAATCAACTTAAATTTCGACTGAATTATTCACCAGGCAAGCTACATGTGTGTAATACATGAAGAGCCCGAAGCACATGTAACAAATCAAATGGATAATTGCACGAAATCACTCGCCCATTAGAATACGTTAAATTCTCAAAAAAAATTCAATTTGCAAAGGGTATATGTATGATTCATTCAACGTCGCAAACGATAGTCCTGGTGTACGTAACCAAAACTATGTGTCATACGTTGAATGGATCTTACATATGTTGAAACTACACGGTTTGACTATAACAAAATAAAATGTCACGCGAGCATACACGCGCAAAGGTTACGGTCTTAAACGTACAAAACCGGCCTGACATCGTATATGTCGTGAGCATGAATGAATTAAAATTTACAATCTATATAGGCGAAATAATTGAAAATTTGAATATACCAAAAAGCACTTGAATTAAATGTATCACAAAAAAAAATTCAAACCGAATTAAAAGTGTAATGCACTGAGTCTACAAAACGTGTTTTAATGGTTTATAAAACCATTCATAAACTGCACAAAAAAAAATCAGCCAGTCACGTCGCAACAAAATCTCGGAGGTTTCTCCAAGGATTTTGGTCATACGGGACTGACAACGAGAATTTACTATTAAGATTTCAAAAACCGAATTTTGAATAGAAGAGATCGCGCGCGAAAATTCACGTTTAATTTAAATTTGAAAAACCGGGTTATTGGTGTGAGCTGAGAGGACGCGTGGAATGGTAGATTTTATGTTCAGTGTTGCCACCAAACACAAAATCTCCATGTTACCGGGGAGGTAAACAAACGGGTACAAAAATGTTAAGAAGGCAAAGATGGAGGTTGCCTTCCGTTGGGCGCCATATGTAACGACACCAAAAGGTGGAGGAACATATGGGGCGAAATCTATTGAGGTACTTGATGGACGGGTACCTGCGTTGGGCGCCATATGTAACGAAACCGGATTATTAAATTAACCTTTATGCCTTTGATGGATCAACATAACACTCCCGGGTGAACCCCAGCCGGTCGAACCCAGCTGCTTCAGCCTAGGGTGGGTTCTTTGGGGTCACCCGTCCGGAAGTTTCCGTTGCGTTACATAAATTGACCGGCTAAAAAAAAATTGCAAGTATGTCAAAAAAAAAAAAGAGGACATCAATGATTTTCAAGGCTGAAGAGAAATCAAGCAAAGAACGAAGAATCATCTGTAAAAGCCGCGACCTTCATCTCCCCACGAAGAATATCCACCACCCCACAGTTACCCCTTTTCACCTGTATCTTATCATCTTCTTTTTTTTTTTTTTTTTTTTTTTTTTTTTTTTTTTTTTTTTTTTTTTTTTTTTTAAGCCGAGTTAAGTTCCATCATCGATATATATATATATATTATTTATGAGTAGAAATTATATTTTTTCCGTTTCATTAATATTTTACCAAATTCTTACAATTCCTAGTAATTAATTGTAGTTTTTTTTTTTTTTCTTTTTTTATTGTTTACAAAAAAAAACCGTTTTAGAATAATTATTATTATTATTATTTAGCAACTAAGCAATTAGCCGAAAGACTACAACGCTAACTTGTACAATAAATTCTACTTAAAACTGTTTTCATTTTACAAATTATTTTTATAAAAATGTGAACAAAAAGAAATAAAATAAAACCAAAAAAAAAGATTTTTTTACACTTAACTTTATGTCAATGAAGGGATAGGTGTATGGTGTCCTTCCTGAGATCCCTCGGAGCGGTACCGTGACAGCCTCGCAGTTAGAGTACAATGATATTGATGATGATTCATAAGCCATAAATGACCCACCATAATAATAAGGTTCTTCTTTTTTTTTTCTTATTATTTTTTTTATTTTTTATTTTTTCATTTTATTGTTTTCATTTCGTTCCTAATATAATTTTTTTTTCTTTTATAATTTTTTTTTCTTTTACATTTTAATAAATTTTTCGTTACTATACAATGAAATCAGCCAAAAATTAACAAATTAAAAAAAAAAAAAAGCTACATAAAAATTTCTTAGAATACTTGATTAAATACCGTTCAAAAAAAAATTACATCTCATTATAACGATTTTAATTCTTTATCTTTATGAAGTTCAATAGCAAAAATACAATATTACTTATCGTAACCAAATTTAAAAGGTATCAAACTAACTTAATTTGCCACCACATATAAAAAAAAATTATCATCATTAACTATTGTATGGAAAAAAAATGGTGTCTTGCATTTGGTAATTTTTGTTAACATTTTATTAAATGTCCTATCTAAATTATTATACATAATTAATTCTTCATCATTAACTGCATATACGTTACGTTTATCAATTTTATAGCTATCATTTCCATTTCACCATAAAGTTCTTTTACTTTGATAATAAAATCAGTATTATTTAGTCTTTTTAAAGTTTAGTCTTAATAAAATAATAATATTGAAAATATATTTTTTTTTTTTAAATTTTTTTTTTTTTTTTTTTTTTTTTTTAAACTAATTAAATTTAATAATATTCCCTTATTATATTCTTTTTGTTTTCTTTTATATATATTTTTCTCACGTTTATTTAAGTCATATGTTAACTATTTAATTAGTATTGAATATAAATTTTCACTTTTATTTATAGTTTATAACGACGTTTTGGGAGTTAGCACGGGTTAGCTCGCCGTTCCAGGATCAGGTTTCGTCGTTAATGAAGAAAATAAAAGTTCTACCTTTTTAAAACAACTTATCTTATAAAATTTATTTTCATTATTTCATAATAAAACCTAATCTTTACAATATAATCCCTGAAATACTTAATTCTATTATTCAAAAATACTTTTTAATCTTATAACTTAAATTCCTTTAAACTTTGATTTTAAACAATTCAAAAATATTTTTATCTTTATAATTCAGGAAACTTAGTTCCTTTAAACTTTGATTTTTAACAATTCCAAAAATACTCTGTAACCTTAAAACTCAGGTTCCTTTAAACTTTCAATACTTTTAACCTTAAACTCAGGTTCCTTTAAACTTTCAATACTTTTAACCTTAAACTTAGGTTCCTTTAAACTTTCAATACATTTAACCTTAAACTCAGGTTCCTTTAAACTTTCAATACTTTTAACCTTAAACTCAGGTTCCTTTAAACTTTCAATACTTTTAACCTTAAACTCAGGTTCCTTTAAACTTTCAATACTTTTAACCTTAAACTCAGGTTCCTTTAAACTTTCAATACTTTTAACCTTAAACTCAGGTTCCTTTAAACTTTCAATACTTTTAACCTTAAACTCAGGTTCCTTTAAACTTTCAATACTTTTAACCTTAAACTCAGGTTCCTTTAAACTTTCAATACTTTTAACCTTAAAACTCAGGTTCCTTTGATTATAGTCAATGAAGCCCAGTAGAATATTTTTGGGATTTCTCAACTTATCTAGACCACTTTCTGAGACGAGAGAATTAACCTCAACTTCAAAAAGTGATTCTAGATAGACGAGAATCTCTGTAGTTCCACTAGTCTTCGACTTTTAACTTTTGGAGTTTCAACTTATCTAGACTACTTTCTGAGACGAGAGGATTAACCTCAACTTTAAAAAGTGATTCTAGATAGAAGAGAATCTCTGTAGTTATATCAGCCTTTGACTTTTTGCTTTGTACAAAATAACTCATGTATTATATTGAAGATTTTTAGCAGAATGTTTGAGATTTTCAACTTATCTAAACTACTTTTTGAGACGAGAGGATTAACCTCAACTTCAAAAAGTGACTTCAGATAGACTAGAATATCTTTATTCCTTGCTAACTTTCAATTAATACTTTTGCCATTTTTACAAGCTTACCTGATTTGTAAATGTAAATTCATACAATCCAATTTTAAAGTTTTGCTAAAATTTTTCACATTAATTCACTAATAAATTCCCTTTTCTTGATTTATATTATAAATTCTTTTTTTTTTTTTTTTCTTTCTTTTCCTTTTTTTTTCTTTTTTTTTTTTTTTTTGTTGGTTTAAACACAATTTTTCCACGAGATCTTATGCCACAATACACATTATAGGATGCACTAGATATTTTTTTTTTCTTTTTTTACATGCATAGCCACTTTCTTCAAACATGCCTATACTTTGTACTTGTACAATTCATGATAAATTCCAGGATTTTTTTTTCTTTTTGTTTTTTTTTTTTTTTTTTTTTCATACTTTTAGTAAATTTTATCTATATTTTTTTTATTTTTTTTTTTTTTATATAATTTATAATTTTTGCCGAATTTTCAACTAGTCTACACCACAAACCATTTAAAAAAAATCCGAATAAAAAAATCAAATAAACTTTATTAGCCGACTATGCACACCAGACTCACCGAAGAAAGTCAAGTCTCAAAACAAAATCCCAAAAACCAGAAAAAATGCGTAATTTATTATACCTCCCTTATGCACTCTTTCTATTACATTCAATTTCATTATCAATCTCTTAATTGGGTATACTGTGATAATTAAAATATCATTTAAGAGTTTATTAAATGGTAACCCAGTAAACAAAATGATTCATAAGTAATTCGTAAAAGAATCATTTTAGCGAGCATATTGTTCGCTAACGATAGTTGCAAAAGACTCGTAAGTAATTTATGGAGCATACCATTTTGCACTTTTTTTACGAATTACTTTTTTAATTCGCAATAGAATCATTAATGATTCGTAAAATACGAATGTTTCGATTAAAATAAATTAAAAGTAATTAATTTACGAACGTTTTTACGAATCATTTGTAAGCCTATGGTTACGAGTAACTTTGTATTCGTATTTCACTTACATTTTACGAACGTTCGTAAAATGTGTGCTGGAATATTTTTTTACGAATTACTTACGAGTTATTTTTGCGAGTGTGTTTTTTTTATTTCTTTCTTTTAATTCTACATTCGTATTTCACTTACATTTTACGAACGTTCGTAAAATGGTATGCAGGGAAGGTATATGAAGGTATATGAATTAATACCAGTGGCGTCTCGTGACTTATTCACCTGGGTGTGCTACAGGGTAATTGAGAAAATTTAAGAAATTAAATATACATACATATATGTAGTTATATAGTAGCTCAACAAAGTATTCGGGCAGTACAAATATTTTTATTACGAAACAAACAGTCAACATTAATATCAAAAAAATTACAAAACAAACAGTTAAAAATTTCAGCTTCAATTTTTATTCCAATAAAATATTCGGGCAGTATGAACATTTTTAAAAAATAAGATGCTTTTTGTCAAAGTCAGTACTTTGTTGAACCTCCTTTATGTTTTTTAACTTCTTTGAGTTACACCCACTCATCCATTTTTAATATCAAAATGTTACATTTTTTAATTCCTTAGACTTGTATGTTTTCTTAGGACTAGAAATCTGAAATTTGGCTAGGATATTTCTTGAAGGGTCTTATATTATAAAAACTTTAAATGATGAACATCCGTTTACTAGGGTAAAAGTTATAGGATAAAACACAATAAAAGTCATGTTTTAGACAAATACCTTTTTTCTTCTCTCTATTTTTTTCTCCTAATTAATATCCTGATCCTTAAAAAAAAGTGTACATTTCAATTCTTAAACTATTTTCTGACCTATTGCATTTTATTTGACTCAAATCGGTGCAATACAGCATGAGTAGTTAAAGTTTAAAGTTGGCAAAAAAAATAAATAAAATAATTCAATATGTGAAAAATATGTGACGTTTCATACAAACAATTTTTTAATTCAATATTTCACTTGGCTTGGCTTTGTCTATAGGTGTGACTTTGATTTTGAAGTTTGTTCGAACTTTTTACAGAACCAACTTTATAATATAAAAGTGTACATTTTTTAAAGTTGCAAGGTTGTTAAAAATAACATTGAGTCTAATTGTAACTTGGGTTCTGCTTCAGAATTGAACACCTTCATTATATAACAACTGTATTGTTACAGTACGAGAGCAAAGCTTCAAATTTCAATGCATAGGATTGAAAAGTATTAAAGTTCTTCTTGAGTAGAACTTCAATACATTTTGATAGAAATAATACTAAATGAGGTTGGGTTCTACATCAGAGCTTCACACCCTGCCCAGATAGCACAGGACTGATGAAGAACTGATGTTGTACTGATACTCAAGTATCAAAGTATCGATACCTTTTAGTTACCAAAATTGATGTTTTTATATGGACCATGTCCGCATTTTAAGCATTCTGATTGGTTGAATTTGAAAAAGGGGAAATTAACTGTGATTCCTTACATCAAAGATGTATCGATGAAAGATCGAATTGTAACCAAATTTTAAAAGGGAATTGCATCAATAAAGAATCGATTCCACATCGATACTGTATTGATACTCTGTACTGATGCCGTACTGAAGAGTGGAATCAAAAAAGGAATAGTTCTTGCATTTTTGGTAATAAAATAATTGCAGGCTTTAAATTCTACACTTTTCATATGTAATTCAAAAAATTCAAAAAATTACATATGAAAAGTGTACAATTTAAAGCTTGCAATTATTTTATTACCAAAAATGCAAGAACTATTCCTTTTTTGAACAATGAGGAATATTTTTATTAAATTAAACTATTGTTTTCTATGTATTTTCTTATTTATTATACTTATATACATACTTAAAAATATATTATGCCTAATCTAATATCTTATTTTTTAGTTTTGTTGCTGCCGAGATTTCGAAGCAGCTTTGTTTATTTTTACTTTAGCTGCCCGAAGTGCTTCATCTAACACTTTATTATGTTCTAATATCCCATAATTAGGACGTGAGAAGCAATCTGAAATGAAAATTTGAAATTAATATTGGTTAATTTTGAATCATAACTAAACGAACCAAAAAGACAGGCACAAATGTTGTTGTACATTAAGAACTTCTGTTTGCCTTTTACACCGCGTACATTGTACAGACACTGTACTTTGGGTTGTAGGAATAAGGGCAGAAACATTTTCAAATTCAACTGCCCTTTAGTTGTTATAATCCACTTTTTCTGAAATAATTTAAGAATAACTACAATAGAAGTCATAAGAATAATTGAAAATCAACTTACGAATTTATCCTGATTATCCTTGGTAACAAGGAAATCCTCCAACTCAATCAGTTTTTGAGTTTCTTCTATAGGAAATTTAAAAGGAATATCATTTTTTGTTTTTTCTTCTGGCAACAAGAAAGCGCACAACCTTTTCAGCATGCTGCTTTGTGTTGCCAGCACTTTTTCCATTGATTGAAATTTTTCAAGCAAGACATCATCTGTGAAACGTACAATTATTCTTTGTGTGAAATAGTTTCTTGAGAAATGTAACACAGTATACTCACATTTCTTACACGAACTGCAGTTGGTATTCATTTCTGTAGTTGATGCAGATGTCAGTGGCTCATCCCCGCGTATAGATGTTTCTGCAGCTGGCACTTCTTCTGCTATTCCTACAGTTATTTCCTTTTCAATTGGAAACATGTCCTCAGTTATCAAAGACACCTGTTCTATTGAATCATCACGAACAAATACAGCTGAAATAACAAAGTTAAAGTTAAAGTTTGTGCAAAAATTCAGATGTAAATTGATAGTTACACTGAGAATCATGTGGAAGATCTAATATTTGTGAAAACGAGTATGGATCGTATTCCTCGCTTCCAGTAACTAACACCCAATTTTCTTTTTCTGCCTGTTGTACTTTCAATTGGGATTTGCTCTCAATTTGTTTCTTTTGGTCTGGAAAAGAAAATGCCATTTATTATGAAAATTAAATTCGAAGTATTGAATTCATACCAATTTCAGGACATTGGGTTTCAATGAACTGCTGAGAATTCTGCTCACTTAATGGTGATGTAAGAGTTGCTGTCCTCATTTTTTTTGATGGAACAAACTTCACCGTTGGAAACGCTCGCTTTGCTTTGTCCATGGTATTCTGGAATTACTGAAATATATGAAGAAGTGGGATCAACAAAAACTGACGTTCATCGATTGGTAATGCCATATATTTGTAAGATATTTGAGATATTTTTATAATGATAGTGTTTGCACTATTACAAATTCCTGTTATTATTCCGATGTCTGAGGAGTCCATAGGAGTATCGAAAAAAGGCGAAATATTGGTAAATGTTTTGCATTCGAGTACGGTTTCATTATTTATTACTTGTATTGCTGTAACTTTTACTGCTTTCAGTCCATTTTCAGTTTCTACACAAAAAAAATTGTCTGGTATACATGAACGTATGAGAAAATGTTTTGCTTTGTACATTTTGTAGTGTTCACCACTTTCTGCTGTAGTAACACGTTTGAGTGGACCTATGTACTTTCTTTCATCAACTGTCCCATTTTTCACATGCTCTACATGTCTTTTATACAGTTGTTGCAGAACCTGAGTGGGTTTTCTAATATTTTTCTTCAATTTCGCCATATAATTTTCAAATGGATATGCAGAAATTTTGTCCAATGAACCAAATTTTTTAACACAATCCGATATGTGTAAAAGACAATGAATATTGGATGTCAAATGCTCTTCACCATATATTGATGAAAAATACTCAACAAAATATTTTAGCATTTCATGAGCACAGTCAGCATTATCGACAGCTTTACTGGGCCAAGCAAGCAATCGGTAAGCACAGACGAAAAGCAGAAAATGATGATACGACTCCTCATCAAGAACGTCCTTCAAAATCAGCATACCGGTGTAGAGCGCAAATTGTCTCAATTCAGTTGACTTCCAATACAATAACTCCTCGATATCTCTAGGCCGTCTAGAGAACTCATTCGGAATATATCCTATTAAAATCATCAATTTATGTGAAGCCATTTCGAGTTTACCTCGATCTAAACGTTTATTATTGATTATTTTCTTTTTGAAGACGATGGTCAGAATCTTCCTCATCACACCAAGATCGAAAAGATGCATAGGTTCGATTGGAATTTGACTAACCATGTTAATGCTAATAGAATGTAACACATTTTCACCATGAAAAGTCTTCAATTTGCTTACATAGTCATCATCAGTATAAGTTTTTCCACTGAATGAAGAAAATATAACTTTTCTGTACTTATATTGGCCAACTTGTTCACATTTCATGCATCCAGTTAACGAGGTATGTGCTTTCGTATGAGATATAAAGGAACGTGCTGGTGTATCACAACAAAAAGCATTTATGGATAAACTTATTAATTTATTTTGAATTGTAATTCCTTCTGCACGTAATGTCAGGTATTCATCTGCAAAATCCTTCAGAAATTCATTTGGATCGCCTGGCTTCTTTCTCCCTGTATAAGCTCCAAACAACATAACTCCAGAATTATCGACATTTGTAGTCAATCCCAAAATAGGCCACAAACATAATCCTGATGATTTGCTCAACGGTAAACCATCGATTCCAATATTGATTGAAATAGTTTCAGGCAAATTTTCTTTATCGCTCAGCTCTTCAAGTAAACTATTTCTAATACCAAAGTGGAAATACTCTCCGGGATGAACTGGCCTTGTAATCAACACTCTTTTCGGTGTTTCTAACAGGGTTCGTGCATCTTTGTGTTGGATGAGTCCAGCATCCGAAAGATTTCTCAACAAAGATGTGAGTGCATTCTGTTTAATATTATATTGAACACTCCACTGACAAATAAGTTTACTCAATGATTTATCTTCAGGTACAGACTCTTCGAAATTTACAGGTGTATTCACATCAGGGTGAGATTCATTACAGTCATTTTGCATGTTGACGCTCTCCTTCATATTAGAACATTCTTCCTGCTCCTCAGAACATCCACTTTGGCAAATCTCTCCATCTGTCAGATTATTCTCTGATTGTACGGCAGATCGTATTTGTCCCAATTCTGCTGCGACTAATCTTCGGAAATGTCTTGCCGAAACACCAGCAATTCTCTTTTCCCTTCTTGGCATTTTTTTATCTAAAAATTTATATATTGTAAACTTAAAGAAAAATTACCTTATTAAACTTATTAAATTTATTATTAGTATTATGTCTACTTTTATTTAATAAAAAACACTAAGATTTTAAAAATTGTCTTTACTGGTTATATATACTTTTATTTAATAAAAAACACTAAGATTTTAAAAATTGTCTTTACTGGTTATATATACTTTTATTTAATAAAAAACATTAAGATTTTAAAAATTGTCTTTACTGGTTAAATATACTTTTATTTGATAAAAAACACTAAGATTCTAAAAATTGTCTTTACTGGTTATATATACTTTTATTTAATAAAAAACACTAAGATTTTAAAAATTGTCTTTACTGGTTATATATACTTTTATTTAATAAAAAACATTAAGATTTTAAAAATTGTCTTTACTGGTTAAATATACTTTTATTTGATAAAAAACACTTAGATTTTAAAAATTGTCTTCACTAACGCACTAAACTCGAAAGAATAAAGAATTCACATGCTACACGTCACAGTATAGCGAATCAGGGATCAAAGAAACATCAGTACGACATCAGTCATATATTCTATAATTTTCCCCTTAATAATGTGATGGTAAGAATCAAAAAAGAATCAATTCTACATCGATAACACTCATCATTTCGTTTTCCTAACATAAATATTTTTACTCCTACCACCACACTCACCTTTATTGATGGTAGGAATCAAAATATCTTCATTAAATCATCATTAGAAAAGGGGAAGAAATATTGAAGACTAATTGATACCCGAGTATCGATACCAAAATGTTATCTGGGTGGTTGTATATTATTTATATTGTTGCAGTTACAGTACGAAATAACGACGGCTTCAAATGCACATCACTGAATGTGAGGCTGGGTTCTACATTATAATAGAACACTCTAGCTTTATATGGACATTGCTATTGAAGTTATGAAAATTACTTTGCCGTCTCGATTTTTTTTTTTTTAATTTGCTTTAGATTATATGGGTGTTCTGTGAACACCTTGAACACCTGGACGAGACGCCACTGATTAATACCGAATGTTCTGGTATATTCTATATATTACTTGATGAGTAATATATAATGAGTAGGCAATATGGGTACATTGGGGACTTGATTGTGTGTGTGAACTTGAAATTATTGTATCATTATGCTATTTACATGGGTAAATAAGCTATAATGACATGATGTGGGTCAAGTAATATAAGATGTATATGTACTAAATTTATATTGTGTAATTAATATTGGTATTAAATGGTGAATACAATATGATGTATTTGCCGTCGGCAGTCGGTCATGCATAATTGATGAAATTTATCATCGTCATCCAAAATTGAAATGCAATGAAAAACAAATACAGGTATCTGACATAGTTTGGAAAGCTTTAAAAATGAAAAACACTTGGATGCAGGCCCGGCCCTACCATAGGAGCAGCTGGAGCACTCGCTCCGGGCGCTAAAACTTAGGGGCGCTGAAAATAACTGCTCACTTATTTAAATTTTGTTTAATAAAAAATAACATAAAAGAGAACAATTTTCAAAGTTCACTAATTTAAATATATATGATCATACATATACATATGTATGTATTATGTAATATGTACATATATTCATATTAGATTCTTATATGCATAACATTTCTAAAAAGTACCTTTTATTCGACGCACTAATATTCGATGTTCATTTATTTAAAAATATTACTACATATGTATGTATGTATGTACATACTTGCATTTATTTTTACTATTTTGTGTGTTAAGAGGAAATATAACGTCAAAACAGAATGCGACTGTATATAGGCATCAGCTTCAATTTCAACTCATGGAGCAGAAAAGCTTTTTGCTCCAACGCTATCAAAATTTTATATGGTAAAATTTATATCGTTCCTTATCGCACAAACATTTTCTTTAAATTTTAATATGAAACTTGCGTTGAAATGGTGCAAGTAAAAAATTTGCACCATCGCATATCTAGTTCTTGATTATGAAAAAATTATAACGAATTTCATCGCATACTCACTTTTATTCTCTTTTACAATGAAACTTGCGTTGAAATGGTGCAAGTAAAAAATTTGCACCATCGCATATCTAATTTTTGATTATGAAAAAATTATAACGAATTTCATCGCATACTCACTTTTCTTCTCTTTTACAATAAAACTTGCGTTGAAATGGTGCAAGTAAAAAATTTGCACCATCCCATCTCTAATTCTTGATTATGAAGAATTTAAAGCTCGCCGTGTAAATTTGAAAAATAAATGAACGATAACTACAAATTTATTCATTAAATAATGTTTTTTGCTATTTAACGTTTTATTATTATTATTATTGTTATTATTATTATTTTTTTTTTGTTTTGCTAAGAAGACTGTTTTGAATAATTTTTGTTTAATTTTTATAACTACTATTGGTTATGTTATTGTTTTGAATTGTTATTATTATTATTTTATTTTATATTTTTTATTTCTTTTTAAGATACAATCACATATTTTTTTAAATGGAACAAAGTAAATAAATTTTTTAGATTTTAAATAATTAAAAAGTCAAAATCAAATGATAATTTTAAAATAATCGATTAATATTATGAAAATATGTATTTCAAGTAGCTTTGAAATATGTTTTCATTTGAAAAAATATGTTGAATGAGGATTAGGCCTATAGGGGATACTTCTTTAAAAAAAAAGGGGCTTTTATGTTCTACCTACAGGGTGGCGCGGAAAATGAACATGCATTTATACATGTACGTACACATTTAAAAAAATTTCATAACGAAGGGCGGCAAAAATTATAAGTGCACCGGGCGCAAAATTCATTAGATCCGGCCCTGCTTGGATGTATATAACAAACGAAACTAAATCTATAGCCATCATCTGTGCAGGGATAAGAAAAGAAATTCTACTAAATAACACAAGAATAATACGTTTACAAAATGACTGTTATGTAAAAACAAGAAAATTAACGTTAAAAACAGTTTTTGAACAAAATATTGACGTAATAAGCACTTATATTAAACCAATACCACCACATTTTACCACCATCAATTCTGAAGAGATACCTGCCTTGATAAAAACTAGAGCATTAATAGGACCTGATGAACAATTTTTTGACCATACAATAGAAAAGGATATACTTCCAGCTAAGCTCAAAAAAATTTTAATTCTACACTCAGCATCCTCAGCAGCAATAGCTTTTTTCATTATTATGTTGATTGTTATGTATAAATTCCGAACGCAAATAACACAAAAATATCGCTATTGTTTTACTAAAAAAAAGCCAACACCATTGCCAAGGTCACAAGAGTCAGCAGAAATTACAATACAACAGCACTTTGACCGAGTTTTGGCTTACTCAAGTTGCCAACATGTTCATAACTGAACAGATATGTATACAACAAAAATACAATTTAAAAATAGTCAATTAAGCAACAATAAAATGAATTTATTGTTTACATTAATTTAATTGTCGTGACACACTTATTATCAAATATACTTATAAAAAGATGCAACTTAGCACATTTTTGTCAGCACAGGTGTTCTAGCATTTGCTACCTGTATTGCATGTCTTTGTTATTAATAATTTCAATGAGGAAATTTATGAACTTTGCAATTTATTAAGAACTTTAAATTTATATGTACTTATATTTGTTATATTTTAAGAATGTTATTTTCCCCTCTAGTTTTAGTGACTAAAAATTTTGTATATAAACTGTTGATAATCTTTAATAAAATTAGAATTCAAACAACGGTAAAAGAGTTTTCTTTTCACTAGAATTCTGTATATACAAGTTTCAAATTAAGTTTGAGATTTGTACAAAAGGCATAGAATTTAATTTCATCGGGCATACTGGTCTAAAAATTATGACGTTTTGATAATTTTCTTCATTGTTTTTGTCTTAAAAATTTGTAGTACTATCGACACTTTTGAAAATTTTAGTTCATTTATATCACCGTCAAATTCAGGAATTGTTCCCGCATGCACTTTTAAAAAGGACGGAATAGACTTTTTGTCACAATTTGTGGAGTGTAAATTTTCTATTTTGTTCTATTTTATTCGTTTTGAAACTACCAGTTTGTTCTATCGTAGATAAAATCTCTAATTTGACACTATTCAAACTATTATACAAACTAAATTTTAAATCTCTAGGTCTGAACTTTCACTTGAGGAGGTTCGGAGTCTGACATGGAGTGAAAAAACAAAATTTTGTTATACTTACAGGAATATCCTTATACGCATTGATTTGTGGTTGAAATAAAGAACTTCTCTCGTACAAACGATAAGAATGCGCATCGCATTGGGAATAGAATACGTAACGATTTATTGATACAAAATCAATACTCCTCCGCGATACTTCTTTAATTCGCTTCTTTACCTTCTAATTCCATAACGCGGAAGATAAGAATTGTTTACTTTAATTGGTGTTTGCCGTTCTAAAGTGGACAGAAATTGTTTAAAAATTAATTGTTTCGATTGCACATCAATTTTTCATGCAGAGTGCGCGCAATCAAAAAATTTGGAAATTGATTATCTGAAATCTAAAAATCTAGTTTGGCGATGCAATAAATGTTCGGTTTTGAAAAGATCGGGGAGCAGATCAGAAAGCTTGAAGTCAAGTGCTTGTTCTGGTGGTTCCAGTGAAATCACATTAGATATTATCTACAATGAGTTAATGGTAGCTATTCTGTGTGTATTTAGCAGTTTCTGCTAATTTGACATTCTTCTAACTTTCATACAAAATTTTGACAGCTCTTAAAAAAATCTGCTAAGACAAAAATTGGTATTCTGTATCAAAAATTTAACAGAAAAACCTGCTAACTTTTCTGCTAACTAGCAGGTGCTATTTTCGAGTTCGTTATCGTTTAAGTTTTCTGCTAACTTCTGTCATTTTTAAGTTTTGGTACATAAATACTAAATATAATAAAATGGATTATTTTTTAAATGTTAATTACACAAATCTATATAAATAAATATGAAGTAATTAACTTGATTTTCATTTTTTTTTTTCATTTTTATTTACAAATTTATTCAATTACAAAATGTAAACAACAGATAGTGTATAAGCATTGGTGGTTGTAACAACTTCTGTAAACATGTTTATTTACATATTTTTATAACGGTTTAAATTACATCTGAAGTTGACTCGACCAATTGTAACTATAGTGTGAGTGTATTATCCTCTTGGTAAAGTTATTTTAGATGATTCTTATACCGAGCTGGGAAAAAAATATTCCAATATTTTAAAACGATAAAAAAAAAAAAAGAACTGGTTTAACTACCTAGTGTAGAAAAGCAAAAACTTTCTTTAAAGTGACATTTGTTAGCAGATTTCGAATTTCTGTTGACAGCTTCTTAAAGATTTCGAAAAATACTTCTGACCAGAATACGAATTTTTAAGAATCTGCTACCATCTCAACCTGCTAACTTTTTTAGCAGAAAAATTCGCTAACTAAAGAATGAGTACAGAATAGCTCTGAATATCTATTAAAAAAGCAACGGCTGATACAGGTATTTCTCTTGTTGAAATGAATACCAAAATCTCATCTCTGGAAGCATTACTTCAGGAAGTTAAATCTGAAAATGCTACTTTAAAAAAGCATATTTCTGATTTAGAAATTGAAATTGATAAATTAGAGCATAAATGAAAATATTAGTGATGTTGAATTTGTATCAAAAACTGTTTTGGACCATTTGGGCATTAAAATAACACCTGCAGTTGATATTGATTTTTCTTTTCTCAAAAACATTCAGAAAAACAATAAGACAGTAAATATTCTTTCTGTTGAGTTCTCTAGCTATAAATTAGTAGAATCAATTTTAAAAAAGTATAACGAGAACCTAAAAAAAAACAATACATTAAATGTCACAATATTAGCAATGAACGAATTTATATAAATGAATGGTTATCACCATTTAAGAGAAAATTACTTTTCTCTGCTAAAAATATTCGCAAGACAAAACAATATAAATTTCTATGGGTGAGAAATGGCACAATAATGATGAAAAAATCAAGCAGTGACGGGACAATTTACATCAACAACTACAATGATTTAGATAACTTATAAATAATTGTAGTATAATTATTTTTTTTCCTAATCCAATGAATTTTCATAAATCTCGTCTTTTACTTTGTACAGTGCTTATACTTACTCTCCCTTCCATTCTAATCCATTATAGATCCTACGTCAAAATATAAGAAGTATGCGTGCAAATTTTGATAATCTATGTACTCATCTTGTTGCTACTAGCATTCCACACATTCTTGTTTTATCAGAAATTTGGATAGAAGACGATGAACTCGATTATTACTATATTAATAATTATTCATTATATGCTAAATGCGATAACAATTATAGAGCGGGCGGTATAGCTGCTTTCGTTAATGATGATATTCATTGTATAAGTAATGTCTGTCTTCTATTGAAAATACTTATTGACTCTGTTGATATTTTTAGTTTTTGTGAGTAGGCAAAAAGGCACCTCAGTGTGGGAAAAAAAACCGGTTTTCGCCACGCTTGTTGTTGTTGTAAAAATGACGTCATCAATAATACAAGGTGTTAAGGTAATTGGTCATAAATCATGTTAATGGCGCTTAATTGATGTGTTAATTGGTAATTAAGGTTATTGTTATAGTTTTAATGAGGTGATTGGAAATTAGAGCACCTGTCGCGTGCCGTGTAAAAAGTAAAAAGAATTCACGCATATGTCGCGTGCCGTGTAAAAAGTAAAAAAAATTCACGGTAAAGATCAATGACAAAAGTTAAACAAAAGTTCGTCATATTAAAATAAATGCGGATTGTATTATATTAAGTTTGAAAGTGAAACTCAATTTACATAATTGAGTTAAATAAAAAACAAAAATTAAAATTGAACAAGTTTATAGTTTTTACGCTTGAGTGAATAATATAAATAAGCTGCATACATAACATACCTGTACACTAAGTCTGAAATTTTATATATATTTTGCTTAAGATATTATGGTAAACAGGTTATAGGCGTGTATTTAGGTTTTGATAAAACTTCTGCGGGGATTTAAGTATAGTGAGTGTTAGTTTAATACAAGTAAATTAAAATGAATTTTGCATTCAATTAAAAAATATAAAAACATGTTTTAGTATAATCATTTATTTTATAAAAATATACATGTATATATTTCATCTTAAAATAAATTTATTGTGTTTTAACTTTTAAACTTTTACAAGGTAAATAAAAAATTAAAAGAATTTTAAATATCTTTGATTAAGTTGCGTATATAATAATATAATTCCCACGATACACCTGTAACGATAATAGCAAATCCTAGGTATTTAATAGTATTATACAAGCAACTTTCAATTCTTGAATATATTTTTCCTACAAACGGTTTTCTGTATGATCCGCATTCGTCATCTCCATTGACGTAAGTGCATCTTGAAGAAAGTCGAATATGTTCTGCTTCTACATCTTCAGGACAGTTTAGGGCGCTCATTTCTAATGAACAAAAGTAACATCTGACGTAGTCTTTAAAATTAGTATAGAAAAAACCACTCCTTGCAAGCTTTTGCGACCTTCTATCGTCAATAGACAAATTGTTGAACGTTTTTAAACGATCGTATTCACTCTTTAAAGTTAACATTTTGATTAACATATACAGTTTACAAAACGTTCTTTATATCGATCCATGAGTTATGTTTAGATGAAAAGCCGAGCCATTTTACAAACACTTTATTTTCTTTTCTTTTCAAAACATTTTCTACAAGATAAATGTCAGGATATTTAACAGGTGCTAATTCTTGTTCGTAAAAAGCACCCTGTATTGTGTTTTCTTGATAATATTCAAGAATGTAAGTTCTTGGTTCTGTATTTTGTATTTCTTTTACGTTGAATATTTCTGTTGACCAATTAGGCGTGTAACCTTTTTCGAACACGCCTTTATATTTACTTATTCGTACATAATCACCAACCTTATATTTTGGTTTTGATGTTATTTTTCTCTTTTTATATACTGTAGAAAGAATCTTTGATTCATTCAAAGTGCCGACGGCATTTGGCTGCATTTTGATTGTACGATGTTTTGTTGTGTTATATTTATGTATTAAACTTTTCAACAGGGTGATCCAACGATAATTACCATTCATGCTAAATTCTTTCCACATCATATTTTTTAGTGTTCTGTTAAACCTTTCTACAATCGAAGCTTTCAAAGAGCTGAAAGTTGAATAATGATTAATATTGTACTTCTTCATTAACTCTTGAAACTTCTTATTGAAGAACTCTTTGCCGTCATCTGTTTGAAAATTTGTAGGAATGCGTTTTGTTTTGAAAAGAGGCTCAATTGCTCTCGTAATCTCTTCTCCACTTTTATTTTTTACTGGAAATGCCCATGCGTATTTAGAAAAGGTATCAATTACTGTCAAAAGGTAACGAAATCCATTATTTTTGGATGAATAAGCATTCATATCTACTAAATCTGCTTGTCATAAATCATCCAAACCTTTAATAGTGACTCGCTGACGTTTAAAATTTTTACGAACTGGTTTATGTAACTCGTTAATAATTTGTCTTCTACTCATTGCAAAAAAAATATATAAATATCAGTATTTTGACAATACCTCTTATATATATGAAAATGGTATTCACACACCCCTTTACAATGATGGTCTCTGGACCTTCAGGATGTGGTAAGACAACATTTATAGAGAAACTACTTAATAACACATCGCTAATTCAACCTCAAGTAAAAAAAGTTTTATGGTGTAATGCTGAGCAACACGCTTTACCATCACATATATCATTTAAAAACATCGAGTATTTAGATTCAATACCTGACGAATTCACGAATAGTACGAATGAACCTACATTGATTGTATTAGACGATATGATGTTGAATGCATTTTCTAAACAAGTATGTGAACTCTTTACAAAGGGCTCACATCATAGAAACTTTTCGGTGATTCTTGTAACACAAAATATATTTCATCAAGGAAAATTTTGTCGAGATATATCACTAAACTGCAAATATTTAGTAGTTTTTAAGAATCCACGAGACAAAAGTCAGTTCATTCATCTAGCAAAACAAGTTTATCCTGAAAATAGTGCGGAGTTATTAAAAATATATAAAGATATTACACGAACACCACACAGTTATTTGTTAATAGATTTGACTCAGGCTATTAACGAAGTTTTGAGATTTCGGACAGATATTTTTAATAAACACTTTGTAACGTGTTATTGTTCTGCAGATAGTTTAAACAAGAGAAATGGTATCACGAATGAAACGGTTAAGGGACAACAAGCATATGCTATATGTTTTGAAAAAAGCTAAACCATGTTTAAGAAATGCAATCATTAAAAATGCTGACCCTGAGGTGATTAAAGCTCTTTGTGAAATTACATTGAATACTTTAAAGGGAAATCATTATCCACATGGAAACATATATAATCATCTTTGCAAGTATAAAAAGAGCATGAGAAAATTAGTTAATGCAAAACGATCAGTACCGAGACAACGTAAAATCTTATTACAACAAGGAGGTTTTTTACCAGCTTTATTAGGAAGTGTACTCTCCGGTGTGATTGGTTCATTAATTGAAAAATATGTATAGAAATAATTCACTCAACAAAATGTTACTTCTGTCTCCAGAAGTATACGAAAAATTAAAAAATGATATAGAAGATTTAAATAACCAGTCTTTATTTGACAACAAAATGAATAAAATTTTGAAAAACAAAGACTTGTCTGATAAAGAAAAATGGTACAAATACAGAAATGAGTTAATAAATTATTTGAGTATAAAACGAAAACGTAGAAATATTGAAGAAAGAAAAAGAGATATGTCGTTATTACAAGAAAAAGTGAACAAACATACAAGTTTACGTGATAGTGGTTCACAAACAAAATTCATACTTAAAAAAGATATTGCAATACAAACTTCTCCTACAAAAAACGAGTTGAATGGAATAGATAAAAATAATCCTTTTGAGACAAATGTAGAATTCTTTGAAACAACACCACCAAGAAAATCACTATCACCTCCTACTAAACAGCGATTATCAGCAAGTGGAATAGCAAAAAGTCTCAAACCACCACCAAAATTACAGAAAACTTCAGAAGATCGAAAGAAAGACTATAAAGTGGTAACTGCTGATGACGGTATAACACAATATACTGTACCCCTCGATATGAGTACTGATGAAGTCACCAGTATTATTGAGGAATTAGAACAAGAAGAAAGTGCCAGCAGTTCAAAACAAAAGTCACCTGCCAAGCAATCTATATTAAGACCTTCAAAATTGGATCCTAATCAATACACTCTTGCGTTTCCTATAAGAAAAGCAGTACGTCAAAGTAAACGCTTACAAGAAAAAGGGCGAGCTGCAAGTGAATCAGAAATTAATTGGGAGAAACTTTAAACACTGAAAATATGCCTGTGGATATAAAGGAAAATGACTTTTACGTATGTCTTTTAAGTAATAATTCGATGAAATTTTACCCTGAAAACACTTTATCAGCTTTTACAAATTCGTTGGCTAGACAGTGTAAATTAGATGAAAATTGGTATGTTGGAATAACTGAAATTGCTGTACCAAATTTCGATACGAAAGAATCTTTGAAAAGAGGAATAAAGCGACAACAATCTGATGATTTAGATGAAAATAGAATTAAAAGAACGAAGCGTGATGAGGTGGATGACCAACTACAACAGGGAAAAAAGAAAATTAGTATTAAAGTAAATGAAGATGCTAAGCTAGAATGGACTTATGATAATCTTAAGCAAACTAGTTACAGAGCAGGACAAGTTAATTTTTCAGCATTCTTACTAACATTTTACAATGCTATTATACCTTCATGGTACACTATGTACTTGGACGATATTAAGAAAAAGATTTGGGATCGATTGGAAACTGATTTTTTCGATGAAGTCATTCCTGAAATAAGTTATAAACAGGAACCAGACGAGTTTATTTTACACATATACCAGGGTAGGAAGACTTCAGAAAAGGTTGTTTTAAAATATAAAGATTATGAATCTGTTGAAGCTTTCGTTGATGACGTTTTCGGTCAAATTCCTAGGAGAAACAGAAAACATGCTGTTATACAAGATACAATAGATAACTATGCACATCCTGCACTAAGCATTAAAAGATTTAAGAACAGAGCAAAATCAATTACTGGTAAAGTACATGATATGTTTGTACTTCGTTTAGAAGAATTAGGAGTAACAATAAAAATAAAAAAACCATTACCTTCACACTTGAATGTTAAAGATCTCATTACACTTTTTATAAGCAACGTGCACTTTGATGATAAAACACTTTCTGAACAAGAAAAGCAGAAAAGGATTATTCAAATTAGAGATACGATTTTTAGGGTTTTGAATAAGTTAAACAAAGATTCACTTGGTGCTAAACCACCTAGTCAAAGAACAATTACTTCAAGTAGTAATATTTTGGATGTTCCATATGAAAGAGAAAATTCAGGTCAATACTTAACTACACCAGTGCCTCTTGATACAAACATAGACAATCTATCTAATTTTCTTACTGATATATTTCTCCAAACACCACAAGACAAACGTAATATTGAAGTGTTTCTATCAGAAATAAAAGAATCATTTGATGCTTCTGGATTACGTCAGGAACTTATCACTATAATAGATAAAATTGATAGTGTAGAAAGATTAGTCGATGGCATTTCGAAGAGAACACCACGAGAGTCTCAAAAACTAACAGCAGAATGTTACAAAAGAAACATATTTTATGTCTACACTGATATTATTCAACCTCGTGTTATAGGTGATAAATTAGTAAGATACTTACGTATAATACCTCTGAAAGAGTGTGAAAATATATTAAGATTTGAACATATAGAATACTGTCCTATCGAAAAAACTTTTATTGAAAGTATTTCTATAAAAATAACAGATCATCAGGGTGAATTAATCAACTTTGAACCAAGTTATATACCTACCTATATAATGCTTCATTTCAAGAGACGATAAGTTATAAATACTCATTCATCAATAAGTTTTTTATAGTACTTATTCGTTAAGTTCTCGTATTAGTTCTAAAATGAATTCGTATTACACACAATACTATTTAATTCAAAGTGGTGGAAATTTAGCAGATATCGGAGAACTGTATCGTGCACCACTTATTTATCAACGTGGACGAGGTATTGGTAGTTTCTTCAGTGGTCTACTACGATATTTACAACCTTTAGTTGCTTCAGGAGCAAAGGTTTTAAAAGAACAAGCACTTAAGACAGGAAAAGCCATATGGCAAGAAGTAGGTAGTAGTAATAGACCTTTTAAAGATATTTTAAAAGATCAAGGTAAAGCTGCTGCCCAAGAATTAGCTCAAAAAGGTATAAATAAAATCTTCGATAAAATGACTGGTGAAGGTATAAAAAGTAGAATGGCTATAAAAAGAGCTAATCCATTCACAGCAATACAGTTGAAATCATCCTCCAAACGAAGAAAACGTTCAAGAGTGAAGAAATCAACTAGAAAATCATCATCTAAGAAATTACCACCTAAGAAACGTGTAAATAGTAAACGTAAATTACGTAAACGTGTATTAGACATATTTGACAAATAAACAACATGTCGTCTTATAAAGAATGTATGAAATCTGAACTGGATATTTTTTCTGCTCCACCTATTCAAAGTAATATTCTAAAAACTGAAGAAGTAGCATATAAACCTATAGCAACACTAGACAATTCATCCGTTTTAGAATTTGTATCGTTGGGTCATGGTGATACGTATCGTGATTTATCTAGCATTTATCTTCGACTAAAAGTGCAGCTAATCAAACTTAAAGATGGAAAAGAAGAATTATATACGGGAAACGAAAAAAGACAAGTAACAAAAAGTGACGGTACTACAGAAGAAGTTGAAGCTTTTCCAATTGGTATTGTCAATAATGTGATGCACTCACTTTTTAGACAATGTACAATACAGTTGAATGGCAAACCGATTGCACAAACAGATAATAATTACCATTATAGAGCATACATTGAAAATTTACTAAATTATGGGAAAGATGCTGCGACAACACATCTAGAATCTGTAGGCTGGTATCTTGATCAAGAAGAAATGGATATTATTGAAAACTTAGCAGACACTGGACGACCGGCTGACTTAACTGAAGGTTATCTCAAAAGATCTCAGCTATTTGCTAAAAGTAATGTTGTTGAAGTGATGGGTAAAATCCATGGTGATATGTTTAATCAAGAAAAACTGATAATTAATGGAGTAAATCTACGTGTAATATTATCACTCGAGAAACCGGAATTTTATCTTTATTCTAAAAATGATAGTAATTCTCCTCAAATAAAAATTGTAGAAGCCACAATGTACATGAATCATGTAACAGTTAATCCAAATATTTTACTCGCACATGAAACTGTTCTTCAGCGTTCAAATGCTTTGTATCCATACAAACGTGTAGAAGTTAAAACGTATACTTTCCCTACAAATACATTCACATTATCTTTAGATAATGTAGTAATTGGTCAATTACCTAACTTGTTGATTTTTGGTATGATAGATAACGATGCATATACTGGTAAACAAGAAAAAAATCCGTATAACTTTAAACACAACAATATTACAAGATTCAATTTATCAGTCAATGGTGTACAAGTACCAAATCAACCTATAGAGTTTGATTATTCAAAAGAAAAGCCAATAAGTACACGTGGTTACATGACACTTTTCAAAGGAACTGGAATTCACTATTTCGATAAAGGTCATCAGATAACAAAAAAATTCTTCGATAATGGTTGTTTTCTCCTAGCATTTGATTTGACTTCAGATAATTCATATGATTCTACATGTGGTAATTTGCTAAATCAAGGAATAGTAAGAATTGAAGGAAGATTCAAAGAAGCATTGAAAAACAGTGTGACTTGTATTGTGTATACTGAATATGATGCAGGTATTGAAATTGATAAAATTCGTAACGTATACACCAATTTCTAAAAGTATATATATAGCTGCAAGCTAATAACAAAGCAGAATCAATCACAATGAGTTGTTGCTTGGTAAACGTTGAATATATGACAGAAGGTAGTTTAACCTTCTTTAAAAAACTATCTTTTGCCGGTTTAACACCAGAAAATAAAATATTTTCGAAAGAAATAATATACAAATATCCGACATCTTGTGACAAGCATGCAGAACAAATAAATGCATTTGGAAACTTGGAACTTAGACGTTTAGATGAAAATCTTATTAAGACCTTGGCAAAATTTTCAACTGTTCTCGTTAGTGGAGGAGCAACAAAAGAATTTTTACAAAACTACATAACCTTTTATACTAAGGTCATAGACATTGAAACTTTCAATTCATGTGAACAAGAATGAACACGATCGAACTTGTTAATACGTTAAAAAATAATGCTACTACAAAAAAAATTTTCAAAGGGGTGTTTCCAAGTGATCGTTTACCTAAAAAAATAAAAAAACCAGCATGTGTAATTGCAAATACTGATCCCGCAAATAAAAGTGGAACACATTGGGTAGCGTTTTACTTTCCTACAAAGAGACCGGCTGAATACTTTGATTCTTTTGGGAAATATCCTATAAATTATTTTTTCAAAAGCTTTTTGTTCAATAACTCTAAAAGTTTTATTAATAATCATAAGAGATTACAAAGCGACTTTTCGGCAACTTGTGGGCAATACTGCTGTGTATACCTGTATCATAGATGTAAAAATAAAACAATGAGAACGTTTTTAGGAGAATTTTCTCCAACAAGCTATACATTTAATGACAAAAAAGTCGTACGTCTTTATCGAAAATTATTTATAAAGAATGCTGGTCAAAAAGGTGGAGTAATGTATAATCAATCATGTCAACCTGTCGTCAATCTTATAAATTAAAACACATAAAGTAAAAACCAACAGTTAATTTGTGAAAGCCAAACTGAAATGGAGCAAAACATGACTTCGAAGCAACAAATTTTACAAAAGTTAAACAAAAAAAATCTTAGTAAAAAAGCGAAACTTACTGTGGATAAATTTGAAAATCTTCTATTAAACTACACATACTACTTAGATCATCAACAAAAAATTAAAATTTCACTCGGTTTTGATTCAACGACTTTCGAGGCAAAAATTATTTTTCATAATTATAAGCAAAATACTGTACCACTGACAATCGACCACTGGAAAGTGTTCTACGATTTTATGCAAAAACAAGCTGCTAACACTAAGGATTATTCTGTGGCATACAATATACCATTGCAAAATGAAAAATGCATTATACTGAGTTACAATGAATTGAATGTGTTAATCAGTTTACTTGAATTTTTAAATGTTGTAATGCATTACAATCACAATGCATCTCCAAGTGTTAAAGAATATTACAACAAATATTGTACTAAGTGTAGAGAAAAAGGACAATTTAAGTTAGAAAATGATGATTTATATATACCTATGTGTCAATCATACGTCCACATAAATTATTCAAGACTTTTTTATGAAATTTCTATATTTTGTAAAAATGATATTTGTAAATAAAAACATAAAATTGTAAACATATAATTGATGTAATTTTTAAAATATGAGTATACAAATAAAAACGCACATTTATTAGAAATATATTTTATTTTTATTATTTCTCTGTAAATTTATTCTTGTATAAATTTGATAGATTTAGTTTTATCTTCATTTTCACAATACATTAGATACACGTTTTGTGGAATGTTGGTTTCTTTACAAAGTTCCCTTGGTAAACCATCTGATATGCGAGCTGGTAAAAAATAAGAAAATTCCTCTAAATCTGCAACAAGCCTTGAGCCGTACTTTGTGTTCACTGGTCGTATTTCACACTGGATTATTTTTATCTATTCCATTCAACTCGTTTTTTGTAGGAGAAGTTTGTATTGCGATATCTTTTTTAAGTATGAATTTTGTTTGTGAACCACTATCACGTAAACTTGTATGTTTGTTCACTTTTTCTTGTAATAACGACATATCTCTTTTTCTTTCTTCAATATTTCTACGTTTTCGTTTTATACTCAAATAATTTATTAACTCATTTCTGTATTTGTACCATTTTTCTTTATCAGACAAGTCTTTGTTTTTCAAAATTTTATTCATTTTGTTGTCAAATAAAGACTGGTTATTTAAATCTTCTATATCATTTTTTAATTTTTCGTATACTTCTGGAGACAGAAGTAACATTTTGTTGAGTGAATTATTTCTATACATATTTTTCAATTAATGAACCAATCACACCGGAGAGTACACTTCCTAATAAAGCTGGTAAAAAACCTCCTTGTTGTAATAAGATTTTACGTTGTCTCGGTACTGATCGTTTTGCATTAACTAATTTTCTCATGCTCTTTTTATACTTGCAAAGATGATTATATATGTTTCCATGTGGATAATGATTTCCCTTTAAAGTATTCAATGTAATTTCACAAAGAGCTTTAATCACCTCAGGGTCAGCATTTTTAATGATTGCATTTCTTAAACATGGTTTAGCTTTTTTCAAAACATATAGCATATGCTTGTTGTCCCTTAACCGTTTCATTCGTGATACCATTTCTCTTGTTTAAACTATCTGCAGAACAATAACACGTTACAAAGTGTTTATTAAAAATATCTGTCCGAAATCTCAAAACTTCGTTAATAGCCTGAGTCAAATCTATTAACAAATAACTGTGTGGTGTTCGTGTAATATCTTTATATATTTTTAATAACTCCGCACTATTTTCAGGATAAACTTGTTTTGCTAGATGAATGAACTGACTTTTGTCTCGTGGATTCTTAAAAACTACTAAATATTTGCAGTTTAGTGATATATCTCGACAAAATTTTCCTTGATGAAATATATTTTGTGTTACAAGAATCACCGAAAAGTTTCTATGATGTGAGCCCTTTGTAAAGAGTTCACATACTTGTTTAGAAAATGCATTCAACATCATATCGTCTAATACAATCAATGTAGGTTCATTCGTACTATTCGTGAATTCGTCAGGTATTGAATCTAAATACTCGATGTTTTTAAATGATATATGTGATGGTAAAGCGTGTTGCTCAGCATTACACCATAAAACTTTTTTTACTTGAGGTTGAATTAGCGATGTGTTATTAAGTAGTTTCTCTATAAATGTTGTCTTACCACATCCTGAAGGTCCAGAGACCATCATTGTAAAGGGGTGTGTGAATACCATTTTCATATATATAAGAGGTATTGTCAAAATACTGATATTTATATATTTTTTTTGCAATGAGTAGAAGACAAATTATTAACGAGTTACATAAACCAGTTCGTAAAAATTTTAAACGTCGGCGAGTCACTATTAAAGGTTTGGATGATTTATGACAAGCAGATTTAGTAGATATGAATGCTTATTCATCCAAAAATAATGGATTTCGTTACCTTTTGACAGTAATTGATACCTTTTCTAAATACGCATGGGCATTTCCAGTAAAAAATAAAAGTGGAGAAGAGATTACGAGAGCAATTGAGCCTCTTTTCAAAACAAAACGCATTCCTACAAATTTTCAAACAGATGACGGCAAAGAGTTCTTCAATAAGAAGTTTCAAGAGTTAATGAAGAAGTACAATATTAATCATTATTCAACTTTCAGCTCTTTGAAAGCTTCGATTGTAGAAAGGTTTAACAGAACACTAAAAAATATGATGTGGAAAGAATTTAGCATGAATGGTAATTATCGTTGGATCACCCTGTTGAAAAGTTTAATACATAAATATAACACAACAAAACATCGTACAATCAAAATGCAGCCAAATACCGTCGGCACTTTGAATGAATCAAAGATTCTTTCTACAGTATATAAAAAGAGAAAAATAACATCAAAACCAAAATATAAGGTTGGTGATTATGTACGAATAAGTAAATATAAAGGCGTGTTCGAAAAAGGTTACACGCCTAATTGGTCAACAGAAATATTCAACGTAAAAGAAATACAAAATACAGAACCAAGAACTTACATTCTTGAATATTATCAAGAAAACACAATACAGGGTGCTTTTTACGAACAAGAATTAGCACCTGTTAAATATCCTGACATTTATCTTGTAGAAAATGTTTTGAAAAGAAAAGAAAATAAAGTGTTTGTAAAATGGCTCGGCTTTTCATCTAAACATAACTCATGGATCGATATAAAGAACGTTTTGTAAACTGTATATGTTAATCAAAATGTTAACTTTAAAGAGTGAATACGATCGTTTAAAAACGTTCAACAATTTGTCTATTGACGATAGAAGGTCGCAAAAGCTTGCAAGGAGTGGTTTTTTCTATACTAATTTTAAAGACTACGTCAGATGTTACTTTTGTTCATTAGAAATGAGCGCCCTAAACTGTCCTGAAGATGTAGAAGCAGAACATATTCGACTTTCTTCAAGATGCACTTACGTCAATGGAGATGACGAATGCGGATCATACAGAAAACCGTTTGTAGGAAAAATATATTCAAGAATTGAAAGTTGCTTGTATAATACTATTAAATACCTAGGATTTGCTATTATCGTTACAGGTGTATCGTGGGAATTATATTATTATATACGCAACTTAATCAAAGATATTTGAAATTCTTTTAATTTTTTATTTACCTTGTAAAAGTTTAAAAGTTAAAACACAATAAATTTATTTTAAGATGAAATATATACATGTATATTTTTATAAAATAAATGATTATACTGAAACATGTTTTTATATTTTTTAATTGAATGCAAAATTCATTTTAATTTACTTGTATTAAACTAACACTCACTATACTTAAATCCCCGCAGAAGTTTTATCAAAACCTAAATACACGCCTATAACCTGTTTACCATAATATCTTAAGCAAAATATATATAAAATTTCAGACTTAGTGTACAGGTATGTTATGTATGCAGCTTATTTATATTATTCACTCAAGCGTAAAAACTATAAACTTGTTCAATTTTTATTTTTGTTTTTTATTTAACTCAATTATGTAAATTGAGTTTCACTTTCAAACTTAATATAATACAATCTGCATTTATTTTAATATGACGAACTTTTGTTTAACTTGTGTCATTGATCTTTACCGTGAATTTTTTTACTTTTTACACGGCACGCGACAGATGCTCTAATTTCCAATCACCTCATTAAAACTATAACAATAACCTTAATTACCAATTAACCCATCAATTAAGCGCCATTAACATGATTTATGACCAATTACCTTAACACCTTGTATTATTGATGACGTCATTTTTACAACAACAACAAGCGTGGCGAAAACCGGTTTTTTTTCCCACACTGAGGTGCCTTTTTGCCTACTTTTGTGTTTATAAATTTGTCCGTTGTGATATCAATACATTTATATCTGAATTAGATAACTTTAAAAAATCAATGCATATGTATTTCAAATATATTCATTGTAGTTAATATAAACATAAATATTTTAAACCTGCCACAGTCTAGTGATCTATATATGACCATGTTATCAAGCAATGGTTTCGAATCACTAATAACCTAGAAGAATAACAGAGAAGTCTGTCTCATGCATTGACCACATTTTTTTACAAATTATCTAACAAGTCTAAATTTAATGTACAAGCATTTATATCTGCACTGGACATTACTAACCATTCTGCAACTTGTGTAAAAATTTCATATCCTTCTTCAGCTTTTGATGCATTCATTATTCTTCTTGAAAACCATATAAAGAATAACACTTCATCTTCACCTTTAAAAAAACGTTGCCATAAACATCTGAAACCATGGATTACTGACTTTATTTGTAATAAAATAAAAATCAAAAATAAAATGCATAAGAAAGTAAAACAACAACCAGATGATATTCTATTAAAAAAAAAAATTTTCTAATTATCGTAAAGAAGTTGAGATTTTAATTAAAACACGTAAATCTACTTATTATTAAGCTAAATTTAATCGTTGTATGGGTAATTCCAAAATGCAATGGCGTATTATTGACGAGATTATAGGTCACCCAAAAACAAAAACTATAATTTCAGAAATCAAATCGTCAAACGGTGTTGAAAATATCAAAAACGTAAACTTTTTGACAACTTCAACATGTCACTAATTTAGTTCCACTATCCACCATAGATCCCACTTCCATTACACACAATTTAACTCCATAATGTACCATTAACCCAATCTTCACAAAATTAAAGATAATAAAAAAGGGAAAATATTAACAATAAAACTATTAATACTAACATATATCTAAATTACCAATGTTGTATTATCTTATACAACGTTGTGTGCTTCCTGTGGGTTAGTGTTAAAATCAAACAATACCTTTTTAATTTTTTTAAACGCTTTTATTTAAACTTAAACTTTCACTAACTAACTTGATACAAACTTTACTTATTTTAGAACTCTTGGTCTTTACTGTTCTAAGATTTTTCACCAACAACCTTCTTAATATCATTCTACCTTTACATTACACCTTCCTTAATAGAAGAGCCTTGATTTGCCATTCCATATTTGGTCATCAAAATTAAGTTTTAAGAGCCCAATTTAGTAAAATGGCATGCAAAGTGACCACCTACAGCCTACATTTTTCAACCGATTTTCATGAAATTTCGAATATAGATAGGTGTAAGGGAATTGTGGTCCTTAAGTGGAACACATTTTTAAATTTTGGTCCTTAAATTTTTTTATCTTCGATTTTCGAAGGTACAGATAAAAAAAAAATTCACTAAACTTTTCACACTTTTTTCATGTATTAAAACGTTTAGATACTATAATTTCTTTTTATAGGATTTAAATATAACCTTTTCCAAAAAGTTTAAAAAAAATTCAAGGAAATTGGTTACGTAGTTTAATTATTATCAATAAAACAATTTGTTAATTTTTCATAAAATTTCATTACTAATTTTTCATTTCACATACATTTTTTTGCATACTTATGGGTTTAAATAAGAATTACACAGATAGTATAAACTCTATAAACTCGGTGCAAATAAAATTGCAATTTTTGTAGTATGTGTGATGATTAAGTAACGTAAACAGCATATAAAAGTTATGTATAGTTAAGCTGCACATAGCTAGGTATATAGATATATTAGCAACACATTTTGTATGAGAATGGTGATCGGTGATGATGAATATGAAATAATAGAATTAGCATGATATGTACATTCATATGTACATATATACTACGCATAAAAGCATATTTTACAAATTGTTGTTGGATTGAATCAAGTGTATTTTGGGTTTTAGTGCTAATTTTTTATATTCTGAATATTAGAAAAATTAAAGTGTTACATAGAATTTAGATTTCAGTGATTATTTGGTGATAAATCTAATATTTTACTAAAATTTCAGTATTTTTGAATACTACTTTTTCTTAACCCTAGGATTGCCTGATCGTATATAAATGTATACATTCGGATTTTGAGTCTTAATTTAAATATGATCCCTTCGAGCTAGGACCTTGAAACTTCACCAATTCCTCCATTGGAGGATCCTCACTATACACCCCAATTTTCAAAGTCCTAGCTCAAAATCGGTAAAACAAAATATTCTTTTTTATGCAAAAACACAAATTTGACGGTACGTATACAAATGTATACCATACATTTTATATGGAAATTTTGAAATTTTTTTTTCAAAAAACGATATCTCAGCATCCCGTAAACCAAAAACTAATATGTTTATACTAAAAGATTTATCCAAGTGTTCTCTTTAGTTTTGTTTTTACAGTGTTTATGTACTTTTTTTTTGTTTTCAAAATAAAATACAAAACAACATCAAAAACATGAATGTTTCATACATTTTTCTACATTCATAAAGGCAATTATCTACTTTTGACTTTAAAGATCCATATCTCAGCATCCTCTGAACCAAAAACTAATATTTTTGGATTACAATATTTGTTGAAGTGTTTCTATTGAGCTATCTTATACAGAAATTCTGTAAGTACTATACTTTTCAACCAAAAGGACAAAATACGCGAAAAATCATGAAGATTTTTAACATTTTTAACCTTATTTTCCATTTTATTTCGAAAAATGGAAAAAATATACATAGGACATTAATAGAAAGAACACAAAGAAGAACACTTCAATAAAGATTTTATAATAAAAATATTAGTTTTTGGGTCACCGGATGCTGAGATACATCTTTTTGAAAATAAAATTTCAAAATTTCCATATAAAATGTATGGTATACATTTGCATACGTACGGCTAAAACTTTGACAATCTTGATCAGGCAATCCTAGGTTAAACTCGTCAATCATTCTACCTCCAAGGTAACGCCGAAAGAATGAATTGAATTGAAAAATAAAATGTACAATATTTAAAATTTCTACAAATTCTTATATTTGAAAACCTTATACCTATATTATACCGTATTATTTATTATTTTAACACTCCATTCAATTTTTGACCGTTTTCGTTTTTAAAGCTGAATATCTCAGGACTCTAAAAACTGATTGAATTGAAATTTCTGCACAATATTAGTCTTGTCATTCTCTATAAAACTCTCTTTAGCACCAAAACGATCCCTGAACTGAGACGCGAGTTACAGGGCGCTAAACATAAAACTCACACGAATCAATTTTAAGTATCAAAATTTTACATTTTTTGACTCCTTATAAAAGTATGTTGCAGTGAGACTAAGGAGCTGAAATTTGATCAGGATATTTTTCGAAGGGTCTAATATTATATGAAATTTTAACGGTGAATATCCGTTAACTAGGGCAAAAGGTATAGGGTAAAATACAAAAAAAGTCATTTTTCCAACATACAACTTTTTTTTTTCCTTTCTATAAGGCTCTCCTTAGTTCATACCGTGATCCTTGAAAAAAGTATGCATTTCAATTTAGAACTATTTTCTGACCTAGTGCATTTTATTTGACTCAAATCGGTGCAACAAAGCCCGAGATATAAGAGTTCAAAGTTGAAAAGCCACATATCCTTCCATATAAAAATTTAAAAAATAGAATAATTCAGTATTTTTGAATTTTTACATAAAAAATTTGTTGTATGAAAAATTTGTGACCTTCAACTGAAATAATTTCAGCTATAACAGCTGCATGCTAGCTGTAGCCTGTACCTACATACACATTTTACAAACGTACATCCATGCAGTATGATCGCCATATATAGCTATAGCTATAACTATAGCTATAACTATGAAAATTTTTCAAATCATATACACCAACACTTAGACGAAATTTATTTGCTTGTGTTGGTGCAGCCACAAATACATTTCAGACGATGTTATTGTTGTTTTCGAAAAAATTTTTTACTAAATTTGGCTCTTAATAATTAAAATTATGCAGTCAGCAATTACGGCCGAAATTAATTGGTTGATTTCGAAAATTTCTTTCAGGTAAACAAAGTGTTTACCTCAGCGTTTTTATTTAAACTCGTGTAAATTATTCCAAATATGCAATATGTTTACTAAAGCATTTATTTAAGCGCGTGTATTTTTTTGTTATTTAATATTTCTTTAAAAATTTTCCAATATTTATTTCTGGAATTTTCTAATTTTTTGTTTCTATCTTATGTTTTCAAAACATATGCTTGTTCAAGCTCATTAACTAATTAATCAATTAATTTATCTCATCATTTATGAATAATGGGATTAATTAAATAATATATAAAGTATAAGACTGTTAAGATTTGCCCGACAATAATATAGGGGTCTTCTACAGGTCGTGCACCAATTCATGTTAGTAGAATTACAATTACTACTATACATCAAAATATAACTTGGTTGATTGGGTAGAATTGAATTCCTCGGAATTTTCTTATATAATAGAAGGGTAAAATAGCTAAGATTGCAATAGATAATACTAGAGCAATTACACCCCCTAATTTATTAGGGATCGATCGTAAAATTGCATAGGCGAATAAGAAGTATCATTCTGGTTGGATGTGAATAGGAGTCACTAGAGGATTTGCAGGAATAAAATTGTCAGGATCTCCTAAAAGGTAGGGATTAGTTAATGTTAAAAAGGTTAAGCAAGCTAGTATAATGATGAAGCCTACAATATCCTTGAAAGAAAAGTATGGATGGAATGGAATTTTGTCTGGGTTTGAATTGATTCCTAGAGGGTTATTTGACCCTGTTTGGTGGAGAAATAATAAGTGAATTATAGTTATAGCAGCTACAATAAAAGGTAAAATAAAATGGAAAGTAAAAAATCGGGTTAGTGTAGCATTATCTACTGCAAATCCCCCTCATACTCATTGGACTAGTTCAATTCCTAGATATGGAATTGCTGAAAGTAAATTTGTAATTACTGTAGCTCCTCAGAATGATATTTGTCCTCATGGTAATACATATCCTATAAATGCAGTAGCCATTACTAGGAATAAAATTAATACCCCAACAAGTCATGTTGGAGTATATAAATAAGATCTATAATATATTCCTCGTCCAACATGTAAGTAGATACAAATAAAGAAAAATGAAGCTCCGTTTGCGTGTAGAGTTCGAAGTAGTCATCCATAATTTACGTCTCGACAGATATGGGTGACACTATTAAAAGCTATACTGATGTCAGCTGTATAATGTATTGCTAGGAACAATCCTGTTATGATTTGGACAATTAAGCATAATCCTAGTAGGGAACCAAAATTTCATCATGCTGAAATAATAACAGGGGCTGGTAAGTCAACAAGAGCATTATTAACAATTTTAAATAAGGGGTGTTCAGTTCGTAATGGTTTATTCATTAATTGTGTATAGGGCGTAGGGGACCATAAAAAACATTTGTAATTTTTACAATTGCAATTAGAGTAATTAATAAGTAGTTAATTATAATAACTGTAATTAAGTTAGTAGGATAATTGTATATTTTAATTAATCTAATTGAATTTTCTTTTAAGTATGTGGTTTCTTTAATAACAGACATACATTCATTATTTATCAGAAACTGATATAGTATAGATTTATCAATAATTGACGCTAAGATTAAAGAAATGAAAGTAATAATTCTTGCTATAATTATTAGTTTGGCTGACATGGAAAATATTTCATTTGATGCAATAGATGTAACATAAATAAATAATACAAGTATTCCTCCCAGAAAAATCAAAAATAAAACATATGAAAATCAGAAAGTTTTAGCTATTAAACCTGAAATTACAGAGATTAATACTGTCTGAACTAGTAATAGAAGGCCTATAGCTATAGGATGATTTATTTGTAGAAATATAAATCTACATATTAGGGTTGTTGAATATATAATTATTTGGATAATGTCAAGAGGTAGTTTATAAAAAATATTAATTTTGGGGATTAATGAAAAAGAAATTCTTTTCTCTTGAAGTTTTAAAAGATAATTCTTAATTTTGGTTTACAAGACCAATGTTTTTGTTAAACTATTAAAACTACTAATGAATATATATATATTGCCTTTATTTATTTTTTGTATTGGAGTAATAGTATTTGTTTCTAATCGTAAACATTTACTTTCTATATTACTTAGATTAGAATATATTGTTTTAAGTTTATTTTTGGTTATATTTATTTATTTATTAATATTGGAATATGAAGTGTATTTTAGAATGGTTTTTTTGACATTTAGAGTTTGTGAGGGAGCCTTAGGATTATCTATTTTGGTTTCTATAATTCGTACTCATGGTAATGATTATTTTCAAAGTTTTAGAGTTTTGCAATGTTAAAATTTATTTTTGTTTTATTATTTATAATTCCTATAAGTTTAACAAGTAATATATTTTGAATGGTTCAAAATATATTTTTTGTTATTAGATTTATTTTTATTGTTTTTAATTATGGTATTAATTATTGGTGTTATCTAAGATACATATTTGGGTGTGATTTAATTTCTTACGGATTAATTTTATTAAGTTTTTGAATCTGTGCTCTTATAATATTAGCTAGAGAATCAATTTATAAAAATAATAATTATGTTGAATTATTTAGTTTTAATATTTTGATATTATTATTATTTCTTGTTTTAACTTTTAGAAGTACTAGTTTATTTATATTTTATTTGTTTTTTGAAAGTAGTCTTATTCCAACATTATTTTTGATTTTGGGGTGGGGGTACCAACCCGAGCGTTTACAGGCTGGTGTTTATTTACTATTTTATACATTATTAGCGTCTTTACCTATACTAGTAGGGATTTTTTATATTTTAGGTGAAATTAATACAATAAATTTTTATTTAATGATTAATAATTTATTTGTTTATGAAATTTTTTATGTAGGGATGATTTTTGCCTTTTTGGTTAAAATGCCTATATTTTTGGTTCATTTATGATTGCCTAAGGCTCATGTTGAAGCTCCAGTGTCAGGGTCAATAATTTTGGCAGGAGTATTATTAAAGTTAGGGGGCTATGGTCTTTTACGTGTTTATATATTTTTGAGTTATCTAGGTATAAAATTTAATTATATTTGAATTGTGGTGAGCTTAGTAGGAGGAGTCTTAGTAAGATTAGTATGTTTACGTCAGACAGATTTGAAGTCATTAATTGCTTATTCATCAGTAGCTCATATAGGAATTGTTCTTAGAGGATTGATGACTATAACTTATTGAGGATTCTGTGGTTCTTATAGTCTGATAATTGCTCATGGACTATGTTCGTCAGGATTATTTTGTTTAGCTAATATTTCTTATGAACGACTAGGAAGTCGTAGATTATTAATTAATAAGGGACTATTAAATTTTATACCTAGTTTAACATTATGATGATTTTTATTAAGCTCTGCTAATATAGCTGCTCCTCCTACTTTAAATTTGTTAGGTGAAATTAGTTTGTTAAATAGAGTAGTAGGTTGATCTTGAATAAGAATATTTATGTTAGCTTTATTATCATTTTTTAGAGCTAGATATACATTATATTTATATGCCTATAGTCAACACGGAAAATTATATTCCGGTATTTATTCTAGTTCCAGAGGGGTAGTACGAGAATATTTATTATTATTTTTACATTGATTTCCTTTAAATTTATTAATTGTTAAGAGTGATGTTTGTTTATTATGATTATGTTAAGGTAGTTTAAAAAAAACATTGATTTGTGGTATCAAAAATATAGAATTATTTATCTTTGACCGTGAAATATATTAGAATTTGTCAAATTAGTTTTATTGCTCTTTTTCTTACTAGATTAAGATTATTTTTTATTTCATTAAATTATTTAATATTAGATTATACAGTATTTATTGAGTGAGAGGTAGTATCTTTAAATAGAAGTATAGTTGTTATAACATTTTTGTTTGATTGAATAACTTTTATGTTTATGTCTTTTGTTTTATTAATTTCATCTCTGGTTATTTATTACAGAAAAGAATATATAGGAGGGGATTTAAATATAAATCGTTTTATTCTATTGGTTTTAATGTTTGTATTATCTATAATATTACTTATTATTAGTCCTAATTTAATTTCTATTTTATTAGGTTGAGATGGTTTAGGATTAGTTTCATATTGTTTAGTTATCTATTTCCAAAATGTAAAATCTTTTAACGCTGGGATATTAACTGCTTTATCTAATCGGGTTGGAGATGTGGCTTTTTTGTTAGCAATTGCTTGAATGTTAAATTATGGAAGATGAAATTATGTATTTTATCTTGATTTTATAGTTAATGATTTTGATATGTTAGTGTGACCAATGTATGGAATTTTGCATAAAATTTTCCTCTCTCCCACGGGAAAAAGAATGTTTGCAGGGTTGCTGCAAATGTTATTTTTACGTTTTAGGGTGGTTCCATTACTTATTCTTATCGCTACAGTTTTTTTTTTTGTTATAAAAAAAAGTTTTTTACTTTTGTTTTGTTGTTGAGTTAATTAAATTTTAACTTATTTTTTTTTTTTTTTAAAAGATACAATGAATTAAAAATTTTGGAATTTGAAACTAAGTACATATTCAGAAATTCTTGTTTTTTTCTCTCTTTTTATTACTTTATTTTCTATCATTATTTTTTTTTTTATTATTACTAATTTATTATTACTATTTTACAAATATGTATATTCCTTATCTATAATATCTTATAATTATCATGCCCCTTTTCTAACTAATAGAATTTGTTGAACTTGATTCTGTATTATGAATTATGATTAATCTTACTTATGTACATACATATATAAACATTTGGCTGTTGTTAAAAATTTTTTGTTAAGTACTTATGTACATATATAATTACTTTATAATAAGAGTATCTATTATATTTCTGTTTACAATTATTTATTTATTTATTTATTTAAATTAGGCTAATTATATAAACTTAACCTAACTTATGCTAAGCCGAGGCGTCTGAGGCCATGTCGGCTGTACAGAGTTGTATTAATCCTAAACTTAAAGTCTAACTTTACTTAGTATCTAATTTAAATTTAATCTTAAGCTAGCAAAATCGTAATACCGAGTTCTAGATATACATTTATACATAGGTTCAAAGTGAATTATGCTATAATATATCTATACTTTGTTTTATACATATATATAATTATAATTGTAATGTTTTAGTTGATTATTCATATAATTACAGTTGGTAAGGAAAAGGATGGTGTCTCTTGTTATTTTATGCAACCAGCACGGTGTTTGGTTATTGTAAAGTTAAATTAGTAGGTGGGCAGGATCTGCTTCCCTAAGGGACTGTTTTATGATGTTGATTAAGTTCGTAGCTTTTTTGACATCCAGATCGAGATTGAGGTGGTTGGTGTCAGGGGAGAAGAGCAGTCCTTCTCTCAAGAAGAGGAACCTGAAGAAGGAGCATTCTTTGAAGAGATGGCTAGCCGACACCGGTATTCCACTGTTACAGGGACATTTTGATGGCTGTGTTTTGTTAAAGATATGCGCTTTGGCCGCTAGAAAGTGTCCAGTTTTAAGTCTTGCCAACTGAATACCGATGTGCCTAGGCATCCCTTTTGGGGTGGGTACAGAGGGCATGGGTGAGTGGGAAAAAAGGTAGTTTCCGGATGCATTTAGGCGTAGGTTCCTTGATTTATCGAGTCGGCAGAGCCTTTCACGTTTGAAGAAAGCGTAGTCCACAGGCACTAACTGAGTAGGCGCGCGCGAGCATGCCATTTTAGCTGCTTTGTCGGCTGCTTCATTACCTTGTACCCCAACATGTGAAGGACACCAGATAATGTGGATGTTTACATTGTTATTCAGAATGTGTCTGATGACTACATTAATCGCGCATTTATTCATTGGGTTGCGAATAGCTTTAACGGCCGACATGAAGTCTGTGGCAATTGCACATTGTGTGGTTGCATCTTCAAGAAGCTTACAGGCTTCAAGGATAGCAACTTTCTCTGCAGTATACACAGAGGTCCATGGGGGAAGACCCTTAGTGCATAGGATATGTTTTTGTGAACTCACCACTGCACACGCGACCGAAGAGGTCGTTTTGGATGCATCCGTGTAAAGGGTTTTCTGGAAGTTTTGGGATTGGATGTATGCCAAGAATGTTTGTTGTCTTGTGATGGTGTTGGTATGATTGATGTTAGTGTTTTGAATGTGTATTTGACGACCAAAGCTCTTCCACGGGGGGGTTTCAGCGGCCATGGGGAGAGGATCAGGGGGTTGGATTAAGTCTGGAGGTATCCGCTTTAGAGCTCTGCTCAGGCACGAGTATTTAAAGCTTGCAGTTTGGGGACGGTTTAGGAGGTCGGTGATAGTCTTGTGTAGGGGGCTTTGGGATTGTGGATATTTTTAAGAATGACGTTAGAAGAAATTTTGTGGTATCTATCTGTGATGTTGTCAAACTAAGCCATAGCAAGGATTGGTGTTGTTCTTAAAGCACCCGTGGCAATTCTAGCGCTATTGTTGATACATATTTGTAATTTCTGACTGAGGAATTTATAGGAACCTCCGAAGAGACAGAGTCCGTAGTCAAGTTTTCCGTAAGTAAGAGACCTTGCCATCTTGGTCGCTACCTCGATAGGAAGGCCAAATTTCCTATTGCAGGCAACTTTAAGAAGATTATTGGTCTTCTTAATGTTGTCGGCCAGCTGTTCTACGTGTCTGTTCCATCGAAGGGTGGGCGTGAAGAAAATTCTTAGTATCTTGACAAACGGCTTAAAGGGTATGGTATTGTTTAAGATTGAGATGTAGTTCTCTCTACATGTTCTTTTCCTATAGATGTGCAAGGGATCTATTTTTGCAGCTGAAAATTTTGCACCATTTTCTTTGCACCAACTTACTACTACCTGGTGCGCTTTTTGCAGGGAATCATTGACCTTAGGCGTGTAACCTGAAGTATGTAGGATTATATTATCTGCATATATATGAGCATAAAGGTCTGATATGCTTTGGAGTCGGATAGCTAGGGAGCAAATGTATAAATTAAAGAGGGTTACTGAGAGAGGTGAACCCTGTGGTAGACCATGGTTGAGATATTGTACCTGAGAAAAGTGACCCTGTACTCTGACGGTGATTCTTCTATTGTTAAGGAAAGATAGGATGGTCTCCACGAAGCACCTGCTAACTTTCCATTCACAAAGTTGGTAAGCTATACAATGTTTTAGGACCCTGTCGTATGCTTTGTCAAGGTCAAGGGATAAGAGGGTGGAGTGTTGTCTTTTACCTAGCGCGCATGCGAGGTTGGGTTGCAGCTCGTACAAGAGGGACAGACATCCTCTTGTAGGTCTGAAACCTGTAACCACATGTGGGAGTTTTTGTTCTGCAAGCCAAGCGAGTCTTCTAGCGAGAATCTTTTCAAAAAGTTTGGAGAGGGATTTAAGGAGAGATATCGGCCTGAACTGTTCGGGAGGTAGGCAAGGGTCTTGTACTTTTGGAATTGGTATAACTACTGCTAATTTCCATTAGAGTGGAAATTGACCAGTAGTTAGGAGCCTGTTGTAGATGTCGATCAAGCGTTGTTTCCACTCTACAGTAGCGTGTTTGATCATTCCAAAGGAGATTTTGTCGAGGCCTGGAGAAGTACTCTTGAAGTTTTTGAGGGTTTCCTCAAACTCTTCGTGAGTGATTTGGTTAGAGAGGAGAGAGGGATCGCATTTGACATATTTCGTGAGTCTGTCATTCTCAAAGGACAGCATAGCTTCCCTGCATTTTTGGTCTAGTTGTTGTATGTTGATAATGTCGTTGGAGAAAAATATGGCAAGTTTATCTGCAATTTCAATTGGGTCGTTTATAAAGGTGTAGCTATTTGCAGGGTAATCAAAAATTTTAGTGGAGGGGAGTGATTAAAGTTTTGTCTACCAAGGATTGACCTAACCTTTCGCCAATTTTCCTGGTTTGTGCTATCCGGATTGATTGAGTTTACGAAGTCAATACAGGCTTGTTTTTTTTTCATTTTTAATGTGTCTTTTTAAGAGTGCTGCAGTTTTCCTGAAAGCTATTGCGTTCTCGATGGACTGGTGTCGTTTGAGTTTTTTCCAAGCGGAGTTTTTCAGCCTAATTAACCTTCTGGTTTCCGGGGTGAACCAGATGGGTGTGCTTCTTGACGAGGGCTTGGAAACTGGGATACTAGAGTCGGCTGCAACTCTGATAAGTTTAGTTAAGAGGGAAATTTCTTTATTAATATGTTTGGTTTGAGGATGTTCACGTGTGAAAGATGAAAGAGTGCATTTGAACTTATCCCAGTCAGCACTAGATTCTAAGAATCTAGGGATATGTTTGCTACTTGAAGAATTGTAGTTAGATGTGATGAGTATGGGTGTGTGGTCGCCACTGATGGGAGGCAAGGTGCACCATACGAAATTAGTGGCTATTTCGGGGGAGCATAGGGTTAGGTCTATCTGTGTGAGGGTACCACGTGTGCTTGCATGTGTAGGTGAACCATCGTTAAGGACAACTAACCGTGAACTTCCTATCCAATCTTCAATTTTCTTGCCTCTGTGGTTCGCAGAGCTTGAGCCCCATAAGGGACTGTGAGCGTTGAAATCACCGAGGAGGAAAAGAGGATCATTGGCACCTTGAATTAGGGTGTCGAGATCATTGGTAGGGTTTACACGCTCGTTTTCCATGTAGATATTCACCAACGTGAAACGAAAAGGGTTGTGTAACTCTACAACAATCGAAGGGTTGCTTGTGTCAGTCGGGGATCTTGTAAAGTGTATACTGCTCTTGATCATAACAGCCACTCCACTCTTTCGAGCCTCGTGGACATTATGGAGAAGAACGTTGTATCCTTTTCTGACAAAATCTCCTTCTGATGCAGCCAGATGTGTCTCTTGAATTGCTATGACGTCAGGGCTGTGTTTTTTTATGAGCAGATCTAATTCACCGAGTCTATTCCAGAAACCTGCCATATCCATTGGAGTATGACCGGTTTGTGGAGTTGACCCAGGTTGACTTGACGACTATTGGGGTGTGTTGGTTGCACTTACAAGGTTCTACAAAACTTCTTCTTCAGGAGACGAGTCTGATTGATCCAGGACATAGGTAATGATTTGATTGGCTGATTGGGATGGATGGAAAATAGTGTTGGGTAGTTCTTGGGATTTTTGCATGTTTGAGTTATTGGTTTTATCGTTGTTTGAAATATTATTGTTTGGAGTGTTATTGTTTTGAGGTAGCGGTGTGTTTGGTAAGTTTTGGACAGCATTAGCGTTATCGTCCGTGCTGGTTGGAATGGGATTGTGTGCTTGTTTAGGGTTGTCGTTAAAGTTGGTGGTTTTGAAAGGGTTGTTTTTATGCTTTGTAGGTTGATTTACTAGGGGTGATTGGTCAGTTGTTTTACTAATATTATTTGTTGTAAGGTTTGTCTTGGGATGTAATATTTCGGTGGGTTCGTTGGTTGTTTCTGTTGGGGTGTTATGACTAGTGCTTCTGCCTTGTTCTGAGCGGGGGTTAGTCTTGTTAGTGGGAGTATTGTTAGAGACATTATTCCTAATTACCTCTGCAAAACTACCGCTGTTCAGACCATTTGGGATGCTGTTTGTATTTGAAGCCAAATCAGGTTGCCTTTTGTTGGGTTGCACGTAGTTCGGGTTTATCTGATGCCAGTATTTCGTAGCCTCGTAGTTCGATAGGTGCCTGTCTATAGCTATTTTCCTGATTTCCTTGCGCCTGATGAAGGAAGGGCAGTTTATATCATACGTGAAGTGTCCGTTAACCTTACAGCCGCAGCAGTAGTTTTTATTACATTCATGCGAGTCCTCTGGTGTTGGATTATTGCAGCCTGCACATCTTGAAACATCAGGACATCTATCTGTATGGTGGTCGAAGGTGTGACATTTGCGGCATCTCATAGGGTTAGGGTACCATCTGTCTACTTGGAATTTTTGGTAGAGGGCTTTAATGCTCTTTGGTGGTTCTAAACAGTCGAAAGAGAGTATGATTCTGCCAGTGTTGACTTTTCTATCATTGATCAATCTTGTAAGATGTCTAGCCTCTATGATGTTCCATTTCTCTTTTTCTTGATCCTTGCATTCGTTTAGTCCTTTTGAAATTGCTTCAGGTTCCAGAAATTTAAAAATTGGAGCATATATGGACCCTTTAGAAAAGTTCAGTCTGGCATCATATTCAAAAGTAACTGCTATTCCAGCTAGAGTTGTCTTACCGCTGCTTGCAATAAATTTTTTAGCACTGTCGCTGTTGTTCACAAGTATGATGATATCGCCGTTATTGGTGGCTTTCAGTGTCTTAATATCTCTGGATATTTTCTCGAGTTCCTTTGAGATGACAAAAAGATTGCAGGCACTCAATCTCGTTTTCGTGTCAGCTGCTTTGACAAGGATGTAATTGGCCCCTAAGTTGTAGGAACTGTTGAAACTAAAGAGTTCTGCCGGTGTAGGGTTCATTAGGGTGCTTTTTGTACTTTTCTTGTTCTTCCTTTAAAGCGTCTTAGGGGATACATTGCTATCTGGTTGATTTGTAGTAGTAGTATCACATATGTCGAGTATGTTGAATCTGTTGTTGGCGCTTGTTTTGGTCAAAAGTTCACCCTCCTTTAAGGAGGGGTCACTCCGACGCCTCTTCCTGGACGTCGTCTGCCACTTTCTACTAATTGTGCTTTCTTCTTATCCTAAATTCGATGACGATCTGTCAATCTTTGCACCGCAATGCGTACTCGTTTTTCAACACTTAAATATTATTAGAAAATCACTTTTTACAAAAAACGAAATTGTTGTATTTTTGATTAAAATTAAATTAACTAATTTAATGAAATATTCAATAATTTACAAGTATTTTCACGTAAAAATAAAAACAAATAATAAAAATTCACTAATCACCCTCACTATCACTCACACTGACAGACGATATTTGAAATTCTATGTTGTTTACAATTTTAATTACAGTTTGTTTACTAATCGTTTGGTTGTTTTTTTTTTGTTCTAATTAAGTTGTGAATGGACGTTATAATGCTATGGTTATCATTTTACAATATTATGTTAATGAAAGAAAATATGTGTGTTATGTTTATTATTATATATCATATGTATATCATATGTTATATCACATTATTTCAGTGTTAAATTAAATTTTGTATAAAACAATTTAAGAAAATGAAAGAGTTAAAATTTTGTATTCAAAAAAAATTTTATTAATTGAGTTTACATACTATAATGTTAGAAAAAAAATATAGATAACAATGTTCCGTCTTTCTGTGATTAGAAGCTAACTATTACTTTATCGAGTGGGTAGGATTAATACATGAGTGTAACCACGTTCATGTTTCAGGCGTATTTTTTTTCCTAAAAACGAATTTTGAAGGACTTGCGTGTTGTGGATTCCCTAGCAGGATTAGCCTGCATTAATTGGGGGGTTAATTTTTGTGGATATTCCTCAACTAATACGGACTTTTGCGGTAGTGGAGTTTCTGTTTTATCTTTTTCTGGAAGGATATGGTCGGAGGGTGTTTCTTTGGATTCCGTTTTGTGATATATTACTTGAACTGGCCTGGAAGTTTCATGGTGGTTTTTAATTTTTATCCTGTGTCGAATTTTGAAAAGTGCTACTACAATTATCGTCATAACTATTAGCGTAATACCGAAGCTATTGGCGTGAGATTGGTATTGGTGTGCCGTTGCCTTTCTCTCTCGTTCTTCCTGTATTATATCTTCTTTTAATTCGGAAATTGTTTTGCTTTGCAGCAGCAATTCTTTCTGACTAATTTGATAGGGCCTAAAATTATTTGTCGTGGATACGTTGTAAGTTTGTGGTTGTGTCCTGTACTGTGTTATATTGACTTGCGGGTATACTTCGGGCTCCAGTTGTTTAATGGGAAGACGCAGTTCATGGTCGCCTTCGAACGGTAGTTCGAGGTCATCTAGGATGTAGCTGCAGGGTTTCATTAGGGCCAATATTCCTGGCCCTTTCAGAAACTTTACCGAATTTCCGTTATCACAGTACGATGTAAGTTTGTGGGCTTCGCTGAAAACGAAAAGCCATATGTCCTGCTGTTCAAATTTTAAAAGGACATCAATTTTTTGTGTCACAAATTTATGACCATCGGCATTTTGGTTTGCATTCCTGATTTATTCTTTTTGAACTTTTCACAGCTTGTTATGTATTTAGTAATATCTTTTAGCATATTACGCCAACGATAAAACGGTCTTATTCTTTTGTATGTTCTGCATGCTCCTATATGTCCACTTAGTGGGGAGTCATGGTACTCACGGAGGATGGTCCTAATGTCTTTTGCGTCTTCAAGGAATTTTGCAGAGTCCTTATGTTTAGGCTTATTCTGGGAAGTGTGGTTTAGCTCACTCTCTATTTCACTAAGATTTGACGTTTCTAGTACTAAATTGTCTTCTGTTTTATTATAATTAGCATTATTTTTTATTTGTGCTCTTGTTACTACGGCGATAGTTTTAATAGGATGTTTATTATCAATATTATATTGCTCATCATTTGTAGATATCCTACTTAAGGCATCTGCATTTTGATTATTTTTACCTGGTCTGTATTCTATTTTGAAGTTGTAATCAGATAATTTGTATTGTAGACGTGCAACTCTCTTAGTGGTGTCCTTAAGGTTTAAAAATCCTTTAAGCGTGTTATGCACAATTTCTTTAAAAGGACTTATGGAGTAGAAAAGAGAAATTTATTTGATTTTATTAATATAAAAGAAAACCCAAGTTTTATTTTATTCAAGTTTTATTTTATTCAAATGTTATAAAACTTTATAATTATTTAATAATTTGTTAATTAAACCGTTTTGAACAAAGGCTAAGAAAAGAATGAATATCTAATCATTTACAAATGTATTCATACATAATCCTAACTTAAAAGCTTTTTAAGTTTCTCTTCGTTACTTATTATTAATATACTTACAAACATTATGCGAATATGTGACAAACCATTGTTATATTTCAAGATACAAATTGAGGAGATATGACCTCATACATTTTAGAAAACTGCTGAGGTAAGTAAATTTTATTCACACTTGGAACTAACTAATATAATTATTTTTATTTAAACACAATTACGACTTTAATTTAAGTAAGCAAAATTGCTAATTGAGCAATTTGATATAAAGAATCGAATGTAGAAAATTAATGAAATATTTGTGATATGAGTTTATGAATAGACTTATTCATATTAAGAACAATGATATTTATGCTTAGAATCAAATATGCGTATATTATTCATCGATAGCAACAATATGAAACTTTTAAATATAATGTATATATTTTAATAAACAAAAAGAATATCAAATGTAAGTATGATATTCATATATGTATGTACATATGGATAATGGATTTTTCGAATATCCATAACACCTCCTTCCATAAAAAAACAATATTTTATGATTTCAATTTTTAAAAAAATATTGTTAAAAAAAAAATTAAAATTTCCTTTATCCGTTCTACTCGTCGCGATCTCTTCTTTTTACATCTTCAAGTTTTCACGCGCCGTTGATGTTCAATTGGAGGTCTTTCGCGAAATTCAATTCTCTGTACTTCGGCTCTTCTGTTTCTTAGACCAAAAATTCTATTCAATTTTTTCATACAATCATATCTTTTTGCCAAATATATCATTAAAACAATTAGCAATATAAAAACAACAATTGCTCCTCCCTGTATTCTTTCAGGTATCGGTTTTAGCATAACTTTCCTCGTTTTGAATTTCAATACTAAGATCATCTATATCTTTTAAACTTGTTCTTAATTTTCCCAATGGTTTATCGCACATTTTGACACTTTTCAATTTTATATCAATAGCATCATTTAATTCAAACTCGTATCTATCACTATTTACAAAAGTATAACTTATATTACTCGAAGTTATTGAAGTTTCAACTGTAAAAAATTTACAATTAGAGTCTAGAAATAAGATTCCTGTACCTTCAATCATATTTTCACTATTATATTCATTACATTTACATTGATATTTTGTTGGCTTATTTATGGCAAATACATACTTATTTTCAAAAAGTTTATAAAAGACTTCAAAATCTGTTTGGATATGTTTCAAATTACAATTTGTTACCGATCTTTTCATAAATACATTTAAAATACAATCATCTTACTTTACAGTGTTACTAAAAGTTGTTTGTTTACATACATAATTTTCATGAAAATTTTTACAAAAATCTAAATCTTTACTTTTCATATATTCTTCTCTATCATTTCTTATAATGAAATATTTAAACAGAATTTCAAAAATAAAGCCAACATTATTTTTAATTATTGGTAAAGGAATTATTTCATATACTTCAAAAGTTTGCTTATCTAATAATGGAATTTTTACTACAATATTGACTATTTTTCCTTTTAAGAATGTTTTAATTTTACATTCCTGTATCAAATAATGGTAATTCTCAAGATTTGGTTCGAACAATAAATCATTTCTAAACGAATGGTTTGACAAAATATCAATAAATTTATTTGGTCTTAATATACACGGATGCACAATATTGGCACTGAGTAAT